>BTHU01000021.1:10210741-10800741 GCA_036184795.1 Tokudaia tokunoshimensis | reverse complement strand
TCCCAGCCTTGCTTTTGTGGGAGAGGGGGAGGGAGGTTCAAGACAGGGTTGCTTTGTGTAGTCCTGGCTCTCCTGGAACTAGGTCTGTAGACCAGGCTGACCTTAAACTCATAGAGATCTACCTGCTTAGATCTCCCAAGTGCTGGAATTAAGGGTGTGGTCTGTTCCAACAAAACATCCCTTCACCTGTGTCTTCTTCAGAAAAACATTCTTTCACGTGTCTACTTTAGCAAGACATCCTTTCACCTGTGTGCCCCAGCAAAACCTCATTTGACACAACTGACTTTTTAAACGAAGCCTGGAAGATGCTGCCTTCTGCAAAGATGGAGGACGAGCTGAAGGGAAGCAGATGCCTCCCGAGGCTGGGAATGAACTCTCCTGGGTCTCCGAGGTTACCCTGAGGCCCCACACTCACCACTGCTTATCGCTCCAGACTTCCAGGCCGTGTGAGCTCACAGTCTTTGTGGTGGCTTGAGGCAGGTAATTTGGCATATTAAGATTAGGATACCCCTGCTTCCTCATGCGTCCCCCTCTTCCTCTTCCCCCTTCCTAGAAAAGCATTCTGATATATGAAGCATCTCCTTTGGCTGTGTCTGGAGTCTTGGCCAGAGGTTCTAGCCAGGTCACAACTACTTGAATACCCTAGACGGAAGAATATACCTCCTGTCAGGGAAGGTTTTCTTTTTGACCAAGTGTGTAACTTCAGGAGGGACTCACACTAGGGAAGAAGGTAGAGGACACTGGCCTAGTCACCCAGCTGAATCACCCTTGACTATGAATGGGTGACAGCTGTAGCCAGAGCACACCCTCCCGCGCTGTGATTCCTGTTCGCTAACCCGACCCTTGGACCCGTGTCTACCATCTTCTGTTGTTGATCTTGTCTTGCTTTGGATGACACCTGCCCTGTCTTCTGAGCAATGTTTGCATGGGACATCTGTACCAGTTAATCTTTATAGTCAACTTAATCTGGATCCAGCTAGGAGATACGCCTCTGGGTGGATCTGTGAGGCAGTTTCTCAGAAGGATTAATCCAGGGAAGAAGGCCCCTTTCCAAAGTGGGTGGCACCTTCTGCCAGAGGCTCTGACATCAAGAGGTCCGAGAATAAAAAAGCAGTGCCGGTGGCCGGCTTGGTCCCAGCTTGCTTGTGAGTTTGTATCTGTCAGATTGGGTTCCATTGCTGGAGCCAGCATCCTTCCCTGCATCAGAACCCAGCTTCTTTCGGTGCTGAGTGAGGACCAGCGACTCCGGGATCTTCCAGGCTTTCAGAACCAGAGTGGGATGCTGAGACCTCCAGCTTCATGAACTGAGTAGCTGTGGAGTCCTCTGCCTCTCTCAGACTCATTGTCTGGTGTGGACCATGCAGCTCCTAGTCACTGTAAGCCACTCTGTTAAGTCCCCTTTATAATAGACGTATGTTCTATTGGTTCTGTCCCCTGGAGAACTCTGCCTGGCATAATGCCTTTTTATGTCCATTTACTTTAAGCATAACTATGTCATGTCTGAATAAGTGTGGATGGAATACGTGCTGGCTACATTTTATGTCAACTGAGAGGACAGAACCTCAACTGAGAAAATATCTTCTTGAGATCAGGTTGTAGGTGGGTCTATAGGGGACATTTTCTCAAGTAGTGGTTGATATGGGAGGGCCCAGATCACTATGGGTGGTGCTTCTGGATGGTCCTGGATATAAACAAAACAAAACAAAACAAAAAACCAATCTGAGCAAGTCATGAGAAGTGTCTTAGGGTTTTACTGCTGTGAACAGACACTGTGACCAAGGCAACTCTTATAAAGGACAACATTTCATTGGGACTGGCTTACAGGTTCAGAGGTTCAGTTCATTATCATCAAGGTGGGAACATGGCAGCTTCCAGGCAGGCATGGTGCAGGAGGAGCTGAGAGTTCTACATCTTCATCTGAAGGCTGCTAGTGGGAGACTGGCTTCCAGGCAGCTAGGATGAGGGACTTAAGGCCACACCCACCGTGACATACCTACTTCATCAGGGCCACAAATAGTGTCACTCCCTGGGGCGAGCATATACAAACCATCACAAGAAGCAAGCCAGTAAGCTGCACTTCTCCATGGCCTCTGCATCAATTTCTGCCTCTAGGTTCCTGCCCTGCTTGAGTTTCTGTCCTGTCTTTCCTCATTGATACTTTTATCTGGAAATGAAAGCAAAAGTAAACCCTTTCCTCTTCAACTTGTTTTTGGTCATGGTGTTTCTCATTCAGAGCAATAGTGTGACCCTTGCTAAGACAATGTATCAAATAAAAATGATCAAATTATCCAAACTTGCAAGTTACATGATTTTGCATATGGGACATTCTCCAAATGTGTAAAACTGTTAGACTTAGTAAAGTACTTTATCAAGGTTGCAATATATATATATATATATATACATATATATGTGTATATATATATATATATACATATATATATATATATCAATGTGCAAAACCATCTGTATTTCCATAAGCTGACAATAAGCAAGCCAAGACCAAATCAGAAAACAATTCCACTTATAGTGGTACCAAAAAGAATAAAACTTGAAAGTAAATATAAGGGGAAAAAAATCACCTGGCTTACACAGTCATAAAGCATTATTTAAAACAACAACAACAAAACTAAAGAAAAGAACTAGAAAGGTATTTTATGGCCGTGGCCTAGAAAATGTAGTGTGTTAGGACAGGACCACATCTGGAGCTGAAACAGTAGTCGGACTCCATTTCCTACCACACAGATATAAAAGTGACCTTCAGATGAACCAAAGACTTGAGTATAAAACCGTAAGCCTCTGGAGATGGGCACATGACTCAGTCAGTATCGTACTTACTGTATGAGCAGAGAGTCTGAGTTTAGATCCCTAGTTAACCATGTAAAAAGGCAGGCAGGGAGGCATGCTAGTACCAGGGAGGAAGAGACAGGCAGATCCCTGGAGCTAGTGAGTCTAGCCAGAACAATGATACCTAGGATCAGTGGGAGACACTGTCTCAAAAACCAAGGTGACACTAGTCAGCCAGGTGTTAACCTTTGACCTTCACAAGAACACACACACATACACACACATACACATGCACACACATGCACATGCATACATTCATGCACACACTGTAAAATGCTTCACCAAAAGCCCATAGGCACCAGCTTTTGTGGCCTTGGATTCACAAAAGCACAAGTTACAAGAAGAAAAACCTGAGAAATTAGGCATTATCCAAGTTCAAATTTAAAATGTTTTAAAGCATAGCCATACCTGGGAGAAAATACTTGCAAAGCAAACAGATTAAAATAAGCTGAGAAGACATGAGTTCAGAATATATAATATACTCAGGATATAAAATAAGTTCAGAATATATAAAGAGTTCTTATAACTCAACAATTAAAGACAAATACTCAGTGAAACAGTATACAAAGGACTGAAATAGGTCAGTCTCCAAAAACATCCTAGTGACCAGTAGACTTATGTGAAATTATGGAAACTCTCAGGCACTAGGGAAAAGTAAATAAACAATATCTCTGCAAAATGTGTACAGAAATGCTTTGCCACATTACTCAAACATGACTAAAAAGTGGAAATAACCCAATTTTCAGCAACTGACTGATGGATAAATAGATTTTTTTATTTTTTGAGACAGAGTCTCATGTATCCCAGTTTGGTCTCCAATTTCCTTTGTAGTCAAGATGACTTGAATTTTCAGTCTTCTTGCCTCCATCTCCCAAGAGCTAAGATTACAGATATTGCCAACACTTTAGGTTTACAGACTGGAATATCGGTAAATCACAGGTAGCTGGGCTCTTGTCACAGACACACTGCAACTTGGACGACTGTGAAGTTGCTATACCCAGGGAGCAAAGCCAGTCACAAAAGCCACGTGTTGAGGGTTCCACTTGACCAAATGCCTGCAACAGGCAAGTCTACAGAAAGAAGTGGCTCCAGGTACCAGGACACGGTGCTGGTGAATGACTTATAGGGCTCTTTGTGGAGTTAACAGGGTGGATTGAGATTGAGTACCAGCTATGGCGCTATTCTTGGTGAATGTATCAAATGCCACCAGGATGGATACTGGTAGAGACCCAGCTGTCCCTGCTGGTGGGTGAGGGCAATGAGGAATATATTAGACAGTGTGTTGTACTCAGGGATAAAGGCAAATGTTCATTAACTTTAGTTTTAATGGGTTGAAGTGTCAAGTGATGGGGTGTGGTCCTGATGCTGGTCCCACATCCTCGTTCCTGGAGGAAGGGCTGTCAAAGAAGGCTGGGAATCCAGCAGTATCAGTAGCCTTGGTCCTTGTGGGAAGAGTGCCCTCTGAGGGACCTCATGGGGGATTTACACATCCTGTAGGTACTTGACCCATGGTTTTCCCAAGGCAGGTTCCATGAGGGTCAAGCAAAGGTATGGTACACTGACTGATTCTGCGTCAACTTGACACAGGCTGGGGCTATCTGAAAGGAGTCTCAATTGAGAAAATGCCTCCATAAGATCCAGCTGTAGGGCATTTCTTAGTGATTGGGGGAGGGGCAGCCCTTTGTGGGTGGTGCTAACCTTGGACTGGTGGTCCTGGGTTCAGTAAGAAAGCAGTCTGAACAAGCCACGAAGAACAAGCGAGTAAGTAGCCCCCCTCCATGGCCTCTGCATCAGCTCCTGCCTCCAGGTTCCTGCCCTGTTTGAGTTCCTGTCCTGGCTTCCTTCTGTGATGAACATCACTATGGAAGTGTAAGCCAAATAGACCTTCTCTTCCGCACATTTCTTTGGTCACGGGGTTTCATTGTAGCAATAGTAACCCTAACTAAGATAATCTGGTACCAGAATAGTGGGGCATTGTGACAAACCTGGCCATGTTGTTTTGAAGAGGCTTGTGGAAGGACTTTGGAGCTTTGGGCTAGAAAAGTCAATGAGTGTTGAGAACTCAGTAAGCTGTTCTTAGGAGTTTGAAAGATAAGACTATTCAGAGCAGGGCAGATGGTGGAGGCCGGGCTTTATGAAGTTCCAGAGGGAAGCAAAGACTCTATTTAACGTTTTATGTGAAGAATATGTGGTTCTGGTCAGCTGGGGCTGAAGAATCAGCTATGATTAAGATGAGATCAGCATCACTGAGGTGAAATCTTCTGGGAAATGTTTCCTCGGCGTCAGCACACAGAAGCTGTGTTCCAGAGATGGCCGAGGTTGTGCCCCATGATGGTGGTTGAATGTGGTACTGTGAGAGTCACCCGTGAAGGAGTTACGGAGAGCGGCTACGGCTTGTTGCTGTGTGGCAGAACTAGAGTCTCTGAAGAGAGCCTAGCTTATTGGTGAAAGTGTAGCCCAGCTACAGCAAAAGACTCCATTATTTTGGAGATGCCAGTACCGTGGGATGACCACCAAGAACAACAGCAGCCTTGGTGTGAAACCAGCTACGAGCCGTGTGCGCTGCAAGAAGGTGGAGTCAGAGAAGTGACACGAGCCCCTTGGAGGAGCCCAGAAGATGGTGAGTGAATCCAAGACACTGGATATCAAGTTACTTACACTTTTGGAGTTTGGTTGCCCTTTTAAGATTGCGTCTGTGTCCTCTTCCCTCTAGGAGTAAGAAAGTATTTATTTTTTGATTTTGATTTTAAGTTTTGTTTTTAAATTTTTAAAACCCATGAAAAATTTAAAAATTGCAATGTTTATGTTAATGTGTGCTATTGGGGAAGAACAGGAAGAAAGGGTTATGGCTTTATAGTGATACGCTTGCGTGTCAGAATGACAAGGGGTCAAGTGTGTTGGCTGGTTTTGTGTCAACTTGACACAAGCTGGGGCTATCTGAAAGGAGGGAACCTCAATTGAAAAGATGGCTCCATAAGATCCAAGTGGAGGGCATTTTCTTAATTAATGATTGATCGCAGAGGGAGGACCCAGTCCGTTGTGGGTGTGGCCGTCCCTGGGCTGATAGTCCTGGGTTCTATAAGAAAGCAGGCTGAGCAAGCCATGGGGAGCAAGCCAGTAAGCAGCACCCCTCCATAGTCTCTGCATCAGCTCCTGCCTCCAGGTTCCTGCCCTGCTTGAGTTCCTGTCCTGACTTCCTTTGATGATGAACTGTGCTATGAAGTGTAATTCAAATGAATCCTTTCCTCCCCAAGTTGCTTTGATCATAGTTTTCATCACAGTGGCAGTAATCCTAAGACAAAAGGCTACAGAGAGCCTGGAACTTGAGTAAAAGGTTGAGGTCTGTGTCGCTCTCCTGGGTACATCGAGCCTCCCTGGCATCCTGCACCATCTTTGGCTTGGTCCAGGGCTCCTGACTTGACTGTGTGGCCCCAGAAATCCAACAGTCAATGACTTTGGGAAATCAACAGGAAACTAAGGAGACAGTGCTATAGGGGACATTTTTTTCTTTGCTCCTTGTAACACATACCCTGGGGAACAGGGATAGGATGCTGGCTGTTTCTGAAAGGAACCTCTTGGTGTGTACAAAGGTGTAGTTTCAGCAACTCTGGGTCTGCATGGTTTAAAGATGCATAGCTCTCACTCCTCAAGAGGAGAGGGGAGGCAGTGCCCCCATCCCTAGCCAAGGCCAGGGTCAGGAGGTACCAAATCCCAGCCCTGCCCTGTGGAAGAGCCAGAGGGGAAGGGCCACTGACTTCCTCCTGGTTCACCTTGGACCCTGGATAGTGGTCATGCAGTGAGAGAAAGACAGAAGAAATAAGAGAGGGGAGAGAGGAGAGAGGAGAGGGGGAGGGGGAAGGAGGGAGGGAGAGGGAGAGGGAAAGGGGGAGAGAGAGAGAGAGAGAGAGAGAGAGAGAGAGAGAGAGAGAGAGAGAGAGAGAGAGAGAGAGCACCCAGCAGTGGGTTTACTTATTTCTCCACCAGCCCTTGCAGCAGCCCCCCACCCAGGGGGCTTGGCTGACTACCCTGGGCTGCCTGCCTCCCTTTCCGTCTAGTTCCGAGAAGGTCCCCTGCAGATGTGTCCTCCTTACTGGGCTTATTTGGAGCTGTCTGACACATTCCAGAGAAGGGATGAGTCCCAGCAGGCAGGAGGCAGAGGGTCAGCTTCCTTTGGGGGTAGGGCCCAGCCTTATCCTGGGCCTGGGAAGGCAAGGGGCTCAGTTTAGGGGATCTCCCTGTGACTTTGGGCTGGCCAGAGCAGAAGCCTGTGTCCTAAGCATCTTAGCAATTTTTCCTCTTGCTTCCAGAGGACGGGGAGCTCAACTTGGGCCTCACCCGTGGGAGGATCCATGGGTGTGCTGCCAAGCACGGGGTAAGCTCCTAGCTCTTTCTGGAGTCCTGTGTATGTTCTCTGGGTCCCAGGCTGGAGCCACCATGAGCTTCAGACCATGGTATGAGCCAGGCCTCAGTCTCCTTTTGCAGGACACCCCCAGTAGTGTGAAACATCCTAACTCTGCAGGCCAGTACTATGACTCCTAGCTGATGGTCCCAGGTATGGCACGTCTTCATAGCTCTTCCTATAGCAGGCAACCCAATGACCTTATCTCAGGCTTTCCTGCTATGCAGACAGCACCTCGCCAGGCACAAGTCACAAAGAGGTCCTGAGGAGGTGGTGTTTTGACAGCAGTGGTAGCTCAGGAGTATGAGGTGTTGGTCAACCATGCTGATATCACAGTTTCGTCTGAAAGAAGCAGAGTGGGGTGAGCAGGTCAGGTCTGCAGCTTGAGGAGGATGACTGCGAGACACCCTGCCCCCAATTTCTACCTGCTCAGGCAATGTAGCTATAGATGTAGGTTTCCCAGACCCTGGATCCTATACCCTGCACTGACTCCCTTCTTGGACCTAGGCCATGTGAGAGGCTCAGACAAACTGACTCGCTTAGAGGGAGTAAGGACCCTTGGGTAGGGAGAGATGCTTCCACCATCAGGAGTGAGAACCGTAGACACAGCTCCCAACACTTTGTCTTTGGGGGTTCAAGGTTGGCCAGTACTGGTGCTGGAGCAACAGATGTGGGGTCCCTTTCGAGGGTCATTTGTCTTTATAAAATGCAGCCTTTCTGTGCTCTCCTCTCAGTCCTGACCACAGGAAGACCTGGAATCCCCAAGCTGACAGTTCCCCCATATGTCTGGGATGGTGGCCAGGCAAATGTATGACTTCCTGACTTGGCTCCCTTGGGTGCTTCCCCTCACCCCGAGGAGCGATAAACATGGTCCGGAGCAGCTCACCAAGGCACAGGCCGCCCTGCCCTGGGTCAGAGATGTGGCAACGTTTCAGGCAGGCAGGCCTGCCGAGGGCACCAGGCAGCAGCTGTGTAGAGGGTCTGGGCCACATATTCCCTCCAGATGGAGCTTCTTGGGGACAAAACTGATCTTTCACCAGCTTCCTTAGGGAAGCCTTAGAGCCTGATGTGGGAGCCCGGGGGGTGGGGTGGGGTGAGTAGTGGGGGTGGGGTTGGTATCTCCTCTGTCCTTAGCCGTGGGTACAGCAAATCAGCCTTCCTCCTAGAGCTGCATTTATTGTCTGCACACTCTGCCAGCCTGCTGGGTGCCAATCTAATGTGACCCTCTTACTTGGCGTCACCGCCTTCCCTTGCCTACCACATAGTAGGTCTCTAAAACCTACTATGCCCAAGGCCATAGGTATCGGTCGTCAGAGGGAAATCTGTCTCACAGAGGAGACAGAACTGTGGAAGCCCAGCAGAATCTGAGGTTTAGAACCAAGAAGAGAGAACAAGGAAATCCACAGAGTGGCAGACAGTGACTGATGATGGGGTAGGGGGGGAAGGGGGGAGAGGGAGGGCAGGACCCAGACCTCCTCCTGCCACGAGGGCAGGTCTAGCATCCTCTGTCCATGTTGCCTGGCTTTCATTAAAACCAAGAGGCATATGTAAACTATTTTCGTTGGTTGTCATGATACATTTAAAGATTAGATACTTAAGTCCCTTTTACAAAATTACTTGAGTGAATTCTGTAACCAGGTAACCAGCAGATAATAAATCTGGATCTTTGGCTTCTCAGAGTCCCCACGGTCTCTGCCTTGCCTTCCTGCCCTAGAGGCATTATCAGCTGGAGCTGGCTTCCCCGTGGTCACATCTGCAGGGAGGGGAGAGATTTAGGGAGGATGTTTGGTTTTCATCTGCTTTATGTTTTCCTCTCAGTTGCCTTTCATTTCATCTTGGGGAAAGTTCTTGAGTTTGTTTTTGTTTTTTTTTTAAATGCTGTTACTTTGTATAAAGCGGACATTTGCATTTAAACATGGAGAAACAGGCACACAGAATCCCCGGAACTGTCTAAGGATCTGGGCCTGCCTCTTCCTGTCGGCAGGTGGTGGGGTTTTGCTCTATTTGTCCTGGCCCTCCTGTGTTTCCTTCCCCCCCCCACCGCCCCAATTCCCAAAAGAGAAGGCCCTTACCTGAAATAAGGTTTCTGTTAACACCAAAATAGATACCGACTCGTCAGACCCCAGGGACAGATCGAAAGAAAATCCACAGAAAAGTTTTAATAGATCCAAAAGAAAAAAAAATAGCATTTAGCAAAATCCAAAATTCTCTCGGAACATGAAATATTGCAAGCAGAAATAGAAGAAGGACATGTTCTGGTTCTGATCATGGAAACTCATCCACAGTTTGTAGCTAACAGAAAGCTGGTGTGTGTGTGTGTGTGGGGGGGCGCATTAGCACCTTCCTAGGCAGCTGGAAGCCCCACTTTGCAGAGAGTACCAGGTCTCCCCTGAGAAAGGTGAAGCCCAGCTCAGGGCTTTGGGATGGTGTGAGGGCCTCACCTCTCTCCCGGTGGATTCCTTTAGTCTCAAACACTACATTAGTGTAGTATTCACAGGCAAGTCATCTGTCCTGTCTGTTTGAGGGCCCTCTCATTCTCGTTGGGTCATTGGTGTGTTTTAGATTGCTTTGTGTAAATGTGAACTGACCTTTCCATCTTTAACTTTCAAAATGTGAGTTTCCACTACTTATAGTCATTGTGATTTCTTACACATTTTAAACCTTTTTTAAAAAGTCACTTTCTGCTTTGGGGATTATTCTTTTTTGCCCCTTTCTTTCTTTCCTTCTTTCCTTCCTTCCCTCCCTCCCTCCATCCCTCCCTCTCTCCTCCTCCTCTTCTTTCTTTCTTTCTTTCTTTCTTTCTTTCTTTCTTTCTTTCTTTCTTTCCCTCCCTCCCTCCCTCCCTCCCTCCGTCCCTTTCTCTCTCTCTCTCTCTCTCTTCCTTTCTTTAACTGTTGATGGATAAGTTTTAAAATCTATTGTGTCCCTGTAACTGACAGCCACATCTCCATCCCTTCCTGCTGACCGCCGTTATCCCTGGCTGATGTAAGCTTACTCAGCATTTGGAATTCTCCAGAAGAGAGTCCATTAGTCTCTTGTCAGCTTGCCTTTCCAAGCGATGAATCTTCCCACACATCTGCGTTCGCGGGCCGACACTTCCCACACGTCTGTATGCAGTCTGACCATTTTTCTTAGGACTTCCCTCTTGAGACTCCTCTTTCTGGTTGTATACTGGTTGGGACTTGGATTCTGCCCTGGTTCACGGGTCAGTACAGAACAGCCCTGGCTGAACACCACCAGGTACCCTGCTTGCAGGTCATAGGGATGGTGTCTCAGGAAGTCTGGGGTCTGAACTAGCTCTCTAGACAAAAGTGGTTCACATTCTTCCTCTAGGACCTCCCCGGCTATCCGTGACAGCTTCAGCCTCCTGTTCAAGGCACTGGTTCCTCATCAAGTCCAGGTGTGAACAGTACCTGGTTAAGTATCTGGTTCTGGACACAGTTCCTCTTGGTTTGGGACATTTTGAGAAAAGAAAAAAGTTATCTTCCACCCACTTCCAGCACACAGAGTTGTGGCAGGAATAGAAGACTCTCTGCAGGCTCTCTTAGGGAACACTGGTACCCCAAATCCTTGATTGGGTTCCCCTCAGCCCCTGAGATCCTTTTCCCAGCCTCTCTTTCTGTCCCTGAGCTCATTGGACCTCCTGGTCTATACTGCTTTCATAGGAAATGGCTAAAATTTGAGCCAAGTTTGAGGTGTCCGAGACCAACTTGGCTGCTCCCTCAGTCTGCATATGCATATCTGAAGAAAGCCTCACCCAACAGCTCAGTCTTGTCTGTAGCCCCCCCCAACCCCACCCCTGCTGTGAGCTGCGGTGGGGTCTGGACTTCAGCATGCTCTTTTCTTGGTACTTTTGGGAGGCAGACCTGTGTGTATCACTAGGAAACTGTGAACTGTGTGCCCTCCAGGCAGGGCCCTGGATATTTCTGGGGCAGTCTTAGTCTGGTTTTGCTGCTATAACAAAATACCACGAACCGGGTAGTTTACCAAGCACACGGACACCTCCCCGGTTTGGAGGCTATAAGTCTGAGATCAAGGTATGGCATCTGGTGAGAGTCAGCTTGCTGTGTCCTCAAGTGGCAGAAGATGACAGGGAGAGGGGTAAATGCTGTGTCTTGGGGAAAATAGGGGGTGAAAGGGAAGACACTCTATGAGGACAAGGCGAAAGATTGGAAGAGAGAGTATACCCCTTTTACTGCACCTTTTACAATGGTGTCAACTCCTCCCCCGTCCAGTTCTGAGGAGCCTGCCTGCAAAACTGCTGTCAGGGTTGTTGCTCCCCAACCCCGCTATGATGGGAACATTGGAGGGGGTGTTACAGAAACCGCTCAATATAACTAGGGAGTCTGGTTGGCTCCATCTTTACTATGAGTCCATTCTGCCCATTTGGTGGCTGGGATCTTCACACTCCACACAGAGATGAGAGCGGTGGCCATGCCAGAAGAGGGGACTGGTCCCCCTCTGCCCGGAAGCACATCCCTGACTGGCACAGTGCCTTGGTCTGCTGACTCCCGAATGGACTGTGTTATAGTTCCTGGCTGCCTCTTGTCATATTTTCCAGGGGCGGAGAAGGTTTATAGGAGGAAGAAAGTCAGAGATTGTAGCCCCCACCTTGCTTTGAGATTTTTTTTTGTGTGTTCCAGAATCTTCAGTCAGTGTTTTCCGGAAATGTCTGGCTGGCACTGCTGTGGGGATGTTGGCTGTTGAGGAAGCCAGGGAATCGCCTTCAGTATGGAGACGAACAGGATGAGTCATGTGCAGCGATAAATGTAAAGGCCTCTGTGCCTCAACGTGCGCATTGGAGATGATGTTTTAAACTCAGCCGCTATGTGATGAAGGCTCGAGAAGACAGTTGATTCATCTACTGGCTAGTTGGGGGTCAACTTAACACAAGCTAGAGTCATCAGAGAGGAAGAAGCCTCAGTTGAGGAAATGCCTCCCTGAGATCCAGCTGTAAGGCATTGTCTCAATTAGTGATCAAGGGGAGAGGGCCCAGTCCATTGTGGGTCCGTCCCTGGTTCAGGCCAGTCTATGTCTGGGCTGATGGGCCTATGTTCTTTAAGAAGGCAGACTGAGAAAGCCATGAGCAAGCTAGTAAGCAGCAACCCCTCCATGGTTTTCTACACCAGTTCCTGCCTCTAGGACCCCGCCCCATGTGAGTTCCGGTCCTGACTTCCTCCAGTATTGAACAGCCAGGTCACTTCAACATCAGTGATGTGGAGCTATGTTGTTGACTTTATGTGCTTAGCCGTGCTGGTCTGTGGTCCTGTGGCAAATAAAAGACAACAGAAATGGGGAAGCATATTTATGACTGGGATCGAAGGAAAGGACCAAATCTCTCCTTAGAGCCTGGAACCCCTCCAACCTCTCCTCCAGCGGATTCCCCAGAAATGAGAGTCACTTGTAAGCAATGCCAGATGTTGGGTTGTATCCTGAAAACATCCTCTAAGATAACCTCGTAGAACTGGCCACAGTTAGCCTGGAGGCCACAAAAACACTGTGCATCCGGGGCTGGACTCAAGGGTTCACATACGAGGGAAAATAAAGTGGTGTTTTTCCAACATAGGCGTCGCACAGCATCATGGGATTGTGAGAGTCTTGTGCATGACCAGTTCCGTCCTCACCAACATTGGGTGTTGCCAACCCTTTACGCTTTAGCCCTGGGCTTGAGTTTGAGTTGTCTCGTCCCTGATGTGGTCAGGCTGGTCACTGTGGTTGACCACCCAGGATTTATGGATCTTCTGGGAAGTGATTCTTCAGATTTTTTTTAAAATTATATTCAACACAATATATATTTTTATATCAATCATAAAAATGATGGACATGTTATTAAATGAACATAAAAAGATAAAACTTCTAATTCCTCATCTTTTTGAATTTCAGTCGATTAGGATATGTTGGTAATATTAATTTTCATATTAAGAGATATTAAGGAAGTTAACTGTTAACTTCCTGTTATTTTTGTTGTTAGAGCTGGAATTATGTTTGTGTGGGTTTGTTGAAAGACTGCTTTCTTGTTTTTTCTAGGGTGTAGTTTCCCTCCTTGTGTTGGTGTTTTCCATCTATTATCCTTTGTAGGGCTGGATTTGTGGAAATATATTGTGTAAACTTGGTTTTGTCATGGAATATCTTGTTTTCTCCATCTATGGTCATTGGCAGTTTTGCTGGGTATAGCAGTCTTGACTAGCATTTGTGTTCTCTTAGGGTCTGTATGAGATCTGCCCAGGATCTTCTAGCTTTCATAGTCTCTGGTGAGAAGTCTGGTGTAATTCTGATAGGCCTTCCTTTATAGGTTACTTGACCTTTTCCCCTTACTGCTTTTAATACTCTTCTTTCTTCAGTGCATTTGGTGTTTTGATTATTATGTGATGGGAGGGATTTCTTTTCTGGTCCAGTCTATTTGGAGTTCTGTAGACTTCTTGTATATTCATGGGTATCTCTTTCTTTAGGTCAGGAAAGTTTTCTATAATTTTGTTGAATATATTTTCTGGCCCTTTCAGTTGGGAATCTTGGCTCTCTTCTATACCTATTATCCTTGGGTTTGGTCTTTTCATTGTGTCCTGGACTTCCTGGATGTTTGGGATTAAGAGCTTTTTGCTTTTTGTGGTTTCTTTGACTGCTGTGTCAATGTTTTCTATGGTATCTTCTGCACCTGAGATTCTCTCTTCTGTCTCTTCTATTCTGTTGCTGATGCTTGCATCTATGACTCCTGATCTCTTTCCTAGGCTTTCTAGCTCCAGGGTTGTCTCCCTTTGTGATTTCTTTATTGTTTCTAGTTCTATTTTTAGATCCTGGATGGTTTTTTTCCTTTCCTTCACCTGTTTGATTGTGTTTTCCTGTAATTCTTTAAGGGATTTTTGTGTTTCCTCTTTAAGGGTATCTAGCTGTTTCCCTGTGTTCTTCTGTATTTCTTCAAGGGAATTATTTATGTCCTTCTTAAAGTCCTCTATCATTATCCTGAAAAGTGATTTTAGATCTGAATCTTGCTTTTCCGGTGCGATGGTGTATCCAGGACTTGCTATGGTGGGAGAATTGGGTTCTGATGATGCCGAGTAACCTTGGTTTCTGTGGCTTATGTTCTTACACTTGCCTCCCGCCATCTGGTTATCTCTACTGCTACCTGCCCTCACTAAATCTGACTGGAGCCTGTCTTTCCTGTGATCCTGGTTGTATCAGAACTCCTCAGAGTCAAGCTGTCTCTGTGATCCTGTGATTCTGGGATCTTGTGATCCTGGGTGTGTCTGAGCTCCTGGGAGTCAAATTGCCTCTGGGACCCTGAGATTCTGGTGTGACCAAGCTCCTGTGGTCCTGAGCATGTTAGAGCACCTGGGAGTGGAGCTTCCTCTGGGTGTTGTGGGACTGACTGCGGAGTTTGCGCCCAAGGTCTGCTCAGAGCACCAGCCCAGACAGATCGGAAGGAACCCATGCCACTGGTCTGGCAGAGTTCCTGTGTGCCTGAGTCCTGTTGGTCCCAGTTAATTCTGGTGTTGGGACAGATGTTGTGTCCTCCTCACCTCTGATCCTATGATCCAGATTCTTTAGGTTGTTCTCTCATTTCCTTGGGTTGTCTTTTAATCTCTGTTGAGTTGTAGGGCCTCTTATGTACTATGAATATGTTATTTTTATATATAAATATGTAATATTATTATTTATTATATATAATAACATATACACATTATAATAAATACTGTATATTATATATTTATATATAATAACATATATACATATGTAAATATATATACATGTGTGTGTATATATAGTATTATATATAGTATTTTATATATACATATGTATGTATATGTGTGTTATGTGTGTATATATATACATACACATACACACACACACACATATATATATATATATTATTTGCTCCAAGACCCACATGATAGAAGAAAATAGTTGCTTACTGAAAATTGCTCCCTGACTTCCACATGTGCTATATTATAGATGCATCAGCAAACAAATATAAAAAAAATATCTCTCCTAGAGAGAGCCATTATTCTGACTTCCAATCCCATAGACTTAGTTTTCCTCTTCTCGGGCTTAGTCTAAGCAGTAGTGTGTAACATATATGATTATGATTGGCTCCTTTTAGTCAAAGAAAGAAAGCTTTTGCAAGTCATCCATGTTGACTTGTATCTCTATGATTTATTTAATGTGCATTAGTGTTCTGCCTGCATGTATGTCTGTGTGAGGGTGTCAGATCCCCTGGAACTGGAGTGACAGACAGTTGTGAGCTGCCATATGGGTGCTGGGAATTGAACCTGGGTCCTTTGGAAGAGTGGCCAGTGCTCTTAACCACTGGGCCATCTCCTCAACCCATATATTTCTATGATTTATTTTTAATTTTTGCATAACATTCAACCCGTGTATTATGTTAGCTTATTTATTCATTCTCTAGCTGGCACATAGTTGCTTCCTGCCTTTGGCTTCTTAAAGTTAAGCTATTCACAGGGGGTGATGGCACACACCTTTAAACCCAGGCCTTGGGAGGCAGCGACAGGTGGATCTCTGTGAGTTCAAGGCCAGCTTGGTCTACAGAGTGAGTTCTGGGCCAGCAGGGATACACAGATCATGTTAAGGAGGAGGAGGAGAAGAGGGAAGAAGGAAGGAAGGAAGAAGGAAGAAGATGAGGAAGAGGAAGATTCAAGAAAGAAGGGAGAGACTAGAGAGGAGAAGAAGGGAAAGGAAGGAGGAGGGAGAAGAGAGAATGAAGAAAAAGAAAGTTCTTGAGTTCTTTATATATTTTGGATATTAGCCCTCTATTGACCCTACTAATGCAAGCTTCTCCCGTGGGGTATGAGCCTTGTCCTCTCATGATTCTGAGGGGCTCCTGGGAAAGGTGACCCTTCCAGACCAAAGAAACAGGGTGTCATATTCCAGAACCCTCAGCCTGAGGCATACAGAGTATGAACCATGTCTTCCTGTGGTATGAGCCCTACAAATGGGAGCTTCTTCCATGGGGTATGAGCTTTGTGATCTGCGTTGTGGGAACAGCGCCCTTGTGTGGTGTCCCCAATCAGTAATGTCATTAGGACTTTGGGCATCATGGCTGGAAGTGGGGCTAAGCTACAGTGACGGTGGTGTGGGTCTCAGGTCACATTTATTCTGGCCTCTCACTTCTTTAGTTCACTGTTGAAGGCCCCCTCCCATAGGGTGAGTGCCGGTGACTTGGGTGACATTGCTTCTGCTGCTGCTGCTCGTATTTCCAGCAAGTCCTTCAATAGCCATCCAGGTGGCTCGCCATTTTGCTGAAGATACTCCTTCCATGCAGTGGGAGTGGCTCAGTGGAGATGTATCTGGTGGTTTGGGAGTCTCAGGAACATATGAGGAACGCTATGCAGATCTGAGGTCCTAGACTTGTCTCCAAGATTGTGGATGATGTAGAGATGGCTGGTCCTAAGAGCTCCAAGGGTCAAGGACTGGATTGAGCCTGCCATCAGAATCATTGTGACTTCCTCCCCACCCAAGCACTGCCCTCCACTCCACATCCTGACTGGGCTGCCTGAGCCTTCTCTGTGTGTGCTTGGTTTGGGCAGCCATCTCTGCAGGGGCAGGGGACAGCTGGACATATGTCTGGAGCTTCCTGTTTAATTGTCTGCTAGGATGTCTCACCCTAACAGCCCTATCTTTGCCATTCCCACCATCTGAAGAAGACCATCTTCAGTGTGATTGTGGCCTCTGCCACATTTGGGGACCATCTTGGGAAAGAGATAGACAAGCCAGTGGGCAAACCTCACTATCCCCAACTAGCAGGTGGGAGATCTGTGGAGCAGGAGACAGATCCCTTGGTAAAACCCAGAACCATCATGGTATTGTGATGGGCATCTGCCCAAGGGCAGGCAAGACGGGGCACTTGAGGAGCTTGAGGTGAGGGTCACTCTGCTTGCTTCATCTCACAGTTGTGGGCAGACTGAGTCTGGGTCAGATTACTTCCTGTGGTATTTGATGAGGGATGCTTCCTTGCAAAGGTATCTTCATGGACACGCTCATCACCTCCACATCAGAAATCCTCAGTCCTGGATTGATGAGGTGGTCTCAGACGGGTGCTGTCTTCCACAATACCACCCTGCTTCACATGGTGGCCAGGCTGAGCCTGGAAGATAATTCATTTCAGTGATTTAGACATGGAGGGCTGTTTATTAATTCCCAGGACTAAAGCCCATCCTGCCTTGTGTTCCCATGATGGGAACTCAGTACCTCAGGACTCCTCAGAAGTATTTGTAGAACTAGCCAGGGAAGGGAACAGGAAGGACCAGGTATTCACTACCCACTCCCAGACGTTCTACTACCTACCAACTCCATACTTCTCTCTCCTAAGTGGTCTCCTTCCCCTGAAGTACGGGGGCTTTATGGGTCACGGAGAAGGGAGCAGATGAGTCCCTAATTGCAGTCTATCTCAGTCCATCAGGAGTTTCTTCAAGTTTTATCACCCAGCTGAGACTCTCCATTCTGTGTGGCTGGAGAGTCCCACCCTGGGTCTCGGTTAGGTCCCTGTCCTACAGAGAGGGTATAACAAGAAGACTGGCTAGCATGTGGCAGGTGGCTCACCACTCACAACCTAAGGAGCCGAGTGAGGGACTCCGACATCTCTTCAACAAGCCCAGGAACCCCTGCTGCTGTTTCAAGCCCCTGCCCATTACAGAGAACCCCATTCTACTTCATAGCTGCGCAACCATCGGTTAACTTAGGTACACTTGCAATTTTCTTTCTGGTTAAGCCTGTGAAAATCCACCAAGGCTCCAAAACACACACACACACACACACACACACACACACACACACACACACACACACACACACACGATTTTGAGGCTGGACTAGGGTCAAATGAATTTACGAATCCATGTTTTTAAAATGAAGTCTGTTTCTGCTCCGCTGATCCTGTGTATGGATTAGATAACTAACCTTGACTTCCAAATATGGATTCTTTTGCAAAGCCTCAGCTGGAAAGATTTGAGGGACCCATCTTAGCCAACCTCCAGCTCCCAGAGGCCAGTGGGCTTTATATCCTACTCCAGGTATGACATGAAGCTCTAATCTTGGGAAATAACATTGCAATTGACATGTATTTTGTGGGTCTGAGCAATCTGGCTGAGGGGTGCCCTTAGTTTATGTTCTATGAGAAGAGGAAAGTCACAAGTTAAGTGTGGCTATGACTCGTTAATTTTAGAGACCTTCAAGTCCATGTCTGGGCTTGCTGGGAAAGCCACATGAATTTAGTTAAAATGGACCTACCATGTTGTTCTTGGGCTCAGGGCTAAGGCTGCAATGCTGACTAGCCTAGTCCCCCTCTGGTGACCCCACAGTCCTGTCTGGGATTCCACATGACAAGCCCACTGTTAGAAGTCACATAGAAGTGCCCAGGGCAGGAAGGAGGTAACATTCCTCTGGGTCTGGGAGGAGCAAATAATCCCTTGTCCTTGGCAGAGAGTCACAGCTGGAAAGTCTCGAGGGCCGATCACAATTTCCAAAGAAGCTGCTGGCTGTAGATAAAGACATCTGCTTTATGTAAGAGGCATCATCGTTCAACCTTGGCTCAAAGAACTGGTTTCTTCAGCGCATGGCTTTTGGATATCGTTTGTTTTCTGAAAGTGCCTTTTCTAGATAAAGAGTAGACTCTGTATAAAGGTTTGGGGTATGGTATCCACTCCCCCCGCACCTGAGCCCTGAACAGTCCCCCACTTATCTACATAGGCAGCCCCAGCCCCTTGCTTTGTCTGGGGTTTTCTTTTCCTCCTTCTTATAATTATTGACTTCATTTTCGTTCACGAATCTTTGTAACTGCAAAGATGAGCGAATGGTCCCTGACCATTGGCATGTCTCTCCCAGGCCCCCTGCTGCTCACTGTGCGACACCTGTGTGATTTTGTGGCACTGTATTAGGGTGAGTCAGAGCTATCTCAGCACTTCACAGTTAGTGTCTGGTGTTCATCTCCACAACCTCCAGGGTCACCCTGGACCAGGGTCACATCCAAAACACCCAACCCACCTTAAACTAGCTCCAGAACCCTCTCTAGCATCCAGGCTGAATCTCAACTTCTGTGCATCTGTTTTTTATAGGAATTATTTATTTCTTCTAAGTTTTATGAAGGCTTTGGGCTTCCTCCAGACAACTCTGTTCCTGTTGCCCTGGGTGTGACGAGGATCCTGAGATTTGGGACTTGTGTGATTTTTATGTGAACCACAGATTTCGATTTACACATTTCAACTTTTTCTTACAGCAGGACATATCCTCCTATAAATTTCATTTGAATGTTCAAATATATAAAACTTGACCTGACCCAAATGATCAGGATTAAAGGGTCCCCCTGCCCACTTCTTGTCTTAGAAGGAACTTAACAATTTCTGGGAAGCTTTCAGAAAACCAACAATATTTTTGTTAATTCTTTGAAATTTTCTTCATATATATACTATATTTTGATCATAAACCCCCAATGTTCCACCTAACTCTTTCTTGACCCGCTCTCAGCCACTCTTAACTTGGCCCTTTAAAAAAAAAATAACAACAAACAAAGCAAATTGCAGTTTGTGCTGCTCACATACTTGTGGGTGTGGAGATATCCACCAGAGCATAGTTGACTTACTGGGGCCAAATCCTTAAAGAAAACTGATTCTCTGGTCCTCAGAAGGACCCACAACTATCAATAGCTCCTTAGTCGAGGTAAGGGTTCGTGAATCCTTCTGTTGAAGTTCTTTATGTGATACTGTGGCGGCTATGTTTATGTCGATTTAATACAAGCTGGAGGAGTTTTGAGAGAGGGAACCTCAGTTGAGAAAATACCGCCCCTCCAGACTGGTCTGTGGGCAAGCCTGCGGTCCAGTCTCTTCATTGATAATTTATGTGGGAGGGCCAAGATCACTGAGGGAAATGCCATGTCTGTGCTGGTGATTCTGGGTGCTCTGAGATGACAGGCTGAGCAAGTCATGAGGAACAATCCAGTAAACAGCACCCCTCCATGGTTTCTGCTTCCGTGTCTACCTCCAGGTTCCTGTACTGCTCGAGTATTCCTTCGATGGTGGCCTGTGATGTGGAAATATAAAATGCAATCAATCATTTCTACCTTAGGATGCTTACGGTCCTGGTGTTATGACACCAGCAATAGAAAACCCTATTGAAGACAAATATTGGTACCGGGAGTCAGGTATCGGTGGTGACAGACTTGGCTATGTTGTTGTTTTTGAAGGACTGTGGAAGGACTCTGGTCTAGAAAGGCCAGCGAGTGTCAAGACCCTGGGGAGCTATGGTGGGAATGTGGAGAATAAGGAGGCTGACAACAGAGCCAGATGGTGGAGGCCTGGCTTGTGAATGTGCAGAGGGAAGCGAAGATTGTATCGGGGAGTCTGTAGTCCGGTGATGTTTTGGATTAAACATTTGCAAAGCGAAACCTTTGCCCTACTGAGACAATTGATGCTGGTTAGCTAGAACTGAAAAAGTACCAATTATAAGAAAGACTCCGGCAACCGTGGGGATAGTAAATTTGGGAATATTTGCTCAGAGTCAGCACCCATGCTGGCAACTGAACTTGGTAGTCTAAGTCACCCAGATGGTACTGGCTTTGAAGGCATGAAGCAGTCATGGAGAGTAGCTGAGGCTTGGCACCAGGTGGCAGGGTAGAGAAGAGAGGCCAGAAGAGGCCGTTGGATGCCAGTAGATTACTGCCAGGGACAGCGACCATTGAGGCAAGGAGCCAGCCCTAGTCTATGGAACAAGCTTTATGTGCTGTGAGTATTAGAGCCAGAAAAGTACAGCTGTCCAAGCCTTTGGAGCCCAGAAGATTGTGCGTGAGTCTCAGACATTGGACACTGAGTTATTTAACACTGTTGGAGCTTAGTTTTGCTTGGTTCAGATCGTGACTGTGCCCTGTCTCTTTCCTATTGGAGTAAGAAAGTATATAACTTTCTTTTTTTTTTTTAGCAGGAGGCCACAGTTGAGAGATTTGGGAGTTTTAGAGAGACTTTGAATATTTTTTAAAGACTTTGGATATTGTAAAGAGATTAAACTCTTAAAGTGTTTGAATTTGTTAAGACGGTGGGACTTTTAAAAGTTGAAATGTTTTATATTGTGATATTACTATTAACACGGGATCTTGGGGATAAGCAAGAAAGAAAAGGTTGTAGCTGAATAGTGATGTGTTTGCGTGTCAAGTTGATAAGGGACCAATTGTACTGGCTGGTTTTATGTTAACTTGACACAAGCTAGAGGCAGTTTAGAAGAGGGAACCTCAATTGGGAAAATGTCCCCACCAGATCTGCCTACGTTTGCTTAGTTGGTTATTGGTACTGGAGGGCCACGCCCATTCACTGTGGGCAGTGCCGTCCCTGGGCTGGCGGTACTGGGGTGCTATGAGAAGACAAGCAGAGCAAGCTATAAGGAGCCTGCTAGTAAGCAGCACTCACCCGTGGCTTCTGCATCAGCTCCTGTATCCAGCTTCCTGCCGTGTGTGTTTTCCTTCTATGATGGACTGTGAGGTGGAAGTGTAAGCAAAATTCATCTCCTCCTCACCAAGTTGCTTGTGTTTAGGGTGTTTTATCATCATCAGCTGCAACCCTAACTAAGACACGCACCTTTTGACACAAGATGAACTCAGTGGTATTTTGGAAGACTTGTTTTATAATGCTTTATTTGAACTTTTTTTTTTTTTTGGTACGCTTACTTGTCTTTTGATTAACTATTGTGTTTTCTGGATTTTGTGTGTGTGTGTGTGTGTGTGTGTGTGTGTGTGTTCCCATGTATGTTTCTCTGTGTGTGTATGTGTTTCTATGTGTGTTTCTGTATGTATACATGTGTATGTATATGTCATGTGTTTCCACGTGTGTGTCTGTGTGTGTGTGGTGTATCTGTTTCTGCCTCTGTGTGTGTGTGTTTCTGTGCAAGAATGCATGTGTTTCTGCGTGTGTGTGTTTGTGTCTGTGTGCATGCATGTGTGTGTGTTTCTGTGTGTGTGTATGTATGTATGTATGTGTGCTTCTGCACATGTGTGTGTTTTCCTGTTTGTGTATATGTGTGCATGCATGTGTTTCTGTGTGTGTGTGTATGTATGTGTGCTTCTGCACATGTGTGTGTTTTCCTGTTTGTGTGTATGTGTGCATGCATGTGTTTCTATGTGTGTATATATTTATGTGTGTGTTTGTATATGTGTGTGCATATGTGTGCACATGTGTGATATATGTGTTTATGTGCATGTTTGTGTATATGTGTGTGCATGTATGTGTGTCTATGTGTATGTGTGCCTGTGTCTCTGTTTCCACGTGTGCCTGTGTGTGTTTCCATGTGTGTGTCTATGTGTGTGTGCCTGTGTGTGTTTCCATGTGTATGTCTGTGTTTATGTGTGTGTTTCCCTGTGTATGTGTGCATGTGTGTGTGTGTGTGTGTGTATGTTTCTTATGCTGTTTTTCTTTTTGCTTTGTTTTTCTCTGTTTCCTTGTTTTGTTCAGTTTGTTTTATTGCCTTGTTTGTTTTCTAAATAAAGAGAGAAAGAAGTACTGGGACTGGACAGATGAAAGGGAGGTGGGGAGTACCTGGGAAGAACCGAGAGAGGAGAAACTGTGATTAGAATATATTGTATGGAAAAAAAACATTTTCAATTAAAAACAAGAGAGAAATGGATTTGGGGGTCATAAGAAAATCACCATGCAATTCAAACTATCTTGTCAAGGCAAAAAGGTTTCCCCTCTACAAAAGGATATGTACTTTTAGCAGACAGACAAGGAAGCAGGCACACGCATGGGGGACCCTGCTGTGACTTTACTCCCACAGAGGAGTCCTGTGCCTCACTCTGCCTGATATTCTTATACTAATGCTAAAGCGCCACACTTGATAAACAGAATACAACTTTGAGTGCCCAGTTGCCTATATCCTGATTTCAGGAAACAGAAACGCCGGGGGAATTTGAAGTTCTTCAAGATTTTTAGGTGGTATTTTGTCTTATTTAAACTTTTTCATAGAAAAGACAGGACATTTTGTTTATGTTTCCCACAAGGGGAACGGTCTGAGTTTGTGAGGGCAATTGGTGCCCCTTACTGGGGTCCTGTCACATTTTTGGTGGTTGGTGGTATCTAGACAGGGCTCCCCAAATTCTTGCAGCAATATAAATTATTGGGGCTTCATCAACCTGATGGGTGAGGAAGAGTTTGCCTCTACCCAAGTCCACGCAAGGGCACTGCATTTGCTTGTGTGCCAAGGGTCCCAGCAAGTCTCACTCATGGCTTGCCCTTCTTCCTCTTTGTTTTGTTCCTCAGTGTTTCTAAAGACTCTTCTTATCAAATTAGTCAGGGTGACAGCTCGCAAGTGTTCCTAACTCACTACCCTGACATTTCCTCTAGTCATATAGAGTCTTACACAGCATTGGGAAGGGTTTCCTCTGCCCTGGTTATGAAGCAATTCTCAAACCTCTCCATGTTCATATGGCCCATGGTTTATTTCTGGTCTCTGATCCACTTGGAACTTGTCCGGCAGTGTCTTGAGTGACACACGAAGACCATGGAGAAGCTCGTGTAGCTCTGGCTGGAAGTACTGCCTGCTTTTACATAAACCATCATCCTGCCCCCGGTATGTGACTGATCCAGTCCCTTCTGCCTCTGACTTACTTACACAGCAGTGCCGCACTGTTAGCTGTGGACCGTTTAGAGTATTTTTAACATCTGCTGGGAACAGCCCCACACCCCTGCCATCGCTTAATTGTTTCCAGGGTTGTCCAGGCTCTTCCTGCTTATTTTTTTTTTAATATGGGTTTTAGAGTAAACATGTCTGGAGACTCCTGTTACCTTCATGTTTGTCTATCATCTCTTTGAGGACTGTGGATTCCCATCAGTTTTCTGTGTTGTGCCCTTATAATTCTCCTTAGTCATTTGCCTTGTGTTTATAAGAGCCGTGGTTTACACTGGAGACAGCCTGCTTCTTCCTCCCTAGTCTCCATGTGCGTAACCACCTCGGCATGCCTCTCCGAGGGTGTTATAGACGTATGGGCACGTGGTTCCAACCCCCTTATTGATGGGAATACCAGGCAGTGCCCAGAGGATGCCAGCCTTGCTGTTTAGTCTGTGGGTGAATCCCCTCCATGTGGGGTGGTGATTACATCTCCTTATTTTGAAGCTTCCAAAGGGTGGCCAAGTGGAGCTTTGGTTATGAGGGGCAGTTACAGTTTTACTGAAGAAGTCTGCAGAGACTTCCTGTACGACGTGGGCTCCTGTCTTTCAGGCATGTTTTCTGGCGTTTGTCCTGAGCTGCTGCCACCCCCCACCTACCTCTTGCTCCTCCTCACCTAGCCCCCTTTTAAGATTTGTGCTATATCATATGTGATAGTTTTATATGTGTCATGGTTTTGCTTTGAGTGGGTGACTGGAGGGGTCTGGATTAAGCTACTTGGTGACATTTTATTGTGGCCTAGCTTATGGTTAGCTCTCACATCCGCTCTGCGTGTCCTGCAAGAGCAAACCCTCATGTCTGTCTCCAGGGCTGGACCTGGGGAGAGCCAGGGCCTCTCCAGTTGGTATTACACCGCTGCCCAGGCTTACCTAGGGGCCTCTGTTGGCTGTCAGCATGTCAGTGTGTTTCCTGTCTCTGCTTAGCTGCTGCTGCCATGTCCCTCAGTGTACCACCTGCATGGCCATGGTTCCGTCACCAAGAGAAAAGGCTATGGTCTGTCATTTTCCACTTCCTTGGTGCTTCTTGATCCAGTGTTTGTCCTGAGCAATAGAAGCTCATAATCCCCACCATTTTAGTTAAACCAAGCCTATGGAGACAAAGCTTGCACGTAATGAAATCACGAGCCCACTTAAGGTCTATAATCAGATGAATCTTGACAAGGCAGGAATGCCTGGGTCCCACTGGAAGAAACTGCCCCTTCCCTGGGGACCTTCTAATATGCCATACAGTGAGGACTTTCTCTGCTCTGGGTCATACCAGCCTGCTCGGGGAGCTGCAACTTCGAGGGGGCAGTGTGTGCGGTCCACTTTCTGGTGTCTGCTATTTGACATTAGGATCTCTAGCTGTGTGCTGTCACAGGCGAAAGATCCTGTTCCTCTTGTTGCTAAATGGCATGTCCCTGGCCATGGTGGCCCATCTTGAACATACAGAAGGCCTGTGGACCTACCTCTAGGTCTGGGCTTTTATAGGTGAAGTTGCTGTGAGCTTATCTAAGCAGGATTTGGCTTAGACCAATATTTTTATTCTTTTGAAACACACACACAAACAAAACCTGAGAGCAAACTGCTGGATTGTAGCAGAGAAACAAGCTGCCGTTGAAAACTCTTAAGAAGCCAGTTTTCAAAATGTGTACCTCACTAAGGCAGGAGCTAGCTCATGGTTAGGGAGACGCACCGTTGGTGAGGATCACGGATTGCTCAAAAATGTTACAGCGGAAACAGATTCTGGATAAAGGAGTATTAGGACAAAACCTGTGAAGTCAGGTCAGGATGAAACACGAGAGTAACCCAGACCGACCTGCGAGGAGGCAGACAGGAGCTCGAAGAGGCAAAACGGTATGGACGGATATAGGTTGGCTGGCTTCCACGGGGACTCCCTGGGGGAATATATATTGATCACTGTTGTCTTTTTGATGTCGAAGAAACTTGCAGTGGTAAAGCTGAAAGGGTTTACTAATAAACCTATTTAAGAAAATTAAGTGGCCCAAAGTAGAATTCAGCTAAAGGAGGGCAGCCTCTACCATAATGGGAAGATCAGGAAGATCCGTCGGGTGCTAACCAGCCTTGTTAGATACAGAGAGAAAGACCAGTTTCTGTCATCCTTGAAAATAGAGGTCGCTGTATCTGCTAGCGTTTATTTGCAAGGCTCCATTCCCATGACAAGAGGAGGCAGGTCCTGACTTAGAGCCAGCCATCGGGCTCATCCCCACAGCAAAGAACAGCCCCTAATGAGCAGCTCATCATGAAAACTGTCATCGTTCTGGGTGTGTGTGTGGGGGGAAACATCATTCTGCCAGGTGGACGCGATGACCCAGGGTGATGACTATTCCAAAATAAAGATATCTCTTAAGCACTGGTGTACTTTAGAAATAGTTCTGGCAATGTCTTTCACTGTGTAAACCTCCCATCTGCCCAAGTGGTCAGACTTGCAGTCTCCCATCTCTGTTTAAATTGTTCAAAGTGTTAAAAAAAAAACAAAACCTGGGTCTGGGACCTGAAAGAGAGTTGAGGACGCCATTGTGCGTGGAATGTGTACACTTAAGGCCTACACAAACTGGTAAAGTGTTTCTGTTCTAGGCTGGTTCCTCTGGGGCATTAATCAGAACCTGTCATCATGTGTTATCATTTAAGGAGTTTCCCCTTCATCAATCTTTACATGAAAAGGAGTGATTTCTCACTTGGAAAGTGTTATTAGTTCTGTTACATCTTCATACATGCTTGCTGCTGGTGTAGCTAATCCTAGAAGACAACCTTGTAAGAACTTCAAAAAAAAAAAAAAAACAAAAACAAAAAAAAAAAAACAAAACCCATTCGCCTGTAGTATGGGTACTGAAGGGCGTCTGACCTTGACACTCTTGTTCTGTGGAAGGTAAAGAACTGAATGTCTGGGAAAGCCAGACCACAATGCAGAGAAAGCCAAGGTAACTCCTTTATGGAAGCAAGAGAGCAGTTCCCTTTGGAATGGAGGAGCTGAATGCCCACTAAACAGACTCTGAGATGGGTGTTATATAAGGTCCCTAAGTCCTCCCGTTTACCATGTGGGTCCTGTTTAGATACTAGCCCCATGGGTTCTCCACATCTCTTCTTGCAAAGTTTTCAGGGACTAAGAAGCTGCCATTTTAGGGGGACCTATGACCCTCTAACCCTCCCTCACATCTATCCATGAAAGAGACCCTTAGATTGTTCTACAGAAATCCTGAGTATTAGGTAACGAAAGAAAGATGCAACTATATCTTGGTAGCTGTGATAGAAAATCTACAAGCTGACCCCATACCGGGGAGAAGGAACAGAAAAATAGCCGAATGATACCTACAAGATTGGCACTGACCCAGGCTAACACCTAGCAGATAAACCACAGTCAAGAGTTAGCAGAGCAATTCAAATACTGGGGCTTCCAAACATGACCACCCCTGTAAGTGGATGGACAAAGTGTGAACAGCATGTGATCATTCCCCTGATTGGACCAGAAAAAAAGTTGTAGGGCCCACTAATTGACCATCTAATGTCCAGTGTTTTGATACAAGTCCTATAAGAACTTCTAGACAAAAGAAATGCAACATCTCTTTCCTCCTACCCTCAAGAGTTTCTTTCATTTTCCCTTAATTTCTACTAATAAAGTTTTGTTTGGAGAGACAGGGTCTCATTACGTATCTTAGTTCCTTTTCTGTTGCCACGCTAAAACATCGTGACCAAGGCAATCTATAAAAGTGTCTAATTGAGCTTACAGTTTTGTAGGATTAGAGTCCATGATGGTAGAGAGAAGATTTGGCTGCAGGAACAGCTAAGTGCTCACAGCTCAAAATCCCACACACGAGGCAGAGAGAGAACACTGGGGGCAGCAAGAGACTTTAACACCTCAAAGCCTGCCCCCAAGGCCACACCCCCTAATCCTTCCAAAACAGTTCCACCACTTGAGGACCAAGTATTGAAACATGAGCCTATGGATGTCATGCTCATTCAAACCACCACACTACATAACTCTAGCTGGCTTGTATCTCTCTACATAGATCAGGCTGACCTTGAACTCACAAGACCCTTCTGCCTCTGTCTCTCAAGAGCTGGGATTAAAGGAATACTCCACACTTGGCCTTGCAAGTTGATTTTTGACAGCCATTGAGTGCTCAGCATCGAAAGTCTCTAGGTCAAGTAAAACTGGAATGAGAAAAGTCCCTTGGCGCTTTCAAAGTGATGTCATTCCTTGACATCACCCCCGCCCCCGGGGATGCACAGTAGTTATAGCCAGCTCCTCCCCGTGACTTCTTGATGCCGGACTTGTTCATCACAGCCCATGAGCAAGTTTGTGCTTTGGTTTTTATTTGCCTGCACTGCAGACTTTGTGATATCCACTGTGATATGCCTGCAGCTCTCTATAGTTCTTCTAGACATGAAGTTTCAAACTACCCATTGTCTCCAAACTCCAGAACCCCATCTCAGGGATCAGGTAGCCCAGAGAACATCTGCTTCTTCCTGAGAAGAGCTAAAAGGGGAGACAGAACCTCTAATTCCCCCAATTCTTGTTGGATACAAAGAGTCAAATTATGGGATCAGATAACAGGGATAGATTGCTCAGACTCATGTCCCCAGCACTGGCAGATCCCACTGATCTTAGCCCAGAAGCATGTTAGAGATCTTGACAGTCTGCTGGGACACACAGTTGTAGTAGGTTGGTCTGGTGCTGCTATGTATTCAAATCCTTAATACCGTATCACAAACCTGCTTCAAGACAAGCAGATCCTCCTGTATACCAGCTTTTGTTGTGTAAGCCTTGCCCTCCCCCATGTTATCCATTATTGGTTAATAAAGACACCTACAGCTTGGGATGGGCAGAAGAGAGGGGGTAGAGCAAAGGTTCCTGGGTTTGGAGGTCTCAGGCAGGGACCATGAGGAAGTGAGAGAGGAGGAAGAAGAGACCATGGGGTAGATAGAGTGTGAGCACATGACCATGAGGGCTGGCCTGTTGGAGTAGGGGTAGCCCAGGCAGAACATGGCAAGTGATATCTCAGGGTTATTGACAAATAGCATAGAGGGTTGATCTCTGCCCAGCTCTCTTAAGGCTTTTAAGGCTTAGTATAAATTTAAAGGTTTTGTGTCTTTTATTTGGGAACTAAATGATCGAAGGTGAGATAGAAGCCCCCAAATGATATTAACCATGACGGTCCCTCAGAAACCCTTATGGGCCTCATTCTCTTTGAGACCACCTCTTATGAATAGGAGGGAATAGTAGCCACATGCTACTATAGGGAGAACCAGGTCCAGGTGCTGTCCTCTCAACTCCAGTGAGGGTGGTAAAGCCTTCTGACAAGTGACATGCCAGCTTTCTCACTTACCCTGACTTCTCCATGTATGCCAGAGAAAGGAGGGAACATGGATAGAAGACCCTCTGAGATCCCTGTATCATCAGACAGGCAGTGTGGCCTCTTCAGAGCTTCATGGGTTCCCTGTCAGCCTTTTCAGGAGTTAAAGACCCTATCTTCTTAGGGGAAGCCCATGGTATCTCGTTCCCACTGTTCAGGAGAATTTTGGCTTGGTTTGGGTGATGCCATGCATAGCAGCAGAGATTTTTTCCTGGGTCCTATGCATCGATAAAGAGAGGGGGAGGAGGAGGGGGAGAGGGAGAGGTGGTGGGGCCAAGGAACAGGAGAGGAGTATGTGAATACAGCAAGAGCCTGCAGATGTTGGAGCTACATCAAGAGGACAGCTGATACAATCTCAACAGAACAGGGTGTGGGAAGTTGGGTTCAGTCATCTACTAACCTGAAGCCCCTATTATAGGCACCTTGGGCTGTCCTGAGTGTGCAGAAGAGGGGATTCAAGAGTCATTGTGTAAGAGGCAGGGCACATCCGGGCTGGTGAGAAGCTACTCATTGCTGTCTGGTCCCTTGTGTAGATGAAACTTCTAAGAAAGAGGTTCATATAGATGAACATGAGAGATAAGAGATTCAGGGGGACTCAGGTTTGGGCAGAAATGGCCAAGAGTCCTGGCTTGAGAACAGTCAGTAATTAGTGTGGCAGCAGCCATGGACTCATTGTGGCTACAGGGAACTCACTGTGTCTCGGGTTCTGGAGTTAATTCTAACTCTATGAGAGCAGAGGTTTCTGCTGGGCTCCGACAAGGATCGGTGATATCCCAATAGACCCATTGTCCCTCCTTCCTGGGGTCCCCGGTGGCCACACTGAGCAGCTGGGACAAGGGAACTTGGGGTAAAGAGCCACAAGGATATGTCAAGATTTGGATCATCAAGTCCCACTTGGATCTGGGATGCAGACCTGGAGTGACCAGGTAGGCAAGGTCTGGTCTAGACAATAGGGAAATAGGTCTGTGGAAAATACCTTCCCTGCCTCCTCCAGACTCAGGATGGTTGCCATGTCCCAATCTAGTGTTTGGGTGCAGGGATGAAGGATGTGATTGGCTCTTCCAGGTGGTCGGGTGCCAAGTGTTACTAAGCTAGTTTGTGGGAAGGAAACTAAGGAAACAGTTGGGCATCCAAATGGAGATATATGGTGGCCAAGGCCAGCAGTCTCTCTGGGTTCCCCACTGTGTGCCCCTCCCTGGCTCATTCCCCCCTTTTCTCTCTCCAGTTCTGCTTGGATGCCTACCCTCCATCAACAGAAAGGGTCTAGTGCACTGGTTCTCAACCATCCCAACGCTGGGGCCTCTTAATACAATTCCTCATGTCACGATGACCCCTCCCCAACTATAAAATTATTTCCGTTGCTACTTTGTAACTAGAATTTCACTACTGTTATGAGTTGTAATGTAAATATCTGTGTTTTCCAATGGTCTTAGGCGACCTCTGTGAAAGGGTTGTTTAACTCCCCCAAAGGGGTCACAACCAACAGGTTTAGAACCACTGATCTAGTGGGTTTGTTGATGTTGTTTTGTTTGTATATTTGTTTGTTCCTTGAAGTTGGCTTTCATGACTGTGTGTAGTATACTCTACTGTGGATGTCTCCACACCCTACGCACACACCATTGTCTCCCGGCCAACCATTCTGCTTCCTCTCCTTACAAGGCAGTGGGGAATCTAATGGCTGCATTCTTCCTTCACCACTTGGCCAGGTCTGTATCTGCAGCCCCCACCCTGCAGCAGGGCTTTGCAGAAGCCCTAGGCCACTTCCTGGCCAAAGGCACACAGCCAGCACCAGAGTAGACTCCCACCTCATTCTGAGTAAATACCAACTCATCCAGGTGCTTTCATCTTCAGCTTCCATTTTGGACTTTTGGGAAGTTGATCTTAAAACCAGATAAAGTAGACACTTGTCAATTTGGTCTTCATCGGGTTGGATCTGACTTAATCTGGTTGGAGCTGGTTTAATCTATTTGGACACGGATTGGTCTAGTGTAATATGGTTGGATCTACTTGGTTCTGATATAGTTTACTAGGATCTGAGTTGGTCTGTTATTATCTAGTGTGTTCTAGTTTAATGTGGTTGTATCTGGTTTGGTCTGGTTGGGTATGGTTTGGACTTGTGTAATCTGTTTGGACTGATACAGTCTAGTTAGGTCTAGTTTGTTCCAGTCTAACCTGGTTAGATCTGATTTGTTCTAATTTACTCTAGTTGGATCTGGTGCTGTTTATTTTAATCTGGTTGGATATAGTTTAGTCTGATTTAATCTGGCTAAGTGCAGTTTGGTCTAGTGTATCTAGTGGATCTGATTTATATCCGGCTTATATTTGTTTGGGCCTGGTGTCCGACCTCATTGGGATATGGTCTAATCAGGTTACATTTGTTTAGGTCTGGTGTAATCTCATCGGATATCATTTGGTCTGGTTTATTCTGGTTGGATCTGATTTAATTTGGTTGAATTTTTGTTGAACCTAGGATAAAACTGGTTGGAACTAGTTGGGTCAAGAGTTATCTTTTTGGACGAGTCATCAACCCTAAGTGTCTCTCAGTTCTGTTCTGCAGATTGCTGTGTTCCTCAGCACTACAACTCCCTGATATGGGAAGGCCTGTAGGCCTCTGTGTTCTTCCTCTCAGAAACAGATGGTCAGTGTCCGCAGGCCAGGACAGCGTCTCCTCTGCCCTGTGGTATGTTTGGCATTGACTTCTCTTTCCAAGTGTATTGGGTAATGTGGGTGGATAAAGGAAAGAGCCACCGAGAAAAATGGAAACTTTATTAGCAGAGATAACTGGCTCGGACCAGGCTAAGGGGTGCATGGGGGAGCCATGAAAAACTAACTAAAGGGGAGTCTTTGAACAATAAAGGAAAGGACAAGTCACTATTTTGAGGGAAAAAGCTCTGGATTGGTCCTAACTGAACACTTGAGTATGAACTGTCCAGGCGAAGTCTCTCTGTCTGTAGAAAGAGCTCTTGGAGATAGCACCTTTGCTTTCAGAGTGTAAGGACTAGTCACTAAGGACCAGGACCAAGATCCATGAGGGTCACTGACAAGCACCTGATGAAGGGGAGGGATCTCCTCCAAGTTTGTGTTTGAAAATCCTCTTGCGTTCAATTTTCTACAAGCCATAATCCAGCGAGCTGAGCTCAGGGGAAGGTCTGCTTCACTTTGAGCGTGGAAGACGGAACACAGATGGAAATTGCAGGGATGGCGTGAAGACACCAGGGACAGGTTAGGGGCAGTGAAGAGGAAGACAAGATGGCTGGATCCAGCCCAGATGGGGGGAGAGGGGCCAGCAAGATGGCCGCCATGATGTACAAACCAAGGGCGGGATCTAGATAGGAGCTCAGGTGAGCCATGGAGGACATTACACAAAGCAAGGAGTGTGCATCTCAGCTTTCCCTTTAAGACAGTTGAGCTGACCAAATTGGTCAGGAACATTTGGGTCATATTTCCTATTCCTGGAAGGTCAGTGCGAAGGGTAAGAAGGCCTGTTGAAGTGTGTCTCCATATGCACAGCCATGCATGTGGCCCTCTAGCCCAGTGCCACCTTCCTGGAGACTGTCTGGTAGAGTACACCACGAAGCAGGGCCTGGTAGTTTGGTACACGGAATAGGTGGCGCTCGCCAAAGGCCACGTCATACTCTGCAGTCTTGCCGGTGACGAGCACCCGGACGTGGGGCTCATTCACCTGGGGTCCCACCACCACCACAAAGATCTCAATGCCTGCACGCTGGGCCTCCTGCACAGCCTTCTCAATGGCCTCTGCTGTGGCCCCCTGCGAGTTGCCGTCTGAGAACAGCAGGACTCTCTTCTTGGCGGCACCTGATGAGGCTTCCCGGTAGAAACGAGTCACATAGCTCAGAGCGTCGTTGACGTCCGTGGCGTCGTTGATGAAATCCATGCTGTCCACAGAGCTGGCCAGCACTGTGTAGTTCTGCAGGAACTGAAGAGCCGCCCGACCTGGCTGTTGCTGGCCTTGGCCACTGTACTGTACCACGGCTACCCGCACATCCTGGGAGGGATCCGCCTTGCCTGCTGACAGGAATCGCTCAGCGAGGCGCTTGGCGAAGACCTTGGTGGTTTCGAAGTTGTGACTGCCGACACTGGCTGAGCTGTCTAGCAGGATGGTGATGTCAGCCGGGGAGGAGAATGTGACTGTGGAACAGAGAGGGTGGCCTGAGACTAGGCAGACTGCACAGGTACCAGGGGGTACCCAGATTTCTCAGAGCTGCCAAGCCCTAGAGGAGAGTGCCCAGAGCCCTGCTGGGCCCTTATCAGGTCCTGCCTTCCCCACCCTGTCTCAGTCCATCCTTGTACTCACTTGGGCAGGTATAATCTGGACACTTCTTATCTGTAAAGAAAAAAAAATCACATGAATAAGTCTACCATCATGTGAACCACGCCCACGCTGAGTTCTGTCTTGGTCAGCTGCCTATGACTGACAGACAGACAGACAAACGGACAGACGGACGGACGGACGGTATCCTAGCACCATTTCCTGGTACTGGCTCCAAAATACTGAAAGGTAGGGTTGGGTTCTTGTCCTCCTCTTAAAAAGGGGAAACTGAGTCTCAGAAGAGGTCGTTTGCTGTTTCATGCTGCTAATCAGCTACCTGTCATGAATCTTGCACAAAGTACATCCCTTGACCAAGTTGTCCACAGCATGGAGTCACGCCAGTCATAAAGCTGACATACAGTATGCTCATGGTGTTGGAGGCGGGGGCCTTGTCCCATGCATATAGTGTGAGAACAGCTGGGCCAGGCATCACCCTGGACGGTGCCACACAGCCAGATCACAATCTTTCTTGAGGTAAAAGTGCCAGGCACATTGTGAGGACTGTTTCTAGCCCAAACAGTCCCCGAAAGCAGAGAAGGCACGTCTAAGACAGATGCAGGCATTGCCCAGGCAGCCCATTCCTCACCAGCACCCACCTATACAGATCTGGGCTGTTATGTTCTTCAGGAAGCCGTCATCTAGAAGCTCCGCATAGTTCTCCTTCACCAGGGAGATACCTGGCCGACCTTGCGATAAGCCTTGGCAGGAAATGACATTGAGCTGGTCGGAGCCCGCGACAAAGCCAAACACATCCTTGATGCCCACAGAAACTACCTGCAGAGGACAGGGTTGGGTGGATCAGCTGATCCTGTACTTCTCCTCTCCTGGGGAACAGAGCCCCCCGTTCAGCCACTGCTGCGGTTACGCAGCTGCCCACCTGAATGTCTGGGCCGCAGAGCACACTGAGAGGTGTTGTGTCCCGTTGAGTGTCAGAGCGTCCGTCCGTGATGACCAGGGCAATTCGGTTGTTCTGGGTGGGCGGGAGCAGCCGGTCCCGGGTATACTGTAGCGCTTCTCCGGTGAATGTGCCGCCAGCCATCCACTGTAGCTTCTTGACGGCTCTGCACAAGAAGACAGACAGGCCAGGGTCAAAGCCAGGTCAAGGTCCTAGCTGGGCCAGCCCACTATAGGACCAGGAATGGGGCGAAGATCTTGGGGGGATCCTCTTACTCTTTGAAGTCCTGGGCGTTGCGGACGTTGGGGCTCCGCATGTCCACGTGTTCTTGCATCTGGTTGTGGCTGTACTGTACCACGCCTGCATGGGACTGCCCTGGCTCAAACTGTGGGGATGACACCATTGGGTCTGGAGTCCAACACCGCTGTGTCCTGGGATCCCAGCCTTCCAAGGGCCTCTACCCCAGGCCAAGGCCCTGGCGTGCTCGTTCACCCAGAGCCCTCCATAACTACTCCCCCAGGTCCGCAAGCCTCTGTACATGGCCCTCCAAGATTCTGTCCTTAAAGGATGAGCTCTTGACCCACTATCAGGACTCTGTGCCATGTGGTGAGAATGTACACATATATGTATATGTATATATGTATATGTATAGACATATATAGACAGATATGTATGTATATATGTAATATGTGTATATGTGTATATATATGCATATATGTACATATATAAGCATCTTCCATATATATCTCTACCATACATACATATATGTGTGTATATGTGTATATACATATATGTGCACATATATGCATCTTTCATATATATATATCTGCCATACATATATATGTATATATGTGTATATGTACATATACATATATATGCATCTTCCATACATATCTACCATACATACATATATATCTTCCATATATATACATTTTACACACACACACATACACACACACACACACTCATTCTTCCATGGACATTAGGATAAATTGTTTGGCTTTGTTGAAGGGTCAGACCAGCTCAATGTATACATAAATCAATGTATACAGTGATGAGCCTAGAAGCTTTGGTGGAGGGGATCAGCTCTCTGTAGGCCCTACCTGTGGTCCCAGGTTGGCTTGTACTCACTTTGACCAGCTCATCCTTGCTCAACCGGTCAATGACCTTGATGATGAAGTCCTTGGCAATCTCAAAGTTCTGTAGGCCGATGCTCTCCGAGCTATCCAGCACGAAGAGGATGTCAATGGGACCACATGTGCACTCTAGGGAGGTGGGATGGGCCAGCCCTTAGTGCCCTTCTATGGGCATCCCTCTGTATTCCATGATCCCACCCTGTGTCCTGGGATCCGCATTGCAGATCATGACTCTCCTCCCATGTCTCCTTGGGAGCTAGGCTTGTCAGGCTGGCCTTCTTGACCAGACCCAACAGTTGCTACCCTTGCTCCTTCATTCCAGCCCTGATCCTGTGGCTGAGTGCACAAGACAGGCCTGGCGGTCTGCTTCCTGCTCCAGCCTGTTGGTGGTTACTTGAGACATCAGGGAGAAAGGCCAGGGATTGGCAGTATCCCAGGCCTGCATGACCCCAGGGTCCTGCTCACTAGGATAGGAGGTGGTTGAGTGCCATGCATGGTTTGCTGCATGGCTGGCCCGCTGCAGAGCCAGGATGGGTCAACTTAACACTGCACAGGAACTCCCAAGAATGAAGAGACATCACTTACCACAGCAGGCTGAGGAGAGAGGAGAAAAGGCGCTAAATAGGACAGCTCTGGACTACAAGGTGTCCAGCTCTGCCTAGCTTTACCTGACTCTGCCATGCCCTCAGCACGTCAGAGTCTCTGGAATCTCAAACGGGGCGTAGCCCAGCACTGGTTCAGGTGTGGGGGACCTGCCAATCTCAGTGGAGCCTAGGCCCTGCCCACTTATACCTCCCAACCTCTGAAAGCCTTCTGGAGCAGTAGCCCGGGCCCTGTGGCTGGTGGGAGCTTGCTGGCTCATTAAAAAAAAGGGGCGACCTAAGATGCAAAATACTCACAGCACATTTTCATAATAATGTCCAGAATCTCACACTCCTGGGGAAAGAGACGAGATTGTTAACATGGCTTGGGCTGAGGCCATTCCTGGTGGTCCCTGGGAATCCCTAGGGGTTGGATCTATCCAGGGACTCCTCCCAGTCTAGAATGTGCCTGGCTTTACCCCCTAAGAACATAAGCTGTGATGCAGTTACCAACACATAGCTGCCATGTGTCCCCCCATGGCCAGATGTCCACCAGTTGTTACCTGTGTCCCCTGAAGTCAACATAAGCCTCAGCTGTTGTCATGTATCTGTGGTCTGGGTACAAGGCTTCAAGCCTCTGTCCCCAGCTGCTCCCAGCTGTCCCCAGCTGCCCCCAGCAGCCCCCAGCTGTGACCAGTTTTTATTAATGTTCCCATTCATATCCATGGCCATAGTGGTCAGCCCCAAGATCTTATTTACAGACGCCATACTTACATCTGGCCCAGGTGGTCCCACATGTCCTGGAGGTCCCTGTAAGAGCAAACACAGACAAAGACTTTAAATGGGGAGCTTGGACCAATGGAGCCCACAGATTCCTAAACTATATGTCCTCTGGGGACCTCAGTGTCCCCAGTTGCCCTTGGGGCAAGCCTGGTCCCTTGGGTCTTTTGGGCCCTGCCTCTCTAGTTACTTCATACAGCTTTGCCTTGTTTCTACAGAATCCCAAGCCCTCTAGCCACATCACCTACCTGGGGTCCTTCTGGACCTCGGTATCCCTTTGCCCCTTTGACACCACGGGGTGAAATGTCATTGTTCTGGAAGGAAATGGAATGGGGTCAGTGGGTCCAGCCGTGTATATCAGTCGCCTACACTTCAGCCCAACTTCTCTGGTCCCTCAGAGGACATCTCCAGCCTGCCCCGTGCCACCATCCCAGCAAGCCAAGCCGGCAGGGTCGGCACACTTGACGGATTCTTCCCCTCACCTTGCCCCACTTACATCCTCTCCTGGGTCTCCGACTTCACCCTCATCCCCCTTGAGGCCAGGATAGCCCTTCGTGCCCTGCAGGAGACAAATATATATTGGTTAGTGGGATCTTGGGAGGACAGAAGGCAGAGAAGGCGGGTGTGATACGGTGGAGGTGTTTCCGAAGTCAGCATTGAGACCCCAGGGTCACATGTAAGTGTATGTGCATGCTGCCTGGTGTCAAGTGTGGGAAGGTGCTCTTGGTGTGTTGATCGTGCAGGCCCGTGTGGGTGTATGTGAGCAGTGTGAACATACATACATACATGGCCTGTTAGAGGCACGGTGGGGATACTCACGTTTATCCCAGGAGGGCCTCTGTTGCCTGGATACCCCTGTGAAGGAGGATAGGATGGTTATACCAGGCTCCATTGGGGAGGACAGTCAAATGAGAACCACAGGTGGATGTCATGCCCAGGGACAGCAGCATCCCAGGTCCAAATGCCCGGACTAATGATGGCTCTGTCTATCCCACCCATCCAGATGCCCGGGTTGGTCCGAGGGATACCAAAGTGGGCTTGGTAGGCATGCCTCTGACACTCACAGGGAAGCCGGGGAAACCTTCCGTGCCATTTCCTGGTGGTCCATCCTCACCCTGAGAGAAGATAGAGTTGCTGTCACCATGCCAGATGGTGGCAAGATGGCGTGAGGACAGTTATGTCCCCAGAACTCCTCCTGTCAGTCAGGGAACAGCCTCCTCCCCAGGCTGATGAACCCTGAGCTGAACCTTTAACCAAAAGATCTTGGATGAGGCATCGTTACTCTTGAGAGGTAACTGTGGATGCCCCTCAACACCTCTCTCAGGGGCAAGTTATGGCAAGTCCCAGCTGCCAGAGTCTCTGATGAACAGCAGTAGCCCAGCAGGGTTGTCCTCCCAAATACTTACCCTTTCACCCATCAGTCCTGGGTCTCCGGGGGGACCAACAGGTCCTGGGGCTCCTCTGAGGCCCTAAAGGAGAGGAACAGGTAATAGCTAGGTTATAGTGAACGCAGGTTTGGGCTTCAATACCCTTCTCTGGGACCCTCTTGGGGCAAGAGAGGGAAGACCAGGTGTAGAGAAATGGGTTGAGGGTATGGGAGATACTGCAGGACGAGGATAGTCCTCAGGGTGACACTCAAGGCTAGCATGGGCGAAGGGTAACACTCAGGGCTAGCCTAGGTGAATAGCAGGGCACAGTGGGCAAGTTCTTACCTCGGGGCCTGGAGGACCCTCATCACCTCGGTATCCTTTAGGTCCAATGGGGCCAGCCTCACCCTAGAAGATTAAGAACTATGAGAACTCAGCTTACCACCCCTGGGCCACATCTGTCTGAGAACTGAGAGTTGCAGGCTATGGCTCCATCTATGTTATCTAGGGCCCTGGGCACAGGGGCAGAGGACCCTCAGGGCCTCATGACAGGTGAGGCCAGTGGCCGGTGTGGGGTATAGTCAGTCTGGGCTCCCTGCATATCTTTCTGGTATCCATGCAGGAACCTTCACTTCAGGTGCCAGGGTATGTGGATGTCCCTTTTGTTCAGGGGACCTTAATGACTGTACTGGCCCGGGAAGTACCTCTAACCCTGGTAGGACCTCCATGTGAAGTGGACTCTCTCACCAAGACTTCTGCCCCTTCCTTACCAGACACAAGCAAGGACAACTCCAGACTCAAGCCATGTCTGTCCCTGCCTTGTTCCCTCTGGATGGTGGGGGGGGTGTGTCGTACCTGTCCTGGTGACCTGAAGACCCCAGTATCTCCAGACTGAGCCTGTCTGTATAGCCCTGGCTCCCTGAACATGGGCTCTGGAAGGTCTTACTCATAACCTTAGATGCTGGAACCTCTGGTATGCTAATTCTCCCAAACTCACTCCAGCCAGCCTTGTAGTCAAGCCTCCTGAGGATGCAAAGAGCTCACCTCCATCCATCCCGTAGCCTAGGAACTCATACCAATCCTCATCGACATAGTCTCCTTCCCTATTGCAGCCAGGTCTCTCTTACCCCTCACCCTCACACTACCAGGTCCTGTGAACATAACAGCTCAAGGCCAGAGATCTAAGGTTATGGTACAGAGCCTACAAGTATCCCTCGGCCTCCCTACATTTCTTGGCCTCATGCTGAGCACTGACACACATTCATACCCAGCCTTACCAGGCTAGTGTGGATACTATGCGTCTGGAGGGACACATATCTGTAGGAGGACACCCCCTCCCCCGCCATGCCGAGCCACTTGGGAAGACTTCCTTCTGAAGACCCGAGTGAAGCTCTTGGCTTAGTTAGGCATCACGGTTCCCCTACCGAGTCTCCGGGGATGCCGACGGGTCCTTCTCTTCCTTGATCACCCTGTGGTCCGGCTTCACCCTGGGGAGAAGTGAGCCGTTGAGTATAGAGGTAGAGGCCATGTGGCCACCAGCAGTTTGCTCTAGGAAGAGCCACCATCTTGGTGGAGAGGCATTGAGGCATTGGTAAGGGGTTGCCTGGGTCTGCCGAACTCAAAACTAGAGACCAAGGCCGGCCCTACCTGCAGCTTCTCCTTCTCCAGATGTGCTCTCTAAGAAGCAAGTCTCTGACAGGAGGCAAGCCATACCTTGGTTGCCCTGCCAGAGCCCTGGCAGTTCCAGCCCTCCATAGAAAAGCAGGAGAACTGAGGCATAGACACCAAGAAGCGGCCATGTCCGGCCTGGTGGATCTCTGCTCAACTCTGTCAGGCCTCAGTGTTTTCCCCCCTAGATATCCCCAAGGCATGACTCACCGGGTCTCCCCTTGGGCCCCTCACACCAGGGGTCCCCCGAGGTCCTCTTTCACCAGGGCCACCCTGTGTGAAGAGAAACGGACGTGAGGCTGCCTACGTTCCACTGTTAAGAAGGGTGGGTGGAAGAAGCTCGAGAGCTAGGCCTGATGATCTCAGCAGTTGTCTCTGTGGTCATGTGAGACCAGTCCAGGGGCCAGGCCTCTGTGTTCCTCGGGCCACCAACCTCCACAGACACCCAAGGGACCCAAAGGCCAGTACACAAGGTGAAATCTACAACACCTGGCATCTGGCTTCCCACCTAGCCAAGGCATGCACTAAGGGCCTCCAGGGACCAGGCCCAAGCCAAGTTGTACAAGTCTTTCCTGTTGATGGTGAAGACAGTAGTAACAGTACCGTCCAGCTGACTCACCCTCTCTCCAGGGGCACCATCTGGGCCAGCATTTCCCTGGAACAAGGAGGAATAGCACGTTAGTTTGTGCACTAGCCTACAGTCAATCTGGATGTAGGGATAGAAGCTGGAGAGGGATAGAAGTACTCACTTCATCACCAGCCTCTCCTTTTTCTCCGGGGGGACCAGGCTCTCCCGGATCACCCTAGGGGTGGGGGTGGGAAGACAGGTTGAAAGTGACCACAAGCCCCAGTGTCCATGAGGCCCATCCCATATCCCATCCCGCCTCATGTCACCCCATCTTACCTCATCTCCAGGTGGCCCTGAGCTCCCTGGTCTCCCAGCCTCACCGTCTGCTCCAGATTCACCCTGGGGGAAGATCAGATGTCATGGATGTTTGGTCCAGATTCCATACAGTGAAAGCCATATCACGGCTCAGTGACTATGCTCTATTACCCTAACCTCGGGCCACCCCAACCAACTCTGGAAGAGTTCTGAACTCCCAGGAACTCCCCCCTAAGTCACCCATAGTTGCATAGCACAGTTTTGACCATCTCAGCCTCAAACCTCCTCAGGTCCAGACCTGAGATGTTTGGATACTGAATGGCAAACCTGAGGCTACCGTTTGAGACTTTATGGTTCTGTGCTGCTAGGAGCCAGACTTGTTCCTTACACTGTGGGTTTCGGGAGGAATGCTTAACCCAGGACTTAGTAGATATCCAAGTCTCCATTCTCTGGAGCTGCCTGTCACTTACCTTTTCTCCCTTCAGCCCAAAGGCACCGGCATCGCCCTTGGGACCTGGGGGTCCTTGAATGCCCTGGCGGAAAGATAGAAATGTTAAGTTAGAGCTAGCCAAGGTCTCCGTTTGCCCCAGATAAGTGGCCATCCTCAGACCGAGCAAATGAATCAAATGGATCCACATAGGGCTCAGCCATTGGGAGGAGCCAGTGTAGCAAGGGCTGGGCCAAATTCCTAAGAATCCACAATTCCAAGACACATGGGTAGAGGAAATGACTTACATCAAATCCTGGCGAGCCCTTGCAGCCTGGTAGTCCTGGATACCCTGTCTCCCCCTGGAAGGAGAAGGAATAGTCAAGATTGGAATGGTTACGTGGAAACTAGAGATCTGTTCATCCAAGCCCCTCCCAGGAAAGTCAGGAGCCCTCTGAAATTAAGTGGATCGCTTGGAACTAGGACCTGAGTCTTGGCAGGAAACATCGCCTGACTCACACCTCCAAGTTTCCCAGGAAAGCACACTATGGGAACTTCACCCACACACTTGGAGCAGTCCCTGGCTTTGTCTACCTCCCATCCTAGATAGGATACCCCACTTTCCCAGCCCTCCTGCCTCAGGATTACCTTCATGCCATCTACCCCATCGATTCCGCGCTTGCCTTTCTCGCCCTATGAGACACGGAGACAAAGGAAGGTTAGACAGAATACCCAAGTCACTGCACTGGTCCATGCATCTACGTCCTCAGCCCATCCACACTCACCTTGTAACCTTTTGGTCCTCTGGAACCCTGTGGAAACAGGAAGAAGAGGGTCAGAGAGCAGCTCCCACTGCACCTCCATTCTCCCATTAGGTGGGATGGCGACACCATCCCACCAACCCAAGAAAGCAGGGAATCAGAGATCAGGGACACTGGACAGAGAAATCAGTGACACAGGGCAGAATGGGTAGGGAAGACAACAGGGTCTGTGTTCTGAGGGTCTCCGGGAACTGTCCACCAAGTCAATGTGACGCCCCCCCCCCATCCTCAGGTGACCTGAGGCAGCAGCAGAACTCACAGTGTCTGTCTCTAAAGACCAGCCACATTCCTCCAGAGGCATAGAGAAGGCCAGGAGGGTCTATTTCCCATGTTCCCCTCTGACAGAAATACTAGCTGCCTCCCCCTGATGCTCATGAGTCAAGATAACTCTCTGTACTGGAACGAACACACCCGGAAGCTGACCCTTACTCACCTTCTCTCCACGGCTCCCCTTTTCTCCCTATAAGCCAAACAGAAAAGGAAGGAACCCGTTATTGTTGCACACGGAAGCTTGTGCCTCGATTCCAAACACTGATCCACCCCACCCAAGAGAGGCCATTGGACATTAAGGTCACGTACCTTCATACCCTGGTACCCGACTGGTCCCAGATCCCCAGGTCGTCCCTGGAACAGAACAAGAGATAGTCATACATCCCTGGAGAGGACTGGAAGGTCCCACTCGGCCCACCGTACCCCTTGCTACAGCTAGACCCACATGGAATCCTTAAGGGACCTGCTATGGGGCCCCTGAAGGTCAGGAGGGAACTCAGCACACCCAGGAGGAAGGAGAGAGTGCACACAGCACCCCAGAGGAGAGGGCGGGGAGCCAGGACATCCTGGAGGGGGCGGGCGGCTAGAAGGGAGAGAGATTTGCCAGGAGACTTATCTTGGCTGAAAGCAGAGGCCTTCAGACTTGGTCAGCCTGACCCCTGGGGTACCTTTCTTCCCCCAACAAAAGACAGGCTGTGTGGTCTCTGTGCTCAGAATTATGGTTCTGGAAGTTTCTACAGCTCAGATGCCCAGCCTCAGGCTTCTCCGCCTTTGTCCCCATCCTTAATCAGACAGTAACCAAATACTTACAGGGTCTCCAGCTTCTCCCTTCTCTCCAGGAAGACCTGGCTTTCCTCGTTCCCCCTGGAAGGCAGAGGAGATCAGCTCAGGGGAGACCAGGTCAGGAGCCACAGCCATCCGCTCTGGAAAGCTGGGCAAGACCCCTTGTGCACGAAAAGGTTCTTCAGAGCGATTCCATCCAGTCTCCAGAGTTGTCCTGGTTGTGGTTCTGGGCCTGCCTGGCATCTGGGAGTCTTACCCACCAGGGCCCTCACGCTGTGTCATCCTGGCTGGATTTGGGACTAGAGCTGTACCTCTGCCTGCTTGAGGCTGGGCTGATATACTGCTTCAGGCCCAGAGGATCAGGGAGACCCAACAGAGAAACTCCCCAGAGGGCCATAGCGCAGCTCTGTGGATGACGGCCGTGTGGTAGGAGAACCGTCCTAGACCTGACCTTTAGAACCAACACTGAGCGTGTCCCATGGTGTTCAGATTTGTGCCGCGTGAGTCACTCCACCAGGAGAGTTAAGCAGATGCCGAGCTGACACTTAAGTCTGCAGGCAACTCTCTGGACCACAAGGAACAGGCTCTGCAACCCCAACTCCCACACCCCAAACCCACATGAAGCCTGGACTTTCTTCTCCCTGGGTAAAGGCCTCCCTGGGTAAAGGCAGCCAGTGTTGAGTGTAGCAGGTGCCCAAGGAGGTTGGCACAGAGCTATGGCTTCCATTGTGGCTAGTCCGAACAAGAGCAAGGCTATTTCAGCCACTCAGTGTACACATAATGTTTGTGTGCACTGTATACAGGTTATCCTTGTGTTATTCAAATGTTGATTTCTCTGCCCTCGTCTCTTGTTTCAATCTGGACCCGGCATTATAAAACTTAAGAATCTCCTATCTCAGCTGGCCAGTGATGGCACATGCCTTTAATCCCAGGACTTGGGAGACAGAGGCAGGAGGATTTCTGAGTTCAAGGCCAGCCTGGTCTACAGAGTGAGTTCCAGGACAGCCAGGGCTACACAGAGAAACCCTGTCTCAAAACAAAACAAACAAGCCAAGAATCTCCTGCCTCAAGTTTGTAGAAAGTTCTTACCATTTATTCTCTGCCTTGTCAATAAATGCTGATCACCCAATGGCTGGGCAGAAGAGAGAATTTCACCAGCCAGGGGAAGGAGATAGAGAGGGATGGAGAGTCAAGATCAGTCATGAGAATGAAGAAAGGTTAGAGCCATGAGGAAGGGGGCCAGAGAGAGGTCATGGAAACACACCTGAAGCCCTAAGAGCCAGGCCAATAATAAGAAACAAGTATATTGGGGTCACCAGATTAGCTTAAGAGGTTAACGTACATCACTTAACTGCCCAGGTATTAAGGTGCAGCTGGAAATAAATCTTGGTTTCTCTGTAAAGTTATGGGGATTAGCAATAAGGTAAAGAAATATAGCCATGGATGAATTCACTGCTCCTGCCTATATTAAAATAATTCCATTGACAACTCACCTCATACCCAGGGTCACCTCGGGGCCCTGGAGGTCCTCTGGCAGCCTGAGGAAAACAAGAAGAGACCTTATTAACCCCGGATCCTAGACAGAGGTCCTGGGTCAACAGAGAGGGTTGGGTCATACTTACCTGGCATTCAAAAGAACAGCACTGTGGAAGAAAAAGAAAGGAGACCAATCAGAGACGAAACAGGGAGAGGGAAGAGCCCTGGGACACCCCCCCCCCAACAGCGGGCTCACTGCTAGAGCTAGGACCCATGTAAGACTCAGGCCCTGAATCTCCGGTCTCAGAGGGAAGCCCTTACCACTTGTTCCACGTTATTTTTCTGAAATGAAAACGGAAGAAAGAGTTACTCTCTCCGGTAGGCACGGCCCTCCTTCCCCCTGACCCCTAACCCCCAACCCCCGACCCCAAAGATGTCCATGCTCACAATCATGTCCACAATGGTGTCAATGGTCTGGCTGATGGCCTCTTCCGCATCACGGCTGTGCCCCCAGTCAGCTGCTGTGAAATTGCGCCGGTACGTGTGATCTGTGGCGATGATGCTTAGACGTGGCTCCTGAGGGATTCGGGGAAGGAGGGCATGCATGAACCACCTCCACAAGGCCATGTGCCACTGTGAGCTGGGTAGTGGCTGCAGAAACCACATGCTCCTCCGTGGGGTAGAGTCAGCCCTTTGAAGGGCTAGGACTGTCTACTGGGGAGTCTTCACCCCAAGGGTCACATCAGTGACCCAGCAGGTGGGAGGCCTTGAGATAGACTATGTGTACCCAAACAGTGGCAGAAGAGAGGATAATAGTGGTTCTGGGGCCCAGGAGGCTAGAGGCCCTCCATCTTGTGTGTTTGGTATAAGGGGAAGAGGGACTCTTACCAGGTGGTCAGGTGTGATGGCCACAGAAAAGACCTTGATGCCCAGGTGTTTGGCCTCATTCACTGCATCTTCCAGACCCCCACACGGTTCCTTGTAACCTTCTAGAGGATGCCCGTCAGTCACCACGATCAAGTACTTGTTCTCCTTCAGGTGGGAGCCCCTGGAGAGGTGGGCAGCATGAGGGTCCTCTCTAGGGCTCAGAGCCTGGGGACCAGAGCTGAGACCCAGGAGATGAACCTGAGGCAGCTCTGGACATGCAGAATGCAGTCCCCTGTCACGCAGGGACCAGGTTTTTACCATTGATCATAATTAAAAAGTATTCGGTCTTGCGGGGTTACATGTCTGCAAAAATCACTTTGAGATGCACACTTTCAGGAAAGACACCACCCCCTAAATGCGCATCATCTCAGGATGCCTTGAACCCCAAATCTCTGAGAACAAGAGGCCCAGGGATGACCCTGGGCTGCTGGGGGTAGTCCTGCGGAAGGTAATTAGTGTCAGAGCTGGGGGGGGGAATAGTCTTCAAACGTTTCACCCTAAAAAGTGCAGTGGGCCTTCCTGAGGAAGAGGCCAGAGTAAAGTCGGGGCCCACACAGACACGAGATCTCTCCCACATGCTGGGAGCCATACCACGTGTATTCTAGAAAACCTGCCTTCGAGTTTCTTCTGCAGATTGCATGAGGTGGCCATGCTCTGAATTCCTAGGCTCCCCAATCCAGCCACTATTCTTCTTGCCTCATAAAGTTACACGAGATGCGTGATAGGGCCTGGCCGTCCCATGCAACTTCACCAAACATGGGTTTTGAGGTAGACGTGGTAAATGGACCTTGAACTGGCACTTAGCCCAGCAGCCTTGTAAAGCTGGAGACTCTCAGTGAAGCCACAGAAGGAAGGAGTCGTGAGGAGGCAGGTATCGCTCCCCTGTGCTACCTGCTGCACTGGGCAGCTGATGCTGAGGGAGGCTGGGTAGATTTGCAGCCTGTGCCTACCGTACTGGTCATGGGTACCCTGTGAGCACAGAGTTATAGCTAGCCACCTCTTGTCCATCAGCTCAACGCCTGGGTCATTATGGGAAGGCATCTAGTCATGTGAGGAAAGATCATCAGACCCACGCAGGATAGCACGTGAGATAGAAGCCACACTCCTTGCTGCTAAAGGACGTCAGAAGGGTGGTCCCAAGGATGCATCGACATAGCCTATCTGCAGTAATTGGCTTCTCTCTCCATATCTCCCCTGGTCTCTCTCTGCTTCTCTATCTCTGCTACCTCTGGGTGGTTACTAGGGCCATTTAGTTCACCAGTTGAGGAGATAGTTGATAGACGCATGGATGGGTGGAGATCGGGGCATAGCCTTGTGGTCCCTGCTGAGGTTTACGGCCACTGGCGCATCACTCCCTGAGATAAAGTCTTTAGCCATCAGCCCAGTGCTTGATGGGTAACAGGCAGCCTGCTGGAAGTTCACCTGGCCATGAAAATGGGCCAAGGAGGCCCCGTAATACACAGGTTGAAAAGGCCTATGGGTAGAGAGTCACCTTAGACTGTCCTGACTCACAGACACCATGGGTCCAGATTTGGCCATTGTGAACGACCCTGCACCACTCACCCTATGAGCAGCTCCTCCAGCCCCTTCTTAATGGCACAGTCGGTGTAGGTGCCTTTCCCGAAGTACTTGACCGCATCCACGCTGGCCTTGAGCTCATCGCGGCCACTGGGCATGCGCGTGAGCCCTCGGATGATCTCCACCTCGTCACTGTAGTGCAATGCACCCGCGTTCCAAACCAGGTTGCGGTCACACCGGTAGTACCTGTGAATCATAAGTGAAATGAGCTGAGAGGGCGCCCTGAGAGACACCCCCCCGGACATGCTAACCTTGATCTTCCTGAAAGGACTTGCTGTCCCACCGCCCAAGGAGATCACTATGTCCCCATCTCACAGATAGACAGGTGGTTCAGGGTCCTGTGATGGAAAGCGGTGGTCTCCATCCTGGGCCCACACAACGGGTATGGCCGTACAAACTAACCTGAGTCTCAACTGAGCTGTGAAGGTGACCCCAGCTGGGGTCCCAGACCCTCACGTGCTGCAGAAGACTGGGTGAGACTAGAGGCAGGCAGAGGCCAGATTTAATTAGGACATGGGCGTTTCTGAAGTGGGTCGAGTTGTCTCCACCCTGCCCTGTAGCATCTGGCCCCACAGCACTCCAAAGTCTGCGATGGGGACCCATGTGGTTTTTCAGGAGCCAGAGTGACCAAGGCCCCTGTAGTGATGCTAATAGAAGTGTAGTTCCCACCCCAATTCATGGGATTCTGAGACTCCAGAAGCTTAAGTAAAGGGACGGAGGACACCCACTGTCATCTCTACTTAGATCTCCGTTTTCCTCTCAACAGCCTCAGACAATCTCACTAAGTTCAGGTCCCCAAGGTGGACAGCCTTAGGGGGTAGATGGTTTGCCCCAATCTACAGGAGCCCACTGTCTCCTTGGCAAAGCCCCGGGACCTGAATGGGTGTTTAGCAGGGTTGAGGCCTGTATGGGCTGAGTTCCTGTCCTCACAGTGACTGATAACTATACACAGACCCTGCTAGGGGAGGAGACTCACCATCTACAGCCTTCCTTAGAGCCTGCCCCCAGCCACACCCTCTGCTCTCAGTGCCCCATTGAGGAGGGAGGGAGGAAGAGAGTGACTGAAGCCTGCTGTGTCCCACAGTCCCCTACTCCCATCCCCTGTGATAGAGACACTGGGTATGGTCGGCCGAGGACTTAGGCGAAGACTCTAATACCCATGTGTGCAGGTGGGGTTCAGCTGCAGGCAGAACTCTGGGCACCAGGCATAGCTACACATCTGACTGTCTCCCCAAATCCCTGTCTGTGTGTGGAGTATGGAGACCCCCCCCCACATCTCTATACTCAGAACTGTCTTCTCTGTCCTGTTCGTTGGCAAGGTGACGTCCTCCCCTACCTGCTGTTCCATCTCCCACCCACTCAGCCTCCCTCCTGTCCCCCTGAGCTGCAGAGACATGGGATGGAGCTAAGGCTCAGCTCTACATGCAGATCCAGTCCCCCCTCCCAGCCCACCCCACTCCCAGCCCCAGGACCACAGAGCCACAGGATAGGTCAAAGCAAGTTCACTCTACCTGTCTCTCAGGTTGTCGATGAAACGCTTCGTGAAGGATTTCACCTTGTCCACCAGGGCCCCATAAGGTTTCAGCCTCAAGGCTACACTCTCCGAGGTGTCCAGCACGAAGAATAGATCCACAGGGCAGTCTGAGCCAAAGAAGATCCCGTGAGCCACGCCCTGAGCCCCGTTGGGGGCACCAGGCCCCTTTACATATCCCCCCACTCTGGCCAGGGGCTTCCTGGCCAAACCTCATCCATTCTCACCAGCAGAGCTCTGAGCAGGTGATCGGTGCAGCCCCAGCCCCTCACCTGCCTGGTCTGAGTGAGAGCCAAGTCTCAGGGTGTCCTGTCCTTGGACAGAGCCTTGCTCAGTTACAGTGGCCTTGACCAGTTATAGAGAGCAGGAGCCGTCTGGGAGAACTGGACTATTTCTCCTTATGGTCTCAGATTCAACTCTAAGCCACCAGATCTATGACCTCCCCAAGTTGTGAAGAGACAGGTTACCTATGCTGGCCACCAGGCAAAGAAAGAATATCAGTTCTGGGACCTGGACAGTCATTCACTCAGGACAGAGAATGGACACGGAGTGATGGCCACAGCCTCCCCTCGCTGGTCGGTCCCTCTGGAGTTTACCAACCTGACATCTCCCTAGCATGGCAAGATTTGGGGTGACAGGACTCTGGGGCCTTTCGGCTGGGAGTCGGGTGTTATAGCTGCATCAAGCCGGGAACTAAATAGAATGTAGGCTTGGATAAGGGACAGCCCCTTTCTTGGTGACTCTCCACAAGATTAAGACAAAGGGGAACAAGAGACAGTACCTTGTGGGGCATTGAGCCCATCTACTTCCAGGCCTTTGAGGAGCTAAATAGCACAGAGAAGAGCACAGCCAGTTCACTCACCTTGGAAGGCAATCGCTTTGGGGCCCTGGATGTCCTGTGCGGCCACCCAGCAGGCTTGTAACAGCAGGGGCAGCAGAGCATGGGCCAGCCTCATGTTTCTGGCTGGCCTGCGAGTCACCATCAAATGCAGGCCAGGGTCAGGGTGGACGCTGGTAAAGGCAGAGTGAGAGGTTGTCTCTGCTTGCTGCAGTTAGAGCCCAGGGCTGTGGAGAGAGCCAGGGAGGGTGGAGGGAGGGAGAGAGGGAGGTGCAAAGAGGGGAGGGATCAGGAGGGGGGGGGAGAGGAAGGGGAGGGCCTCAAAGCTGGGTGAGTCACAGCATCAGCATTAGATCTCTGGAACCCTGAAGAGAAAAAGCCCCTCTCCTCTGGAGTGCCAGGAGTGAAGACACTCCTGGGCTGTGGACTTCCTGTTTGCCACAGTGTGCGGGACGCTTGCCCACTCAAAGTCAACTGTCCCGTGCAGCGTAGAGTAAAATATAGTGTGAACAAACTATGTGATTCCAAAAGAAGTTTCAGGAAATATTTCTGGTTGTTTCATTCCAAATACCGCCTTGGGACCGGTTTTCTGGTGTGAGCCACAAACGTGGCTTTCTTGGGCGCTGGAGATTTTTGTGTTGCTTTGGTTTAGTTAAATACTTAACTTGCAAAAGATCTTTTGATCTTCTGACTTTATTGTGGAAGACCAAGGTGTCAACACTAACCATATGGATGTATTTGTATAAGAGTTTCTCTCTCTCTCTCTCTGTCTCTCTCTCTCTCTCTCTGTCTCTCTCTCTCTCTCTCTGTGTGTGTGTGTGTGTGTGTGTGTGTGTGTTGATAATATCTGGGCTCCAGATAAAGGCAGAATCATCCTTACCCAGAGAAGGTTCCAGAAGAGTGGTGTAGTCATTATAATACAAAAACTTGGTTACAAATTTCAGCATCATTAATAATAAAAGACTTAAAAAAAACAAAACAGTGACAGCGAATCGTAGGTCTCCGTGAGATTGTGTCCTTTGTCCTTCTCATGCCTGCCCTACAGAATATGTCACCACGGTGGACACATGTTCTTCCTGGCAGTCATCTCATGCCCACCCCACCCCCCAACTGGAGCTTCAGGCCATTGGCTTTAGGCTGTGGCTTCATGCTACACACATGGCCTTCTCTCTTGGCCTTTGGGGCCTCCGCAAGCTGAGCTAGGGTAGTAGCACAATAAAGACAGCTTAAGCCAGGCAGTGGTGGCGCACGCCTTTAATCCCAGCACTTGGGAGGCAGAGGCAGGGGGATTTCTGAGTTCGAGGCCAGCCTGGTCTACAGAGTGAGTTCCAGCTGGGCTCTCAAGGGTGTGTGCTCTTCTGGGTCAGAGAGACCTCTTGTGCAGCAGATACATGGTATCACACAGCGACAGTCATAGAGGTCTCCCGGGTGGGTTCAGAGCCATGAACTGTCAGTAGGCCTGACGGGTCTTGGGGTAATAAATAATAGGGGGTGTCAGGAAAATACACAGCAGCAGGTCTTTAGTCTGCAAACCCCAGCAGGCTACATGCCAGTAACTGACCCTGGACCACCACCCTGCTTCCCTTAGCCTATATTCCCCAGGATGGGTAGATGCTACTGCAGAAACAGCCTTTGGATGGGAGGTGCAGCACACCCAGGGAGAGCAGTCAGCTGTCACTTGGGTGTATTCTAACCAAGGAACTTGGGCAGACCTGTCACACAGCTGTATTCGTCCCTTTATAGCTGGTCTGGTGCCAGCTCATGAACTTTATACAGAAGGAGCAGGGTAGACCCCAGTCCAGGCATGCGTCTCTACCCTATGGCCCTTACACAACCTGCTTTTTCTCTCTTCTGGTTGTCTCTGTGCAGACCAGAGACCCGTGGTGGAGAGAATATACAAGTGCTGGAGAATCCCCATCTCTGACACACATCTCACAGTACCTCTGTTCCTTCAGTCTCCCCCAACCCCCAGTCCCACTTCATCCCTCTCTTTGCCTCTTTGTGTTTCTCTGTCCCCCCCCCCCCCACACACACCCTTTGCCTCAGAATCACTTCAGGGTCCCATTGAAGCTGGCTTCTCAGGTTACCTCTGGCCAAGTTCCTGCTATTTACTCCTGGCTCAAATCTTGCCCGAGCTGCTGGTCGCTTTTGTAAAAATCCCTCCTGGACGGAGTGCTCCTGAGTCAGTCTGGACTTTAGTACTGGGAGAAGCTGCCCTAAGGAATAGCCACCGGAAGATTAAGGCTAGAAAAGTGTAGAGACCCCGTCTAAGTGTAGATGCCTAAATTCTCCTGTGGGCGTGTCCAAAAGGGCAGAGCAGCAGCAAGCCTACATCTCTCCTTGACCTGAGGTTCACACTTGGGGGACTTGGGGCTATGTGACCTCTTGGCCCTGACCCTCTTGGCCAAGCTCCAGAGTCTTTGCGGGATCTCAAGCACTCAGGCAGCAGGGTTGGGGTCAGGGAGCAGTGGAGAGACCTGCAGGCACAAGACCACTAGGCAGGAGAGTCAAGCCAGAAGGCAGAGGGAGGGGCACAGGCGGGATGCCGGAGGGGCGCAGGCGGGATGCCGGAGGGGCGCTTTCCAATTTCCAGCTCCTCTGTAACAGGGTGGAGGCGGGGCGGGTCAGGCTTTTTTTTTTTTTTTACACACCTGAAAAAGTGAGTAGACACTGTGAAAAAGAATGAAAACCCACAAAGGCCTTGCCTGCCTTTGTCAGCCCTTAGGTAGCCCTGGAGGCGCTGGAGTCTTGGGCGTGGTCGGGAAGAAGGGCAGAGGCTCCGTTCTCCATGGATCAACAGCGCCCCCTCTGGCAGCGATGGCCAACCCCTGCAGCCCATGGCCTCTTTTAAAAGCATCTCTTCTTCCAGCCCTTTGAGGAAGAAAAACAAAATGTTTCAAAGCCTACTTTGGGGAGGTAGGAGTGTCTAGCCTCATTCAAATCCTGCTTTGTATGCAGTCCCATTTATCATATGGTACCATCATGGGAAAGACTTTTGTGTCTTACTTAGAAACATTTTAGAAACCTCAAAGACAAAAAAACCCACATCTGCTTTTGCCCTAAGAACTGCAGAAGCTTCAGGTAGTAGGTCCCTGCCTCTGTGATTCCTGCCTGCCCAGGCATGCATGCATACATATATGCATGCATACATACATACATACATGAGTCTTGTACTAGGAGGGGACAGGTTATGACCCAAGGGCTTTATTGGGGGATTGATGGAGCCTTCAGGGAAGAAGACTACAGATTAGAAAGGCCTGGGCAGTCCCCCACCTGCTCTGGCCTTGAGCCTGGGCACCTTGGTGACCCCCATTGGCTAGAGTCCACTGTTCCTGAGCCCCACAGGTCTCAGAGAAGGTCTACCTATAAAGGAGACCCCTATAATCTGTGGTCCCAGTAGGCCAAGCCACTCAGGGTCTCCTGTATATCCTGCTGTCTCTCAGTGCCTACCCACAGAGGTGAACAGCAAGGACCCCCCACAATAAACCCTGTTGTGCCAAGAACTTACAAATTGGGCTGTAACCCATTTCACCCAGGAGCCAACAGTACTGGGCTGTTAGTTCAGAGTTCAGAACGTGTCGCCCATGGATAGGGGCTTTTGCTGAGAGTCTTGAAGGCCATAGTTCAAATCCCCGGTGCTCTATGGCTAGGAGAGCACTGTAGCCTGGGAACAGAGTTCCCTTGAGTGGAGTGCTGGGCTCTTGATGTTACACTGGGTTTCTGGTTTTAATGGCACATTCTAACAGTAGTACCAAGGTTTTGGTCCATGTCTCGCAGTTACCCATCCTGATGGAGTTCAGGAGGGTTCATCCCATTTGTCTAGCTGAGGCATGTAGCTGGCACATGGCCCAAGAGATAGATAGAGCCAAGCTTGGGATTCTGCTGATGCTTGGTCCTGTGGGTAGCATCTTGTTCACCTCCCTGCCCTCTCATGGTAGCTCAGACATGGATTTGTGCCCTCTATGGGCTCCGCCCAACAGAATCAGTTTAAAAAGGGGTCACAAAGGCTGTAAGCTCCTGGGTAGAGACCAAGTGTAGAACAGTGTTCCCTGACCTGAGGGTTTACGTCACTGTCAAAAGGTAGCGGCTGCCTGCTACATGCAGACTCCAAGGATTGCCTATTCATAGCTGAAGAGACAAATCACACATGCTGCAAACTGCTTGACCCCGTTCACCGTGTTTCCCGACACTCAAGGGATGCTACTACCTGGTGGTTTTACATAACCCAAGCAGTTCCTGATGCCTCTTTAATTGGACAAGGAATCTGTCCATCTTGCACCCCCAGGGAAGGTCGGAAGTAAAGAGCTCTGGGATTTTCCAGACACACAAAAAGGCCACATGCCTTCAGAGAGTGCGGTGACAGGGAGCCCAGTGGGACAGGCGTGGAATCCAAAGGATGGGGTGGCCAAATGTTCGAAGAACCCACTTCAGGGCTTTTGGGGTTTCCGGAATGTCTTTAGCTTTTCCCAGGGTGTGGCCTCTGGAAAGCTGCCTTGATTGCCGCGACACCAAAGACCCAAACCCTCTTCACTTCTTTGCAGATTTGCCGAACAAAGACAGGGCTGTTCTCTTTACTGCCTCAACTGTCTAGTGAACTTTTCTCCCAACTTAGAACATGATTCATCAAAGAAAATAATGTTTTCCATGAGCTACCCTCTGTTTCCATGGCGCCTTAATGTGGATGTTGGAACCAGCAAGGGTGCCTGGCAGGCGTGCGGCCCCACCCACAGGCCCCACACAGGGGACTCCCCTGTTCCCCTGACCTGGTCCTCAGTATGGATGGCTATCCTCCTCCATTCTGGGGAGCCCACACCCCTACAGCACTGGCACACAGGACCCTCTGGTCTAGCTGAGGCCAGGCTGGGCTACATGCTTGAGGTACGGCATGGACAGAAGAACTCCTGTCTCTTAGCTCCAGTTTACCGAATGCCAAGTGAGTCACCTGGGCAGGGAACAGTTATGGTGAGACTCATTCCTGGGGCAGGGTAACGCTGGGTATCTGCGTTTCCAGAGCCACTGATCCAAGAGATGTAAACGTCCCACTAGGGATGACCATCATTTGAGCTGTTGGCCCTCAGCGACCGCTTGGTACCAGTTGACAAAGAACCTCTCACTGGTAACCAGACAGGAAGGGCAGTGCTCTTGGGAAGAGCTTCACAAAAATATGTGGAGAGGACATCAATCTACTCACGATGAGAGAGTACAACCCAGCACTCCACATGTCAGGCTGGAGACACTATACAAAGCCTCATTGCTGTCACCAATGTGGAAACCACGTTGTCCCTCTGGGGTGGGGGTGGGGGGACGCTAGTGAGTAGGGTAACTTGGTAGCATCTCCTGACATGCACATTCAGAGCCAAGAATGTCCCCTAGAGATGGGGTGTAAAGTTATATCGGCACATGAGTCTGCATGAGTACCACACCATTATAACATCAGTAACACTTGGAGGTACAGCAACAGAGGCTGATGGATAAGCCACAAACTACAATAGCCCTGAGGTCATGAGACTGAGTTGGGTGTACTCTGGAGTATAGGGTGGTACCAGGATCCTAAAGGGGGTGCAGAATGAAAAGGCTTGGGGTCCCACTGTAGAGCAAGCTAGGCGGGTCCTGATTTGCACAGGGGTGGTCTCTCATTATGAGGCAGACAGGCAACTTACTATTATAGGCTGTGCCTGTGACGCCCCCAACTAGTTGTTTGGTGAAGGCAGATCCCTCCATTGGTCCCCTACCACCCTCCCTGCTCAGCGACTCCAGCTGATGTGGATCCCAGGCTAATTTTTTTTTGTTGTTGTTGTTCCATTGCCCGAAAACTTGAGAATTTTATTTTCTGGTGAGAAGCAGACACAGGAGCTCTGGTCGCGTGCCGTCCTCTGAAAGAGACACCACAAAACTAAAAATGAGTTGTGTGCACCATACCCAGAGAGACCAGCGAGGCAGAGCCAAGAAACCAGTAAGTGGGTATCCCCAGGCCTCCCTGCCCTTCGAGGCTTGGCTGGGAGGCTCAAGGACATGGTGACACAGACACTGGCAACTTAGCCCGAGGGGCTCCAAGGCTGTTTGGGGCTAGCCCAACACCCACAAGTCTGAGACTGGATATTCTGGGAACCCTGGCAGTGAAGCCAGAAAATTCATGTAGTGCTAACGCTTTTCTCTTCTCCGGAGGAAGGAGAGATTTCCCCAGAAAAGCAGCTGACCCACGCCGCAGGCTGTAGCACGTGGGTGTCCCCACGGATCCCTGTGGAAATCTTGTCTCTAGACAAGTCTCGCTGCCGAAGTCTCATCCTGGGAGCGTGACCCTGACTCCTGAGGACACGCAGAAGCTTCCCTCCCCACCCCCACCCCACCCCCGGGCAGAAGCAGGAAATAGACACTTTACTAGGACACTCACACTCTATGCCAGCTGGAGCCAGGGCTTATACACACAAAAAAACATTCAGAGAGCAGGCATCTTGGAAGCTGCAGGCGGAGGTTTCTGTTCTAATCTGGTTCTCTTACATACAACCCCAAACCTCCGGCCTCACCACCCAATCTACATAGAGCCCCTGCTCTCTGGTTCTTTCTGTGGTGGTAGAGGAACCCAAGGGATACACAGATAGCCAGGGCAGCTGCACGGGCTGCAAGAGAGTTCCATAGTCACTCTGTGCTTGCTGATGGTGGCCCCTAGAACAGAAGCCAGCGGGCAGAACACACCACATCTCCTTTTCCACCCCCAAGATCTCTTGCAACCCTTTGGTTCCATCAACTAAGTTTTTAACACGCCTCCCCCCCGCACCCCCCCAAGTACACAAAGACTCCCTTCTCTCCGGGAGCACTGGACCTGACCTTGGGGGGAAAGGGCTCTGAAAACTGGGTACCCTTGACCCAGGGATATTCCAGAAATGTCTACATGCAAGGCAGGGGTTTGGTACCATGAGCTGCAGGCCCATGCTGAGGACAGAGGTATCCACTGAGCTCACCGTGGGTTGCAGTACCCTAGGAACACTTGGAGACATCTTTACACAAAGGATCCTTGGGCTCTTACCCTTTCTCAAGGGACCCTCTCCACCTAATTGCCAGCTAGCATGGCTGGCTATGAACACAGTGACTGGGGGCTCTGGTTCTAGATGGGTTAATCTTTCCTATTACCTCATACTGGCCTCCTGCCTGGAGAGAAAGAGAGCAACATCTGGCAGAGATATTTCTCCAGCAGAGCCTGGGCCTCTGGAGGAGAAGCCAGCTGCGGGCTTAGGCAGGACTCTAGGGAGGGGGCTTCCCGGGAAAGGGTAGCCACAGTGGTGCCGCACCACCTGGGTCCCCAAAGCCCACCCTCAAGTGCCTGGAGATGACAGTTAAGCATTCCTGGGAACAAGAGTCACTTCCTGTCCCACTAACCCTGGGAAGATGCTGGAGCTGTGGTATTGGGGGCTGGGCTAAACAGTACCCCAGAAGTTCTGAGGGGCCAGTAGGAACAGAGTTTCAAAATGAGATCTACTATGAGCCCAGGACTGTGTTGGAGACCAACAGGTCTGGGGGGTCTACCCTCCTTGTCTCTATCCCCCCAACAACCACAAAAGCAGGACCCCCCCCACCAGAGTCTGTAAGTGATGCCCTGAGGATTAGAACCCCAAAACTGCTCTTTCGAGCATTCAGACTGATGACCAACGTGCAACATTGCTTCCTTTCTCAGCCAGAGGTGTGGAGGGACTGGGGAGAGGACCAAGCGTGTACCCTGTCTGGGCGCAGTGCCTCTGCCGAGCCCCTGGTCCTTGGACTGTGGGTTCCACTACATAAGCCTCACGCTGACCTGTGATTGACATCTCTCAACTGCTGCCAAGACTCTTGTGTGGAAAGCAGCTACAGCCTGGCCTCCTGAGTTCTACTGAGGACCAGGCCATTCAGTGAGAAGCCTTTCTCACCTCACCCTGCTGCAAGCAGGAGAGAACAGGACGCTCCTTCCCCTCTGCGGGGAGACCAGCAGAGGATGCTAGGCCCAGTTTACCATTCACCTCAGGTAGCCCGAGGATTGCCACAGTGAACAGCAATATATGCAAGGGGCTAAGACCCTGGGTCTCTTCTCAGCCACACTCGGGCTTGGAGAATCTCCAGCCTGCTGCTTCAGGGTGACCTGGCTGGCAACCTTGTCCTGTCACCCCACCTGGCCTCATCCCCCAACTATGGAAGCCCCTCATCCTTGGTCTTCTCTGAAGATGTAGAGGAGACCAAGGGATCCAAGATCGGCCAGGGCAGCAGGACAGGCTGCATGCGAGAGATGGTCAGGGGTCTTTTCTAGCCTCTGTGCTCTAGGCTGGGGACATAAGGAACCAGGGACACTCAGATCTGGGTTGGTTCCAGCCCTGCCATCTACCAGTTCTATGACCTAAGGACAGAGAAACAAGCAAAAATTGTTTTGTCACATGTCCAGGAGATACCCCTCTTGGTTAGTGGGAGTTTATGATGGAGTCATAATGGCAGTGTCAGGACAAGACAGTCTCAATTCCTTACTAGGAGGCTGCCATCAACAAGTTTTTTACAGACTGTTTAGATGTTTAACTTTCCTAATGCTGCGGCCCTTTAATATAGCTCCTCATGTCGTGGTGACCCCCCAACTATAAAATTATTTCATTACTACTTCATAACTGTAAATTTGCTACTGTTATGAATCCTAATGTAAATATCTGATATGCAGGATATCTGATATGTGACTCCCCGTGAAAGGGTCGTTGAATACCCCCACCCAAAAGGGATTGTGATCCAACGGTTAAGAATCACTGTTCTAGGAGGCACCGTAGGACCTTCTATCTGGCATCTGATTCCATAGCCCCAGCTTCTCTAAGGAGGCCTCTTGGCAGGCAGATGTGCACCTGGGTCACATCTGGGGTTCCTAGGAACATCTACATGACTGTGTGATTTCTCTGAATTACCAAACCCCGAAGCAAGTGATGTATGTATCCCACTGTTCTGTGGAAAGGAGCTTTATTCTTGCTCCATGGTCTCTAGGGACTGAGGGGTCATTCAAGTAGGCTCCATTCTGAGTAGGGATTATCTTTAAAAAGAAAAAGTACTGTAGATATTCCTGTGCCAATAAAATCAAGACCCGCAAGAGAAAGATGCAATTAAGCCTGCTCAGCACCTGTCTAGTATTCCTGGGATGTTGGATTCAGGCAACTGGCTCAGATATTTTCTGCCCTGGTTGGCAAAAGTCCCCCCGAATTCAGCACTAGGACTTGGGGTGCACAGGGGTTCTCCTTATGCCAGTTTCCTCCCCAGCACTGACTGGAAACCTCATATTCTGGTGATTAATGTCCAAAGGGGAGAGCAATGGATACACAAGCCCCGTCATGAGGGCAGGTCAGGATACCAGCTGCTTGCTGTAGTGCTCTGTGACTGAGGCCTCTAAGGTGACCAGCATTTGAAACTGGAACCTCTCTGAGAAGGGCTCAGGGATCAAGTCCAGGTATCCTTCTCTGCTAGTTCTGGTAGCCTCAGTGTCTCTGATTGGAGTTCAAGGGCATCAGAATGAGAGTTCTGACAGACTTTGGGGCTCGACATAGCCACCAGCAGTGTGTAGCCTTCTAGGAGCCCAGGCCAGGAAGAAAGTGTAATAGCTTAGTACAGACGACACATGGGGGGCAATGGGGACATATAGCCATCTCTGTTTCTACATCTGCCTCTGAGTCTGAGACCCTGCCCTCCAGCCTCCTCTCCTGTCTATAGCCACCTTGCTATAGAACCTGGAGATACATAGGCTGGGAGAATAAGGCCCAGAGAGGCACTCAGGGGCCAATATGCTGGGCTTGAGCGCCCTCTGCTGTCCATCTGGGCACTTCCGCTGGATGTTCACGGTGGAGAGAGGCAGAGTAGCCCCAGAGTGGTAGTCACTATTGGCTTCCTCCCTCTGGATAGATTGAGTCTAGGAAACACTTAAGTCAGCAAAGCCTCTTGGGAGATTCACAATGGGTTCTCCATTTTTCATCCCTACTGGGGCTCAGTGTGGTCACCCTAGGTTGCCTTGTCTTGACAAGGGTGCAGGAAACTATCCAACCGGAGGCTGGCTCCTGTCACTTGGTAGGCCTGGTCCCAGATGCAGAACAAGGAGTAGCCTCAACTCTGTGACTAGCCCAGCTGCTCCCCACCTCTGTTTGCCAGTTCCAGAAGCTTCTAACCTTCCTGAAGTTGGAGCTCTCTGTAGAGAGAGGAAGGCCAATCCTAGGATATCTTAGGTCTAGGTATCCTAAAGCCTGACCCCATAACCCTATGCTAAAAGAGTGTTTTCTGGGAGCTTCGTGTGTCTACAGACATTAGTAGGACTCCCCGTTAGGGTCAGCTCTGATGAGCAACTTGTTCCTATCAGAGACCCCATATGACAGAAACTGTGACCAAGCATCCTCTCAGGATCAGTTCCAGGGGCCAAGTCAGTGAGAAGCCATCCACTGCTTCTAAGAGGGGCCCCCGAGAGATGAGGGCAACTCCGTCAATCTTCCTCCTTGAAGGCAAATGTCTAGGGCCTCAAGATGGCTATCAATGCCTCAGGGCCACAGGATAGGACCTGTCCTTGCCCCTCATCTGACAACCCGGTTCTGAGATTCTGGAGAACAGAGGCCAGCAGGTAGAGACATAGGCAGGTCAGGCCCTGGGCAGCAGTGGCTATGAGTTCTTTGAGAATTCCCTGAGCAGCGGCTGGGATGGGAGACTCAGCACGCAGGGCAGGCACGACAATGCTGGGCTTCTGGCTGTACGCCGGTTCCAGGAGGATGAAGGTTAGCAGGGCCTGGATACCGACTGCCATTCTTCCCAATTAGACAGCCAAAGATCACCAGAGTCAGGGCACTTGTCCTCATGGCAACCCTAGACACGGTATCACCACTGCCATTACCATTCGTGTGTGTGAAATCACAGCAGCCGGAGGTAGAGAAGGCTATCCTAGAACCCGGATTCAGGGTGCTCCGGAGTAGAGAGAAGCTGAGGTTCTAACTATGAGGCCACAGCTACCCTGATACCTAAACCACACAAAGATACAACCAAGGAAAAGAATTTCAGACCAATATCCCTTATGCACACTGATGCAAAAATATACAATAAAATACCAGCAAATTTGCCCTGCCTACAAGAGACACAGGGATAAAGATTGTTTGATGCTGTCCTATTCATAGCAGTCAGGAAATGGAAGAAACCTAGTGCCCAACTGATTGAATAATAAAGATGGGACTCCACTGATAGCAGAACTCTGGGGAGGGGCTGGACACCCACCACGTAGACTGTCTCAGACATCACTATCTTCCTGAATTCTACTGGGTTATCCATGACTTTACAACCTTAATAGGATTGTGCCTTCAATTACTACACTCTGAGTTCTGTTAATTGCCAAATGTTGATTCTTTAACATGTGGTGTCACCGCCATTGTCTTAATTTCTGTATATTTTTATTGGTTCCGGTTTGCAGTAGTATAATGGAGTGGTGTTATATATTTTCTAGTTCTAGCCCTCTTCGTTTTACTTTCCTATCTAATCCCATTGGCTAGAATGTCCAGCAACGTTAGGAATCTACAATGCTAGGAAAAGCTGAAGGGACCCGTGTCCCACTCTTGGATGCGTGCACCTGTACCCTGGAGAGTCTGGCCTTCTCATGGAATGCCCAGGATGTAACACCCAGGGCAGCCATGGCTGCGACTGATACAGGGCATGATTTGTGGTGACAAATCCCCTCGACTCATGAAACTGGATGCAGGTTGTCACTCACCATGTCACACACGTTTCCTCCATTCACAAAGTGGTGTACCACTACCCTTACCTAGCTGGAAAATGTTTCTTATACCTCAAAGTAAATCTCATCTTTATGTAGTTTCTCTTAATCCCCCCTCCCCCTTTCTTGATCTACTCCTTTAATGTGACTGTTCTGACAAGTGCCTTTGCTATCTATGACCTCGTCTGAAACTGTCTCTCTGCTGCCTTATCCAACACCGTTAGGTATGCTAGAGCTAAGAACACTGTCTCCCTTCACAGGCACTAAACTGCCTGTGTCTGTCCGCTCTCTGAAATCAAACTGAGAAATCTTCACGTTCTTCTAAAAGCAGGGGTGTGTACCCATACTGCAGTGATCTGAATGGAAGATTAACAGACTCAGTCTGTTACCCAATCTGCAAAACATAACCATAGGCTACCATCTGTCTTACCATTTTTTTTAAGATTTATTTATTATATGTAAGTACACTGTGGCTAACTTCAGACACACCAGAACAGGGCATCAGATCCCATTACAGATGGTTGTGAGCCACATATGGTTGCTGGGATTTGAATTCAGGAACTTCAGAAGAGTAGTCAGTGCTCTTAACCGCTGAGCCATCTCTCCAGCCCCTCACCAATGTTTTTTTTTATGGTGAAAGACAAAACACATAACGTCTATACACATCTCCTCAATCTCCTCCCTCCGTAAACTTTTCCACCCACAGTATTCCCACTCTTGACTTTCTTTTAATCCATGATCCTCCCTCTCTGACAGTAACCTATCTTCTCCAGTGCCATCCCTTGTCTTCCTGTTTCCACAAGAGATTCTACATTAGACACACCGAACTAAAGAGTCAAAGCTAGAATCCTCATATAAGAGAGAAAACATGGCGTTCATCTTTTGGGGGTCAGGTTACCTTATTCATATCTTTCTTTGAATTCCATCTATTTCCCTACATGATTTAGTTTTTCTTTAAAGCCGAGTAATATTCTATGGTGGGTATGTGCAACATCTTTATTATTCAATCAGTTGGGCACTAGGTTTCTTCCATTTCCTGACTGCTATGAATAGGACAGCATCAAACAATCTTTATCCCTGTGTCTCTTGTAGGCAGGGCAAATTTGCTGGTATTTTATTGTATATTTTTGCATCAGTGTGCATAAGGGATATTGGTCTGAAATTCTTTTCCTTGGTTGTATCTTTGTGTGGTTTAGGTATCAGGGTAGCTGTGGCCTCATAAAATTAATTTGGTAATATTCCTTCTGTTTCTATTTTGTGGAATTATTTTAGAAGTATTGGCATTACTCTTCTTTGAAAGTCTGGTAGAATTGTGCACAAAAACCATCTGGCCCTGGGCCTTTTTTGGTTGGGAGACTCTTAATGACTGCTTCTATTTCCTTAGGAGTTATGGGACTGTTTAGATAGTTTACCTGCCCTTGATTTAACTTCGGTAAATGATATCTATCAAGGAAATTGTCCGTTTTGTTTAGATTTTCCAATTGTGTGGAGTATAGGTTTTTGAAGTAACACTTAATGATTCTTTGGATTTCCTCAGTGTCTTTTATGTCTCCCACCTTTTCATTTCTGATTTTGTTTGGATATTCTCTCTCTGCCTTTTAGTTAGTTTGGCTAATGGTTTATCTATCTTATTGATTTTCTCAAAGAACCATCTCTTGTTGGAGAAGGTTCCATGAGGTACTGAGAAAAAGGTATATTCTTTTGTGTTTGGGTGAAATGTTCTGTAGATATCTGTTAGGTCCATTTGATTCATAACATCTGTTAGTTTCATTATTTCTCTGCTTACTTTCTGTCTAGATGAACTGTCCATTGGTGAGTAGGTGTTGAAGTTCCCCAGTGTAGGGTTCAATGTGTGACATTTCTTTTACGAATGTGGGTGCTCTTACATTTGTGGCATAGATATTCAGAATTAAGACTTAATTTTGGTAGATTTTTTCCTATGAGTATGAAGTGTTCTTTCCCATCTCTTTTGGTTGAAAAAAACTATTTTATTGGATATTATATTTTGCTTCTTGGGTCCGTTTGCTTGGGAAATCATTTTTCAGCCCTTTACTCTGAGATAGCGTCTATCTTTGTTACTGAGGTATATTTCTTGTATGTAGCAGAATGACGGATCCTGTTTACACACCCATTCTGTTAGTCTATGTCTTTTTATTGGGGAATTGAGTCCATTGATGTTGAGAAATATTAATGACCAATGATTGTTAGTTCCTGTTATCTTGAGTGTGTGTGTGTGTGTGTGTGTGTGTGTGTGTGTGTGTGTGTGTTTATACTTCCCTTACTTTGGTTTTCTGGTGTTGGGTTATTTATTTCCTGTGTTTTCTTGGGTGTAGTCACTCTCCTTGGGTTGGAGTTTTCCTTCTAGTTCTTTCTGTAGGGCTGAGTTTTCCCTAAAGAATACAGGGTAGATATTTCTTAAATTTGGTTTTGTCATGGGTTATCTTGGTTTCTCCATCTATGGTGATTGAACATTTTGCTGGGTATAGTAGTCTGGGTTGGCATCTGTGGTCTCTTAGGGTCTGCAAGACATCTGCCCAGGCTCTTTTGGATTTTAAAGTCTCTGTTGAGAAGTCAGGTGTAATTCTAATAGGTCTGCCTTTATATGTTACTTGGCCTTTTCCCCTTACAGATTCTACTATTCTTTCTTTGATTTGTACATTTAGTGTTTTGATTATTATGTGATGGGAGAATTTTCTTTTCTGGTCCAATCTATTGGTGTTCTATAAGCTATAAGTATGTTTATATGTATCTCTTTCTTTAGGTTAGGGAAATTTTCTTTCTTTGGTTTCTTTTTCTGAGAGAGGCTTTCTCTGTGTAGCCCTGGCTGTCCTGGAACTCACTCTGTAGACCAGGCTGGCCTCAAACTCAGAAATCCACCTGCCTCTGCCTCCCAAATGCTGAGATTAAAGGCATGCGCCACCACTGCCCAGCTGGGAAATTTTCTTCTATAATTTTGTTGAAAATATTTTCTGGACCTTTGAGTTGGGAATCTTCTCTTTCTATTCCCATTATTCTTAGGTTAGGTTTTTTTTTTTCATGGTATCCTAGATTTCCTGGATGTTTTTGTCAGGAACTTTTTAGATTTAACATTTTCTTTGACCAATGTATCAATTTCTTCTAATGTATCTTATATACCTGAGATTCTCTCTTCCATCTCTTGTATTCTGTTGGTGAGGCTTGCATCTGTTGTTCCTGTTCTCTTCCCTAGGTTTACCATCTCCAGGATTCCATCAGTTTGTGTTTTATTTCCATTTTTATGTCTTTATCCATTTCCTTCACCTGTTTGTTTGTATTGTCCTATATTTTTTTAAGGGACTTACTCATTTCCTCTTTAAAGGCCTCTATCATCTCATAAGTTTGGATTTAGGGTCATTTTCCTGTGCTTCAGCTGTGTTAGGGTATCCAGGGTTTGCTGTAGCAAAATACCTAGGCTCTGGTGGTGCCGTAGCTGATGTTGTGTTCTACTTTGGCCTTCTGAGTTTTGAGGTTATTATAGGTTTAGAGACTGGTTTCTGGGTTTATCTTTGTTGGATTAGTGGCTTTTGGATATCCCCCCCCACTCCCGCCCGCCCTTGGTTTCTGTTTCCTCTGTCTTCTGGCCTGAGTGGCCTGCAGTTCTGGTGACTAGTGAGTCTTTAGGTATAGTAAAACCCTTGGGGGTTTTGAGGCCTGCGCGGCCTGCATGGCGACCTCTGGGATTTTAGGTGCTTAATCTTGCCTCTGCAGTCCCTGGTACCAGTGTGGCTTGAGGTCCCTAGTGATGGCAGACCTCTTGGAAAGCAGGCAGAGTTGTGGGGCATGAATGGAGCACAGGGTTTGGGGTACAGTTTATCTCTGTTGGGTGTGCTTTCAGAAGATGTCTTTGGAGTTTAATACAAAGGTTATTCCATCTTGATATCTCCCCCTCCTCTCGGTCTCCCCTCTCCCTTCTCTTTCCCCCCTTTCTCTTCTTATCTGTATTCTAACTTTAGAAATAGATCATATTGTATGCTTGATTCAAATTGGTTCATCAGTAAGTGCCCACGTGTACTTATTCAAAATTAAAATAACTTCTGATTCCTAGTGCTCAATTCTGAGAAATAATTCACTTTGTTGGTAAGAATAAGCAGCTGTGTCTTCAGGACCGTGAACATGTTTTGCTTTTGTTGTTTCTAGATATTCAACATATAGTGTTCGGGGGCTGGAGAGATGGCTCAGTGGTTAAGAGCACTGACTGCTCTTCCAGAGGTCCTGAGTTCAAATCCCAGCAGCTACATGGTGGCTCACAACCATCTGTCATGGGATCCAATGCCCTCTTCTGGTGTGTCTGAAGACAGAGACAGGGTACTCATATACATAAGATAAATAAATAAATCTTAAAAAAAAATAGTGTCCATTCTTGCCATGTTTCCTGGGATTTCATTAAAATGTTTTATTAGGAATTTTTTTTCTAATACAGAGAATAAATAAGACAAAATGTATCCATCAAGAAGAAGAGATGTACAAAGCTATAGATATACAATGTAGTTTTGATAAAAAGGTTAGAGAGAAAATGAATGCTTTAGCTGAAAAGGGGGCTCTGTGTAGTAAAATAAAATGCTGCCTAGCAGGGGGTTTTCTAAAATGAAAAAGAGAAATGAGGAGAAAATGCAGATGAACGTATGCAATAGGAAATTACATAGAAGATCAAAAGTGCGTGATTAAGTTGATGATAGTTGGAGGTTATTAAAAGTTCCTTCTGAAACCTAACCTGGCCATTAGATTCCATGCAGAGACATCCCACAGAACAGTGTAAATGGGCCCCCTGCTCAGTTTCTATTTACTCACTGGCTTGAAGTTTTCCTCGGTGGTTAGAAAACTACTGACTACGGGAGGAAACGGTCCATTATGATTATTCCTGTTTAAGAAATCACTGAGGAGCTGTGTAAGCATAGAGAAATTCATCTTACGATGAGAGGTTTTAAGTCCGTTTGTAAAGCTTGGCCTGCTGTGCAGGGTTTTCAACATGCCTGCCACCTCAGGCCTCTGAATTGGTTGAATGGATGAATGACACTGTAAAAAAAAAAAATCAGTTGGAAAATTAGCTGATGTTTCCTGTTTCCTTAGCCAAAGGCTCTGTCCTCAGTTCTCCTAAATCTAAAATTCACGTCTCTTGAAAACATCAATTATCTACTTACAAAATAACAGCTGAGCATCCGTGAGAACAGAGAAAGGACTGGATGGGCCTTTGCTAAAGGGGGATAATATACATGACTGTAAAGAGCTTACGAAGCAGTAACCACATACTCAAAATTGGTTATGGAGTCTTTCCACAGTGAATGCCTGTCATCAGAGGAGCCCCTGGGGAGGGGGGGGGATGCCGGTCTCTGTCTCTACCACACAGTCTTACTGGGAAGAGATAAATGAACAAGAGTGGTTCAACCAACTGGGAAACATGGCATATAAGGGAAGATGGGGCATGGGAAGAAAAAGGAGGCTTCCACCTTCTTGACAAGCTATAATTTTTCAAATGTTTTGTATATTAAACATTTATAGTAGAAAGCAATTTTTTAAAATGTCATAAGAAAAATAATTCCGGACATGACTGAAAATATCTGGTACTGCTGCATTTACATTCGGATTTCTTGAGCTGACATCCTGAGACAGTGGTCTCTGAGGTTGGGTGGGTGTGTTCCTTGTTAACAAACTCAGCAGCATCTGTTTTGGAAAGTTCTGGAAACCAAACAAGTGAAGAGCCTTTTGCTTACACTTCTGTGTCTACCCTCAGCTTCCGCAACAGCTTCTGGTCTGGATGTCTTTCCTCAGCTCTCTCTGTAGAGCAGTGGCTGGGAGTGCAAGAGATGGGCCTTGAGGTTGCTCGGAGCCCAGGGCCAGTGATTCCCACATATGAGGCGTGCTGACCATGCCCTTGGATTGACCACTACCCTCCCCCAACACTAGCCTTCATTTGCTTTAATGAATTTAGGATAGTTGCTCAATATGATTGGGTATTTTTTTATTATTTTAAACAATTTTTAATTTAACTACATTTTGATTATATTTTTCCCTCCCCTGAGTCCTTCCTGGTCCTCTCCCTTTCCCTATCCACCCAACTTTATGTACTTTCCCCCCGAAAAACAAAGAAAAACTCAATACAATGATGGAATCCCCCAAACCAAGGAAATGTAATAAAACCATGCCCCAAAAGAAACGCGCACACACACACACACACAACACACACACACTCATTCACACACACACTCACACACACACACACTTGTGGAATCCATTATATGTTGGTCAACTGCTTCTGTACGTGAAGCCTATCCTAGAGTGGTTGGCATACCCAGTGTCAGTCCTTGGAGAAAATTGATTTTCTCTCTCCCATCAGGTATAAACAACAGTTCAGTTGTCAATCTTTACCCTAGTGGCTAGGTTTTCATTCATTCATTAATTCATTCATTCATTCATCCACTTTTTAAATGTAGCAAAACAAAATATAATAAGACAAAACAAAAACTATTACTTCAGAGTGCACAAGACCACCCAACAGAAGGAAAACAACCAAAGAGAAGACACAAGACTCAGAGACCCGCTCGTTTCATTTCTTCTATCAGGAGTCACATAAAAACACTAAACTAGAAGCCGTATTATCTACACAGAGGGCCTGGCGCAGACGCACGCAGGCCCTGTGGCCACTGCTTCAGTCTCTGTGAGTTCATCTGGGCTTTCGTCATGTTAAGAGGGTCTAATTTTACGTCCTTCTCCGGCTCTTGCACTCTTTCTACCTTTTCTTCCACATGGTTTCCCTGAGCTCTGAGGGAAGGGATTTGACGGAGATATCCCATTTAGGGCCGAGTGTTCCAAGGTCACTCTCTGTACATTGTCTGGCTGTGGGTCTCTGTATTTGCTCTCATCTGCTGCAGGAGGGAGCTTCTCTGCTGGTGACTGAGCAAAGGCACTCATCAATGAATACAGCAGGGCGCCATTAGGAGTCATTTTACTACTACATTTCTCTTCCTCTCTTCCTTGCTTCCTTCCTTGCTTCCTTCCTTCCTTCTTTCTTTCCTTCTTTCCTTCCTTGCTTCCTTCCTTCCTTTCTCCCTGCCTCCTTCCCTTCCTTTTCTTCTTCATCTTGTTCTTCTTCTTCCTCCACCTCTCCCTTCTCCTCCCCCTTCTTCCTTCTTCTTCTTCTTCTTCGTCCTTTTTCTTCTTCGTCCTTCTTTGTCCTTCTTTCTTCTTCCTTCTTTCTTCTTCCTTCCTTCCTTCCCTCCTCCTCCTCCTCCTCCTCCTCCTCCTCCTTCTTCTTTCTTCTTCTTCTTCTTCTTCTTCTTCTTCTTCTTCTTCTTCTTCTTCTTCTTCTTCTTCTTCTTCTTCTTCTTCTTCTTCGTCCTCCTCCTTCTCCTTCTCCTCCTCTTCCTCCTTCTTCAAGACTAGTAGTATCTGGTTTTCTCCTAGGTCCCCAGGTCTCCTGAGCAATGCTGGGTATGGGTTCCAACTTGTGGAGCAAGCCTTAAGTCAAATCAGATTTTGGTTGGTAACCCCCACAAGCTTTGTGCCACTGCTGCCCTGGAATATTTCTGCAAGGAGGACACCATTGGGATAAATGGTTTGTGGCTGCGTTGATGTTTCTATTTCTCTTTTGAGAGTGTACGTTCTTGTTCCCAAGATGCTGGAACACAGAGGTGAAGGCTCTATAGAGACACTGGCTTGGCATCTCCACGTTCACTATAGGTGCTTTCTTCAGCAGTAATGGGGTCTTACTGTCAGTTTGTGTAGAGCAACTTAAAGTCTTGGCAATGACCTAAGTTGCTTGGGGATTCCTATGTGGCTTATTTGGCCAATGACTCAATTAGATGGAACTCAATCCCAATATAAGAAGTGTTTTGGGGTGACAAGAGATGACTAGTTGGGATTCTGTTTCTCCCATTATTTGGTGATTTCATTTAGATCACCTTCATATATACATATACATCATATACATATGCATATATGTGTATGTTTATGTATATGTGTGTATATATTACATACACATGTGTGTATATATGGACATATATGTTTGGGTATATTTTCATTTTCATTATTAAATATAAGATATATATATATATATATATATGTTTCTACTTACATATATATATGTTTCTACTGCATTAAGTTTCCAAACTAGTCCTCAAGTGCCCCAAATTTCAGCAGTCAGTTCCAGTATTCCCTCCCACAAACTCTTCATTCTCCTTCCCCACATGATCCTCTCCTTCCATTTCATCCATTCCTCTCCCCATTTCATCCATATTTATCTACTTTATTTCCTCTTCCTAATGAGATCTATCTGTTCTCTCGGGTCCCTTACCCCATACCTTCCCTCTGTGATTCTGTGAATTGTAGCTTGATTATCATTGATTTAACAGCTAACATTCATATATCAGCAAATACATAACCATATTAGTCTTTCTGGACCTGGGCTACCTCCCCCTGGATGCATTTTTCCAATTCCATCCATTTGCCTGCAAATTTCATGTCATTTTTTTTATGGCTGAGTAATATTCCACTGCATAAACATACCACATTTTCTTTATTCATTCTTCTGTTGAGGGACATCTAAGTTATTTCCAGTTTCTGGCTATTGTGAACAGAGCATCAGTGAATATGTTTGATCAAGTGTCTCTGTAGTAGAATGAAGCATCCTTTGGGCATATGCCCAAGAGTGGTCTAGTTGGATCTTGAGGTAGACCAATGGACAATTTTCTGAAGAACCACCATGTTGACTTTTAAAGTGTTTGTACAGGTTTGCACTCCCACCAGCAGTGGAGGAATGTTCTCTCCCTTCTACATCCTCGCCAGCATGAACTTTCCCTTCTTCTGTTCTTAGCCATTCTGACAAGTATCAAAATGAAATCCCAACGTAGTTTTGATTTGCATTTCCCTGATGGCTAAGGATGGTGAAAAATTAAGTGTTTCTCAGCCATTGGAGTTTCCTCTATTGAGAATTCTCTGTTTAGATGTACACCCATTTCCCCCTCCCCTGGCACTCTGTTTTAAATTGTGTTATTTGTTTTTTGATATCTATCTAGTTTCTTGAGTTCTTTATATATTTTAGTTATCCACCCTGTAACAAATGTAGCAGTGGTAAAAAAAAAAAAAACTTCTGTATTAGTCAGGGTTCTCTAGAGTCACAGAACATATGGGTAATCTCTATATAGTTAGGGAATTTGTTGATGACTTACAGTCTGTAGTCCAACTCCCAACAATGGTCAGCAGCAGCTGTGGATGGAAGTCCAAGGATCTAGCAGTTGCTCAGTCCCAGGAGGCAAGCAGGCAAAGAAGAGAGAGAGAGTGAATCTTCCTTCTTCCAATGTCCTTATGTAGGTCTCCAGCAGAGGGTGTGGCCCAGATTAAAGGTGTGTGCCTCCACACCTTTAATCTCAGATGACCTTGAACTCAGAGATCTCCCTGTCTTAATCTTCTGGAATTCATAGCCACTATGCTTCAAGATCTCCATGCCAAGATCCAGGTGAGAAATGTGTATCTCTGAGCCTGTAGATTAGGATCATAGGTGAGCCTTCCAATTCTGGATTGTAGCTCATTCCAGATACAGTCAAGTTGACAACCAGGAAGAGCCACTACAATTCCCAGTCCGTAGTCTGGCATTGTGTCCAGTTGATGACGTCGTTTGCTGTGCAGAAGCTTTTCAGTTTCACAAGGTCCCATTTATTGCCTTTTTTTATTTTAGTGTCTGTGCTAACAGTTTTCTGTTCCAAAAGTCTTGTCCTGTACCAATGCAGTCAAGACTGTTCGCCACTCTGTATTATCAGGTTTAGTGAATCTGGTTTTTGTTGAGACTTTGATCCATTTGGAATTGAGTTTTATGGAAGATGATAAGTATGAATCTATTTGCGTTCTTCTGTATATGGCCATCTAACTTAATCTGCACCTATTTGTTAAAGATGCTGGTGTTTTTTTTTTCAGTGTGTATTTCTGGCTTCTTTATAAAAAAAAATCTGTGTGGATTTATGACTGGATCTTCAATTCGATCCCATTCACCAGTGTTAAGTTGCTAGTATTAGTATCTCTAGTTTTTTATGCATGCTCTTAGTGCTATGACCTTGCCTAGTAGGACTGCCTTCTCTTAAAACAAGGGGGGAGGGCTGGAGAGATGGCTCAGTGGTTAAGAACACTGACTGCTCTTCCGAAGGTCCTGAGTTCAAATCCTGGCAACCACATGGTGGCTCACAATCATCTGTAATGAGATCTGATGCTCTCTTCTGGGGCATCTGAAGACAGCTACAGTGTACTTACATATAATAAATAAATAAATCTTTAAAAAAAAGAACCGCCTTCATTTTGTCCCATAAGTTTGGGTATGTTGTACTTTCATTTTCATTGAATTCTACAAAGTCTTTAATTTCCTTCTTAATTTCCATCTCGACCTGTTTTTCATTCAGCAGAGAGTTGTTTAGTCTCCATGAGTTTGTGAGCTTTCTTGTTTCTGGTGCTGTTGGCATTTAGCTTTAATCTGTGGTGGTGAGATAGGATGCAGAGCGTTATTTCAGTTTTATTGTATCTGTTGAGACTTCCGTTATGTCTGAGTAGGTGGTCAGTTTTGGAGAAAGTCTTGTGAGGTACAGAGAAGAAGGTATATATTCTTTTGTTTTTGTGTGAAATGTTCTGTAAATACGTTAGGTCCATTTGGCTTGTAACATGTTAGCTCCAACATTTCGGTTTACTTTTTGTCTGGATGATCTGTATATTGGCGCAGTCGGGTAGGAAAGTCTCCCACTATCAGTGTATGAGGGTCAGTACATAATTTAAGACATAGTTTTGTTTTGTATAAATGTGGGTGCCTGCCTTTGTGTTTGGCACACAGCTGTTAAGAATTGAAATGTCCTCTTGTTGGGTTTTTTCTTTGAGTATCTAGTATCTTCCCCTACCTCTTCTGATTAGTTTTGGTTTGAAGTCTATTTTGATAGATATTAAAAATCCCTACCCCAGCTTGATTGGAACATCTTTTTCCAACTTTTCACCCTGAAGTTATGTGTATCCTTGATGTTGAGGTGTGTTTCTTGGGTGCGGCAGAAGAATGGATACTGTTTTCACATAGATTCTGTTAGACTGTGTCTTTTTGTTGGGGAATGGAGACCATTGATGTTAAAGAGATATTGTTGACCAATGATTGTTGATTCCTGTTGGTGGTGTTGGTAGTGGCGACGGTGTGTGTGTGTGTGTGTGTGTGTGTATGTGTATGTGTGTGTGTGTGTGTTTTCCTTCTAATTTTGCTGGTCTGAGATTTTTTTTTAAGATTTATTTATTTTTTATTTATATGAGTACACTGCAGCTGTCTTCAGACACAAACTAGAAGAGAGCATTGGATCCCATTACAGATGATTGTGAGCCACCATGTGGTTGCTGGGAAATGAACTCAGGACCTCTGGAAGAGCAATCAGTGCTCTTAACTGCTGAGCCATTTCTCCAGCCCTGGTCTGAGATTTTTATTCATTGTCTTTTCATGGTTGTAGTTAATATCTTTAAGTTAGACTTTTCCTTCTAACACCTTCTTTAGACTGGGTTTGTAGATAGATGTTGCTTAGATTTGGCTTTTTACCATAGAATGTCTTATTTTCTCCATCTGTGGTAAGTGAAAGTTGTGCTGTGTTTAGTAGTCTGGGTTTTAGAGTCTGCAGCAATCTGTCCAGACCCTTCTGGCATTCAGAGTCTCTAGTGAGACATCGGGTATAATTCTAACAGGTCTTCCTGTACATATGACAGCAGCTTTTAATATTCTTTCTTTGTCCTGTATAGTTTCAGTTTTGTTTTTGTTATTGTTTTGCCAAGGGGAATTTCTTTCCTGGTCTAATCTATTTGGTGTTCTGTACGCTTCTTGCGTTTTATAGGTATCTTCTTTAGTAAAGGTTAGGGAAATTTTCTTCTGTGGTTGTGCCGAATATGTTTTCTGGGCCATTGACCTGTGTTTCTTCTCCTTTGTCTATTCCTATTATTCTTAGATTTGGACTTTTCATAGTGTCCCAGATTCCCTGCATGTTTTGTGCCAGGAGTTTTTTAGATTTGGCATTTTCTTTGACCAATAATATCTCTATTTTTTCTGTTGTGTCTTCAACACGAGCTATTCTCTCTTCTGTCTCTTGTATTCTGTTGGCGTTTGCCTCTGTGTTTCAAATTCCTAAACTTTTAATTCCAAGAGTTCCCTCAGTTTAGGTTTTCTTTGTTGAGTCTATTTATATTTTCAGCTCTTAAATGGTTTTGCTCATTTTCTTCCACTGTTTTCCTGGATTTCTCTAAGGACATCATATCCATGAAGGCTGTTGTAAGTTTTTTTCTTATAATTTATTTTTTATCTTATGTACATTAGTATTTTGCCTGCAAGTGTTGTGAGGGTGTCAGATCCCCTGCAACAGAAATTACAGACAGATATGAGCTGCCATGTGGTTGCCAATTGAACCTGGGTCCTCTGGAACAGCAGTCAGTGCCCTCAACCGCTCAGCCATCTCTCCGGCCCTGTTATGTTTTTGTTCTTTTTATTTTTTTCTTGTGCTTCAGCTATGTCAGAATATTTGAGGCCTGCTGTGGTAGGGCTGCTGGGCAATAGTGGAGACATCTTGTCCTGACTGCTGTTTTCTTGCTGGGGTCCAGGCATCTGGAATTGGGGAGATTATAGTTCTGGGTGCTGATACTTGGTTTTGTCTTTGTTGAGTGGGTGTCTGTTTCCTCTCTGGTCTCTAGGAGAGTTTGATGGCTTTATGTTGCCCAAGAAGAGGTTTTCTACGGATTCGATAGTTGCAGCCACTGGGGGTTCCAGGTACATGGCATTTCTGTGTATTGAGGTCTGCCAGTTAGGAATGGGGATAGGCAAGGGGGGGTCCTAGAAGGAAGGGAAGCAATGCGGTCCAGCAGATCTGAAAGCGGGGCAGAGAGTGAAGAGTGGTCAACCCAGAAGGTCTGCTATGGAGCCGGGGATGAGGGATTGAATCTGGAGGACTGGTGACAAATGAGGGATTAAATCTGGAGGACCAGTGATGACCTGCAGTCAGCCTACCTGCTTTCCCGGCAGGAGTGGCCAGCCTGTGGGTTAGCAGGGAGTGTCTGCTGGAGTTGCGGGATGGGATCAAGCAATGCGGGGGAGGCCTAAGGAGGGGAAGGTCTGTGGGATCAAGAAGAGATGTGGGCAGGGCAGGGCTGTGGCAGGCATTCTGCAGCAGAGCTTGGGATGAGGACCAGAGGGGAGAGGTAAAGATCTGCAGCCAACCTACCTGCATCCCAGGCAGGAGCGATAGTGTTTTTTCTTTACAGTTCTCTTTAGAGTTCCTCTTCTGAAATTTCTTCCCATCCGCTTGTTTGACAATTCAGGGTTAACTTTATTTTTCTTTCCCTAGCCACAAATAAGTCTTTCCTCCATCATCTATTTCTTATGTCACATTTTTTTTGTTTGTTTGTTCATTCATTCATTTTTTTTTAACACTTAAAAACTCAACAATACCAGGACATTTCAAATCCTTAAAGGAGGTAAATCATTTTCTTATCTAAATGGGGACTACAGAAAAAAAGACTTTAAAAGTTCCAGGAGTCTGACTTCTGTAAACTAAGCAGCGACAGAAATGCCTCGTGCAAACTACTTAGAAGGTTTCTTTTGCTCTGGTTCAGAGCTTCTGGTCCTTCACGGCGGGGGGCGGGGGGGGGGGTTGAGAGGCTCACAGCATGACTGCCAGGGAGTCAGGGTGAGCCTGGGGTGGCTTTGTTTTCCTCTTTTATGCTATTTGAGCCCCCAGCCTATGAGATGATGTCATTTATATTCAGGCTGTGCTCTGTCCTAGTTACCTGGATCCTGAAACACAGACACGCCCACAGGTGAACGTTGTGCATCTAGGCGCTTCTAACCGCCCCCCCAACCTACCCCCAAATCAGGCTGAGCATCAAGACTGACCATTGTTAACGGGTGTCTAACCTTCAGGTCTCAATTTCACAGGCAAATTCTTTCCCCATTTATCACAGAATTTAGGTTTATAATTTTTAAAAAAAATCACTACTGGGATTTTTATCACCACCGACTCCTTTCTCGTCTGCAGGAAACTGGGCTCAGAGCTCGAGGTGTGTCTAGTCTAGGGCTATGGGACTCTCCTGGGCTATGGAAACGTGACAGATGCACTGATTCTCTGTAACTGTGAAGGAATGTGAATTCCACAAGAACTGAACATATGGGAACATGGCTGAGTATTTTCTCAGGACAAACCCTAAATGAAATTCTAAAGACCAAGACAGAAAACAACCCATGTTGGATCTACCACAGGGATTTGGTTTTTTTTTTTTTTTTTTTCATTTTTAGAAAAATCTATGAGCAGGCTTTACAGTATTAACCCAATTCAGGAGAAAAATATGATTATAGTTATTAAAAAATACACATGTTCAAGAGCTATTATTGATTACCTATGAACGAGAATAAGGTGATGCTTTGTTTTTTTTTTAATTTTAAATTTTAATTTTCTATTTCATGTACATTGGTGTTTTGCCTGCATGTCTGTCTGTGTGGATGTTTCAGATCCTCTGGAACTGGAGTTATAGACAGGTGCGAGCTGCAATATGGATGCTGGGAATTGAACCCAGGTCCTCTGGAAGAGCAGTCAGTGCTCCTAGCTGCTAAGCCATCATTCCAGACCCGCGACACTTTCTTTGTGTGTGTGTGTGTGTGTGTGTGTGTGTGTGTGTATGTCTATCTGTTCAAGCTCAAAGGCGAAACTTCCCTTCCAAGCATCAGGTAGCTAGAGCTCCACGACACCACAAAATCTGACTGGGTTTACTCAAGGGAATCTACAAAGTGAAGTAATTGAGAGATGGAGCCCAGACCATATACCAAGCGAGCCAAGGATGCATGTAGGCTATTTCAGCTATGTATTGTTGTATTTTATAAAAAGATAAGGTGAGAAGGAATATGTTTGGCAGAGGTGCAGTATGGTGTGGGGGAAGGGGGTGCCTCTACAGGGACCCTTCCCCCCCTGAGGGACCAGTCACACATATAATATAGAATAGAGTTTATTCAGGGTATGTGGAGGGGAGTCGAAAAGACAGTAGAGACAGAGAAAGGCAGAGAGAGAAAGAGAAGAGTAGAGGAGTAGAGGCAGGCCATGAGCACGTGGAGGGGGGAGGGGAATGGGGAGAGAGGGGGAAGAGGGTAAGGGAGCAAGGGCAGGAGAGCAAGAGAGTGAGGAGGGGGCAAGCAGCCCCTTTTATGGTGAGTCAGACACACCTGGCTGTTGTCAGGTAACTGTGGGGTGGAGCCTACCTGGCTGTTGCCAGGTAACTGTGGGGCGGAGCCTAAACCAAATGCCAACATGTATCATCTTCTATACAACTACATACACATTTGCCACACTAGCCTTTGTTCTCAGTGAAGTGCCTGGATTCTTATTTGCTTCAGGAAACTCCCATGAGGTGCTCGCTATAAAAACCACTAACCTACAAATGAGGAAACTGAGGCACGGAGGTAAAGAGCCTCAAAAACCTGCTCGGGTCCTGTTCTGAGCCACAGGCTGTAGGACTGCCCTGGAGAACCATGGGACCCACCCGGAAACAGTTGGACACGATCCTTGCAAGCTAGGTGCTGGGGCACACCATGGATGCACAGGATTTCGAGTAGGTCAACTGCAGCCGGAGAGATACAATGGAAGAAATGGTTCAGGGATGTGAAAAACACAGCTAGGAATGCGATTAGGAAGAAGGATGGATATGGATATGAATAAAGGAAAGGGGAAACCAATAATAGAAAACAAATGTTATGATTAGGTAAACATAGGCTCCACCTCATAAAACCTAGTGTAGGATGGCTAATTTTGGTTGACGACTTGATTGGATCTGGCATCCACTAAGAGACACACATGCCTTTGGGTGGATCTGTGAAAGCAGCTCCTGGGGAGGTTGCCTGAAGGGGAAAGACTGCTTCCTCCAGAGCAGACCAGTAACTTCCAGGAGTGGCCGGGATATAGAGGTCTCAGTTAGAAGCAGAGCTGATTTTGCCTTCCTGCCTTCACTCCCTGCTGGTGCGCACATCTACTGTGTGGTTGGAGCTGCTGCTTTTGTGGTCCCTTGCGGATCCTGGAACTGAGTGAGCTTCGTTAGCCTTCCGGTATCTACTGAAGTCCAGCAGGTCTCCAGGAATCCTCTAGGCCATCATTACCAAATTGGGACTTCTGAGGCACCAGACCTCACGGACTGAGCAGTTGTGTTCTCAGCCTCTGCTGTGCACAACTATTAGCCAATCCATTAGATCCCCTTTGTAATATGCACATATTCTCTGGGTTTCTGAGGACCCTACATAATGCAAGATGTTTGGTACAATTCTGGGGTAGGGGGACGGTTAGGTTTGAAGACAAACCAGGGTAACTGGTGACATCTTGAGGGAAGGCGCTAGAGTGGTCAACAGGCTGTAAAAGGCTATTAGGCCTAGAGTTCTTAGAACTGAACTTTGGTAAACAACAGAATCACACACAAGAGGTTCTTACTCAGAATCAAGGGACTTGGTTGGCACACAGCTGCCATCTCCAGTCACAGACAAATCCACCGGGTGGAAGAACCCAGGCTGGACTCTAGGTCCGATGGGATGCCATGTGAGGTCCAGTTGGGAGGGTGGACGTCTCTACCCTCACAGCAGGGCTGGCATCGCTCTCTTGGCTCCTAAGCTCTCCAGCCAGGAGCTGAGTGCCACAGCAGTCCTTCAGTAGCCCATGACAGTACACAGAAGGCTTTTGGGGACATGAATGCAAACAGATACCTTCCTATAGAGTTTTTTAGCATCTTATAAAGTGAGTCCACATGAGTCCAACTGTCACGTGGTTGTATTCTTGAGGGTGTAGGAAGTTAATTCTGTTGCCAATGCCTGGGAGTGCAGCCCTGTTACCTCCAGGCCCTGCCTCTTTAATTCTCCTAATTCTCATCATGTGTCAGGATAGACTATGTACTATTTACTATGAGGAAGCCTACTGTTCCCTCAGTATATGATCTATTAGCTAAGACTGCATACAGTCTGTAAGCTAATGCCCTGAGGTCAGCGAGGCAGAACGTAAGGGTCAGGAAGGGCACACAGGTGACAGGCCACATCACAGGTGTGCCACTATGGACCTAGGAACCCATGCTCCTAGAGACAGCAGCCTTTGGCGACACCGTCATCTCCTGTATGGTTTTTGTCGATTTTTGTACTAGGTCTCAAACCTCACACGCTAGGAAAGCACTCTACCACTGAGCTGTATTCCCAGCCTCCCATAAGTCTTTGCGTCCTGCCTGGGCCAGGAATGGGAAGTGGGTGGTGGAGGTAAACCATTTCCCAGCTCAGCAGCCCTCTAGAGCCTGGGCCCACATGGCCTTAAACTTGTTTCTCATCAGAGACAGTGCACCAAGGGAAGTTCTAAGAGCACAAAGACAAGTTTAGTTCGTGCTCCCCTTGACAGTGCTCTGCTGAAGGCTGGAAGGAGGCCTGTTCTGTAGTCCCCATGATTCTGGGATGGATGGGCTGTGAGGGGACCTTGCTGCTGGGTCCGGAGGCCTCAGTGGCAGGAGGGAAAAAGAATTCCCGAGAAGCCTAGGGTTTTCTATATCATATGCTGTATTGTATTCAAGTATGAAGCAATATAGAACCACCAAGAAAAACAGCTGTAATGTATGATCATGAAATCAGTAAAAGCTGAAGAGCCTATGGGTGGGCCAAGGAGGAGTTAGGTCATGGAAAGGTCTGGTCAGACCACAGGAAACCGGGAGGGAAAGCGGCCACTGAGAACTGGACAGATTGTAAACATCTAGATGGGAAGGGAAAGGTATATTTCTAACAACCCCAAACTAAAATTGTAGACAATACAATGTTCCAAGAAGAGGGGAGTACTAGAGGGTTTAATGAACTGCATGCATTTTACAAATAGTTACTGATACATATAAGAAACCAATAGGAGTAAGTATTACATTTAGAACGATGTGTTTAATATGTAGCTGGCATGAGAATTCTATAATCTCAATGAAAACTGAAATAGAAGGAGTGTGACATGGGAAATAGGAGACAAAATAGCTTAAGTTCTAATATTATAGCAAATATATTAAACTTTCAGTGAAAATACAGAGAATTTTGGCCATTAAACCAAGATCTAATAATCACTTGGAAGCAAATCCTACCCAAGCTACAAAAAGTTGAAAATAAAACCAGAGGGGAATAAGATACTGGGCCATTATTCCAGCAGCATCTAATGTGGTTGGGACAGAATTTAGAATTAAGAATCTATGTGGCAGAGATGTCTGAATATTCTAGAGCGGATAGGGAACAGCGTGAGTCTCTACCCCGTGCCCAAGCTGTAGTGAGTTGACCACCAACACTAATCGTCAGCATGTGACACACCTGTGACTAGGGGACCCTCTCTATTTCCTGATGTTTGCCACTACAGCCTTCAAGTCCCTATCGCATCTGGGCAAGACAAATTGAAAACCCGTGTGCCTTCTGTGAGGGGCCTGTGCCTTAGGGTAGTGGTGATCAACTTTCTTCATGCTGCAACCCTTCAATACAGTTCTTCATGTTGTGGAGACTCCGCCTCCATAAAATTATTTTCATCACTACACCATAACTGTGATTTTTGCTACTGTGATGAATTATAATGTAAATATCTGACATGCAGGATATCTGGTATGTGACCCCTGTGAAAGGGTCATTGACATCCCCCGCTCCCCCACCCGCCCGCCTGGGTCTCAATCCACGGGTTATAAACCAATGCCGTAGTGGTCAAACCTCACGTGACCTCTACCTATCTCATAACCAACAGAGGCCACTTTTCCTTGGCTCATTCTTCCCATCTTCAGAGCAGCCCGAATCCTTTATGACACATTCATCCTCCATTTCCACCCGCCGACTGGGTGTGCCTTCTTAGTCCCCTTTAATAACCTAATGATTGAACTGGGCTCACTTGGGAAATCCAGGATTATCTCCCTAAAGTCAGCTGAGAAGAGAGACATGCACACCTCTGGCAGTGGAGTGTATTGTGGGAACCATCCCAAAGTTGGGTCATCATTCTGCCTCCAGAGATGAAAATAACCACAGATGTTCAAGACATGATCCAGTGAGGTTGACTTTCTCTGCAAGTGTGCAGAATGCCTGTTCCAGTAGTCGGGTGATATAGAACCTCACCACAGAGCTGGCCACAGGAGATGGTCCAGGGTCCCAGAGTGTCAGGTTTAAGGGATGATGGATACATAATGCAGTGCGCTCAGATCAGTAAGGGAAGCTCATGCGTGAGCAATTAATATTTTACTTAAAGGCCTTTGGTAAGTGGGACTCTTGAGGGAAATGACGAAAGCCCAAACTGAATAACGGCCATGTCTAAATTCACGAGACACAAAGTGGTACCCAGAAACCGACAGACAGCCTTGACAAGCCAGGCGAGGATGGAGTCTCAGATGCCAAGTGACGGAGGGAAGGCCAGTGAAGCAAAGCAAGTACCAATTGGAGAAAACATGCTGACAAGAATTAGTGAAGTGCAGAATTCGTACCGTTAATAGCAAAACCCAAAGGCGATGCTTTGAAAAAGATCTGTGACATGTATTTGATTTTTGGCAGTACAGAGGAGAGAGAAAGGTGTGGGGGGGGAAGGTTTATATAAAAAGGCTGGAAAAGAGAAGCAACTATAGATGGGTTGAGGAAAGAAAAAAGCTTGCCAAAATTGGCACCCCTGGGAACCTTAAGTGCAGGGAGCGGACCAAGAGCACTCGCTCATGAGATGGGATTGATTTGTTTTTGCTATAGCAATGCAGCCTTCGAGCAACCCAGCAGATCATATCCTTGATGCTTTTGCTTCTGAAACTTGTGTGTGATGCTTTCTTACTTTTAGAGTGTTGTGCATGTTAGGTTCATTCTAGGATGTGCGTTGCCTGTCTTTGAGGCCGTGGTAGTCAGCTTGGCAAAACCTGTCCACAGGGTGATCTGTGGTGACTATTTGACACGGTTCTTGACCAAGTCAACTGTGTACCTGGCACCAAGTACTGGGCCTGCAACATGGTTCCCCACCGTCAGGAAGACATCTTACTTGTCCTTCCGGGTTGAGGTAAAGCCAGGTCAGTCAGAGCTGGGAGAAGATGGCTTCAGGGCTCCTGGCAGGCTGCCTAGCTTGCACACATCTCTCTCTAGTGCTGGGGCCAGTCTGAGGAGAGTCTGAACTACAAGTCTTGGGGAGCTGCCTGATGACCAGATGACACGGGCCATTCCTCAACTACAAGGCCTGTAGCAGAAACACTGAAAAACAAAATCATACATCCAGCAAATTCTGCAGCTGCCGGAGCACCAAACTCCTCTGGGGCCTCTTGGCTCCAGTCCTCCTCCTCCCCATACACTATCTGCCACAGGATAGACTGTTCAGGCAGAGGGCACACATCTCACAGTTCTTACCCTTGAGGATGTCAGGTGGAGCCTACATGGCCACATCTCACCTTCAGTGTACACCAGATGCAGGACACGTCTTGGTCCAGCAAACTCTGTGGAACCCCATTCCCCTGTGACCCATGACACAGATGCGGGGATGTCTCCACAAGAAGGAATGTAGGCTCATGCTCCTGCCTCTGAGCCTGCACCATCCTTGGCTCCCCTGGCTCTTGAGGCACGGGTTGGGTTTCTGTTTGTAGAGAAGACCCGAGTCTACTTAACCAAGCACCCCTACAGCCTGGCAGGGACCAGTCCTCCTGGAGTTCTAGAGTTCTCGGAGGTGTGGGGGCAATGGTAAGAGCCAACCCTCACATAGCCCCTGCAGGATGTCGCCGCCTTCACCATATAATGAACTAGAAGCCAAGCAATTTTAGCCTAGGGCTGAGAGGAGCTCTCTTACTCCGTGGCCTGGTCTACACTCCATGTGACCCTAGGCATGTGCTCCCCACCTGACCCTTGTCCTCTAGGTACACACCCACCTGTCTGCTCACTTGCCCAGCGCCCCATCACCTTTGGGGCCTCCCTTGGGCCCCATTTGATCTCGCACTTTTGATGCCCCATGCTGTTTTTTTTTTTTTTTTAACCTTACTTACACAAAAGCTATTCTTTCTTATGGTACTCCTGGTTGACAGGCCTAGGGAAAGGCTTGTGTCCTCTGAGTCCTTGTCATCCCTCAGACCCTGTGTCGGGGTACAAGTGGGCGTGGGATTGAATTTGGCCCTATCTGGCTGGGTGTGAAGAGTGGTCATGGAGGCTAAGCTACCACTTGCTGCTACACTGGGCAGCAGCCACAGCAGAAAGCAAGGACTGTATCCAGGCAACAGCATCAGAGACTCCTGCCTAAAATTTAGGCCCTGTGCATGGGGCACACCTGCTTTGTCAGCCTGGTGGACAGGAGGGAGTTCTTCCTGCCAAGATGGATGCTGCAGACCTGTAGCAGCTTGCAGTACCCATAGGTGAGGACAGGTTCCGGGGCAGATGGCATATATTGCATAGTTCCCTCTCCCAGCCTGAGCTGGTCTCTGCCATGCCATTCTTGCCTGAAACCCCAAAATCAGAGGTTGGGGGTAGGTACCAGGGCCCTTGGAGCTGGGCCAGGGGCTACAACAAGGTTGTAGCAGTTGTACCTCTGCCCTGGCCCACTGAGTTAACCACTGAAGAGAAAGGAGGAGCCGAACCCTGGTGCCAAGTGGTGGCAGCAAAGGAGAACAGTCCCTTGGGTGGTGAAGGCCGTGTGGATGGAGCCCTGTCAGACATAGGCGGTCTCTGTGCGGGGCGGCTTTACAGGTAGGGACCTGGTGCTCTAGGACCTGGGCAATAACAGAATCTAAGATCTTCTTACACTCAGTTTGGGCACTGGTGCGTCTCGCAGGTGGGTATGGGCTCTGAGGACAGGGGAGCAGAGAGAAGCAAGAGCCATGGGGGAGGAACACGACATTTATTGAACTCTGATGGGTGCAGATGAACTTTCTGGCAAGTCCTTTATTCTTCGCCATCTTGGAAGACACCTGGGGGCCACGAGTGCCCCCTCCCCGAGATATCCCAGTGAAGTCAGGGTCCCACCCCACCCTCTGGCACTCCACCCTGCTCCTTAGACACGCCCCCTGAAGTCCCTCCTCTTCTAGACACTCCCTGCAGGTTGCAGTAAAGTACCTCTGATCCCTGCGAACAACCTAGGGTGCGAATGAGTCGGTAGACCGGGTGAGAGGAGGGTCTCTGAGAACAGGGACAGCAGGACACAGGAAGAGCTGTTAAAGCATCAAACCAACTTGGAAACAGACAGTCACACGGACACTGAGGAATAAATCTCTGAAACATCACATTGGGGAATACGTTGAGCATTAAAGTAAAGAGCTGCATGCCAATGCGTGGAGGCTACACTAATCTGGAGCGCACAGGGCCTGAGTGGGCAGACGCGCACTATCATCTGTTTGTAAAGAAAACGCCCTATTCATATCTGCGAGGAAGGACAGGCAGTCTGTACAGTGTGCCAGCTGGTGAGGCTGTAGGCTGGAGCCATCCGATGTGTGCGGTGGAGGATCTTGGGGAGGTTAGAGTGCACCCATCCCGGTGACCTCAGACGTCAGCCTGGAACAGACACAAAGGCACGAGAGACACGTCATCGACTTCTTCCGCGATGAGATGGGGTGAGGCAGTCGGGGGAGGGCACCTCTCCATTTCCAGGGGATGAGCGATTATCCCAGGTCACCTTTCAGTGGCCATGAGCTGGAGGACCCACCACACAACAGGTGGGACGCCTGCCAGATCAGCTCTGTGCCTGTCACTCACCCTTACTGAGAGAGTTTGGATCCTTCCAGGGTGGAGCTCAGTGGGAACTCCAGACTTTTAAGCAGGGGCTTCAGGACTGTCGCAGAAGGAGCTGTGACATGGATAGGAACCCTGTGCTGTTTCAGGAGGGTTGCCTCTACTGGATTTGGGGCAGACGAGGCAGGAGCTAGGCATTTCCCTATATTCTACCCCCAGACTTACTCCAAGTCTGCCAATACCCCTGCCTGAGGCAGAAGGGCACAGCCTGAATACAGGCTGGGAAGAGGGAAATAGGAAAGTGGGCATGTCCCTGTGGAAGCTGGACACCCCTCCCCACATGCCTGAACTTCTACTGTATCAGCCAGGGTGTGGGGCTGCAAGCCATAGCTAATGAGGGCCCAGCCGCCTACGGATTGCTCACCTAGCGTTGATGAGATACTGGGCGAGGCTGATGTTGGCTGGGGTCCCTGTGATGGTGATCTGGCGCTCTGATGACCCTTCAGTGGCGTTGGCGATTTTGATCTGAGCTCCAGACATCTGTCGGATTTCATTGATTTTGGTGCCTTGGCGGCCAATTATGCAGCCTATAAGCTAGAAAAAATGACGGAGGCATCTCTTAGAGAAGAGTCCAGCACATCCTGTTTGGGGCATCTGTGGAAGTCCTGTGAGGACACCTAAGGGGCTAGGCTAGGCTGGAAACACTGCCTATGAACTCAGCGCTCTGGAAGAAATCAGGCATTTCGAAGTCCTGAGCCTGGTCCCTGGGACAATGTGAGAGAGGTTCCAGTCTTACAGCCTCTTAGTGTCCTTCTGGGGAAAGTCCACACATGAAAGGACATGGCCATTCTCACACTGGCTTCCTCTACCTGGTGAGAAGTGACCCAAAGACAGACGATGCAGGCTGAGGGAGGACTCCCACAGCAGCTCTGGCCTAGGCTGGGTTGGGGTCTTCTGGTGGTACCCTCACAGGGAGAACAGATATGCCGGCGACCGAGCATCACAGACACCCAGGAGCTCCTGAAGTTCACTACTGCTGAAACCTATCTTTTGAGGACAAATCCAAGTGCTTGCATGGTAAGCTGTTTAATGGATGCAGAGACCTGGGGCCAACAAAGTCATCAGGAGTGTGGGCCATTTCTAAAGGCAGCTCAGGCACAAGAGCGCCCTCCATCGTGGAGGTCAAGAACTTTCCCCTGGCAAAAACTACAGTTGGGTGGGTCGCATCACTCCAGAACCTTCCTGGGCTACCCTACTCTCAAGGTGCCTAAGCCTGGGGGCTGTTGCTGTTGCTAGACTCCCAGCCCAGCTCAGGGGCTGACTTCTGATTCGCCCGATGTTCCCACTTCCTTCTTGTCTGTATCTTTCATGGGAATGGTATCAGTTGAAGGTGGGAAAGAAAGGAGAGAAGAGATTCAATAGCGGGTCCAGTCTTGAGGGCATCACTGAAACAGTTTGCACTTGTGCGTTCCTGCGTGCGTGCGTGCGTGCGTGCGTGCGTGCGTGTGTGTGTGTGTGTGTGTGTGTGTGTGTGTACAGGCAGGTGCAGAGGGTATACTCACATCATTGGGAATGGTGAGCTCATGAGTACTGGCCGGTGGGCTGGCATCCAGACCTGGGTACACCAAGGGAACATGATTAGGTTGGAGAGAAAACAGTTTATTGCCATAACTAGACCTGGTCTGTATTTCTTTAGGCTGGCTGAGGGGAGGGTCAGCACAGCCCAGGGGCCCAGGTCCTGGTACTACCCAGGGTAACCCAAACTCCATAGTTCTAACTTCTCTCAAAAGAAATCAAGAACCAAAAAAACCCCACACCTTGCATATACAGCCTGGCAGGCCCTGAGCAAAAAAGAGGGCAGGCATCACACCTCAGGGGGTTACAAGGCAGCTGGGGCACAGGCCATACTGGTCACATTGACACTGAATGCTTGTTCTCTGTTCAGGAAGACTTGTGGGTGCTGTGCCCCACCCTGCTCCCCCGAGACCTCATGTGGGTTCTGCTGCAGGTGGCCAGAAGTGGCTGAGCACCCACTGACAATTCTGCTTCTGACACAACTGTCCAAAGGCCACGGCACAAGGCTAAGCCCAGCCTTTCATCTTTGCAAGTCTCAGCTGTGTCACCAGGTAACAGGCCACATGCCACTTCTCCCTGTCTCAGAAACAGTGACACCACCCTCAAGGGACTGCCACGGAGGAAGGTGCAATGGCTGTGCCTCTGGGGTAGTGCATGCTCTGCACATCGCAGCCCCATCGCAGCAACAGACAGCTCAGGTCTGCAAGCCCCGAGGCTGATCCTCCTGCCTTCAGACACAGCAAAGGTCCCTGCACAGGACTGCTGGGTCCAGACCCCAGGTCTATATTCTCCAGACGGCCGGCTCTACGCACACCGCTTCAGAATGCCCCAGAACCCAGGTCATCCCCTCACTTGGCACTCCTCCTTACTGGCCCTGCCTCTGCACTGACCCTTCATTCAGTACCACATCCATCCAGTCAGGAAACCCAGGATCTTCTCCAAGACAATCTCGGGGAGCCCCTCCCTACTTCTCACTGTGCCCCCCATCTTCCCAGCCCCCCTTCTAGCCGTGCTCCTCCCTGCTGGCTCCCTGGGTGGGCCACCTCCTCGAAATCTCGTCTCACATGGTTATTGGCTCCTGTCAGAGGGTGACCCCCAGGGCGGGTGTCCCCAAGGGTGGGCGTCCAGCAGTCAGACCCAGGTGGAAGTGTTGGATGAACCAATTCATCCCAAGTCTGCTATTTACAGATGGAAACCTGGAGTTTCCTACCCCTCATTTCCTTTTAATAATAGTTTTTAAATACAATTATTTGGCTATTTAGGGAATCTATACACATTACAGACGCAGGGACATATAAAATGTCACTTGAAAGTACTATTGGAGTGCTGGACAGGAGTTCCTGGGGCAGCAGGGGACATCTGTTGGATGTTACATTTGACTATGGGAAGAACAAGGGTAAGTGGGTAGTTAAGGGCATGTGTACTCAGGACAAGGCTTCAAGGTCAGCTGCACTGCCCCACACAGCTTACTGTTGTCTCAGCACACACCCTTCCTGCCATGATCACTGCATATGTACTCTACTCTAGGTCTCTAGGGCCATGGTCAAGTTGTCACGCAAAAGCATGGTGTGACACCATTTCTGAGGCTGCATTATTGGCCATGTGTACCAATAGCAGCCCGCAGGTCTGAAGTGTATATTTCCCTCCTAGGACCCAGAAAACATACTTGGCCTAGCCTATCACTTTTTCCAAGGCTGTTCCCTCAGTCGGTGCATCACACCCCACTATGTCTTGGGATCAGGCATTTAAGTGAAAACCGGAAGGTGCAGACACACCCAGCCCAGATCTGTCTTCTAAGAGTTGGGTGCGTATGTCCAGGGAAAACCCATCTTTAAGAAGCACATAGCATCCTGTGGCCCTCACAGTCACGTTCTTGCTATGCACCCCAACACACTGCACAGCCGGGAAATGAGTGGCAACTCAAGATAGGCCCTCCTTGTGTAGGGGCACAGGGCGGCTGCTCGCTCGACCTGCTCAGACCCACCATTTGCTAACACGGGAACACTTGGCTCCTGGGTTGGTCCACAGCCTGTGCCCCTGGAAACTATTGTCAGCTAAGTTGGGAGCTAGACACTCAGCTGTCATAGGTGTGCGCACCCTCGTCCTCTGTACATGTCCCTTGGCCTGCTCCCCCAGTACTGTGGTCTGTTTTACCTGACGACTGGCCCATCAGATTTTGAGCTTCTTCGGAGGAGTGTAAAGGCAGCTTTTCTCCTGGAGAGCAAAGAAGAGAGAGGTTTAATGTTTTGCCCTCAAGGAGAGAAGCAAGGTCCCTTCAACTAGGAAAGCTCAAAATATGATTGGTGCATGCACAGCCGACATGCGCAGCCAGTGTGCTTTCCACCGGCCACAGGGGCGGCTCTGCTTCAGTGAGGGACATCTGAGGCAGATGCCCGGCCAGGCTATGGCCAGCTCCTCTGACCTCTTCACCACTGGCCTGAGTGCAGGCTAGCTCTGTCAGTGCTGACCTAGGAAGGGTTTGCAGCAGCCAGGCCTGGGGGTCATTTCTGCGGGTCAGAATGCTTGATGCAGGAAATGACGTGCTCCAAGCCTGGCCAGGAGAAGCCACCTGGGGATGGACTGTGAGTGACACAGAGAGCCGCTCTGCACAGAAGTCTCTCAAAAGGGCAAGAGCACACAAGCCGAGGGGCAGGGGCGGTAGAGCACAGCGGCCCACCATGGGAGGCAGGCCGACCCGCCCGGCCCCAGCTGTGTGCGGCCCACTGTGGGTGGATTCAGCACCCAGAGCTCTGGCCGCTCCTGCGCTCCTCACTGCACCGCAGGGAGCTCAGAAAGAGAGAGAGGGAGAGGGAGAGAGAGAGAGAGAGAGAGAGAGAGAGAGAGAGAGAGAGAGAGAGAGAGAGAGAGAGAGAGAGAGAGAGAGAGAAAGCGAGTCCCCAGGTGAGAAGAGGTCAGTAAAGGGCAGCTGGGTACGTACCGGGGAAAGCGGGGTTGGTCTGTCCGAGGGGAGGAAAGGGGGTTTGCTGCATGGCCAACTGGTGGAGCTTGGTCAACTGCTGGGGGTAGGAGGGACACGAGAGCTAAGAAGGTTATTGTCATTGAGTACAAGTCAAACCAAGTTAAAAAATGGCAGTCACAGAACTTTGCACAGAGGGTTCAGAGGGGCCATGCGGACACATGGCAGACAGTGCAGCAGGACACAAGGACTTGGCCTGGGTGGGACCAATGGGTCTGGCTGCCAGCAGGCAAGAGACCGAGTAAGTTGTGTCTTTTCCTTACCGGGGCTAGTGAGGAGGGGAGGGGCGGCAGCCCTGGGGGTGGGGTTCCGAGAGGAAGGTCTGAGGGACACTGAGCAGGACCGGCTGGGCTCCTGAACGGACCGGCACATTCAGCTTAGCAGATCACCACACCTGCTCTGGCTCTAGCTTTGTGCCAGGCTTTGCTCGCCTCCTGGCCTGCAGGCCCCATTTTCAGACGAGGCAGTCTGGGGCATGGCGGGATAGGGCGGGGAGCGGCTGGTAGAGCTAGAGCCTGCCCTGCGAGCACCTTCTTATATAGGGGGACAGGGCTTAAGTAAGGGCCGAGGACCCCCGAGGAAGTGTTCCATAGAGGCAGTATTGCTGCTGCCCGCTGCGGTCCCTCAGGCTACACCTCGGCTCCCCCCAGCCACTGAGCGTGTCAAGGCAGAGCTTGACTGTGATTCCGTTGTTCATTTTCTCTGAGCCTCACTCTTAACATAAAGCACATCAGAGAATAAGAGACTAGGTCTGGCCACACTCTTTGAGCAACAGAGCAGGGTAGGTAGACACTCTGAACCACACTACCCTTTTGAGACGCTAGGGCACTGTTGTAGAGGGTGGTTTGAGGCCATCATGGAACAGGGTCCATCAGACAGCACGCCCGCAGGAAAGGTGTCGACCCTTTTCTCACATGGGTCCTGGCGAGGCCGCATGTCATCAAGCGGCAGCTCTGGAGTCTGGCGGGTTCCTGCCGTCTTCACCGTTAGGTGGACAGCGCTGGCAGAGACTGAGACATTGGCTCAGAGGGCACTAGGATTAGAGAGTGGGGTGCTCAGGATGTAGAGTTGTTGCCTTTGTTGCTGGGGAGTGCGCCCTCAAACAGAATGAGGGTCTGATGTACTCTGGGTCAAGCCCCTTGGCTAGATGCCTTCCACTGGCGCTTTCTTGCACTTAGCCTCGAGGTTGAAGGTCCCCTCAAAGCTTACATTGAAGTCCTGCGAAGACTGGGGATTGGCCTGATGGCCTCTGACCCAGTGGAGCTGATGCTGGCCTATAGGATAGCTTCTGGGGTACTTGCTAGCTGGTCAGCTCTCTCCTGCTCCTGTACGCTGAGTGCTATCTCTGGGACAGAACTCACGAACCCAAGGCTTTAGGATATTAGCAGATCCAAAAAGCCAGCTTCCTTAGCCTGGCACTGGGCTACTCTGCCTTTCCCATGTCTGACTCCCCTCCCCAGAAGGACAGGCACGTCCTAACTGCAGCTCCACTCCTCCTAGAGGTGCTTGGCTTCTTGGACTACACGGAGAGACCTGGCTGTATCCTGAGCAGGTCAAATTAGGAGATGTGTGACTTGGGGTCAGACTTAGCTCAAAAGTCCCTTTAAGAGGTGGTATATGACAGGCCACAGCAGGAACGGATACAGTACCTCTCATCTCTCCTGTGTTGTACTATATCGGTGACTATGCCTGGCCAGACAAAGCTTGGTTTCCATATGGCCTACATCTGTGTCTGTTCTGATTCCACATCAACGGGCACACTAAGCCACGAGAGTAGACATGCTCAGCAAAGGCAGGAGAGCATGTCCAGACGACCATGTCCCATCTGAGGATGTAACAAGCTGTCACCATCTGCCTGAATCCCCAGAGACCATGTATGACACAACGGTTGGTTTGAGATGGCAGGAGAACAGAATATGGAAAAGGGGATATGGGCCAAGTGCCAAGAGAATGAGTCTAATGGATTTAAGGTGGACCAGATATATGGGGTCTCGAGGCCTCAGCAATTTCCCCTGTGGATGACAGCAGTGTGTGGGGTGTTGCCTACACACCAGCTGGGGCTAACAGTCACTGTGAGTTTTGAAGGACTTCCAAACAGCCCACATGCTCTGTGGTTTTGTCTCCTGCTAGTCTCACAGGTGACACTCATCTGCCCAGGCTGGACTTCAGGAGCTACTCACGAGCAGGGTACAGGTTCACCATGGAGCCTATACAGGTGGCTCCACTCATATCCAGACGCTGAGGTTCAGAAGTCTAGAACTCGAATGTTCTAGAACTCTAACCTCTCCCCTATTGCAAGAGATTTTCTTCCATTAAAAAAAAATGGCCATGCTAGCAAACAAATGCAGTCATAGGGGCAGGACTAGGCCAGTGGGTGGGCATGTGCTGAGGTAGTATACAGGCGAGATGGAACTTAGTTACTATCCCCTTCTTGGTTTGGCTCTGTTCTTATCAGGCTACTTTACCTCTTTGGATCTCAGTCTCCTCAACTGTCAGAGGACTGAATGCTGAGAGGTCCTTCTGCTTTTGCCTTTGATAGTTCTGCCATGCAAAGATTAGTTTTGGGGAGCAAGCGAGTGAGTAGCAGAGCTGGAGAGGTAAGGCTGCCCAAACCTGTAGGAGCCCAAAAGATCTAATGAGTCCCAGATTTTGGGCTTGTTTTGATCTGATTGTTTTTCTAGCCCAGTTCTTCCCTTTTGGATTAAGAACTTTTTTTTTTTTTTAAATAGGAGCCTACAGAGAATTTTGACTTTAAAAAAGAAAACACTTTGAACTTTTAAATTATTGAAAAATTTAAAGACTGTGAGACTTGAAAGCTGTATTATATTCTATATTGTGATATTGACATGAGATCTTGGAGACAAACAAGAAAGGAAAGGTTATGGCTTAGCAGTGATATTTTTGTGTGTCAAGTTGACAAGGAGTAGTTAGTGCTAATTAGATTTTACTGTCAACTTGATATAACCTGAACTCACCTGGGAAGGGGGGATCTCAGTTGAGGAACTGTCCAGGTCAGACTGGCCTGTGGCCACATCTGTAAGAGACTGTCTTGATTGATGACTGATGCGGGAGTGCCCTGCCCATTGGGCGGCACCACCTCTAAGCCACGGGACTGGGCTATCCGAGAAAGCTCCCCGAACATGAGCCAGAAAGCAGCATTCTTCCATGATTTCTACTTCAGTCCCTGTCCTGACTTTCCTCGAAGATGGATTATGAACTGGAAATGTAAGCAAACAAGCCCTTTCCTCCAAAGTAGTGAGGAGAGGGATATACAGGAAGGAGCAAGAGAGGAAAGCGTACCATCAAGTCAGGAGACAAGTTGTCACACTGTATGATCTCCTATGATGTTTTCCACTTGAGGGTGCTTGAGAATGCAAAACCTAGGCAAGTGCTTGTAGGTTTGCAGCTCAGTGAATCATGAGGAAATGAAGGTAGTGAACCCATCCCATAGGGACAAATGTACCCGCTAATCTGTGCGTCACTGCATCTGGGGGAAATAGTTGTAGGGTCTTTTGCCCAATTTTCAAACAGGGTCAGTTGCGGCTGATTCGCCACTGCACGGACCTTTCTGATGATGTTCTTGAGAGAAGCGGACACTGTACTGACACTCTGAACTCTGGTCTGTGTTTATATTTTCCTTATAAACCCTTTCCCTGACCAGAGGACAGACAGACCCTTTCCTATGCAGTTTTCTTTCTAAACCTGTCTGCCACCTTTTTCCTCTGGTGGAGTTCTTGATACATGAGGATGTTTGTTGTCATGAAGAACTGCCATTGGATGTCTCACTGCTGGGTACCGTTCACCGATGGCCCCTTCTCTTTCAGGAGTATAGGGAATGCTGGCCATGATAGACCCATGCTCATTCATAAAACACTTACAACCACAAAATTTCCCCCAAAGGCCCTCTGGGGTCTGGATTTTCAGTGCACCTGTACCCACGTGGGAAGACCTGGCACCTTTGCAAGGCTCAGGGTTTCTATCCACAAATGTGATGTCTCTTCACTCAGTGTCGTCTTTTGGTTGGAATTTTCAAAAAAGCCAGGGGATTTTGTTTGGTTTGGTTTGGCTTGTTTTTTTGAGACAGGGTTTCTCTGTCTAGTCTTGGTTGTCCCTCTGTAGACCAGGCTGGCCTCAAACTTAGAGATCTGCCTGTCTCTGCCTCCTGAGTACTGGGCAACAAAGACTGTTTTGTATGTGTGTGTGTGTGTGTGTGTGTGTGTGTGTGTGTGTGTGTGTGTGTGTTTTAAGACATGGTCTTACTTTGTAGTCACAGGTGGTCTGGAACTATGTGGACCAGCCTGGCCTTGAAGTCACAGGGACCTGCCTGCTTCTGAGTCCTAAGGGCAGGTTTTTCAAAGCTGCCCTTCCTCATTCATTTCACACTCGGTCCTCTGTGAGGAGTATGGCCTGTAAGAGTAAGTCAGCTTCACAGTCGGGTATGTGACCAAACTCTGCAAACATTCCCAGGAATTCTGCAGTTGTGCCAGGCATAGCTTTAAGCATGGAAATCCCATCAGGCCCTTACACGTGACCTGTCTCTTACTGTCAGGGAAATATGCTGAGACTCCTCAGAGGTGCTTGTCAGACTCTCCAGGTTTCTCTTGGTTGGTATTTCCCTAGCATCTCGCGCTCTACTCTTCAACTGGGGATGCTCATGTTTCAGGCATGTCTCTTGAAAGAAAATAAATGAAACTTCCCCAGTTTTAATTTGCTTATCCAGTTAGGTTTAGAATATATGTGTGTGTGTGTGTGTGTGTATACATCTATACATGTGTGTGTATATATACATACATATATATGTATGTATGTATCTGACAACCTTTTTTTTTTAAACTGGAAATTTTAGCTCTTTTATTTTCTGCCATCTTATTTGTTACTTTTTAACTGAATTTTTTTTCTTTTTAACTTTTGGAATATTTCCTCTTGTCCATTTTATTCTCTACCACCAGCATTATGCAGCGTACTCCTTTCCTGTTGGCGGTCACTTTAAAATTTTAACTCCACATGGGCATTTAGGTTTTAAGTCTCCTAGCTTTATCCTCTAGTGGATGGTACAGTGGCTCACCTAATGTTTAATTCCTCTTACATCTTTTATATATACTCTTATATGTGCTTTTCTCCTTGAACCCCCAGCACTGGGGATTGAACCCGGGCCTTGTACTCTATCACTATGCTACATTCTGAGCATATGTGCAATTATATGTCTATACAGTTAGTTCTGATATGCTAATCCTACCCATTATAAAGCAGAAATAATACGAATTTTGTAGATTTGTGTGTTTGGAATTGGTTCTAATGCGTTGTCTTAATTTGGCTCTGAAAAGTCACCCTTCCAGACATGAGGGTCACTGCCCCCAGTTGGCTTTGACTGGTAATAAAGAATTGCTATACAGCCAATGGCTGGGCAGGGAGATAGAGGTGGGACTTTTAGATTGTGCAGGCAAGGGACTGAGGGAGAGAGGAGGAGGACGAAGGAATTCATGATGGAGGAGCAAGGAGAACATAAAGATTCCGCTGACATGTAAGATTCCAGGAAAATGGCCCTAGGGACCATTCCCACGATTGGGTCTGGGGTAGCGGAGATGAAATATGGATTTAGCAAATATTAACTCAAGAATACTGGAGGGGAGTGTGTTCTAGCCAAGGGAGGTTTAGAAATGCGCTATAGAAATGAGTTAGAGAAAGAGAGAGAGAGAGAGAGAGAGAGAGAGAATGAGAATGAGAATGAATATGTGTCTTTCATTCATGAATCCAGAGTTCTTGGGTGGGTACAGGGATCAAGCGACCCACCGGGAGCCAAAGCAGATTAACCAGTTCACTGCTACATTTGTGCCTACAATTTTCTTTGCTTGCCTTCTAGCCTTCTTCCTGAGATAACTTTTCTTTTCCTTAATGCCATGCAGGAGGCTGTTAGCTATGGTCCTGTTGGGTCTAGCTGCTTTTCTATAAATGGCTATACTGAAGTCATTCTTTTGAAGCTCCTCTTGAGTCAAACTTTTAGGACACTATCATTTCTGTTACTATGCCACATCTTTGATTGTTAGGTTCTGGTGAGAAGTCAACTGTATCTCTCCCTGCTGATCCTGTCATGACCTTATTCTCTGTGATCTGACTTGGCCCTCGATGTTACTGCGTAGTTTTATTTTGGCATGCCTACAATGGAGTAACTTTTGTTTATCCTTTTGGAACTTGTTGGGATAGCTAACTATGACAGTTAATTTCTCTTACTAATTTCTGAGACTTCTCAGGGCACCCCTCTCCATACTGGCGTCTCCAGGGCTGTAATGGCTGCATATGATCAGATCCGCCCTCCTTAATGGTACTTCGTAGACTTTTTAATGGAAATAAGTCACACTAGGGGCTTCTGAGGTTGAAGGTGCCTCAACCACTGGCTGGCTCAGCAGTGAAGGGAACACAAAGGAAATGAGGGAGAGGAAGAGGAGGCTGGGCTTTAGTCAACAGAAGGCTAGGTGGGCCCTTGGTTTGCGAGGCACACTGAAGTTGTGCTGAGTACTAACAGGAAGAATCAAAAAGGCCCATGGAGCAGCCTGGATCGGGGTGAGAACAGTCAGACGGTGTGGTGACAGCTGACAGCCACGGAGCGCTGTTAGCGCTTTCCTTTCTCGCTATCAGAAGGAAGCGTAGCCTCACCCATTCCCACAGGGTTCCATAAGCAGATACTGAACAAGTGAGAGGGGAGGCAGCCTGGCACCGATGGTCTGTCACCTCAAACGCCAGATTAGAGGGCACTGCCAATGCAGCATCCAGGCTGTGCGCCCTCTCAGGTCTCTACGGTTTTCAAGATGTACTAACTAAAGAACAACCATCTTACCAGGTCCAGAAGTTCTACATCTCCAGGGTCCTTAATGGTTGCTGCAGACACATTGGAATGCCAGTTCTCCCACTGACTCTCAGGGATCCTTGTGGGGGGGATCTCTAGAGCATCCTCCTCCGGAATGTGAGTGATGGCCCTGAGGTCCATGTCACAGGCTAGTGCAAGGACACAGGCAGAGTGAGAGCACGGGGCCCAAGGAGAGGGGAGAGTCAGGCTGAGAGGACAGAGACGGAGTCTCTGTCAATATCATTAAGCTGCTATCCCATGTTTACTTGCTTTCAGTCGTCCTTTAAATAACAGGGATGCTAAGAAAGGGGGCAACTTGGAAGCTGAAGATGAGGTAAGAGATTCATACCTGAGGGTGGCTTTGAAGTTTACTACAGACGGTCCTGACTTAGGATGCTCTTGTGCATCAGACTGTACTGGGAATTGTGACCCTTTTATGGACTAGTAAGAGATGACCCATAGTCTCGTGCTGGGTAGCAACAGTGCTTCAGTCCCTAGGGCAAGCTGCTGACATCTGGTGTAGCAGTGCCCACCTGGAATGCTCAGTACGTTAGGGGTAGTCATATTTTTCAACTTAGGATTCGTTCAACTTATTATGTCTTCATCGGGACTTGGCTCAGTATAAACTGAGACCATCTGTGATGTCCTCCAGAGGAAACTAATTGCTTCTTGGTTCGATTTCACTGCTGCCAGGAAAGTGACAGAGACATAAGATGTGAGGGACCAAGCGGTCCACCCCATTGCCCAGCTCTCTGTTCAGGCTATGTGTGCCTTCTGCATCGCTCCTGTGTCCCAGGACACAGTGCTGTTTCCCTTTCTTATTTATTGCTGACACCAAGCTGACCGATGCTTACGGGATGCAAAGAAAGTGCTGAGACACTTTCCGAGGAAGGCTTCAGAGCAGAGAACTGGATGCAAAGGGTCCTGGTGGACACTTTCCAGACCTAATGAGTGGCCATCTTAGAGAACTGGATGGAAAGGTTCGTGGGATCTTCACAAGGATTCTGAGTTCAGAGAATGTATTACACTGTGCTAGGCATGTCCCCTCATAGTTTCTGCAGTTCAGGGGTGTGCCTTGGAGCCTTGAGAACTCAGAAAGCTCTAGAATCCCGAGTAAATCTATGGTACGTGGCATGCAGGCACTACAGGAGACTGAGGGTCAGCAGATGGATGATTTCTAAACAAGAGTCAATCTAAAGCATTGTTTAAAATGGGCCCCGGAAAAGGTGAGTGTTCTCATTCAGATAAGGAATATTCAGATCTTAGGGATGAATCTCCTGATAGGTCCCATGTCTGACTCGTGAACCTGCATATTCAGGTAAGTAATTAAGTAGCTAAATGATGGCTGCCACTGCCCTGATATAAACTTCATAGTTGATCAATATTTTCTAATAGCTATACTTGCATCCTAAGAAATTTAAGCTTAAAAAAAAATCTCCCCCAAGTCCTCGGCTCAGATAAAAGTCATCCTGTCCTTCATTACCCTTGTCACTGAATAGCCATTGTATTTCTCTTTGGTGTGGATTATCCGAAGTCTTCAATTTTGTATGTGAAAGAAAGGCCTTTTCAGAAGTTCCACATTTTGTTCACAAATCACATCATCTTGCTACAGAAAATAGAATGGCTGTCACAGGAAAAGCCATCTCATGACAAATGACTGAGGTACTGGTTCATCCTGGCTCTTCTAGCAATGGGCGACAGCATTGACTTGCTGCCTCCAAGCAAAGAAGCTGGACGCCTGCCATCAAAATGCCAGGAAGCTTTGTGTCTGGTAAGGGCCTCGCTCATTTTCCAAAATGGCACCCGGAATGCTATGTCTTCACACAGTGGAAGAGATAGGAGGAGGGAGTTCAGTTCCCAAGATGCTTTATAAGTGCATTCATCCACTCATGAGAAAGAACCTCAGAGATTCAACTAGCTCATGGAGACCTTGCCTCCTATACTAACACCTTTGTGATTGGGTTGAATATATGAATGTCAAAAGGATACATACATGCAAACCACAGTACATGTCAAACCTCCTAGGACGTTGGTAGTAATAACTATAGTTGCTTGCTAGTTTAAATTAAGCTGAAATCACCTATAAACCACCCATTAAGCCACCCAGAGAACTATATGAGGAAGGAGGCAATACCTCACTGACGCAGAAATCGGCCAGAAAAAAATCTCTCTCTCTCTCTCTCTCTCTCATGCATGCCTTACTGTCTGTAACTCAGGAGGACCTGAAATAGGCTACATCAACTCAATATCTACACTGCTCAAGGGACACTGAGAGCTACAGAAAACCCACAGGATACCCCTCCAGTTAGTCCTTGAACATCTGGCTTTGGTGGCTTAAGTTCTGATAAGCCTTAATCTAGTCCCCCAACAGCCTCCTCCCAGGGTTAGTAGATGCTGCCTTTTGAATTCTGTCGTGCCACTGACTCTCAACAGCCTGCCTTCCCGGTCTGCATCAGCACATGTGTATTCCTACATGGACGGAAATGCCTGCCCCAGCATCTCAAGAAGACTGGGCCATCCTGGAAGTTACTTCCTGGCCCCCTCCACTCAGTCCTGTCACCCACCCACAATGGCCACCCTGGCCTGCCATGAGTACACAGGCCCTGCTTCCTCTGCCAGGTCAGCAAAGGACAGGAAGAGGGCACTACTGCGGTACAGTCTGCTCAGCGTGGACCACAGCCTCAGCGGCTAAGTAGCCAAGGGCAGATGTGTTTGCCGTGGTGATCCGAGAATGAGATGCTATGAATTCAGGCATAGCCTCCCAGCCAATCTAGACCCAGGAACCATCAAACACGGCCTTGTGGGTATGGCCAAGCCTGGGCAGGGATCTTCCCACCCAAGTTTCTCTATTGTTTGTGTGTTGTTTTATCAAGAAGGGATTTAAAAAAACCATGTATTTTTCACTACTGGAATTTCCAAGCAACAACAGTGAATCCATATTTTTGATACTTATTTAGTGTTAGTTAAGTCTTATTCCCCGCTGGGCCCTACCTGCAAATCTTACCCTCCTACCCATCTATTTCCTGTCCCACTCAAAAGCCAAGGTCTGCAGAAGAACAGCAGCTCAACTGCTTTCCCCTGACATTGCCAGAGCGTCTCAGGGCACTGAGCAGTGCACAGGGGACTGTTCTGGGGGCAACTGCTGAACCCAGGAAGAGAAAGCACAGGCTGGAAATACGTAACGCGGTAGAATATTTGACCAGCATGCTTGAGGTCCTGGGTTCAATTCCCAACACTACGAGGCTGGAGCCCTTTCTCTCATGCTTCTTTCTGTCCTCACTCGCATCCTCCCAGCATCTCCTAGAACAGCCCTACCTCCGAGCATCTCTAAAGCCCCTACAGAATGAGCAGCGTCCCTGCCTGCTGCCCACCATCTCTCGGCCCCCAGGCTCAGCATCACCATTACTCTGAGTGTCTCCTCCTCTCCTTTGGTACTCAGTGCCCCACTGGAGGTGAGATGGAGACAGACTAAGGTTTTCCCCTTGAGCCCACAGGTTCCCTCAGGAGGTTTTTAATTCTCCAATACAGATCATACATTCATACTGTCATGCCACTGGGACATGTCTGAACATGAGGCCAAAAAACAGGTGATAGGTGCAGCTAGACAGGCTTAAGGCTGACCCAGCAGTCCACTTCCACGTCCAGCATCTTACTACAGGAGTTGGAAGCTCCCTCCCCCCTTTTGACTTTCACAGTTAGGCCTTTGTACATGGGTAGAATCCATGCTTTGGTTTGGGCTATTTAAGTTTGGCGTCCCCAGGTATATTTAATACCCTATTCAGGAAACCTTAAGGGAATAGTTCTGATAATGTCACCTGACTTAAGTGTACAGAACATGCACTTGCCCACAATGGCCACAGGTGGCGAGCCACACTCTGTCAGGCCAGTATACTGAAGGGGTAGACAGTTTGTGGTCACAGATAAAAGGCTAGGCCTGTGTCGGGGAGGGAAGCCCTGGATGGCAGCAGTTTAACATCAGGCCAAGTCCTCAACACAAGCAAGAATTAGTGCTAGGAGGTTAAAACGTTATCCAAGGTCAGATGGATACAACAGACGTAGGAGACACGGAGAAAACTGATTAATATTATTGTGTAATATTAATATTAGTAGCAATTAACAGCAGCGTGCAGGAAGGTACACAATAATGAAGAGAGGGAGAGAGGAGGGGCAGAGTGAAAACTCACATCTGGGTGGGGGATGGCGTACTGTCCCTGGATTGTGTAGGCCTGGAGCAGAGAGAGAGAGAGAAAAAGAGACAGTCAGCTTGGGACGTGGTGGGACCTCAGCTTGTCAGCCACTAGTGACCCAGCCTAGTGTGCCCTGGGATGCTAAGAACATTCTGGGGACAATGTTCTCCATCAATGCCACCCACCCACCTGGCCCTGTTTGTGGAGGAGAGGGTTTTAATTACAACTGCTGAGTCCTGGGAAACTGTGAAACTGTGGCCAACTACTATTTCTAACCTTGATCTCCTCAAAAGTTCTTAAAATTGGAAACCTACAGATCACCCACTTAAATGCCCCAGTAAGAGGACCACTGGTTATGATTTAGCCCTCAAGACATTCAAATGAAAACAGAGGTTTTACAAGTGACCAGTACAAGTTTTTGCCAAAGCCGTAGGAACAAATGGGTATAAATTGGTCACAGGACTGACCTTGTTTGTCTTACCAAATCTTATATGGAATCTCTTGCGGGGGGAGGGGTCCTCTTTGAAGGCCAGTGTGGTGCCCCCAAGGCTCCTTCAGTTTCACCATTCCCCTTGCTTCAAATCTGTGTACCCTGTAGGCTTCCCCTACCCAGCCCCACTCTGAAGCCCCAGGGACAGAGCCCTCAATGGTCCCTTCAGCTATGATACCCTTCGGCAACTCAGACAACAGACAAACGACACAGTCAAGGGAGAGCGAGACGACAGACAACTGTCTGGCTTCAGGGCAGTGTCATAACAAGCCGGTGGGGGCACAGGAGTAAGGACATGGCTTCCACCACCTGTGACCCACCCCTTAGGTCTCTGAACATCTGAGAGTTCCCTCAGGGGATCAATCATGTGTCACTGCTGTGGACCCAGAATCTCCCACAATTTTCTTCAATGTGCTAAGAGTTTTTATCATAACCAAATGCAGGCGCTCACAGCCAGGTGACCACCTAACAGGGGCCTGGCTATAGGCCAGCAAGCCTGTCGTGGGATGACTGGCTGTGCTATCAGATCAAGAAAAATAATCCTAGCAAGATATGGCCGTTCCATGGAGAAAAAGTCAGGTTAACTGCTCTGTGGGGAGTTCGGTGGGGGTGCAGTCTTGGCTTTTGGAAAACTGCTGTCAGAAATGATCTCCCAAGTCTTACCGCAGGGAGCATCACCTGAGGAAGGAACACATGTTCTCATCCTGGCTGGACCACTGGGAACTGTGAGGCTGGTTGCTCCCTCCCAGCTCTATGTGGCCAAGCGGAGCTGCAGAGCGCGGCCTGGGCTGGTGTCTAACATCTCTCACTCCCTTCCCAGGGTTGTCTCATTTCTCAGTAAGTTCTACCTGGGGGAGTTGTCAGCTTGACCAGGCACGTAACAATGGCTGCAGAGTTTGTTACTAAAGATTCTAGGTCTCTTCATCCTCTCTCCCCTAAAGTGTCAGACACTCAGGCAGCCTCTTCTGGCGTCTACCCTGTCTTGGCACATGGGGGTGGAATCCTGGAGACCCTACCCAGACCTACTCACATCTTCACTGAGTTTGTATTTTGGCTTACCTATAAGCTTCCTTGCAGGACGACTCTCCTATGAGGCTGTCCCCTATGTACAGCCAAGGCCATCAAGGCCAGAACACACCGTTCCAAGGGAATGGTGAAGGTCTCTAAAAAGGCTAATACGGTCAGGGGATAAAAATAATAGCAGAGTGACTGTCACTGCTGTGACTGGAGTAGGGGGTACTACTGGCTGCTATATAGGTAGATGGGACTGGGTGGCGCTGGCCATGATCCTTCTCCATGGTGACTCTGCCCTTGGAATTGGGTCAGTGACTCCAAGTCATTTAGTTTTACAGAGTGCACGTTCATTTGCATAGAGGCCTTCTAAATAAGGACTTTATTTTATTGTGAATTTTATCCACATGGGCTATTGTAGAATAGAGAGATACCATTTACACTGGTTCCTGAGCTGTCAGACAGCCATGAATCTGGGGAGGACACTGAAGACCTTTGCTAAGCTTGCCTGTGTGGCCGGCCCTCTCTCTGACATCAGCCTGGTCCAGAGCACAGCCCTAAGACTCACTCGGGCTGGGAGGCAGGCTTGGGCTGTATCAGGGCACAGGACTCTCTGCCAGCAATGGGGGAGACCTGAGCCAGGAGACCATGTTGCACGTGTACGCACATGCACACATACACGCATGTGTTAGAGTAGGGAGGGAGATGGGGGTAATGGGTCTGACCCACACATGCTCTGCACACTACTGCTGTTCTCTGTATATGGTGAAGAAAGACTGGGGGGGTGGTTCTGAGCCTTTCTTTTTCTTTTTTGAATAATACAGTAAAAACCCCATGTCTTTTCTGTCAGCTAGGTCACCTATGGGAAGTCTCTGACTTAACTCTCCCTTGAACAAAGACACACATCGCGGCCGACAGGACACAGAGCTCTTCTGGGCAGACCCCCGGCTGTCCATGTTCATGTCATCTGTGTGGGTGGGGTCTTGTAGACCTAAGGTGGGCATCTGAGTTTCAGTGAGCTTGTGAGGAGACCAGATAAGGGCCTTCTCCAATCTCCCCTCTTCTCCAGGAGACAGATGCTGGCCACTAAATCCTCAAGGATGGAATTTATAAACGTGAGCTCTCTGCCTGTGAGGATGTCTACTCAGGCAAGCAAGGGGTAGCAGGGATGGATCCCAGCCATAGTGGAACACAGGCTAGTCTTGAGGCCTTCAAAGGGATGTATGTGCCTGCTGCTACCTGAAGATATGCTAAGATCTGAGATGTGCTTCAGGGAAAAACAGGACCCTATTCCCATAGCTCTAGAGGATCCAAATCCAAGCCATAACCACCCAGAATGTTTCTGCCCACTAACTACCTAAACCGTCCAGCAACAACGCAGAGGAGGTCTGGCAGGTGCTGTTAGGCAGCGTCTACATCTGCCTGGGTCTGCAGGTCTCTCCTGTCTCATACAGGGGTCTCACTGGAAACTGTGTCCAAGGGATGTAGCTGTAAGCTGCAGTCCTGCCTCCCGCCTCTCCCCAACCCCCCACCGCCTGGTGTGAGCCAGAGAGCTCTGTGTCCATCGCAGGGTGGGAGACGTGCACGTGAGAAGGCGAGAAAACCTGAGTGCACTAACGGGCAGCGGCGGATGCTGCAGTAAAAGGCTGAGGTTGGCAGTGGAGGCCGCGAGCGGGTCGGCTCTTACCTGACCACCTGCAAAAATGACAGGGGTGGAGGCGGGCTTTGGGCGGTAGGGAATGGTGGCACCTTTCGGTGGGGACTAGGAAAAGGGACAGGAGAGGGAGAGAGTGGTTAGAACAGCTTTGCTGTTGGCCTTGGGCTGCTTTCCCACGCCCACCCCTCTGTGGGAGCCCCACCCCCCAGCCCTCCGGAAGTGGCCAGGACAGTAAGGGAAGGAGCCATCCAGGGTCATCAAAAGAAGATGAGTGTGTCCTCAGCACACTGAGGCAGGCTAAATTCCATATCTTCACTGCCTTCTTCATTGGGGTGACCAGCTTTCTTCCAAGCTTGAACAGTTGGGTACCTATCTGCAATAGACCTCGTGGCCAGCCAGGCAGGCGCAGGCAGGATTGGGGTTCTACAGGAGTGCCAAGGTAGGTGGACCACCTACTTGCTAGTAGCTGACCCCCTGGACTTCGTACGCCACCGCTGTAACCCTTTCCTCCTGGTTTAGGAGATACTGGTAGATATGGTGGCGACTGCACAGAGGAGCAGCTGGCATCCTTTGATAAAATGTACTAGAGTTCGGGGGAAAAGCCAGTGTTGAGTGTGACTCACAGTGGGAACATCTAGCAACCCAAGTTCAGCTTAGCCTATAGCGGAGGCTGCTAAAATGGTTTAGAATCATTCCATTGCACCAGGGAAAAGCTTAGGTAGCTTGCAGAGGCCGAATGAGATTCGGTAAGGACGAACTCTGCTGTAATCTTCCTTGATTACTCTTGGGTCCAGAATGTAGGCTTCTCCTCTCAGACGAATGCTGTTCTCAGGTGCCAACAACTCCCACTGTATTGTCTCTGGGTTGGTCAGAGGTGCTCAACCTCCCCAGCTCCAGGCAGAAGAGGCCGGAGCTCTTGGCTCTGTGACAGACTGATGGCTAGTATTCTCAACTTGACAGAATCACCTGGGAGACAAGCCTCTGGGTGTGTCTGAGCATGCCTGGGGAACACCACTCTACAGGCTGGAGTCCTGCACTGAGTACAAAGGGGAAACTGAGCTGTCCATTATTATTCATTAACCTCAGCTTCCTGACTGCAGATTGAGTCAGCATGCCCAGGTGCCCTCTGACCCCGACACCATGCCTTTCCTGACCCCGACACCCTAGTATAAGCCAAAACAAACCGCCCCATACTTTAAAAGCTGCTTTTATCAGGTATTCTGGTACAGCAACAGTAACTATATTGCACTGAGGAGGTGACCTTGGAATGTCCCTTACTCTAGAGAGAACAGTAACCGGCAAAGGACTCTGCGCTGGCCCTTGGGAATGCCTGTTTCCCCCATTGCTGGGTTTCTGCTTCTAAGAGAGCCTCTGTGCAAACCCTGCGTGCTGAGGCATCCCAGACAGACCCTGGGTCTGTGGTACAAGATCATAACTGAGAGCTCCAGTGTCCAGCACCGGCTGCTGTCCAGCTGCTACATTGTTCCGGCAAAGTACTCCAGATCCTAGGGCCACCATCACCTGTGCTCCAGGCTGCTTCTCTCCCCACACGGGGATTCCCTGTGTCCATTTACAAGGCCCAGCTTCATTTTTACCCACCTGTAGAAAAGTGACCTTCTGAGCTGACACGATCAACCATCCTGGGATAAGCAAGTCCCGAAGGCTGTTCCTCACTCTCGGGTATGAGGCACCAGAGTTGTGGGGTAGGAGGCCCCTAATGGCAACCTTTGTTTTCTCTGCAGGCCTCACCCAGGTACATCTGCTGGGTGCAGTACTTCTCGTTACTGTGGAGGTGCGAAGGGTACACTCCTTAAGTAAGCTTGAAAGGCCTTTGATTGACAAGCAGGGTCTTGGAGCCATCTTTTTTGCCTTTTTCTTGCTGCTCTCCAGGTAGAAGGGAGGCTCTTTTCATGGTGCCCTCTTCCTTCCTGGTGAGGGAGGTCACACCCTTCTGCAAACTGCATCGTGCAAATAAGAGCAGGGTGATTGTAAGGTCAGCCTGCACAGTTGATATCCACGACGTGCGCGGCCATGGTTTCTCTCATACCGTCTAGAGACGTGAGTTCTGACACTCAGCCCCTAGGCGCTGGCTCTACTACCATCAGCCCAGAAGTCTGCTTGGGGCTTCTGACAAGGACACATATTCTGTCCTGAGGCGAGGGCTAAGGGTCCCTGATGTCCACTGCACAACTGCTACCACCACTCTCTGCCACCCCAAGGGTGCCATTGGGCTGACCGTGTGTTTCTCACTGCTTGGAAGCAGATGGCAAAACAAGGAGCTGCCGTCTTTAGTGATGGATGGCTCTTGGCCTCTGGCTCCTGGGACTGGACCATCCCATCACCCTGACCAGTGTGTGGGGAAATCCACATGAGAATAACATTTTGAAAAACATCTTTAGCTTCACAAGATAGGCTTTAGGAAAAGAAAAGTACGCAATCATTTAGAAAGTTAACCGTGAGGTTTGACCATGACATCTCAGAGCAAAGGACAGTTGCTGCTTAGTGGTGTCAGTTCCGTGGAGATGTGGCAATGGCCTCAGTTTGGCCTGTGGGAGGGCAGAGCTCAGAGGTGTTCCAAATGGCTAAAGGTTTTGCTTGGGAAGGTTCACAGAAGTCGCTTGAGGGAAGTGTAGAAGCTGCTGTGAATTCTCTCCATCCTTGACGGGAACTTCAGGAGGCTGCTCCTGTCCAGTGGCTCCTTCTCTCTTCTCTTACCCCTCTGTTCCCACATCTCTCTGTTCACATGGTATTTCCCTGGGTCTGTCCCAAGTCCTACCCAGTACTACCCTGGGTAGTAGTTCCCTTGAAGTCTGCAGACCTACGGGCCTGTTGTGCTGGATGGCCTGACAGGCAGGAGACGTTCTCTTATCCCCCACCACAGCTGCCTCTAGTCAGAGCAGTTACTACTTCCAAGGCTGAAACCTCATGATGCCCACCCTGCCCACCACGCTCCCCCACTCACATCCAGACCAGACGATGGCCACAAGCATCAGGAGACACATCCAAGGGTGTCCCTTCAGCCTGCCTGGCTCGTGCTGGAGACCATGAAGCCCAAGCCTGGAATTTGCTTGTCCATGATGTCTGACCCACACACACCCCAAGTGACTACCCAGCTTCTCAGGAGCCTTAGCGACAAGGCTAGCGTATCACAGAGAGTGTACCCAGCTCTGAGCGAGGTGGGCAGGTGACGGTGGGCATGTTGGCCCACCATGTTCATACTGTACCTCCAGCATGACCACACAGATCTGTTTCACACACTGGATGATGGCGTCTGGGGTCCCTGAGATGGTCACTGCCCGCTCTGTGGAGTTGGGCAGCATGTCACCTGCCACCTGGACCTGAGCACCTGTGGACTGCAGAGAGGGACCGTTGGAAGGACCACAGACAGGAGGCAGCGACATGAAAAGAGGAGTGCACCCCCAACTCCTGGGGACACACTCTGGGAGGTCTGCACCTGAAAACCCTTTACTAGAAACAGGGCATTAACTGGTCACGGTGCCCGCCCTCCCTCATCTTACTAAATGTCACCGTCCTGACACTGCCCCCCAAACCCGCCTCTGCACATCCTCTGAGGAAGCTGTGGCTTCCTGGAATGAATGGCACTGCCCCACCTCAGCAAGTGTACTGATTCTGTTTCTCAACCTTCCTAATGCTGAGACCCTTTAATAGAGTTCCTCGTGTTGGGGTGACCCTTGATCATACAATTATTTTCCTTGTTACTTCATAACTGTGATTTTTGCTACTGTTATGAGTTGTAATGTAACTATCAGAGTTTTCCAATAGTCTTAGGCAAACCCTGTGAAGGGGCCCTTTGACCTCCAAAGGGGTTGCGACCCACAAGTTGAGGAAAATCTACAGGGAAATAGGATTGCTCTTTCCAACACCAAGAATTCTTCTTCCTCCATGGAAGCAGGTCACATGGAGGCCAGGAAGCCTGAGCCTGGGACCTGCCTGCTCTTGAGGTATGGCCACTACATACCTCAAGTGACTCCTTGAATCCTCAAGACAAGTGAGCCACACAAACTTTAGTGACAATGTCAGGGGTCACACAGAGTAAGCCAGGCATTGGCCAAGGTCAGGCTTCTTAGCATCCTCTAAGTCACAGAAGAGGACAGGAAGGGATCAAGAAAGGGTGACTGCTCTCCTGGCTAAGGGAAGGACTTAGCCTTCCTGAAAGTAACCTATTTTCAATGTCAAACCAACATCAGGTTCAGACTCCATTAAAATCATCCCAGGGGGTAGGCCCTGAAGGACAAAGTGGCATCTCTCAGGCCCAGAGCATGCCCAGAGCCACGGAATTTGGGTGCTAAAATCTGCCTGTCCAAGGACCTCCACTTCATCCTTGTTCTTGTGCAGGGCCACTCCCAGCGTAGGCCACTGTGTGTACTTATCAGTGTGGCAAAGTTTCCCACAGCCCATTTCTCAGTGGCAAATCGGATTGTCTGCTACATTTGGATACCAGCTTTGAGCCTCCAGGGGCTGCGGCATCAGCTCGTGCACTTACAGACTGTGTGAGAAACATGCAGTAGGATGGGCAGTACCTCCCGGATCTCCTTGATCTTGGAGCCACCTTTGCCGATCAGGGACCCACACTGGCTGGCAGGAACCACTAGTCGCAGTGTCACTGGGGGCTTGCTGGTGGCGGGGCTGTTGCTCATGGAATTGATGATGTCCTAGGGAGGAGAAAACAGGCGTCTTGGACTCCTACTAGTGAGCACAGCTGTGTGGCTTAGGAACGCTGAGGACGTGTATGTGGCACCTCTGCCTCATATCTGCTTCACTGCACACTGGGAAGAACTCAAAGAGCCCTCTCTCTCCCACACAGGGAAAAACAGACCTGGCGATCATGGGACCCCAGAATCAACCCAGGCTTAGAAGGAAGAGGAGATATGGGTCAGATGGCTACGTGTACCAACTATGCACATGGGATGGATCTACAAGGCTGGGTGGTCAAGCCACAGTAGACTCAGGGCAGGGTATAGGTTAAGAAGATACAAGATCACCTTAGGTTACCTAGTGAAAACCTATTAGGTATAAGGACAGACAGACAGATGTGTGAGGTCGACTTGCCTGGGCTCAGTGGAGAGCAGGTAGAAGAGTGCCCTCAAGGGGCTTTTCTAGTTGCTCAGATGGACCTGCGGAGAGTCCATGGCCCTGTTTCCATGGAAACGCAGAGGAGCCTCTGCATCATGAAGCCTGATTATAGAGGAGATAGCCCAACTTGGGGAAAGACAGTGATACCAACACAGACCACCATCCTAGAAAGCTATACCCGAGCCTGCAGAGTGCAGGGCTAAACGGCCAGAACTTGACCCCATGCCTTTCCCAGGTCTAGCTCCATTTCTAATTTCTAACTATCCAGAAACAAACGAGTCCCTGCTTTCCCTGAGTGAAGACCAAGGAGCCTTGCTTCTAGTGAGCCACTGCTCCTGCCCAGACACTTCATCCGTTGCACCAGGGAAAGTGGCTAACGCCTCACCGCATCCGGATCTGCACACACAGCTTTCAGATGCGTCAGCTACTCCATTCAGACAGCTTGCTCATGGCACTCCATTTCCACTTGCCCTGGACTCTATCCAGGCAGAGACCCAGAGGCCTCTGTGCCCATTGCTCACGCTGCCCTGGACCCGCCCTCTCGGTACTGAGCTCTCCTCCTGGTCAATCCCTAGCCTGGTGAACTTGGGGCAAAACCTTTCACCTCCTATGGTGGCTTTCATGTGACTGTCCTACACTATGTTGCCATTGGCTGGAAATGACTAGCTAGTGTTTTGAAAACATTAAAGAGAGATTGCAAGAGACAGACAGGACATTTTCAGGCCATTTGTTACCTTTTTAGCAAAGCAAAGGTGGGAGAAATGAGAAAGCACTCTTGGCTCCGGCCCTCAGAACCACTCCCCATGGGCGTTTACTGTGGTTTCCGGTCTCCTTGATGGTGTTTTAGTGACTATATGGGTGTTTTAGGAGGTAACAAAGCATCTCTTCACAGAAAGCTATAGCCCTTAAAGCTGCTAAAAATGGCTTGGTTTTATTTCATTCGGGGGCACATCAACTTTTATACCAAATGTCGGGGCACATGCTTTAAAGGAGTCTGTGCCCATTACTAACACTGCATTATTACCACAGTGTTCTGGGAAGTAAGAGGGATTGGTAGCAATTAAAATTACTAACACTTCCAGGACTTGGGGGCGGGGGGTAGTTCAGCAACAGCATGTACTTAGAATGTCTGTGGCTCTCAGTTTAATTCCCAGCATAAAACAAAGTTCCCAGGATACCTTGAGATCCTTAGGCCACAGTAAACCAATACTATGGCCATATTACCCACTACCTGCAGATACTTTTTCCTGTGACGGGTCTGTTTGATGCTATGCGCTGTCCTGCTACGGGCAAAGATAGACGGTAAAACCTATATCTAGGAGACCCAGGCTGTCCTGTTTACCACCATACACTGAGGCGGCTTCCCAGGCACTGCTCTATAACCTTCCACCAGGGGGTGCTGTCTCCTTAAGAAAAGCAGCTCTGGAGCCTCAAGGACAGGACACCAACAGCACTAACACAAAATGCAGTGGCGAAACTCTGGGGAGCTGATGCTTAAATCTTGGCTTCATGTTTCACAGAGCAAATCACAATCTAGTATTCCATATAGTAGAAAAGTCATTCCAGTAATCTCAGAGATCCTGTAGAATCAGCAGCAGAGAGCTAATTTCAGACAACCTCAGGGAGCTAGTAACTGAAGGATGGACTGACTGTCTCTTCCAGAGATGTCGTTCCAACATCCTCATCTAATTCGTCGTGATAGCTTCCATCTGGAATGTTCTCCAAAGGTGTGTGTGTTAAAGGCCTGGCTTCCAGCCTGTGTTGCTTTTGGGCAATGGGATGGTTAATTTTGTCTGTCAACTTGACAGGATCTAGAATCACCTAGGAGACCAGTCTCTGGGCAGGTCTGTGAGGAGGTGTCTAGACGGCTTAACTGAGGTGAGAAGACATACTCGTCTAAATGTGAGCATCACCACACCATTGCCTGAATGTAATAGCAGCACTCGTCTCTGCTTTGACTACAGACAGAAGGTGAGCAGGTGCCTGGTGCTCCTGTTGTCATGCCTCCCTTGCCATGATGGACGGTACCTGGACCGTCCTGGATGGTACCTGGACCTGTAAGCCAAAATAAACCCTCCCTCCCTTTAGTTTCTCTTCATTGGGTATTTTACCACAGCAGCAAGAAAAGAAACTCTAATATAGGAGGCGATGGGAGCTTTAAGAGGTGGGGCTTAGTGAGAGACCTTGATATCATCGGGGGCATGTCCTTGAAGGGGGGTGTGGGAGTTCAGTCTCATCCTTCTTCCTTTTATTTGCATCTTGCTTATGGGGTAAATGGTTTGGCTATATCACACGTTCCTGCCATAATATGAGAAAAACCTGAGTCCTAAAAACAACGAAGTCACAGCTACACTTAATTGTGATGCAAACCCTGGAAAACTATGAGCTAAAATAAGCCTTTTCTTTGGAAGCTGATGTATCTTAGGTAGTTGTTAATGGAAAACTGCCCAGTGACCATTGGTTTTGAGGAGTGGGAATATTGCTAGACTACTGTTAAAGAGTGCAGTGAAGCTTTAGAACTGTTTTACAAGAGGAGCTTGCAAAGCCAATCTGGAAACGGCGTGGAATGAGTCAGGTGGAGCGTGGGCATGATTCTCGTGAAGCGGCAGTGTGGACGTGGGGGGAGGCACTGATGAGGGGGCAGCAGAAATGAGGACTCCACTGGGCGGAGACGAGAGGGCATGAGATGTAAAGACAACACAGCAGACACACACACACATACACACACACAAACACACACACGCATGCACACATACACACGCACACGAGTGCGCGCGGAGAGGGAGTAACACAGTAACATTGGCTGCTCTTAGCCAAGTTTCTCATGAGAATCACAAGTGAAGAGAGAAAGCAGGCTGGGTTCAGCTCAGCTGTAGAGAGCTTTCCGGGCTCGCTGAGAACCCTCATGCAATTTCCTAGTACAGAAGGGAGAAAACAAAACAAGCACAAAGCTGGAACATTGACAGTTTCGTTTTTCCAGAGAAGGAACATGTTCACAGGGACAGCAAAGGGAGACACAGTGGCCACAGAGATTTAAGCATCACCGAGTTGAAGGCAAGCTCTTTGTACCAAGGCAATGGTGAAGATGCCTGGACTTAAAAGTAACAATCAGTCTGGCTGCTGTCATTACAGGCTCAGAGGTGTGTAAATGCATCTTTGTCCAACCATTTTCCAGAGTGGAGGCTTTAAGAAGAGAGCCTTGCCCATCCGGATGGCCTAAGCCTACACCAGGAGGGTACTTAGACGCCATGAAGTTGTGTCCACATGAGGAAGAAGAGATGAATTCACATCCCTGGATACGGGACAGGTTTTAAAGCACTTCCTAAACTTTTTTAAAAAAATTACTGATAGTATTAATGGTAAGTTCTCCAACTTTAAGGTAAGTATTCTCTTTAATGCCTATCTCTAGGGATATGAATTTCTGGTTCCCTAATTAGACGTTATTGAACGTTCTCTTGCTATCTAAGTCCTAAAAAGGACTATCAGCCAAACAGCTGGCTGCCCTGATAGCCGCACCGGTCATCTGAACACACATGGATACCTTGAGACAACAAATGCAAGAGACTGCAGCTGAGTGCCCTGGCTCCTGAAGGGGCCACTCTGGCCAGGGCTGTCTGAGTAGCTGTCCTTTTGTGGTCACAAGCCCCGAGAAACTATGTATAGCTTGGTCAGGAGGGGATGCACTATTCTATCATCGCCAGTGGCCAGGCTGGGATTAGTCCCAAATACAAACCTTAAGAGCCCATGATTGGCCCAGACACGCCTTCTCCGGCCCTTGAGCAGGCAGCTCAGGCTTACGCAAGGATTCCTGGGTTGCCTCCCCCTAGTGTTGGAACATCAGGTCCCCAGTAAAGACCAGCTTACTAGTGCAGGCTAACACAACGGCAGAGCAGGATGGCCGTGGCAAGCATGGCAAGGGGCACAGCTTGCCCACTGGACAAATGCTGGCCTTTGGCTTTGTGGCTGAGAAAGCATTGCCCTTGATCCTGTGGGCACCACAGGAGCCCAGTCTCACTGACACCATCTCCACCGCTCAGCAGCCTGCTAACTGAAAATCCGGTGAACCTGGGCCAGTGTAGTGCCGCCCCAGACAAGCTGAACCCTCCCCACCCCAGACACTGTACGCTTGGACGCTAAGTCGCCCACAGACAAGCTGAACCCTCCCCACACCCACCCCACCCCAGACACAGTACGCTTGGATGCTAAGCCGCCCACAGACAAGATGAACCCTCCCCACCCCACCCCACCCCACCCCAGACACAGTACGCTTTGACACTAAGCTCCTAAACAGCCCTGTTAGGGACAGGTGCCTGGTTCCTGAGCCCCAGGTGCTGGCTTCTCAGAGCAAAGTGCCTGCAACTACTTCCTGGCAGTTGAAGCAGAGTCCTGGGACTTGCCCATTGGTGGCACCCACTGGGCTGAATTTGCCCCATGGCACCAGTGTAGCACCTTGCTACCTGAGGATCGCCATTGCTTACAGGGACCCTGCCCCTAGAAGGAAGGGATGCTTATGATTAAGTTTGAGAATGACCAGGGAAGGAAGAAGAAAGGAGGCATAAATAAGGAGACAGTGACAGAGATGGGGTGAGGGGGAGAGCAAGCCCTGGAAGGGGCAAGAGAAGAGAACCTGTAGGTACTGGTTGTCAGAAGAGTTTCTGGAGAACTGTCAAGTCTTCAGGGCCATGGGAATCTCAGACCCCAGGCTGATAACTTTAAGCCCGACTGCTGGTGATAGCCGAAGGTCACATAATACCTAACCCTGACATCAGGACTGCAACACTTGTAGAGTTAAGTGTCCCAATGCCTGTGGTCTATAGGAGGACCGTAATACTAGCAAGAACCACTTGTTTCTGCTTCTGCCCACCTAGGATCTCTTTCCAGGCGAGGCAAAAGAACACAGTGGGCTACGCACAGCTCAAGCTGATGGCCATCGCTGGCGTTTGTGGGCAGCAAGCAGGTAAGAACTCTAGGGTCGTGGGGGTTTCCAACAGACGTTTGAAGGAAGGTATGGGAGCCCAGGCAGTATGTAGGAGAGTTATGGTCTGCCTTAGTTACTTTTCTATTGCTGGGATAAAACACTATGACCACAAGCAACACAGGGAAGAAAAGATTTATTGCAGCTTGCAACTCTAAGGTCACATTCCACCACTGAGGGAAGTCAGGGCAGGAACTTAAGGTAGGAACCTAGAGGCAGGAGCTGATTCAGAGGCCATGGAGGAGTGTTGCTTACTGGCTTGCTCCCTATGGCTTGCTCAGCTCGCTTTCTTATAGAACACCGACCACCAGGCCAGGGATGGCCCCACCCACAGTGGGCTGGGCCCTCCCCCATCAATCAAATCAAGAGAATATCCCAAAAGATTTGCCTACAGGCCAATCTGATAGAGGCATTTTCTTAGTTGAGGTTCCCACTTCCCAAATGACTTTAGTTTGGCAAAAACAGACAAGCAAACCAACCAACAACAAAAACACCACCAACCAGGACACAAGTCCTTATAGTCTTTAATTACTCATGCCCTGTCACAGGAAGCTTTGGATACCAGACATATAACTACAGGACTCAATGCTTGCCCTGTTAGGTTGTTTGTTTTGGCTCAATTCCCTCCACCCCTGCCCCATAGTTCCTTCCTTCCAGAATGGTTGGAATGGGAATGTCTACATTATATCTTGAGTATGTAACTTGTTTTGTGATTTTTGTAAGGGTTCACAGAACTTTGCCTTTCTCCTCTCTTAAGACTCAGGCTTCTGAATAGATGCGACAACAGTTACTCAGTCTTTGGGAGTTTGGACCGAATGCATCTTGTATTGTAAGATGAATCTAAGCCTTTAGGGATAAGGGTAAAACTTCATTGGTGATGTCTTCCAAATGCCCATGTGTTAAAGGCCTAGTCCTCAGTTGACACTACTGGGAGGTAGTGAAAACCTCAGATGGGCCTTGTGGAGATTTTAGCTCCTCTGAGGTATGCCATCAAAAGGCACTGGGGGATCCTGGCCTCTCTCTTACTTTCATGTTCTGGCCATGAGGTGGATGATTCTTCTATGTCATGTGCTCCCACCAAAAGCCTCAGAGCAGCAGCCCTGCCTCATAGGCTACAAACTCTAGTAGAGCTGTGAGGCAACACGAAGCACTTCCCTTTGTAAGTGGATAGCTCAGGTCCATCACATGGACAGGAAGTTGAGCGGTATATTCCTCTCATTTAAACAGCCTTTGCTTGTCATCCACTCAAAACACACCTTCCTCCCTCATCTCTCCTTAAGTTACGAAAACAGGAATAGAAGATATTGATTCGAATTCCATTCTTGGATAACCCCAAACAGAAGCCATGACCCTCCATCTCCCAGAGTACCACTGATTCCTAGAGCTTAGGATAACACTGGGGAATCTGGTTCCATCTACTGAGACGTAGAGAAGTCCAGCAGTGGTGTTCCAATCAGTGACACCGATACCTGGCCCTACGTTCCGGAGCCTTGGCTAGCTTATCTTCCTTCTAGGAAAGCAATCCTTACAGTTATCAACCAGGCAATGAGGCAATTGTAAATTTACAACTTTCCTGTAGCAGCAGCCATTCTCATACCCACAGCCACCCTTAGGGCATCCCTAAAACTTCCCCCTGTCCATTATGTGATGTTCTCCTCCCCTGTAATAAAGAGCAAGCCTGATCCCTTGCTATACAGCGAGCTCTACTTATACAGCCCTCCAGCTCTCATCTTGCTTATGCCCACAAAGCCAGCCTTGTGATTGAATGACATAGCCACCCTTATTGATGACAGAAAAAATATGCCAGTTTGGTCATCACCATGTATGAATGAAAATAGTAAATGAAGAGTAGCTCGCAGAGAACACACAGAAGCATTACACATGTATGTGCTTGTGAGTGTATCCCAACATAAAAATGTAATTCTGTCTCCAGCTAAGACACTCTTGCGGGGGGGGGGGGGGGAGTGCTGCAGTGAGTGTAACTGAGACCAGAGTTGTGCCAGCCGGGCCCTGAAGGTGTGAGAGACACAGCAGCAGCTAGGTTGGGAGGCCTGTGTTCTGAGGTTACCCATGGTACCTGGGAAACACAAAGGCTGAACTTTAGGAGACAGGAAGGACACTGGCCCTCACAAGCTGGACAGAGGCAGGGGGAACACCTGAGGTACTGAAGGTGACCAGAACTCTAAGGCCGCCTTGTCACAAAGCAAGCCAGTGCCTCAACCAGGTGAGAAAGCGACAAACGGGCTGCGGCTGGGACACGTGCCAACCTGGGCCTTACCTCCTCAAACTTATACGCAATCATAGCAAAGGCCTTGAAGATGGCGTCGGTCGGGCCTGTGATCGTGACGATTCTCTCTGGGCAGTTTCCCTCTGAGATGTTGATCCTGGCGCCACTCTAAGGGGAGAGGAAAGGAGAGGCAGCCGGCAGAAGATGAAAGCTGTCCCATGCGGGCCTGGTTTCTCCAGGCCTGCAGAGAAACTTCAGGCACTGACACTAGGGATGAAGCATGCTTTAAAAAAAAAAAAATCTCATTCTAAGCAGGGAAATCCTTGCCAGGAATCCTCATCAAATTGGAAATTCTAAGGTTTTGTTCTTGTCTTTTAAGACAGGGTCTGATGTAAGCAAGCTGGCCTTAAACTCCTTGTGTAGTGGAGAACAGCCCTGAACTTCTGTTCTTTGGCCTCTGTCTCTGTCTCCTTGATGCTGGGGTTACAGGAATGTGCCATCATGCACTCCCAGAGTAGGTTTTTGTTGTTGTTTCAACACAGGTTTTCTCTGTGTAGCCCTGGCTGTCCCAGAACTCACTCTGTAGACCAGGGTAGCCTCAAACTCAGAGATCCACCTGCCTCTGCCTCCTGAGTGCTGCGATTCCCCACCACCACCTGGCTAGAATTTTCATTAGTATGAGTCCTATGGTCGCTAGGAGAGCTTATGCCCTCAACTAGCTGGATGCTGCATGTGTAGCGTGTCAGAGAGGATTGCCCCTCCTTGCCTCGCATCCTGGATACAAGGGCAGGCATGAGAGCCACAAGTGGTACCACCCCACACCCCTGGTGTCACCCCACACCCGTGGGGCCTGGCCAACCTGACCTGGAGCTGGGGTAACATTTAGGGCAGAGCACACTCACCTCTTCACGCATCTTCTTTACTGTCTCTCCTTTCTGGAATGGAGACACATAAGGAAGTCTGTCACTACCAGGTGCACAGAGGGTCCCTGCACCTGACACAGCCCAGCCCTGGCTGCTGCCAGCTGCTAGTGGGGTGCTGCCTATCTCTGGTCTGCAACCTGTCCTTGCTTGCCCCTTGAGTACTCATCTCTTTATGCACTGGGCCCCACAATCCAGGGAGCATCGCAGATGAGTAAGCCGAGGCATGGGAAAGGGGGTACAGTCACTCAGAGGGGGAGCTGGCCACGTGGGGGAGCTTTGATCAGACTCAGGCCTGTGGTGATTCCCGAGAAGCCCTTTCCAACGAAGGGTTAAGAAAGAGTTGGGACACTGAGCAGTTAGAAGCTCCCCTACTGTACAGTGCAGGGTTACAAGATAACCGAAATTCAGCATCCAGGAGGGCAGCCTCCCCTCTTTCACATGGCAGGCTTTTGGTCCCCCTGCACTCCTCCATTCCTGGAAGCATCTTTTGCTTGAGTTGTATAAATAGGAGTACAAAGACAGTAATGCTTCCCAGGTTTGAAACCCAGAGGTACCAGACCCCGAGGTGGTAAGAGGAAGCTTCAAAGTGACCAACTGGGGCCCTGCCAGGGCTGAGGAAGAATGTGCGAGGTTCGCCCAGAGCCAACAACCAGACTCATGGTACAGTAGGTTAAGCAAGGAAGGGGCATGAACAGGGCTAGCTGCCAGGGGCTACTGCTGTCGCTGTCTGTCAGCTTATACAGACCAAGAAAGGCACAATTCACTCAATAATTACCTTCCCGATGATGCTTCCAACTTCCTGTAAGGGGAAAAAAAAATCACAGAAAGATGATGTCACAAGGCACTCTGGAGTCGATGCTTCAGGTCGATGGTGTCTCTGGCATGAGGGACAATTCAAGCTTTGACAGTGTTGGGGGTGGAGCCAGGGCCTGGTGTACCCCAGAGCACTGAGCCATACACCTGGGCTGTCCAGTTCCTCTAGGCCTAGCTGATCAGGGTGATCAGAGGTGGAGCTGAGCTGAGCTTGGCCAGCCAACTGCCTGGGAGTAAGGCAGACAGTCAGAGGCTTTCTAGATAAATAAGGAGAGAGAGTGACCCCTGCACTGAAGGCCTCAAGGAGACCCTGCTACAAATGGACAGGAACCAATGCCCCTACCTAAGAACACAGCACTGTCACCTTGATTTATGAGGTAGGACACTTGGAGAAGCCCCTGGCATGTCCACCACCATTCTGCATTTGGATGTCAATGCCTGTGGGGTATATGATCACCTGGATCAGTGGCCCCAGCCTGTCCCAGCCCACAGGACAGCTCTAGGAAGCTTCTACCGTGGTCTGTTGCTTGGGGCAGGGCCACCTGACTTTTTTTCTGTGAAAAAATAACCTCTTTCAAAGTCTGACCTGCTTTTCTCACTATACCCAAGCCCTCAGAATGCCAGAGCTGCTATTGATCCCCATGGAGGGCAAAGCATGGGCTCAGGAAACAAGAGGGGGTGGTCCCGTGAAGCACTCCCATCACAGGAACCACGGGCTGACCTGTAGAGGATCCACTGTGGGGATGTGCTACGAGAAGGAAGGAAAGGACCCTTTCCACCACGGAAAAGGAATGTCTGGGGGCAAGGTGACATGCTTTCTGGGAAGCTGGATATTCCAGAGCTGTTGTTCTAGTGGCCAGCCATGGCAGGAAATAGAGCTAGATTTCTCAGGGTAGAAGAAGAGAGAACAGGGCACCAGGACAGCACCCACCTATAACAGTCAGGCACTGGGGTTATTAGGTCAACCAGTCTTGAGTAGCGCTAAGAAAAATGTCATTTGGGCTGTACATGCAATAGTTTTATGGGTTTGCGATTGTGTAGCCTAAGGAGAGCATGGAGCAGAACCCTGGTGCCCCGCTTTCTGCCCGACCTCAGCCCACATCACCTTTCCATGCATCAGTAGGCGGATGGTCAGGGTTACGTTCAGGCCACCTTCCGAGACCTTAGATTCCATCTTCCCTCCAAAATGTAGCTCAGGGTGGTGGCTTAAGGTGCTGAGGGTACTGTGCGGAAGGATGGATGGGGCCCAGATGGCGTCACCTGGAACAAGAAGGCACAGTTGTGACTACAGGTATTCTTCTTTGGACCTAGAACCATGTTCTGGCCTCCAGGCGAGTGGGTATGCCAAGCATCACCATAGGAGCAGAGGCATAGAATTGGGTCCTAACCATGTGACCCTAGGTAGATCACTTAAGCCCTTTAGACAGTTTCCTCCACCATAAAGGATGCCCCACTTAGAAGCCAGAACTCTCAAGAAGCTCTAGAGGAAGCCAGTGCTAGGCTACCTACCAGCCTGGCGAGCCTCCTTTCTTCTAGTGTTTCTTCTGTCTACTTTCCTGTCACAGCAGGGAGCAGACTAGGTTAGCATGACCTGTCCCCTTGAGGGCCCATCTTGGCTGTCAGCCATCTAGAAAGGCTCCTATACCCACGGACCTTTATGCCCCACTGTTGGTAGCCTTCCCTAATGCGACTTCAGCCTCTGCCTCCAGTTCTCCCACTAAAGCTAAGATGTTCTCCCTGCACAGTGTGGTCTGTGCACAACCACTAATGGTTAGCTTTACAGGGCTAAATTAGGCCGTCAGTTTATTATCTACAGGCAGAGATTACAGCTACAGGAGACTGCTTGTGGAAAGTGACATGATAACTTTGTACCAACGTGGGTGGCCCAGAATCAGGGCTTCCTGGTGAGCAGCTCTCCTTACTGAGTTCTCCACGGGCTCTGGGCCAGTACCTTATGGGGCAGCAAGCAAGAAAGGGGCTGGCTCACTCCCATCAGGGAAATAGCAATGCTAGCCAGGCAAGCACGTACACTAGGAAGGTCTAGAAGATGGCAGTGGAGGCTGGGGGAGTGGCTTCAGGTACGGGTTGGGGAAGGAGAGGCTTCAGTACGGTTTCTAAAAGCAGGAGACACCGCTGTCCACTCTGAGGAGATTGACACTCGAGCTGGCAAGCAGGAGAAGACAAGACGGATCAGGAAGGTAGGAGCTTGGCTCTTGGCTGGGCTTGGGCAGCTCTTTGGGAGTTGATGTCTTACGTGACTGCTCACTGCTTTGTGCAAAAAGCACAGGCACATGGGAAGTTCCGCTAAGTGCGGCATTTCATAGGCCCCAAGGACTGCTGCACCCCAGCTCAAACTCAGACAGAAGGATCTCAGCAGGAAACAAGCATCTGGCTCAGGAGATTCAAGTGACACCAAATAACACATGTCTATGCAGACACCCTGTGATAAACCAAGCCAAGTCCTCTTTTACAGGAAGCCCTGTTTCTGCTAGGGTTGATTTTCGAGGGCCATAAACTGGATCACACTGTGGCTAGTCTGGGGCATCTCCTACCCATCATGGGGACAGGAAGGCCCTGTGGCTGTCTGTTACATAAATGTTTCCAGCCTAGGAAGGAGAAAGTAGGTCAGCGCCTGCCCCCGGTGCTTTCGGCTCCAGGCTGTCAGGAGTGATCAGTCACTTGGGCCAGTGCCTTTCTGCATCAGAGGATAAGACAGACACAGACACAGACATACCCACACAGAGGCGCACACAGAGGGGGTGGGACGAAACAAATGCTCTCTGTAGATTGGGAGGGAGGAGCTGTTCTGTAGGACAGGTGAGATTGTGAGTCTCTCAGACTTGAAGATAGAAAAGCATCTATCTAGATCTGCTGACGGGAAGAGATAAGCCAGAGGTCTGCTCTCTCAGTCAAAGGATCTATAGGAGGCAGTAAATGCGGCTACACCTTGAAGCGGCATCTCCTAGTCTAGTCAAACTCTCCTCAAAGCAGGGCTAAGCTTCGGGCCCCTCCTGCCCTCATCGGGCTCCAATCCCAGGGGCCGCGAGTCCTGGCTCATGGTGGCAGTGCAGGCTGTGGAGAACAGTAAGGGACCGTGTTGTCTTGCAAAGCCAGAGAGGGGCAGAATTCTGGCTCAGCAGTATAGACCTCTACCCTTTTGCTTCCCACGAGCTGAAAAAGGCCTCAACCAGGTCCAGAGCTTTAGCATTTAATGTCTAAATGTTCTGGTTTCAACAGAAAATTACCTGTCATGCCAAGACCTACAGAGATTTCAAAGTGGATGAAGGGCAAGGTGTAGATGCCAACCCCAAGCTGACAGAGACATTAATATTAGCTGACATCTGTATGGCAACCATCTTAAAAATGCTCCTTTCCTTTGAACAACGAGGAATATTCTTTGTGTGGTGGTGTGTGAATGCACTGTGCATACAGACTCCAGAAGGGGACATTGGCTATTCTTTCTATCACTCTCGGCCTTATTCCCTTGTGTTCTTTCGCTAGTCAGGTGGCCAGCAAGCCGTGGAGATCCATCTCTCTCCACCTCCCATAGGGCTAGGTTTACAGGGAACATGGGCCCATATCCAGCTTCTGCTGGTGCTGACATCTAACCTCGGATATTCATGCTTACACTGCAAGCACTCTTACCCGAGAGTCATCTCTTTAGCTCAGGGATATGTTCTGCTCAACGAGAAGACATTGGTTCAGCCGAGAAACCAAATCCTTACCAAATTAATAAAAGATATAAAGAAAGGGCATGGCAGATGTAAACCATCAATGATGGAACAGGGGTCTAGACTGTGGAACAGCAGAGATGGGCAGGTCATGGCCTGGAGTCAGGGCCTGGAGCCAGGCAGGGCTGAGATGGAGATGCTGGAAGGAAAAGGCTGCCAGATAAGAACTGCAGGGTCCAGGCAAGTAGGCTCTTGGGGAATTGAGGAGAAGAGAGAACTCCAGGGTGAAGGGAAACCAAGAAACCTCTGGAGCTGTGCTCCACTCCAGGAGCGCATGGGGGTGGGGGGGGGCAGGAGGGGAGACGTTTCCTCAAAAGAAGTAGGAGAGGCTAGTCAACATGGCAGGTAAAATATGTAAAGTGGGAAGAAGGGAGACTAACAGGATCAATATACGCACACTCATATGGACTCACCACAGGGAATGCCACACTAGTTTGTATAATTAATATGTGCTGATAATCACAATTTTAAAAAGAGCACTTTTAAGTGAGGGTAAATACCATAGGCCTCTGTTCTCTCACTTCTAAAATTATTTCTAATGGCTTAAGTGAAAATGACTGAACTGTCTGATATGAATCATACCTCCTGGGGCAGGGTAAAGGAAGGCCAATTTTCTACCTTCCCTTCAAACTGATAAAATGATGTCCTAAATTATTAACAAGTCAAAATGGAATTTTTAAAAAAGCTTAACTCCCAGGAAGGCAGGAGGAAATCCTGAAAGTCACATAAATGAGAAAATAATCAGAAAACTAAAAATGAAACGACAGGCTTGAGCCCTAACAGCTCAATGGTATGATTTTAAAAGTGACAGTAGACTAAAGCATCCGCCCCTTCGCTGGCAATGAGACTGACTAGAGATGGTTGCTTCAGTGAGTAGGTGTTAGGAAAACTGAGTATCCATTTGCTAAGGAGTAAAACTGGATTCTTATACCTGTGTGTATACATATACACATATACACACGTATATACATATATGTTATGTTACATATGTATATATGTGTGTTGTTATATACATATGGTATATACATGTTATATATATGTGTGTATATATGTTATATATACACACATATATATAATATATGCTATGTTATAGACATATGTTGTTTTATATGTATGTAACACACAGCATGTTACATACATACATACCAAAAATAATGGGTGAAAGATCTGAAACTAGAAAACCACTAGGAAAACTCTGTAGCATTGGTTTTGGCAATGATTTTTTTAAAAAAAATAATTCCCCAAAGCATAGGAAACAAAAGCAAAAACAGATAGTAGGATTCAATCAGAGTAAAAAGCTCTGCCCAGCAAGGGAAACAATTAGCAGGCGGAAGGGAATAGCTTTAGACCAAACCTCTGATGCAGGCTGACAGCTAAACTAGACAGGACATCTTATTACAAGATAGGGAAGGCTAGGATGGCAGGACCTCAGCAGACATTTCTCAACAGAAGGAAAATGAGAGTCAGGAACCTACAAGAGTAAACCACAGGGAGATGCCACCTCGAGCTGCATCCTGCGTGCTGTCATCAAGTGACTAAATACTGTTAATAAGGAAGGAAGGGGCACTCTGTACACAGCTGGCAGAACTGTAATTACTTCTACCATTATGAAGAACAATACAGAAACTCTTAGAAATTCCACTCTTGGACACAGATCTAAAGGAGATGAAATTAATATGTCAGAGACATCTGCACCTCCATATGCACTGCAGAACTATTCACAACACAAGACATGGGATCGATCTAAGTGCCCAATGTTTCATGATTAATAAAAGGATTTACACAATAGAATGCTAATCTGCCATTAAAAAAAATCATATTATTCAGTCTACCATGGATGAACCTCCACGGCATTGAATAAAGTGAAATCAACTGCGTAAACTCACTTGAATGTCCAGTCTTAGCTCAGACACAGAGAATAGGAGAGAGGATTGGTTATTGGGAAATTGTGGTTAAAGTGTGGAAAGTTTCAGTTAGAGAGGAGAAATGCCTGCCAATCATTTGTTATCCTATGGCATGGTCACTAGAGTTCACAATTTTATACTCTTGAAAACACTGGATTATAGTGAATGAACTCACCACAAAAATAGTAAGTCTATGAGGTGATGGCTATATTAATTTGCTTGACTGAGTCATTTTATACACACAGAATATTATAAGCAGGGCTTGGCAACATGTGAAAACAGTTATGCATGGTAACCAGTCTTTCAGTGATGTTAGGATCTGGAAATCAACCAGCATAACCCACCACATTGACAGAAGAAAGAAACACACAGTCGCACCAATGTAAGGAAAGAAGCCTTTAGCACATTTCAGAACCCGTAAAAGGTGTTTTAAAATGAAAAAGTCATATGCGAATATAGGAAACATCCTTAAGGACAACTACCAAAGGCTAAACTTGATCCTTTGTGACCAGGCCTAGAACTCATGTGTTCCCACTACTCTTGCCTTGAAACCCAAGGTGGGACATGTAAAGTTTGATACCCTTAGTACCGGAGAAAAGGCCACACCCTCCTCTTCCTGGAACCCTCTTGTCTCTTCCCACCTCATGCAACTCAACCTACCTGTCCACAAGGTCTTATCTATTCCTGCCCCTATTCTCTGACCCAGCTTGCTGGCTCCTTTGGGGATGACTAGGTTCTCTGGGGATGGCTGCAGAAGGGTACTCTCAGCATTCCCATTCTACCTGGGCCTGTCACCATCACCAGAGCCTACTGCATTAGCCCCACCGTGTAGGCAGAGAGCTCATGTTTTCTGTGTTAGTCTGGTTTGTGTTGCTGTAACACAATACTGAGCTGGTACTTTATAAAGCAAAAGAGGCTTACCTGCTCTTAATGCTGATGGCTGGAAGGGCCAAACAGCAAAAAGTTGGTGTCCTGGTGAGGCAGGCCTCTGGCTGCTTCAAAATATGGCAGAAGGGGGAAAATGGCCACATGCAAAGTGAGCTAAGAACATGGGGTGGCCTCCCTTCACAACCTGCTCTCAGAGACTTAACTCTGGAGGACTGACATCAGTCCCTGCTGGTGCTGGTACCACATAACCCAACCGCCTTGCACTAAGCCCCACCTACTACAGATCTCATTACTTCAACATCAATTCCACTGAGGACCAAGCTTCCAACAACATCCACACCTTTGAGAGAGTCATTGAAACCACACCCAGATGCCAGCAGCCACCCTTATTTACCACCAAATCCTACTCCCGGCCCAAAGGAGCTCAGAGCACATTAAGGAACAGGGAAGAATACATACCATGAAAACTGAACCCAACTCAATTTCTGTGGCTCCATAGAAAACTCTGAAATCAGAACTTAATGATTTCCACTCTTGAGACCCATACATATCCAAGATTATATATGGCTCCCCATACCCACATCCTTGGATTTAACCAACTGCTATTTGAAACCTCTCATTCTATTAAGTTCCCAAAGGGTTCCCAGAGGTGAGACTTGAATTTGCCACATGCCTAGAAGCATACTGCGTCCACATCCCGCTGGGCTTTGCTGCTCAGAGAGTCTCAGTCTCTCTAGCACACAGCTGGAACATTCCCACATAATAGTTTTACCTGTCTTGAACACATACAGGTATTTTTTTGTCATTTTCTCCAAATGGTATGGCATTAAAAATTATGTAACATTTGCACTGTACCCTTGTATTGTGATTCACCCGAGGAAAAAATATATAGAAGGAGATACATATAGTACATGTGATACTTTACTATTTTATAGAAGGGACTTGATGCTGGATTTTGGTACCCATGAGGTAGTGAGTCAATTATCACAAATATGTCTCCATGGCTCCCCTGGGCAGTCACCTGTTCATTGTTTCATCTACTCTCTGATGATTCGCTGGGGTCAGGGTACAATGAGGAACCATAGACTTGAAGTGTTAGCGTTCTGTGGGAGACAGTCTCAACCATAGCAGGATAAGGCATGTGGAATCAGAACCCTGACGTTCCAGCCACGCTTCCACGAGAGGCACAGGGAAGTCTTGGCAGAACATCTGGGCATCTGCCCCATGCCTCCAAGTGACCTTTCTCCCAACTCAAGCCACCATTTTCAGAAGAGGAAAAGGCATGCTGCGGAAGGGAGGGGGTCTTCCCAAGGCTAGTAAACAGGGCCGGGAAAACTGTCATGAACTTAACCCCTAAAATAAAACCCTACAGGAATCTGTCAAGCTCTTGAATGCAAAGACTGCCTTTTCTCTCTTGTTTGAGCTGCTCCACTGGGAACACCTTGGTTTTGTCTCTGACTTCATTGGCTTCTTGCTCTATTTTATCATTTCCTTATTTAAATTTAGGAGGCCTTAAAACATTAGCATATCATATGGACTGCAAGCTATTAAGTGAATAACCCATACACACAGCAAGCTATGCATATCCTCTGTATTGTCCCATCGCTCAGACTCTGGTCAGTTTCTCCCATCTGTTTTCTATCCATCAGTCTGGTTTGCTGGTGTTCATTTGTCTTCACATCATAGACTGGTCCCTGTTATTTCTATTCTGTTACTGAGTCTACACAATATATGACTTTGGTTATTAGATTTTTCAGTTCTAACATGTTTACTTTTTATACCTTGTATTCCCTGTGGGATGTTTTGCCTTAATGTTTATTTCAAAAAGGTGAGTTCCGGCTCCTAGTACTTGAGATCTCTGTTCAATCTGTCATGAGGCCATCCTTGGCCGGTATCTGTCAATCATTTCTCCCTACATACGTCGAGATTGTTGGGTTTTTGGTTTTTTAATGTTGCCTGTGGACCCTCCACGCACTATCATAATACTGTAAATGTTGCATAAACCTTAGGGGGGCGTTCCAGGTGGCCAGGCCCTCCTGTGTGTTACAGTCCCAACGTCAGGGCAGTGACATTTCATTGTGCCGACACAATGTCAAGAGTCCAGCACACATAGCACAACAGACTGTCACAGCAGGGGGAAGGTCACTCCCTGAGGCTATTTTTGTCAAAGGTTTTGCTGTGCTATCAGATCCACCCACACAGAGCCTCATCTTGGGAGTTACACACATTAAGTAAGACATCACTTTCTCAAGCTCATCCTCTGGGAGAGCCCAATACCTCCTGGTAAAAAGTCAGAGTCTTATCTTGCTGGCCACAGAATGTGCCTCTAGGGCCAGGATGAGCTGATAGAGGCAGAGGAAAGAGACTTGAAGTCCTCACACCCTGGGCCTGGTCTTCCTTCTAGTCTTCCTCTATGTTTAGACCCACAAGCCGTCACTGCCGTAGACAACGTGTGTAGAATTTTTTTTAAAAAGGAAAGGAAAACAAGTAGTAGAGTCTCTACTGCATCCCAGTGGGGCTCCCTCACCGCTGCTCAGATTCAGTGCAGTGTGGCCTCTGACCTGGGCAGAGCTGCCTTTGTGTCCAGGTGGAAACCCAGAGGCTGAATTCTATTTTTATTCCTGGTCTGTCCCTGACATCACAGTTCCTCAGAAGCCGCTCTACAGATTCTTCCCAGAAGGCACAGTGGGTCAGTAGGAAGGAAAAATTAGCATGTGCCACATTTTGACTAGAGCCCAAAGCTTCCTTTAATTTTTATACTGATTAAAATGGCAAAAATCAGTTTATGACCAGAAACACTATAGCAAAATCAGAAAAACCAAATTGCCTCATCAGCCTTTCAAATAGCACTCAAGCCAACAAATGCTAGTAAAGGAGATGCTGCTGTAGCAAGATGCAACTGTACTGCTGGGCAGCTGTGCTGCTGGGGGACTGTATAGCTGGGGGACCGTACAGCTGGGGACCGTACAGCTGGGGACCGTACAGCTGGGGACCGTACAGCTGGGGGACTATACAGCTGGGGACTATACAGCTGGGGACCGTACAGCTGGGGACCGTACAGCTGGGGACCGTACAGCTGGGGACCGTACAGCTGGGGACCGTACAGCTGGGGACTATACAGCTGGGGACCGTACAGCTGGGGACCGTACAGCTGGGGACCGTACAGCTGGGGACCGTACAGCTGGGCGACTATACAGCTGGGGACCGTACAGCTGGGGACCGTACAGCTGGGGACCGTACAGCTGGGGACCGTACAGCTGGGGACCGTACAGCTGGGCGACTATACAGCTGGGGACCGTACAGCTGGGGACCGTACAGCTGGGGACCGTACAGCTGGGGACTGTACAGCTGGGGACCGTACAGCTGGGGACCGTACAGCTGGGGACCGTACAGCTGGGGACCGTACAGCTGGGGACCGTACAGCTGGGGACCGTACAGCTGGGGACCGTACAGCTGGGGACCGTACAGCTGGGGACCGTACAGCTGGGGGACTATACAGCTGGGGACCGTACAGCTGGGGACCGTACAGCTGGGTAACTGTTCAGCGGCAGTAGCCAAGGGTGCTTGGTGCCCATGAGTCTGCGTATACACATCTCCTGTCCTCTTTGTAGACACACCTCCTGTCCTTGCTCAACGGCTCACCTCTGCTTTACATGGAGCAAGAAGGTGCTAGGAAGACAGCCAGCAGGCAGACTCCAGGCCAGGCTCTTCACCACCAGTAGGCTGATTACACATTATTTCCATACAGCTCAAAACTGAACCTGCACTTCAGACTGGAGGAGTGAGACCTTAACATTGTAAATGTCCTGATGGCAAGATTTTTCTCAGAAGGGAAGCATACTTCGGGGGAAACGCAGAAAGAGATAACAGGCATCCTGGATCTTACACCAGCAATCACCTCCACAGTGGGTGCATCTTCCCTGAGTCCCTCATGATAAGAGCGCTCCCCAAGACAGCGATGTGGAGCACCGGCAGCCACACATCTGTGGCCATACAACCATGGTGAGTGCTGCCAAGGCCAGTGGCTCCGGCCTGTTCTCATTATCTGTGCTCTGCCCAGGCTGCACCCAGGGCCTCAGCTGTCTAGGAGGGATGCGGGACGGGGAAAAGCAAACAGATTTGATTTATTCTGTTTAACAGCTCACTGCCCACATCAGGCTGCATGAGGCCATGGCAGCAGAGGACGACAAAGCTGATTAGCTGCTTCATTCTCCTTGAGAGATTCACAATGTACGTAGGTCCTTGAGGCCATCCAGGCTAAGGGAGATTTCTGCAATTTAATGTTCTTGCCAGTCACAGTTAGCATTAGAAAGATGTTCAGGACTTATACAACCTTGATTTTCAGAGAACATCCTAAACGGCCTGTTCAGTTGTCACTCAAGTGTCAGGACAAAAGGGACAAGGCTAGGAGCTAGGAGCTCAGCCCTTCTGCCTTGCTCCAGGGGCTATTCATGGGCCTGGTCTGGAACCTGTGGTGTTCTCTTCTCTTTTGAGCAATGGCCAGGTTTCAATGAGTGCTGCTGACAGTTCTAAGTCCTAGTATTATAATAATAATGATAATGATCAACCCATATCAGCACACACATCTCTTTCAAATGTCTTTGTTTTAAAAATACTGACATCTTTAATGTGGAGACAGGCTAAGCCTAAGAGCTGAGTTGAATCCTCTGACATTACAGATACAGAGCTGTATCTCGCATTTGGGGTGTGGCAAAGTCCTGTCCACCACTGTGTCCTGCACCCCAGGTAGCAGCTTCTCTGCATGCTCTTCATCTCTCCCAGACCCTTGGGTTAAAGCAGGAACCCAACCATATCAGGGCCTTCCATAGGCCCATATCAAAGAGATTCTGGAACATTCCATATCACTCATCTTTCTGAAGTTCTCACCAGGGACCAGGCATGAAGGGTGGATGGATACAGTCATAACTATAAGCAAAGCACAGTTTGGTGGAGAATCCAGACTTGGGACTAGGACAGCTTAAAACAATAATGGTTCAAAATCAACACTGGATCCCTGTCATGTCTTGCAAATCTATGTCCTATATCCTTCCTATAGGCCAAAGCTCTAGAAGAAAAGGGTCAAAGTCCACACTCTACAGAAAGTAGAACGAATTTCCTATGGCTCCAGCATCCCTGGGAAAATGAGAGGATGGGGTGAGACATCCCCTAGTCAGGATTGGTCCTTGAAGCCATCCAGGACAAGCATTTGAATGGTAAAGGACCACTGCTAGAAGATGTCTGTGAACAATGAAGCTGAGAGCAGGAGGGGCCATGCTGGGCTAAGCACTGTGGGACAGAAGTAGCTGAAATCCATGGAGACCACCCACCACGCAACAGCAAAGACCGCATGTCTTCTAATCTGATCTGTAGGTTACTGCAATCTGGAACGTATAATGGCCTAAGGTCATAACTGATGATTTCAGAGAGCACTGAACTGGACCAGAGAGCAGGGAGGCTAGCCAGGGTCAGACAAAGCTCTCAACAAGGGATCCTGAGACATTTCCAAACCAGGTTGGAAGTTCTAGTTAAGTACTGAGTTGGCAACTTGTGTGTAATGGGCTACTTTGGAAGTGGCTGAGCTCTCTACCTTGGACTTGGGTCCAAGAACTCCCTTGAGTGCACTTTAAGCTTTCTAATAACTTCCTGTTTGAGGGCCACGTGTCTAGATATGTAACATGTGAGCACCCCTCCAGGATATTTAGAGGATGCTCCTTTCCACTATAGACATGGTGGGAAACTCCAACAGAGGATGGGGGACATAAGAATGACAGATGACAGTCCTAAGGGATTTTATCAGAGTGACTAAGCTAACTCATGTTTGTACCACATGTGTTAAAATTTAAATTTTTAAAAGGATACCATTTGGAAGAATTAAAAAAAAATAAAGTTCAGAGTTCAGAGTTGGGGAATAACCCTAAAAAAGTGATGTGCGGAGTCTCTACGTAGAAAAGCAGACCCCAGAGGGTCCACGAGACTCAAATAGTTAGAGCCGAGGACATTAATTCTCTTAAACTCATCAATAGAGTCAATTCTAGAGGTAAATTCATTTCACATTTGAAAAATTCATAGGGTCAAGAGCAATAGCAGGAGAACATCCACCATGTAGCATGAACCCCGTGACTCCAGACCTGGCCCGCAGCTCTCAGTCCAGGGCAGCACTGTGAAGCTACCATCTGGAACAGATGCTGGGAAAGAGAGGCTGGGAAGACTCCCTGTTTAGGATTCTGCACACAAAGCTACAGCCGCATATCCTTGTGAGTTGTGAGGAGAGATGAAGAGACAGGGATGTAAGAGACAGAAACCGGTGCTCAACATCTGGCAAGCAGGAACGTGAGGCCTGAGCACTCCCTTGCAGAGTCTACACTCAGGCCAAACCCAGAGGTTCCAACAGAAAACATTGACTGGAAGCCTTGGATAGCACAAGATATTTGTACAAAGTAAGGAAAAAGACTCCTTAGACAAGTGGTTCACGACCTGAGGGTCACGACCCTTTTGGGAGTTGAATGATCCATTCACAGGGGTCATGTATGACCATCAGAAAGTACAGATATTTACATTACAATTCATAACAGTGGCAAAATTACAGCTATAAAGTAACAACAAAATACTTTTATGGTTGGGTGTATCCACAACAGGAGGAACTGTATTAAAGGGTTATAGCTTTAGGAAGGTTGAGAATCACTGCCTTAGACCTAAAAAGCTGTTAGTGGACAAGACAAAGACTGAGGTGACGAACCACATTAGAATCAAGATTCTCTGTCCACAGACACCGTCAATAGGGAGAAAAGCAGCCCACGGTCAGATGTTTGCCTCATGTGCCTTCACTACCAAGGCCTCCAAAGCAAGGGACATCTCTATGCTGCACATGGAGAAGGGCAAGAGCCTTGAACAAGCACATCATGAAGAGGCTGTCCATAAGACTAGTGTTGTTGGCCCTCTGTGTCTGTGGCTTTCAGATTCAACAACAAACAGAAAAGGACTGTATCTATACTGAGTAGTGGACAGAACTTTTTTTCTTAATAGTACTTCTTCAGTAACACAGTATGACAGCTGTGTGCAGAGCATTTATATTGCATTAGGTATTCTAAGTTACCTAGATATGATTTAAAGCACATAGAAAGACATAAGTTCCATCAAATACTTACTATACCATCTGACTTGAGCATCTGGGGAATTCTGGGACATGTGTGAAGAGTTGTGGGGTAGATCTGGGACCAATACCCCAGGGGATGTGGAGGGATGGCTGTTTCTCAAAAGTCGGTCAGCCTCAACAGTTAAGAGGAAGCACAGTGTAAAGTCACCATGTTAGTCAGCATGTGACGACCATGATGACTATACTATAGCAAATCTTATCAGATGGACTAGAAAATGGCTGAGCAAGTTTAAGGTCCTGGGGACCCTCATGATACAAAGAGAGAATAGGGACTCCATATGTGTGCTACAGCACATGAGCACTGACATACATGCCATCCATAAATAAATTAGTAAACTAAAATCATAACAGGAAGACCTGGAGAGCAGCGGTTCAACTAGGATGCTCGTTCCTTCCTCATTGCATTCCAGTGTGTGTTCCCTTGGGAAAGATGTTGGAGAAACAATGAAATGAACCATGCCTGTCAGCTAAGATCCAATCCCAGGCTCTGCCTAGCCAAGGGGTTCTCAACCTCCCTAATGCAGTTCCTCATGTTTCAGTGATACGTAACTATAACATTATTTCTGTTGCTACTTCATAACTGTAATTTTGCTACTGCTACGAGTCATAAATATCTGCGTTTTCTGATGGCCTTCTGTGACCCCTGTGAAAGGGTCATTCAACTCCAAAGCGGTCTTGATCCACAGGTTGAGAAACACTGGGGTAGACAGAAATGATAACTCATAGTTTAAAGTAAGTGATAGGGCTGGAGAGATGGCTCAGCAGTTAAGAGCACTGACTGCTCTTCTGAAGGTCCTGAGTTCAAATGCCAGCAACCACATGGTGGCTCACAACCATCTGTAATGGGATCTGACGCCCTCTTCTGGAGCGTCTGAAGACAGCTAGAGTGTACTTACATATAATAATAAATAAATCTTAAAAAAAATAAACTAAGTGGTAATATATAGGCCTAGCAGTATTTAAGTAGATTAATGCTATACAATGCCTTTGTGAAGTTTATTCTTGGGATGGATAGGCAATAGAAGATCAGGTTCTCTGCTCACGTGACCAATACAGAAGAAACTCAGTAGCCATGCAAACTTTAGTAAGCAATGTCTAACACTGACAGATGTTTGCCGTGTGCTGGGGTACTGTCCCCAACACACCTGAGTGGGGAATGCAGCCAGGGGTGGGGTAGGAAATTGTCACAGACAGAAGACAGGGTGTGGGTACTAGGACAGGACACTCATCTAGCACAGAGTGGTGCTCCCACACAGATAACGGAAAAGCACTGAATATAATTCACAGTATGGCTGATGAGATCAATCCAGAGGGAACAGCTGGAAGCACGTCTAAGTTGGGTGAAGATAATTCACTAACGCACAAATGGCCTGCACCACGCACGTGCCTGGTTTCCCATCTGTGTCCGTTTTGTTATTTTTTACTGGTGGTGGGTAGTAAACACCAATAACTCCAAATTCTGGCTACTATCCAAACAATGGACCACAGGTCGTAAGAGTGCAGGGATCAAGGAAGCTTTTCAGCATGTATCTAAGGAAGGAAAAGATGCTGCCTGCGTGAGAAACGGGAAATGAGACTTTTAAGGAAAAACAAATCCTAACCAGCCATGGAAGGAAGGGCTATGGGAAGTGTCCATGGCAGCTTGTGGGGTCTCTGAACTGGGCCCAGAGGATGAGACCCCACCCTTATCACCACCCCTCACTGACTCCTTTAAGACCAAGCGATGTGCTACGTTGGGTAAGAAGCACGTTAGAGGTGACATGAAGCTGCTTGGCAGTCTCACGACTGCCTGATGAGACAAATGTCCCTTGTGCCCATTGCTGTGGGCTCGCTTCCTTAATGTGGTGTCACAGAAAAGGGAATCTCAGGCCCTGCTCCCAGAATGTCACAAGGGCTCTGTTCCAAAATGGCCTGAGGGTCCCTCCCATTTCCAATGCAATGCTATCCTTGTGGCAGGAATTATGGTTGCCCTTCCTGAAGGAAACAGTGACAGGAGAATACATGGAAGGAGGAGCCTCTTTCCTCTGTTGAAGCCTAGCCTGGTTGTGCTGCATCCCCCACAGCTACTAGAAGGAAGTCGGGAGGCGCCTCTTTGACCATGGCATACTCTGTGCCCAAGTGGTCCAGCAAGAACTGAGGAACACTCTGCCTTGTGGTGGCCTGCTGCTGGCTACTAAGAAGAGGGTCTTCTTCTTAGTTGAGGAGCTTTTGTATACAGGAGGCATGACAGGACAGGGCAGCCACATGTGACACTGTACCAAGTCCAGAGATGGGATGTCCTGCCTGCCTTAGACCCAAGTGCCATGTAATGCAGACTTTCCTGACCCCCTGCCAAGAAAGCTTCTTCAGAGAAGGTGAAGAGTGCTGTAGGTGCCAAGAGGCCAATTTTTCTGTCCTGAGACATAGCTCAGTCTCATGGGAGGGCACAGTGGGAAAAGATGCTGACGGGTCACTGCCTATTTAATGCATGGATGAGGACAAGGGCAAAGGAAGCTTGTCTGTGGTGGGCAGTGTAGTGACACACCTGACAGTGGCCTGGCACAGGGCCATCTGCCCCACAAGGAAGGGAATTAACACTGTAGGTTAGGGCTTCTAGCAGGCCAGTTGTCCTCAGGCTGCAGGCCCATGGACAGCAGGCACCAAGATGGCAGAGATCTCCATGGAGGTTAAAGTGGAGCACGAGAAGAACACAATTCCCAGCTTCCCTAGGAGGGTGTTCATGCAAGGCCCTGGGGATGCAACCATTAATGATTTTTGGAACCCGCATTCATCAACACAGACAAAAATCATTGATTATGATTAACCCTGATAGAAAAAAACAAGCTAAACTAGCTTGATAGGTCATCTCTTTGTGTCACAAGGTCTGGGCAGTAATATCTCATTGCATATTATTTAAGATAAAATAAGTCAGAAAACATAACTGAGACCATTAAGAATCTTTCTAAATGATTTTTTTTTAAAAAAGGAGAAGGATGAAAGACTGAAGTGAAAAGATTACAAATAGAAATGACGAACAGGAGTAAAAATGTAAAGGGAATAGAAATAAAGAGTGATGCACAGAAAAGATAGTGTAAAGTTAAAGAAAAATGCAAGATAAACACATCAGAGAAATAAAATGTAAAAGGAAATTTAGACAAATCTGAAGCAACAAAATAAGTACAAAAAAAAATGAAGAGAAAACCGAAGCTTAGAGTGTGACTAGAAATTATAATACAGGATCAAATTAAGGCTCTAAGCCCCAGCGAGCCGACAGCTGCCTCTCGGCAGCACCGACCTGGAAATGGTCTGGTCTTGCTGAACCCAGGGGGACGGCAGACGAAATCCAGGAGAGATGGCTAGACTAGAGCCAGAGGTTACAGTCACAAAAGTCCCTAAGACCCCTGCCTCCCACTCACAGTCCTGCACCCAAGTCTCATGGTTGCCGAAGACCCAAGTGCAGGTGCACAGACATCGGTATCCTGGAGGTGTCACCTGTCCATGTGGGCCTCGGGGCATCTGCTGGGCTCTGGCAATGTCCAGGCTGGGCTGACTCAGTAGGGAGCTGTGCAAAGGCAGCTCAAGGATTCAGCCTCCGTGCCTCGTGACAGCACCGAGCTGCCCGGCTTCCTGCAGGCAGCTCAGGATTAGATTTAATCCCCAGGACAGCAGAGCCCCAGAGGTGCTCAATCCGCTCATGGCCTAATCCCCAAAGCCTCACTCACTGCTGCTGCTTTAATTTATTTCGGATGCATTTGACTTGGGTTTTTTTTTTTATTTAAATGTCAGTGTATGTGACAGACAAAGAAATAGATGTGGAGATGAAAATTAAACTCTGTAGCCACTTGACAAAATACAAATGTAGACTTCGGAACTTAAACACTGCATAAGCAAAAATAAGGTTCAAAGCCCCAAGCTAGGTATCTAGGTTCTTAAATTGAAGCTAATGAATTGCATCAGAAGGAGCTACATTGTGGAGCCTGCTAAACAAGGGCGTTACAGAGCACGATCTAAAGGAGCCCCATGGTCCCCACCAGAAGTGATGAGGCCGGAGTTCTGGTATCAACTCTGGTTCACTTCCATCCAGGGCTGTCCTTTCTTCCTAATGCCACAGGCCCAAGGTCTTTGGACACTAGGAACTGTTCACTAGATGCAGTCCCAAGGACCAGTCGGAAACAATGTCCAATCAGTGCAGGGATATTGGGACCCTTGGGGTGTTACAGGCAAATACCCATGAGTCCACTGTTGAGCTGATATCGTTCCTAGGTTCACCAACAACAGTATCTGAAGCCCAAACACACTTTTCTAGTTGTCCAGAGCAGGAGCTTCTGGAGATGTGGCTGTCATAGTAGATTCTTCTTTAAGACTGACAGAAATGTCAGCAGTTACTCTGGAAGATACTCCAGCTAGCCACACACCACACGTCCCAGTTGCTAGGCCTGCTTTGCACAAGTATAACACTATATACATTCCTGGGATGTACACTTTGGGCGCAGACACAATCATGGCACAGATATGAAGCAGGATAGCTCAAATGTCACACAGCACTTACCATACAAAACTGATTTGTAACCTAGAACATTCTCATCCAAAGTGAGGCCTCGTCAGGCAGCTACCCATGGTCTCACGCAGCACCGCAGTGTTCTGCGTATTCCCTGTCCCCCTCCGGGCCTGGCCTTTTTGACACTGAGACTCACCCATGCTGCTGTGTAACAGGTGTGTGTGCCAGTCAGTATCACAGATCTTACTGCAAGCCAGAGCTCCACAGCATGGCCACCACCACCAATGGTTGCTGTGTCTCCTACTGACGGTGTCTGTGGTTCCCTGTTTGGGCCAGAGAAGGAAGACACTGTGGCCTGGAGGCTGAGGGTCCATGGGGTCACGTCAGAACTCACTTCACCCAAGTTTCACATGTCCTGACAGTGAGAATTAAAGGTCCTCCTTATGTTTATTTATTTTGCCTTTTTTTCTTTTAAGATTTATTTAATGTATGTGAGTCCACTGTAGCTGTCTTCAGACACACCAGAAGAGGGCATCAGATCCCATTACAGATGGTTGTGAGCCACCATGTGGTTGCTGGGAATTGAACTCAGGTCCTCTGGAAGAGCAGTCAGTGCTCTTAACCGCTGAGCCATCTCTCTAGCCCCTATTTATTTTTGTTTTTTAAATAAACCATAATGTGGCAAACATTCCAGACATGGATATCTCTGCACAATATGGTTTAATCAGAGAAAAGACTTGCCTTGCAGCAAAAATTATAGGACCAAAGGATATTTAAACTAACATGTAGGTAGACTTGACCAGCCGCGTTCTTCAAAGCAGTGCGGTTCGCACCTGAGCAAGACTGCAGGGCATGCGGGCAGGCTGCCATCCCGACCCCTGCGCGCGAGGCTGTCTGTGAGTTCATCCCACTGTGCACTCCCTAAGAACTGCACACTGCCTGTCCACTTATGGTTCTGTGCTTTGCTGTAGCATGACTGCATTCTGAAAGATGCTACCAAATGACAAGCTGGCAGAGTCCCTGCATGCCACCACGCACTCGTGCCTTCTGGGGCCTATGATGCCTCTTCAAAAGGACATACAGTAAGTATATAATTTCTCTGCCTGTAGTTCATTATTCCATCCCAAAATTTGGGTAGCATTTGAAATTTTAAATTTCAAAAGGTAGATTTTATCTGTCTTTGTCCTTTATTCCTATGCGACATTTTGATTATTCTCCTGGTAGCATGTCACACACACATGCATACACACATGTACGCTCATAACCACACACCCCCGTGGAAGCAGACAACTTCAGATGCTGTACCCACGTGCAACCCTCTTTGTCTCTTTGAGACTCGTCACTTACTGACCCAGGCCTCGCCATGCAGACTAGGCTGGCCGGCCAGCGAGTCCCCAGGGATCTACCTGCCTTTGCTCCTTCAGTATTGGAGCGTGCATGCCTGGCTTTTTAATGTGGGTTCTGGGGACTGAATTCAGGTCCCATGAGTGCTTTACTGAGCACCCTCACACACACACATATGCACACCAGTCCTGATAGCATGTTCTTATACAGGTTTCTTTCTCCTTCAGTTCCCCACAGTGTTATAACGATCATAGCCCACATCAGCAGCTTAGAATGGGTATGCCTGTGCAAAGGACAAGAGGGAGGCAGGCAGCTTTCAAAGCCCAGCACCCTGAAGCAGGAAGAGTTTACATCTAGGTTGTCCCATGTAGACTAGGCTGGCCGGCCATGAATCCCAGCACCAGACAGGACCTTCGTTCAGTAAGACCATCTGGCTAGAGACCTCATGGAGCTACTGCAGTCTCCTCACCTCTCTAGACCCCCATCCCAGTGGAGGTCCTTGAGTCAGTAGGAGTCACAGCTTCTGCCACATCTTTCCTGCCCTGACACTGGCCTTGGCCTTAGTTATGCTATAACTCTCCTTCAGTTCTAGTACGTAGGTTCCTGATCTCTACAAGCCTCTGAGCCACGCACAGGTGCAGATGGGGCAACCTGTGTCCTTTCCTACAGAAAGTTCTGGTTGTACAACTGAAGCAATGTGAGTTGGCCCCAAAGGCCCCACGGGATGGTCTGCTTCTACCTGACCATGTAAACACCAGCAGCATCCCCGGCTCTCCCCGATCTGGTACTTGGGCAGACCCTCTGCACCCAACTCCAGCTGCCATACCAGGGTTCTCACACCCAGAGTGACTATTACATATGGTCCCTGAGAGGCCTGTCCTACCCAGCTCCAGAGGCTCTAACTCCACTGATCTGAGGGGTAAGAGGGGAATCAGCACCTCCAGAGTCATTAGAGGATGGTGGGGATGCAGAGGCCACACCTAGACAACCAGAATAACCAGGATGTAATGCAGAAACCATAATTATGGGGTTGGGGAATTGCTGAAAGGGAGGCTGGGTTCTATAGAAGAAGACCTCCAGCATCATCATGTGTAAGAAGCATTCTCCCACTCTGTCCCTAAGGGGCCTAAAGCAGCAAGCAGAAATCAGTCAGTGCAGGCCTTCAGGGAATGAGCCCAGCTCTGCCCATTTCAGGGGACCTAAACACTATCATGAGACCCAGTTAAGGTAACCAGTGGAACCCTTGTCCCAGGCTGCTTCACAAGGCCATGGTGCTGCGATGTGACAGTTGAACATTTTCACCCGTTACTAATCACAGAACTGGGGTGGGGACACTTGGCAGGTGCCAGAAGCATGCACTTTTGGGGACCTCCTGACCCCAACTCTCAATACTGAGACATTAGTCCTCTGAGTTCCCTATCTTCTGAAGCCTTATTCCACCAGAGTAGATATGTCTCATCAGGTGGCTCTGGGTGTGCAGTGTTCCCCATGCCAAATCCTCCCCAGGAAGGTTTCTTTGCCCAGTGGAAGAATGCTTTGTTGAGGCTTCTGGCCTATGATCAGAGCCCAGCTATCTCCTGGAACATCACACCCCTCTCATACACAGAATATGGGATAATGACTTGTTTCAGACACTAGTAGACCCAACTCCACAGGTGGTCCTTCAAGACCCACATCAACTACAGCTCAATACCATGAGTATGATGAGGGTAGTGTGAACAGGAAGGGCCTTTCCAGTGTGTGTGGGAAGGACAGGCATACAGGCAGACACTACAGCCTGTACGAGGGCTCTTCTCTGCACAGCACCACAGGACATGACTCAATTGCTTCTGCATAGCTATATTTGTAAATCTTTCCTAATGGGCACTGCAAAATACGGGTCCTAAAGCATACCCAGATCCCACAGCTGGGTTCATTCCTAAAGCATACCTAGATCCCACAGCTGGGTTCATTCCTAAAGCATACCTAGATCCCACAGCTGGGTTCATTCCCAGAGGCAGCAGCCCTCACCCCTCACCTGGTATGAAATGATAGCAAACATTAGAATTCGAGATGTCACATGAACACGTACGGGTGTCACAGCTGTACACCTCTGTCTTCACATGCTATAGATGAGTGCTCATATTAAAAGCCTAGTTTCTGGAATACATGTTATGCATGGGAGGCACAAAGAAAGAGAGGGTGTTAAAACTGCATCCATGTATGGGGCTTTCTCCAGGTGTCAGATTAACAGCCACAACTATGGAGGATGTCACACACTTCTACTCTGTCTTAGTCAAACAAAGGAAAAACCCAAACAAACAAACACAACTCTATGCTTCCTCAAGATTGAAAAATAGTTAAACTATTCTTTAAAACAACGGTTCTCAACCTTCCTAATGCTGCGACCCTTTAATACAGTTCCTCACGTTGTGGTGACCCCCCAGACATAAAATTATTTTGTTGCTACTTCACAACTGCATTTTTACTACTGTTGTAAATATCTGATATGCAGGTTATCTGATATGAGACCCTCAGAGGGGTCTCAATCCACAGGCTGAGAACCACTGCTTTAGAATATCAACACGACTGTACAGGGAGTCCTTGTGAGCTTTGCACAGCTGCTGTGCCACACAATAGAGACAGACAACAGTGTAAAACCCAACGTGCTTGTGCATATCCTTACAATGCTGGCCATACACCCATGTTCCCTGGAGAACTACAATAAGCACAAATTTTATCTGAAAGGAAAAAAAATTTTTTTTTTTCCTGGTGGAACATACTCACATTAAATTGTTACAATTCTTATTCTGGTACACTACTTCTGGAAGTATTTCCCTGTGTCTGAATATGGCAGACATAGCCAGATCTGGCAAACACATACATGCTGCAACTTGCTTGTCCAACACATGCATCGGAACATCCTGAGCGCACTTGAGTTCATTTACAAGACAGGCAAAAATGTAAAATTTTGTTATTTATAAGCTGTAAAATACATATTAATTTTTGCCGAGATTTAAAAACTTTTACACACTCACGCATGCTTAACCATATGGGGATCATGTATGACCTAGCTACAATAAGATAATTAGTAATTGCTCAATGTAAGTATTAAACTCCACAATGTACATATTCTATTTATTAATAATATGTGTGCATCAGTCTTTTGATATTTGGACTTCACAGTGCTCTTACCCGTGGACGCAAATAACTTTCCGAGTAACTTCCGAGGCTTAAGTCTCCAACAAAGACAAGACCGCAGGAGCTAGTTGAGCTAGAGAGCATCGGGTCCTTGTTCCTAAGGATGCTCATATGGCCAAGGGTGAAGATTATATTCCCTCCCACAGCTGGTATTTATGATTGACAAAATATCTGTAAGATTGTATGCTTATTATTATTTTTTTGTAAATAATGTCATCTCAATAGATCTTTAGAATGGCATTGGTCCTCCCTAAAAACCTGCTTATGAAAGCAGAGGACCCAATATCTACATGTCTAAAGTCGCTGGCACACACAACCCAGCTCCACTCTTCCCACTGCCCAGGGGCTCTCTGTGCACCATTATGGCAGTTCCTTTGGTACCTTCTCCCAACGCATCACATATGTGACCTCGGCGTGCTCCGCCACACCAACTGAAGATCTGAGCTAGGACTTAGTCTTAGCCACCTGTCCTGCTCCGTTGACCGCTCACCCAAGCCCACAGAATCCCCTTACCTCAGAACAAAGCAGCCCTGTGGGGTCAAGAGGATCAAGATGGATGTGGGAACCAGACAGATGGTTACTCTCCCCGTTTAGAGAAGATGAAATACCAGAGAAAAATTAGAGTGATGTTTTGTTCTCAACCGAAAGAGGCCACCCATCCCATTGGCCTGGGGTGGGAACCGCGTGACATCGCCCAGGCACATGTGACCTACTTTTCGCCCAGCTCCCCTTGTGCCCTTGGAGGGGCACCCAGCACTCGTGCTGTCATTTCTATGGCTCCTGCCCCCAACAGGACTGAACAAGTCACTGTGCCTGCAGGACATATGCATAGCAGCTCAGCCTGAAATGGGGAGGGGGGATTGGCTAGCATTAATCCAGACACAACTTCTCACATCAGACATTGTCATTGTCATTGTGCTGACCATCCATGTACAGCTTGGGCAGAGGCGGGTCCCTAGCCATTGACTATGGGGTTACCTTGGGTTGACTGGAGACACTTGCAAGTTCATAGAAAATTCCTCACCAGGATTCCATATCCAAAATGACACAGACTGGAAATTCTTGCTTTCCCTATTTTTAATTAATTTAGTCAGCCCCGAGAAGCAAGCCTATGCACACACTCAGAAGTGGGGGAGCACGCTAAGTCATTTAAGGTGGTCCAGATGTGGGCTGTGATACGTATGCTCCAGCAGGATACAGGGACCGAGTCAGGACCTCTAGGCTCAAGGTAGCATGCATACTGGCTGGCCACCATCAAACTGAGCAGTTCTCCTATCAAGCAGGAGAGAGTGGCTATCCCATGCTACTTTGATATTGATATGTTAATTTTATTCCAGCAACTTATGTAAGATTAGAGGAGGTAACGACCAAAGCACGAGCAAGCATATATAAGAATAAGGCCAGGAGGAGCTATAGGTGTACTTCTATAGGAGGCAGACTGCACAGTGGAAGGAGTTGGTCGCTGTGAGCACAGAAACTGCTAGTAACTTTGCAATGCCCACCACAGCACAGAAAAGAAAGAGGAGTCCTGAAGCCTCACCAAGCAAACAATACAACCAATTGATATTCACTATAGAGAACTAATGTAATTGAGTGCTCCCCAGAAAGGTCACCACCTAGGATCTGCAGTGTAGGGAGGTGAGCTGTCTAGGCTCCATCGCTGTATCTTTTAAACAGAACAGGAGCAAACTGCACACATCTGACTTCCTTTTTGCATTAGTGTTACACAGTAAATACTTCCCTATATCAGTATATTTAGGCTTTAGTAATAATACCAAATTTCTGATATTTCACTGTATAAGTAAGATTTCTATTACTAGATTTTATGTTTTAGTGTAGGACTATAAAGAATCTACAATCGTTGAATGTGCCAGATATTTTGAGTTGGTATAGTGAGTGATGTTGTAATACTATTGGGAGGTGTTTCCTCTCAAATATGTATGTTGAAAACCAATCTTCAGGCTAGGTGTGGTGGTGCACACCTTAAATCCAGCACTCAGGAGGAGGCGGAGACAGCTAGATCTCTGGAAGTTCAAGGCTTGCCTGGTCTACACCAGGTCCCAGGTCAGCCAGAAATATATAGTGAGAGTCTGCCTTAAAAACACAAAACTGAGAAAGCTATCAAGATCAATCACTGGCAGTATTGGGGGTCTATGAAAGGGGACTAAGCTGTAGTTTAATCATAACCTACAGAACTCATCTAGTGTCTCACAAGAGGCTCAGGAAGAGCAGCTCTGCCTCTTTTCCAAATGGTCCTCCTGTCACATGAAAACATAGTATTTGCCTCTCCAAAGGATGCAGAGTTCAAGGAAATTCCACACTGGAAGCAGCTGCATTCCTACCAGACATGAACAGACTTGCTGACACCTTGATGCTGGGCTCCCAGACCCTAGAACTGTAAGTGGTAGATTTATGTGGGTTATGACTTACCTAGTCCTGGAAAAGGCCCCCTCCCTTTGTCTTGTGATGTCCCTGGCATGTATTATTTATAGCATATAATTTCTGGGTCAAAAATACATAAATTATGTCAGGTATGTATGCCTGTAATGCCAGCACTCAGACTTGCTGGTACCCCCTGAGCAGCCATTCATTCATTCATCCATCCATTCATTCATTCATTCATTCATTCATTCAGGGAATGTGTGCCTGGGAAAGACCATGGATCTTCACACAGGGCACAGCAAGTCCTAGAGGGATGTTCTGGGCAGTGCAGGGAGATGGCTGGTGGAATGAGGTCCTTCATCTTACCTGGGAATTAAGGCAGACAACAGCGGAAACCTAGCCAACCAGGACATTGACCCAGCAGAGACAGCACTGTAAGAACTCTGACCTTCAGGCATACCAGGGCCCTTAACATCTTGAGTTCTATGATTTCTTTAACATCACCTCCTGGAAGGAGTGGAGATCTCACCTGGTTCATAAGGCCCACCACATCCCTCTCCTCCTCAAGTGTTTATAAGTATTCTACCCCAATAATCGTGTGGGGTGGGCCTGGAGGTACAGGGAGAAAGTCTTCAATGGTGTATGGCCAGTTGCCCGCCCCTAATCTTCCCACACTCCTGTAAGTAAGCTCTTGCCTATGCTGCTGTAAGTAATTCCAGTCAGTCATTAGTTCACGGAGACACAGTTGGACAGACTCATCCCTTGGGTCTGTCACTGCCCTCTCTTCCTGGGGTGAATAAAAACAGCTCTTCAGAAAAAGCCACATGGCATAGGGTGAGCTGGGTTTGCTCTCTCTTGACGCACACCCATACCCGGGGCCCTGACTTTGCAAACGCTCTCCGACCTTGACCAACAACTCACAACTCTACTGTCTAGCTTAGCCAGCAAGGGCTGACCCATGAAGCTCCCTGGGGATTGGTAAGGTCCCAAAGTAGGATGCAGGCCTGACCAGAGGAATGGAGGGGCTGGCTTAGAGATTACTCCCCAAAACATTTCTCCCACTTGACCAGAGTGATTCCCCAAGAACTAACCCTCCAGTCAGTTGCTCTGTGGTTCCACTACTACCTGCATACAGGGCCTAGGTGCACACTGGTCCCCAGTGCCTGTGCATTGAGACCCTTTGCTGCTGTATGGGTCCTTTCTAACAACTTCTGGGAGTTCCCATGCGGCTTCAGGTCAATATGCAGGTCTGGGCTCCTCTGAGTCTATGGTAAGTGCTGAAAGGAGAGAGAGAGTAACCCTGTTACTCTCCCTTACCTCTCCCACTGTCTTTTGCTTTCCAAAACTCATGGTGTCCATCCAAAGTTGCAACGGGGGTCGGGGGTGGGTGCAGAAGTCTTTATTCCCGGCCACGTGCCCAATCAGAAAGCACCTGACCTTCCTATTATCCATATCATCAGAAAGCATTATGAATGATGATGAGCAACCCAAATTAAATAATTTCTTTCTACCATCGTATCCGCAAGCAGAAAATAGTAATAAACACCCCGGGTGACCATCAGGGTTTTGTGACAGACTTCCATTCTCCAGACCCGAAACCTGTGCTTGCCTCGTGATTCCTGGTTGCTCAGGCCAACTGCAGGAGAGGGGTCCAACCTGTGTGGGTAGACTCTAGGGTGGACTGGGCCTGAGGATGTACATGCATAATTTGCTCACAGCTCTGGGAAAGAGTCCAAAGTATATACAGAACCTCGGGGCCCAACGGAATAGGACAGGACAGAACAAAGAACAGTGCCGTTGCCAATACGTGCGTTCCTTAAAGCTGAGCCTGGCCTTGCTACCACCATGCCTGATGGACAAACAAACAAACAAACAGAAGGGCTTTAGGGCAACTCACCTTCCCCCATAGGCAGGCTCTATGGTTCAAAGCAGGTCCATAGATCCAAATGCTAAAGCGCACTGTGGCTCAGAGCACCATCCACCGAAGCTGGAGGCCTCTGGCTTGGCTGGAGCTCACCTACCTGAAAGAGAAACATAGGAGAGTGTTGAGTTCTGAACTCCAGGGCTTTGACCTTAGGACTGGCAGTCTTTCTCTTCCAAACATTCAGCAGAGCCACTCAGATATTCAAATGTCTCTGAAATGGCCGAGTCTAAGGTCTATGTGGGGAGGAGATGTACCAACAGGGATGACCTTGGGATGATGCCAGAACAGTACAATAGAGGCAAAGGAATGCGAAGAAGGTGTCTAGTTCACAACAGGTGTCCCAGAGGCGATGTTATGAGGAATCGCATGACTGATCTGCCCATAATACTTAGCATATCTGTCTTCTGCTTATAAGCTTTAGCATATGTATCTGCATAGGCACTAAGTTTAAATTGACAGTTATCAGATACACACTAAGTGCATTGCTGGCTTTCTATGTTCACAGTCCACACATGTAAGATCACCAGGCTCCTCAACTTCACTGCGCAGGGTTGCTGCTGGAGCCCCCGCCTGCACTGCCTTCTCCTCTCCAGCCCACTACAGCCTCAGCCTGTGCCTCCTGCTTCTCACTTCGGGAATTCAGATTCAGTGCCAAGACCGGACGTTTGATTTCTAGTCACCAGCATCACGTTGTCATTGTCCTCCAGGCTGTTGTTACCCTATCCGACAGGTACACAGCTATAGCACACATGCCTGATTAGTAAGGACATTTAATAGGCTTGCACATAACAACAGGATTCTGTGCTTGACCATTAGTAACCACAACCTAGGCTGTGTCTGCCCTTGCCAGAGCTGTCCAGCTGAGCAGCTGAGGGAGGCTGTCTCCTGCAGGTGTGGGCACCTCGCCCACGGCATACAGATCCAAGGCAAAGAAGGAGCATCCTGGTGCGAAGGGATCCCACGCCAGCCAAGGTTGAAAGGAACCCACCCCACCCTTCTCTGTGGGTCCCAGAGCTGGGAAGGTTGCTGCACAGATGTGGCACTGAGCTCTGAGTGCCAGGGTGTGGAGCTGGCCCGGAAGTCAGTGTGTGGGAGACCAAGGTCACTTGAATGTGTATATAGTATAGGAACTAAGATACTATTTAAAAAGTTAAACAAGGGGGGTAAGGAGACACCTCACTGGTAACCTTGCTTTACAAACACGATGACGTGAATGAGTTCAGCCCCAAGCATCTGCAGATAAAGCAAAATGCAGCGGCATACACTTATAAGCCCAGAGCTGGAAAAACAGAGGCAGGAGGATTCCTGGGAGTTCCTGGTCAACTAGCCTAGCCAGATTGGTAAGTTCCGATAAAAGACCCTCTCTCTAAAAAATAGGATAGAAAGCAATTGAGGGACATATCTAATATTAATCTCTGATTTCCACACGCACATACATGTGTGTTACTTGCACATAGCATGAACATACATGTGTGTGCAAGCATATACACACATACACATTAAACAAAATAAGAGTCAGGTATGGCTTTTTCCACCTGTCATCCCAGCACGAGGGAAGCCAATGCAGAAGGACTGAAAATTCAAGGCTAGCCTACAATACATAGCGAGACCTTCATTCAAAGCTCCAAGGGCTAGAGACATAAAGCAGTGCTAGACTGTTTGCCTGGTGTCCACAAAACCCTAGGTTTGATCTCCAATACCACACAAAGAGACCCTCTGTTAACTACTGCAACATTAGCTTGTCTTCGCCTTCACCCCGTTACCCACCCTGAGCCACACAGGCATGAGTGGCGATTAAAGGGCACAGCCTATTTGTTCCCACCCTGAGAAACAGGTGCTGTGGGAGGGGGACTGGAACCTCTAAGTGGGTGAGTGAAGTACAGGAAAGGAAGCTGACGCTGAAGCCATGGGCGTTGACCACTACCCGGCCCTGCCTATGTGGCATGCTCAGGCATCCTGCAGGACTATGTGACATCTCAAGAGTCATGGTGAAACCTTTGGGAGAGAATCCAGCCCAGGGAACCCTTGACCCCGGCATTACCAGGTGCCATCCCTGGAAAGAGGCCTCGCCTAGAGACCCCCCATAAGTGATTGACTAAGGTTCTGGGTTTAGTGACAAGCATTCTGAAGACAGTGATGTGCCAACATTAAAATGAGTGTCTTGAGGAGAAAGCACCTAAACAGTGGCACCTCCCAGTCCCCTGTCCAAGGCCCTCAGAATTCTAGAAGCAAAGGCAGATTTTCTCAAATCGGAATTGAGCATTCTCCTGTCAATCATGAGGCAAGAAAAAGAACATAAAGACTCTGTCCTGATGATGTCACAGGGAAGTGGCCAGAGCACTTTGTTGTGAAGGAAGAATAAAACCTGCAGGAGAAAGAAGGGGGGCACTGTGGGGTTCTAGTAGCAGCGGTGATGGCAGCCACAGTAGAGATGGCAGAAGTGGGGACGGCCCACGCACAACCTCAGAAGCAAGGCCAAGATTTAGGACAGACAGGCTTCAGGACCTAAGTGCCAACTCCTGGGCCTCCAGTCAGGAAATGGTGTACTTGAGAACTGACAGTCACAGACGAAGGTGCTTCAGAGGAGCTGGGGCAACAAAGGAGGATGGTGCTCAGAGCTGTGTTAGAGAAGTAAATGAAAGGCGAGAGAGCAGAACGGAGCTTCTCTTGGAAACAAGGGAACTAAGACAGTGCAAGGCACCATGTGTTCATCTCCTTTCTAGGTATCTCATTTAGGTTGTTTGTTTGTTTGTTTAAAGATTTATTTTATGTGCATGAGTGTTTTACCTGCATGGAGTATGTGTGTCACATGCATGCAGTACCAAGAGAGGCCAGAAGAGGGTGTCAGATCCCCTGGAACTGAAGTTTCAAATGGTTGTGACCACAGTATGGGTGCTGGGAATTGAACCGGTGTCCTCTGCAAGAGCAACAAGTGCTCTTAACCACCAAGCCACCTCTCTAGCCCCTTGTAGGTTTGCTTTTGTTTAAAGCTGTATTTTGCTGTCCAGCAGGAAGGGATGCTTCTGGAGAGATGATGCTTGGTAAAGCCCCGTGTTCTATAGCTCACGTCTCCATCAGACTTTGGGCCTTTTTAGTGCAGACACCATGAACCTTTAAGGCAGACAAGGGAAACGGCACAGAGTATCCCTTGGTGTAAATGACCTTCTCAAAGTAAAGCTCATTACGCTTTGGAGAAGAAACAAAGGCTTCACTGATGGCAAAAATTATACCCACTGCAAAACAGGACACTGGGCTGAAATCCTTGAGAGTAAACCTGAATCTACACTGAAACTGTGTGTGCTTTTCTCATCATTATTCTGTAAACAACACAGTACAACCACTAACAGGGTATTGCACATTGTAAGTGACTCAGAGATGATTTAATACACATGGTCAATGTGACCATGATGTGCAGTATGAAGCCACTCTCTGAACTTCAGTGTTCATGTGGGCAGGGTGAGGGGTGGGTCCTAGAAATGTTGAGGGTCAGATATAAAAGTAAATCTCAAGAACTAAAGGATTATAAGAGGAGGAGATATAAAAGAGGTATAACAGAGGGTTGTAAAAGGAGAAAATATAGACCACATACCACATATTAAAAAGACAAAGAGGACTATCCTAAGGACAGGTTTGTTGGTCATATCAGAAGACACACCTATGGGCCTCACTGCCTAGCACATGGAGCAGGCTGAAGAGGACCATTAGCACGATGCACGGGAGGAAAGGGGCAGGGCCGTAATGTGGTCTCCAAGCCAGAGTGACACCCAGCAGGTACCTCCTCCCCCAGGGACTCTACACACGATGAAGCTGTTTTCCTATGAACACGCGGGAACGAGGCAGCAGAGAGGCAGCTATATAAAGCACAGGCTTCGGCTGCAAGGAAAGGCAGCATGAGCACAGAGGACCAGAGCAAGTGCCACCGGCCAGGCGATGAGGGCCAATAGCAAGCGCCACCGGCCAGGCGATGAGGGTCAATAGCAAGCAGGTGGGGACACTGGCGGTACAGAGGAGACAGGAAGGACGGGATGCCAACTGTGCCGGGGACAGCAAATGCATTTTAACACGTCCACCCAAGACCCAACTTACTGTAGGTCACGGAGGTCAATCCTGGGATGTTTGAATAAAGGGAGGGTCAGAGTGCAGTGTTAGATCTTCGTGATGTGCCAAGGGTTTACCCTTCTTTGCTTCTGAGTTTACACTTCACTCAGTTTTAACCATCGTTTAACTCAGGATCATAGAGATCTGTGGCCAGCCTGGACCTTCTTTGTGAAGAGCTCACCACCTTAGTTTCTAGGGAACCCCGTGGGTGGAAGAGAACACGTTTCAACTTTCCAGTGCCATTGGTGGTCTTAACCAGTTTTAGATAACCTGGAGTCACTGCCCCGTGATTCCTGATTAAGACACAATAACTAAATAGTAAGACATAGCGGCTAAAACTTAAGACTTGAAGTTAAATAGCTTTACCCAAAGGACAGTTTACATCACGTTGGGAGCATTTGGGAAAAGATTCATTAAATTATCCAGCAAGAAGAAGCCTCGCTATGTTACTCAAAGGCCTGGAGACCCAGCACCTGTACAGCTGAAGAGGGGACAAAGGAAGTCCAGGAAGCCAGCTTGGCTGTCCCTTCTCTTCACAATGGGGATGCCAGTGGGGAGGGGGCAGAGGTTAAATGATAAATTAGCTCTCTTGCTTGTCTCCTTGTCTGCTGTTTTGAGAACAACAGGGCAACCATTCTGACATCTGGCTAATCAGGCTACCATAGGCAATAATATCAGTCTCAAAGGGTGAACAGCCCAAGTATGTCATGTTTCCTTTGGGGACATGGCAGCCACAGTTAACACCCTCAGGCACACAAACAATGCTCATGTTGTGGGTACATGGTAGCACACAGTGTCACCCAGGTGCTTTGTGAGTATACAGACTGTGCCACAAGGAATGCCACAAGGACATGGCGTACCCAACTGCCTGGGCTCTGGAAGCATCTGGCCAGGCTCAGGTATCCTGGTGAAATAGGAGTACTTCCTGTTGGTCAGTCCTTGCTCCCTACAGCCCATCCAGCCAATCAGCAAAAATCAGAGCTAGGCAGCTCATCTGAACATACTAAGAAACCAGTAGAAAGAGGTCCAAGCAGAATGGAGCCACATGGACAAAATGGCGACTCTCAATTCTTCACTAATGGCTTAGTGGCCATTACAACAGCCATCAGCTTGGCCTCTGCTTGGCCATTTCAATGACCATCAACTTGGTCTCTGCTTGCTTGCCTCACTGTGCAAAGCCCTACTTTTTTTTTCAGCTTTAAAATTAATGTTTGTATCTTTTGCAGAAAAGTACAAAACTGTTAAGAACAGTAAAGAAAAATGTTGCGAACTAGCAAAGAAAAATATGGTTCCTAATCGTTTGGTATCCTTCCTCAAGGATCATAGTGTGGTGGAAGTGGCTGCTTGGCTGGCCATGGCTTGGCCTTTGTTTCCTCTTATTGGATAGAGGCAGTCCCTTGGTGCACCACCTGTTGTGAGGTTAGCATCTGAGGTGGCGCACAAGACCACCCATATGAGCACTAAGTGGCTGATTTAGTGAAGATCAATTTGGTCACATTAGTTTCTTCTCTAGTTGATGGATGCACTTGCTCAATGGCCTGTCACTGAGGAGAATCCCAGACCCATGGCCCACCTTGGAACATGGTATGGTTGTAAAATGTCAGGTTGACTTCCTTTTAGCATGGTGCTTTAAAAGAAGCCTGTATAACAAAGTACTCAGGGTAAAAAACTGTGACAGTCTTTAGAAAATTCTGCTACTTCTATGCCACTTTGAGGAAGACTTTCGATGACCAATCCTATCATGTACACATGAATGTGTGTGTGTGTGTGTGTGTGTGTGTGTGTGTGTGTAATTTCTCTCACACACATGGAGTCATTTTTATAAATGGGTAATAACTACACAGTGAAACTTGATAGTGTTGACAAATTTGTTAAAATAGAAAATAAAACCTCTCAGAGTTTGCATCTTTCCGCTATCTACAGAACTCTGTTCTCTGTAGCCTCGGAGGCCACGGACCTGAGGACAGGGTAAACAGAGAAGGGAGGGGTAGCCCGCATCCTTCCTCATCAGGAAAGCAGAGTTCTTCCAGCTGTGTGACTGGGGTCCATGGTAGGGTTTGCAGGGCCAAACAAACAAGCATCAGACTCCAGAAGTGCCCAGGCGCTGTGACACAAACACCATAAACCAAGGGGATGAGACCAAAGGGCTGCAGTGAGCATACCCTTGGTACCATCACTACGTCACAGTGCCCAGGAAGGCCCCCAGGAATGCGGGGAATATAATAATGGGCAAGGACTTGTGAGGCTGGGTCTCTGAGCGGTGACTCCAGACTTGTAGAAGATCTACCACAACCTGATAAGCCTTAGGACATGGCCACAGCCTTGGTGAGTCAGGGTCAGGTCCTTAGCCCAGCCTTGCTACAAAGAAGCCCTCAGAAGACTTCTAAGCGGGGCCAGGAAGGACTGCTGCTGCAGAGGCCGGGTGGGGCACCTGCACTGGGGCAGTAGGAGGTGAGCTGGGAGCTGCCTGGGCCAGGAGAGGGGAAAAGATGGCGAGGGCCGCTTATTTGTTGTTTGTGTGTGTGTGTGTTTGTAAATCGTTTTTTTTTATTTTCTAAGTTTTTTTATTTACTTTCCAAATCATTTCCCCTTTCCCGTTTCCTCCCTCCCCGAAAGTCCCATGGCTGCTTATTTGTATATAAGAGGAAGAGAGCAGACGCTGAGTCCATTCTTCTGATTTCTCTCCCACCGGGGCAAAGCCTCATTCTGAAATACGTTCAGTATCATGGTAGCTGATGTCATTATTTTGCTAAACTCCTAACTACTTACTGATAAACATCCTCTCTCATTAAGAATGTATTCCATAAATAACAAAAGACAAGTATTTCATTAGAGAAGAGTCCCCCCATTTCATGGTTTGGGGCGAGAGAGGCAAACTGAGCAAGCCCTTGGCTGTCCTGGGATGGTCTACTCCTCTAACTGAGGAAACTGTTCAGAACATAGTCCCTCAATCGCCTTAAAAGTCCACTTAAAGGCTAGGTGGAGAACACATGAACACACACTCATACATTCATATACATATACATGTACATATATACATTTTACACACCAGAGAGAGAGAGAGAGAGAGAGAGAGAGAGAGAGAGAGAAGCCTTTCCAACATTATATTCAGTAAGACTAACTTAAGACTCCTTTCTCTCCCTAAATGAACTTACTGTTCACTAGTTGAAATTCCATCTTTATATATAGTATACCAATACAGCTTGGTGCCACCAGTGGCTTCTGTCAAGCTGTGTGTTCAAGAGCTTTCCAGAGAGGGGCTCTTAGATACAGAGGAGGGAGCCAACACACATGACACTCAGGCCTGCAGGGTCCAGATGAGCTGCTGCCCAGGTGTACATCTGCTCAGAAGCTGTGCTGTGGCTATGGTGTGATGGAGAGGTCACTGTCTTGGCACAGAGCTCATCTAAATTGGGGAAGAGGTACCTCAAGATACAGGTCATAGGGCCTCCGTGAGGGCCCTGGAAACATCAGGTGAAGATGGCCTCTCATTGTCCGGGGCTCAGGACAGTATTGGGGCTTCAGGCTCGCATTCTCTGAGACAATCCCTTGGAATACTAGGGTCCAAGGATGAGAGCAGGGCGCTGGGCTGCGGCTGTAGTTGGCAGGCAAGAGATAAAGCTGTCACCAGTCACCGCAACCTGGCGAAACAGGGCCCTCAGGGCTCTAGACCACCGCCTTCCATATTCCAAAAAGTTAAAACAGGCTTCCCCTCTGTTACGTGTGGCAAATACAGCGGCTTCTAGGACAGACAGGAGGGTGGATTCCGCACAGCAAAGGCCCAGGGCATCTGAGCTGACGGAAGGCCTGCTGACTGGCCATCGGCAGGCACCAAAGCAACAAGAGCTTTCTGGAGTTTCCTTCCATAGATGGGTTTTTAGTGAGGGAGCACTGTAAGATGCACAGGCAGCTGCAAGTGGCCTGGCTGCTTAATACGCATGTCTAGCAGAACTATCTGATGCTTTCAGCACGCCAGGTTTGAATGTATAAAGAAGCCCAGAGACAATCTCATGTGTGGAGGAAATGCAGACAGGCTGGTGAGAAGGGGCTCGTGGGACATGAGCTGTGGTAGGAAAGATGGCCAGTTAGGCACAACTCACAAGCTCTGAGCAAAGGTTAGTGCTGCCTTCTTTCTCCCCAGGCACCCTGAAGAGTTTTTCATCTCAGAAGAGAATATGAAGACCCACAACCTCATCCCAGAGTCTAGCCATAGCCTTGAAGAAAAGATGGAGGGTCAGATAAGCATAGGCAGCCACCTTCCTTGGATCTGCCTACCATGGCACATTTGGAATCAACACAACTTGGCCATGCAGTCTGATGATGAAGCCCTTCCCATCCCAGTTCATGGAGGGGCTCTTCCATTACTGGGGAGCCGGTAGGCAGCTGGCTTAACCCACTACCTATGGGGTTTCCCAGCCATGCTTGGGTGGGAGCCTCAACAGGATGAGAGGCTCAGGGAGTAAAGTGCTTGTGTGGCTATAGGGGTACCTGCTGGCAGTGACAAGTCCTGGGGGACTCAGAAGAGGACAGCAAGCACAAGGCTGCATACTCCAGTATGTGTGAGACCAGAGGCGAATGGTGAGCCTGGGCCATGCGGCCATGAGGGTCTTGGGGAGCCACAGCCTCGGTAGGAAAATTTCAAGAGCTGCTTCCTATGAGCTGCAAATAATGACTGGTCCTCTTGCAACAGAGCACGATTTCTGGCAGAAGCCCCATGGGAAAGCCATCTAAGGAACGAACTTTAACTGAGTGGACTTTCCTCCTGCTTACTCCAGGGACGAGGTCTCGTTTAGAGCGCAGCAAAGAGAGGAGGAAGCCTGGGCAGGACCACAACTAATGAATCACACACCGGAGAAACAATTCTGCCTCAGAAACATGAGAACCTCAAGCCAGCGGAGACGTAGCTTCAGGCGTGCTATCTCTGACGGTGAGCTAGCTCATGGACGAAATATACTAAGGGCTCTCTACATGGAGAACTACCCAGGTCACAGCTCTAGGCCCGATCTGTGCCCTGTGCATGGGGGTGCTAACCCAAATGCAGCCCCAGCCTCTCCAAAGAAGGCTGGCTACTGTAGTCTGGGTGGTGTGCTCAACAGAACTCCCATACTTAACAACTCCGGAAACGCGTGCTCATAATCTGGGTGCTTCCCCTTGCCGAGGAAGCTCAAACTATAAAAGTAACAGGATTCATTGCGTGTGCGACATCAGTGCCACTAGGTGGCAGCAGAGCACCGTGGCCCACTCAAGCACTTACCTTTCCTCAAAGTCAAAACTCTGCCCTGGGCTTTGGCTACAGCCCAGCTCTGAGCCCTCGCAGCACCTGCCTCTATAATTCTAATACGAACGGGAGTCACCCACATTCCCACGCTTTATCAGCCACGGCTATTTCTAGCTCCCAGGGCACAAGTGAACCATGCTACAGAACTGAAACTGTTTCCTTCCAGGCTCTTCTAGAAAGTGTGTACTGGCCTAATTCATCTCAACAGGGTGTCACAATGTTTGTGTGACTTCAGTCAGTGCCCGTGGCCTGTTAGCACTTTCCCGGATCAACGATGCCTTTCTATGACACCGTTCACTTTCAGAGGCACTGTAGGCAGCACCAAGGCCCGGTCTTGGTATTTGGGTGGGGGTGGGGCATCAAAGACCAAAGTGGCAAAATGGAATGTGGAGTAAGGGGTACGGTTTTCTGATAGTCAGCCCTGCCTGGGTCAGCGGGGTGTGCTGGCCCACAGCCCTATGGCCGTGGTGCCCTCCAGGCCAAGACATGTATGACAATGAGTGTTGGAAATCTGTTGTCCCGGCTGTAGGTCTAAGCTGCCGGCTGAGCAAAGCCCACGATTGAAAGGGGAACTGAGGGGGATTCCGGGTCCTGTGGAAGAAGACCTTACAGTGTGTAGAGTCCTTCCCTAAAGGGGCCTAAAGCAGCAAGCAGCAATCAGTCAATGTTGGTCTGCAGAGACTGCTAGATACTGGCCCATTTCAGGGAACCTAAACACTATCATGAACCCCAATAAATGTGACCAGTTCGAGGCTTGGCCCTTGTCCCAGGCTGCTTCACAAGGCCATGGTGCTGCCAAGTGATAGCTGGACATTTTCACCCGTTACTAATCACAAAACTGGGGTGGAGACACTCGGCAGGCGCTGGAAGCATGCATTTCTGTTTCCTCCCTGGTCTTGGACAGGAAAGGTCAGGTAGGATCTCTGAGGACCATGCCCACCCAGACGAATAGCACCTAGGAAGAACTGCAGCATCAGCCTGACATCGGGGATTTACAGTCACAGAGAGGTCTAACCCTTTGACAAGTCCACTCTATTTCTGCTATAAATAGATGGACAGGTCAGTGACCCACCCATCCGCCCAGCCAGCAACCAAGTGCTGGTGCCATTGGAAGTGCTGAGCCAGATGCGGTCTCTGCTGGGTCAGTATGGGTAAGAAACTGCATGGTCAGCCTTCTCGGCCTCACCAGTGAACAGCATTCAGAGTCTCTTCATGGGAAACTAACACACAATCATGGCCCCTCACAGTCAAGGGGAGCCGTCCCTGCTGTCCCAGGACAGAGGTCAAGAAATAAGATTGCTTTTGTTATTTTTTGATAGACTCTCCCCCTCCCTCCCTCCCTCCCTCCCTCTCTTTCTTTCTGAGGCAGGTTTTCTCTGTGTAGCTCTGGCTCCCCAGGAACTTGCTCTGTAGACCAGGCTGGCTTCAAACTCAAGAGATCCACCTGCCTCTGCCTTCTGAGTGCTGGGATTAAAGTTGTGCACCACCACCACCTGCTGTCTTTAACAGACTTTTAAAAATCAGTTTTAGACTGATACCCAAGTATCCCCTTATACACTCACGCCCCCCTCCATTATCAACACCTCCTGCCAGAGTACCCTTGCTGTGATCACTACCCCAACTATGACATATCACTCCCTTTGAAAATGCATTCTACATCAAGGTTTATGCTTGTCGTGTATTATTCAACTTCGGTAGAAGGTATAATGCCGTGTACCCACGATTGCAGTATCACACAGACTAATTTCACAGCACTAAAAAAGCCTCCGTAATCTTCCCACTCATCCTTCCCAACCTCAACCTCTCGGCAATCACTCATCTTTGTTCTGTGTCTGTAGCCGTGCTTTTTCTAAAACATCGCACAGTTGGAATCATACAGTCTTTGGCATATTCTAATCAGCTTTCACTCAATAATAAGTATGATTTCTCCATGTTTTCTCAAGATTGGCAGCTCATTTCTCTTTGGCATTGAATATCATATCGTCTGAATGTACCATAGTTTACTTATGGCTTCACCCACTGAAGCATATCTTGTTGCATTCACATTTTTGGCAATTATGAATGAAGCTGCTGTAAACCCATGTATAGATTTCTGGGTGGGCTTAACAACCCATTTGGGTAGATATCGAGGAGCCTAATTGTGGGGGTCATAAAATGCAAGAATGTGCCATTTTTAAGAAACTAATAAAGTCTTTCTTCATAAATGACTATGAAATTTTGTTTCTCACTGCGGGGGACAGAGGGAGGAAGACAGGGAGAGGGACGGGGAAGGAGAGAGGAAGAGAGAATGAATGAATGAATGAATATGAACTCTTGTTGCTCCACACTTCTGCCAGTGTGCAGTAATATTGTCAATGTTCTATACTTTGGCCATTCTGGAAGCTGTGTAGTGATATCTCATTTTAATTTGAGATAAATTAAATATTTGTAATTTGAATACCTGTAAATATTTCAGTCTGGAACTCAGTTTTTTACTCTCCTGACAGAATCACATTCTATAAAACAGAAAACTTCTACCAAAACTGCTTCTTTCCCCCATAAATTGGTACTTTAACATCCTATCAGAAAAACTAAAAGCCATCTTGATTTTCTCCTATATTTTCCAGTCTAGTTTCGTGGTTTCCATTTAGGTCTGTGGTCCATTTTGAGTTGATACATTTTGGATGGAGGGGCGTGTAGACTCCAGAGTCTCCCTGCTGGTGTCTTTGCCTAAGTTCACCAAAGACCAGCTGACTATATTCCTGTGACTTACAGCTGAGATCTTCTCAGTTATGAATTTGTCTATTCTTTTACCAATACAATATTATAATGATTACTGTGGTTTAAAGTTTTAAATTCCATTTATGGATTTGTGTGTGTGTGTGTGTGTGTACACACAAGTGTGGAAATGTGTGCATATTCATATCAAGGCACACATGTAGAGGTCAGAAAACTTGTGGGAATTACTTCTCTCTTTTCTCCATGTGGGTCCTGGTGATTGAACTCTGGTTATCAGGCTTGGTGGGTGATCTCTCTGTTGACCCTGGTGGTTCTCTCTTTCTGCTGAGCTCTGTCGCCATGTTTCAGAGAACATTTGAAGTCAGTAACATCATATTGCTGTTCTCCTCTTTCCTCCACTGGACTGCTCTGGGTCAGTTCTTTCACCAAATAAACTTCAGAATCACTTTGTCAGTGTCCAAAACACAACTAGTAAGCATATTTAGTTATATTGTGGTGACTTTACATCAAGTCATGACAAAGTGACATCGCCACAATACTGAATCTAATCCTTGAATGTAGAATATCTCTCCATGTATTTAATTCTTCTTTCATTCATTTATCAGTTTTTTTTCTAATAGTTGGCCACATAAAGATTTTGTGTGTAGTATATGTGTGTATGTTTTCCTGTGTATGTGTATTTAGGGCCCTGCTAAAAAGTGGTATTATGTTCTAATTTTTTTTAAGATTGATTTATTTATCTTATGTATGTGAATACACTGTCACTGTCTTCAGACACACCAGAAGAGGGCATTAGATCTCATTCTAGATGGTTGCGAGCCACCATGTGGTTGCTGGGAATTGAACTCAGGACCTCTGGAAGAGCAGTCCTGAGTTAAGCAGTCCTCTTAACTGTTGAACTATCTCTCCAGCCCTTGTGTTCTAATTTTAATTCTGCTTGTTCACTACTAGCATACAGGACTCTGACTTATTTTTGTATATTAATCTTATATCTCAAAATCTTTCTGTAATGATCTATTAGCTTTGTGACTTTTGCGTTGCTTTTTGCCTGCTTACAGTTTTTAATCTGAAATGTCCACCTAAGGCCCAGATGCCAAAGTGTGGACTGCCAGCCTGTGGTTCTCCTGGGAGGTGTTGGAAGCTTTAAGAAGTGCTACTCAGTGAAAGGAAGTTAGCTCACTGCAGGTGTGCCCTTCAAGATCCTGGAACCCAACCCCAGTTTGCTCTCTTGCTCTTCCCGCTTCCCTCTGCCTGACAGCCTAATTATCTTTTCTAAGAAGTCACCTTGTTTTCAATCTTTCCTTGTACTTCATTGATTCATATCACTGCGATTTAATTTTCATGTAGTTCAAAACATTTCTGAATTTCGCTTTCTCATCCCCTCTCTCTACAGACTTTCTAACATCTCTTCTCACAAGGCAGGAGGGTCATATGGTTCAGAACAAGTCACTCTGACCAGTGAGCTCTCTTTGCTCCCAGGCCCCTTCCTTCTCCCTTCCGGCCCACTATCACTTTGTGAAACCATTCCATGGGCGCAGTGAGTGCGCTCTACTGGAAATGCCTGGAGCAAGAACTGCGTCCCAGCCTGAGTCCTGAGCTGCAGGATCATCAAACTAAATTCTAGACAGGGATAAAAATGGGAAATAATATGTAACTACAAGATACCATTTGCATTGGGAACTTTGCCTGTTGCTGTGATAAATTACCCTGATGAAGAGGAGAGAGATTAAGGGAGAAAGAGGTCTACTTTGGCGAATAATTAAAGGCACAGTCCATCGTGGCGGGAAGGTCCGGGTGGCTGACCTCACTGAAGCAGAGTACCAGCTGACAGTGTCCAGCCAGCTTTCTTCTTGTCTCTGCAGTCTAGGCCCAAGCTCAGGGAATGATCCTGCCCACTTTCAGGATTAACCAAGATTAACCAAGATAATCTCTCACAAGCAAGGCTGGAGGCTAAGTTAATCTAGGCCATTCCATACAGACCAGTCCAAAGGTTTGTTTCCTAGGAGATTCTAGATCCTGTTGGGTTAGTAAGCCTTATTAACGACCTCAATATTCAATGTTTCTAGAGCACTACAATGAATAAAACCCCTATACATCTACCTTGATCAAAAGTAAGAACTCATAAATGGAAAGTGCTCCCTGTGATTTTCTCAAAAAGAAACTGGCTATGCTCATAAGTATAAAACTCTCAAAGGATGAGCAGCAAGGAAATTCAGGGATCCTAGAGCAGGCAGCATCTGTACTAGATGGGTGCTGGTTACTGTGGCATCTAAGAAGCAGAAGGCAATGCCAATGCAGATCCTTGAAGGACAGAGCCTGCCCGCAACTCTGGGTCAACAGACAGGAGTAGAACCTGGCACAGATGCACTCTGGGAGGCAGTGACCCACTCCTGGAACCACGGCCACTGGAGGCTTGCTCTGCAGAGAACCTTCCACTCCCCCTCCCACTGCCAATCCTGTGACTCAATTCCTCTCAGTTCGGGCTCTTCATTCTAAATGGAGATCATGAAATACCCACCTTTCAGGGCTGCGGGAAGTACTCTATAATTTGTAAAATGGTACACAGATGAGGGAATTTTCCTCGTACGATCCTAAAGTAAAAATAGGAGACAAGAAAGGCATGGGAACGCGTTCACTATCTTAGTTGCAAATGATACCAAGATGCCACTGTCTGTTGGCAGAGGGGAGAAGAAAGGAAGATATATGTGGTGCACTCTAGATAACACGTCTCAGAACCTGACCTCTGTTTCCCTTCTGCAGATTGTGGAGTCCCCACGGCAGCCCAAGCTCTCTCCCTTGCCACAGTTCATAACCACTTGAACAAGCCCAGATACCAACGATGAGTCTTTCATCCATGTGAATCTGTCACACTGGCCCTGTGACCGTATCTTTACCAGGCCTTCCTTTTCCTACTGGCTATCAGATGGGTCACACTTACTCTGAACAGGGTTGACACCTATCTCAAGCAAAATTATCCCAGGGACATTGTCCCTGAAGGCATGAAGGGGATCTTCTTGATGTCTCTTCATGCCATCTTGCCAGCTCTTCTCTCAGTCTCCTGGTTTCTGAATGCACAGGGAAGGCAGAAGGAACTGCCCATCCTACATGCAGGCAAGATCAGATGCAGGGCTGAAACACACCTCACTCAGCCAGAGTCCTGTCATAAGCATACCAGTGTTTGTTTCAATTGGAGACAAAAAGTGAAACGAGTCACATTCTTTTCAAGCACTCCTAGCTCTACAGCGACCTTTGGAGCTGAGAGAACTCACATCTAATCTTGGCCACACCTTCTCCTAGAAGCCTAGCAGAGGACACAGAAGAAGCCTTTGCTCTGCCCGCTTGCTCTTTTCTTGCTAGCAAGTCCATTCCTTCACAGGCATTAGAGCCTACTAGCTCAGGATTCCAGTATATACTGAAGACCAGCTGAGACATCCAGCCTCATGGAGTGAACAGCTACTGGATTCTTGAACCTTGCATTGATAGATAGCCATTGTTGAACTGCCTGGACCACAGCCTGTGAGCCATTCTAATAGATCCGCTTTATATGTAATCTATATCTATCTGTCTATCTGAAGTTCTGCTACTCTGGAGAACCCTGACTAATACAGTGGCACCGACTCCAGTGTCCACTACTGGCTGGGCTGTATGAATTTAAGGATCTAGGGGATTCAGAAGGAAGGACTCCAGTTCCACTGCCATCTTCCTATAGTCCAGGTCCAAACTCTTTCTTGCTACTACCACTACCCATCCAGAATGCTCACACTAGTTTCCTTCCCTTGACCTACCTTGGGTAGGGGGAGCATCTAGCCTCCCAAGCATGCAAATAGAAGGTCACAATTTGCCTTTTTCTATGGGAGCCAAGCCCCTAGTAGGGGACACCCTTAGGCCATGCATTCTCAGAAGGGCACAGGCCAAAACTGAGGGCAGCTGTCCCAAGACTACAGTGTGATGGTGTCCCATGTGGCCACCATGGTGCCAGGTTAAGGATGTTCAATGCAGTTCAAGGAAGCCTGCATTGTCAAGGCCTTGGCACAGACACAGTTGGGGGAGGAGAGATGCAAACTACACCCCCACAACAGGGCTGTGTATCACCACAGGGCCAAGCAACTGAGAATCTTTGCTGGCGGAATCTGACATCTTTTGTTAACCTTCATTGTCAATTTGATGGATTTAGAACCAATTAGGAGATATTTATCTGGGCATGTTTCTCAGGGTGACTTAAGGAGGTTTAACTGAGAAAAAGGAATCTAGCCTGAAAGTCAGAGGTGTCATCCCATGCGCTAGGGTCCCAAAATTGAAGAAAAGACAAGAAAAAGAAGAGGGGGGAAGAAAGAAAGAAAGAGAGAGAGAGAGAGGGAGGAGAGGAGAGGAGAGGAGAGGAGAGGAGAGGAGAGGAGAGAGAAAGGGAAGAAGGGAAAGGGAAAAAGGAAAGAGGAAGGGGAAAGGGAAAAGGGAGAAAGAAAAGAAAAGAAAGGAAAAGAAAAGAAAGGAAAAGAAAACAGAGCAAGTCATAAGGAGCGAGCCAGCAAGCTCCCTCCAGGTTTCTGGCTTGAGTTCCTTTCTGCCCTGACTTGCTCAGTGATGGAGTGGTAGAGGAAACACACCATTCTCTTCTATTGGAATCTTTTTCTCATGCATCACACTTACAAACCTGTTCCTTGAACCTCCCTCCTATTGTGTATGGTGCCTCTTTCCCCTGCTTTTTGCTTTCTTCAAGCATGTGACTGAGTTTAGCCATGTTCATACTCCAGCTGAAGCCTCAACCTGCTCGCCCTCTCCTGGAGCCCATACAGCTTCAATTCTGTCCTCAGGGAGTGGCCCCAGCTCTCTCTCGAGTTACAGGTGGCTGGGCACACTTTTGAACGTCAGGGCACAACCCAGAGTCTGCTTTCTCAATGTGAGCTGGGCACACATCTCAAGCATGCTCAAGAGCTCTTCAGGGTGCCCTGAGCTCTTGTCCTGGCCTCTGCAATTCTCACAAACATTGTCTTAGCCCATTAAACCAAATTCCTGGCCCTCTAACTACAGACATCCCTGTCCCTGCTGTAGCTGCTGCTCAAATTATGCCTTTGCTGAAGGTTTTTGGATTAAGATGACAGTTCCTAACAATCTTCCTATTGTAATAAACCACCAGAAGACTCCTGGACACTAACTTTAGGCTCAAACCTCCCATTCCAAAAGACTGATGACACTTCCAGTCTGGAGAGCCACATAAGGCCTGAACCTACTTCCCAGCCTCACCTAAGAAGTGTGCCACAAAGGCCAAGTGGTGGATGAGGGTTGCTTGCCTTGAGGTCCAGTCATGTGATAAAGCAAGGAGAAGCCTAGGGCCAGAAGCATGCTGACAGGCTGGTGACAGGCCCAAGGGCCCAGCTCCCGCAAGCAGCTCAGGCCCAGAAGTGAACTGTACATCACTCTCGGGATCAGAGGCTAAACCATGTGGCTGCTCTGTATTTACTTAAGACTTATCCTGCAATTTTTCCGTTGTCTGTAATTACCCTGTGCCACTACATAACACTTGCTGTGTAGTTAACCAGCAATAACCATGGAAACTAAGTACTGTTCTGGAACTGGAAAAAGTAGTGGGGGGCAGGGGGAGTTGCTTTTTTGTTTTTTTAATTTCTTGGTTGTTTTCTACTTTGAGAGCAGTTAAGCTACAACTGCCAACAACTGGAACAGGAGCCAGGTGTGACATCCTGACTTCTGCTAGATCGTCTCCTTGGGTTCTATCCTGTCCTTGCTCAGATGTCAACTCTCTTTGCTCCCATTTGTCACATGTTCTTATGGACCAAAAACTATCCCCTGCTACAAAACTGTATCCCCTAGTACAAGTGTCACTGGAAAACAAAAGCTACCAAGTATATGACACAGCCACGCAGGCCATATAGCCCAGAGGTCACAAGTCTCCTTTCTGGCCTGGTCCCTTACAGCGGAAACTGTCTTGATGTGCACACTTGAATTTCAGATGGAGTCCTGTCTTCATGCCTCTTGGTTTGCATTTTGGGCTGATGAACAACAGCATTCTTGAGGAAGGACTTCCTTGCTGGACCACACTGGTACCCACAGTACCCAGTGCTGGCCTCAGCGGGCTGTTCCTCTGCCCCCTCCTGCTTGTGTATGGTACCTCATATACATGTTGTTGTTTCTCCCATTTCCAAGAGAATCCTAGCTTCCTTCTCCCCTCTTGCTTTTTCCCTGTGTAGTAAACCTCTAAAGTACCTGTCCCCACACCTGTCACACATCACTTACATGGACTCTATCTTCAGTCTTCGTTTTTTAAAGAAACACTTTATTTATTCTTATTTCATGTGTTTGTCGGTATTTGCCTGCATGTATATCTGCACCACGTGGATGCAGTCCCCAAGGATGCTGGAGGAAGACATCAGAGTCCCTTGAACTACAACTATAGGTGGTTGTGTGCTCCTGTTGTGGGTGCTTGAGCCGAACTCTGGTGTTCTGTAATAGCAGCAAGAACTCCTATCCATAGAGCCACATCTCCAGCTCCCCCGATCCCCTCACTTTCACTCTTGTCCCCTGAATCTAAAAAGCTCAAGGCAGCTTGTGGCTTCCCAGAGTAACCCATTGGTCCTCACTCTCCTCTCAGCAGGTTTGTCAGCGGGGATGGAAGTACCCCTGGCCTGGGAGGCTGCTAGCTTATGAACCTCATGGCTCCTCCTGTCCCTAGTGCCACTCAGGCCAATCCCTGACTATTCCTCTACCTCTCCTGTTCTGCAAAGGCTGCCACACCCAGGCCTGATGCTCTCCGTTCTCCACGTGTGCTCCCTTAATAGTCCATACTATTTCTAGCTACACATGCCTTGTCAGCAAAGTACAAGCCCACAATTCCCTTCGTTCTCTCTGCATGCCAGATGCCTCTTAGCCTCAAAGTCTCGCCTCAGCTTTCTCCTGAGTGCTGATGGCCTTCCTGTTGTTCACTGAGAGCCTGGAGGTTGCTCGTGCGTTCTTTCTCTCAGATATTGCTTCTCACTGTTTAGAGGACCTGGCCTTATATTTAGAAGCTGATGGAAAGCCTTAAGCTGCTACCCATAGTCAGCAATGCCAACCAAAGCCAAACATGGGCTTCATGTCAGGCCCTGGTGAGGCTTGGGACAGATTCACCAGTGATCACACTGTCCCCAGAGATGGCCATCCAGAGTGGACTTCACACCTGAGGAAAGAGAACAAGCAGATATACTCGGCAGACAAAGGAACAGGACTGTCTGTTCTAGTCACATGGTTCTACCCAAAAACTGCTTCTCACCTGCGCCCAGGCAGAGCCTCCCAACTAGTCTCTACTCACGCCCTGGGTCACCTGAGAATCTACCCTACCCGCAAGTCACAATGACTCTGCAACAAACCATCAGCTCAGGTCTCTCTTCTGTGTATACCATGCAGTAGCTCTCACTCAGGCTGAAGGAGGCTGCGGGGACCACCCCTGCCTCTCAGAGCTAAGCTGCCCCGTGCTCGCTCACTCTCTGGCCACACTGGCCCCTGGGGTTCTTCCACCATAAGTTTCCATGCTAGCCATTCCTCTGCATGATTTCTCTGCAATTATAGCTTACTCTCTCACCTTTGCTAAAGCATCACCTTCTCAGATGGGGCAAGATGTGTGCACATCTACACGTACACACACACACACACACACACACACGCGCATTCACACAGACACAAATGAGCACAAACATGCACTCATGTACATATCAACAGTCATACAGACACAATCACACATGCGTAAACCCTCCCCCACACCTTCCTACACATGCATGCACAAACACATGGATAAATATGTACACACATGCATACCCATACCCATGTGTGTATGTGCTTATTCATACCCATATAAACCCACATTCACATTCACAGGCACTAGTGTGTTATAACCATGTATATTTGTGTGCAAACTTACATGCACACTCACACTAACACCCATGTATGTACCCATTTACTCTTCACCTCCTTCCTTTACACCCTCCCTTTTTCTCCCCTTCATCTCTGAACCTATCACTAGTTTCCTCAGATGTGAAGCCCATGTTCCAAGTCTTAGCAGAGCCTGGCACAGAATCCACTTGGGTTAATGCTGACCCGCTGACCCGTTGACCCGCTGACCTTGTAGCCGCCCAGCTCCTCCAGCCTCACACTCACAATCACTCCTCAGGTCCAGGTTACCCAGAAATCGCTCATCGCCTCCACTTTTTCTAACCCGATGACAATGACCACGAAGCAAATAAAGCATTACCACCATTCTGTGCAGACAGGAAGTGACAGTGTGCATGAGAAGTCATGGCCATCACAGAATCCAGGCCATATTACTCGGGAATAAGCACGCGCTTGCGTTTCACTACAAATTAATTACCCTTTGAACAGAAATGAACAGATGCGTAGCAGGTAGCACTGACGGGCTCTGGACAGTTCCTTCTTGAGAAGTCCCTGTGATGTGACATGGCAGAACGGGGTCACTGGGAACTGGGTCAGAGTGGTGAGGCAGGGCAGGAACCGGAAGTCAGGAGCAGTCCTGAGTGGGGGTGGGAAAGGGTGGGGTCTCTGGGCTGAGGTCAGGCACAGGCAGGCACAGATGGACAAAGCAGGTTAAAGGCAGGCAGGGTCACAGGTGGCCACTGTCTGGAACAGGACAGGGCTGGGTGGGCAAGTCACCAGCAGGGGTGGACGAGAGTACCTGGGAGGCCTCCTTCTCCCGGCCTGGGGACGCCTGTCCTGCCAGCCCACCTGCTCCCCGAGGAGAGACTGTCCATCTACCAAAAAGCAAGGGAGAAGCGTCACATTACCTGAGGAACCTGACAAGGCCAATAACATGAAGGCACACAGGCCATATCCCATCTGACCCCTTTCCATTCTTCTCAGTCTGGGAAGCTCACAGAAACTGGGTGTGGTTATCCACCAGCAAATTGTCCCTATGGTTCACACTACGCCTCAGTAAAGAGACACCGTGAATCCTAGTGTAGATGCCTGCCATTCCTTATACTAAGCCTTTATTGGTTATCCTTACCCAACCCTTTCTCACAGCACACTGCTACTGTACCCCAAAGCCTCCTTTATCGGACCAGACTCATTAACTTTATCTTCAAAACCGTCTGCGGCCTCAGCGAGCACAGATAGGCAGCTTTGGAAATCCAACCGCACGTCTTTGAAGGGGCCATAAATCCCTAGTGTTTGAGAAATAAGGCAACGGAAGAGGAAGAGGCAGCCATTAAGGCCTGTTTGGGAGGCTTGGCTGGTCCCATCGGTCAGAGCAGGGTGTCTTATTGGTTGGTGTTATGGAAGGCTGTCTTCTAAGCATAACTGCCATTACAGCTTTTGAAAATGTTTTTATTAACATTTATTAGCTATTGGGTTTCCTTTTGACTTTCCTACACATGTATAATATACTTCGGTCATATTCACGCCCATTTCCCTCTGTCAATAAACTTCTTCCCGACTGGCTCCCCATTCTACCTCCATGTCTTCTGCCTCCCTCCTTCTTTCCCTTTTCACCCTCCCTCCCTCTGTCTGTCTCTCTTTCTCCCTCCCCACCCTCCATTGTGTCTGTCTGTCTGTCTGTCTGTCTCTGTGTGTGTCTCTCTGCCTTTCCCTCTCTTATCTTGTGAGTTTCATTAGTGTTCTTTACAGGAGCACAGACACCTACATGAGTGGCTACACTACTGAAGAAAACGTCTTTCTTTCCTCCCGTCAACCATTCACTGCATATAAACATCAGGCAAGTGGCTCCCATGAGATCCTCTCCTTCCTAAGGCAGGATGATGACAGGCTCAGTCCTCTTCAGATCTGTGCCCTAACCCTGGATGTAGCAGCCATGTCATGGCCAGACGTCCAGAGTTCCATATTGCTACCCCACCCCAACCTTCTCTGGATCTTATCTTTCTCATCCCTACTTCTGCGATGTTCTCTGAGCCTTGGAGGGGTGATGCCGATGGCCTCATTTGCTAGGAATCCGATAGTCATTTATTCTCAGGACTCTGACTAGTTAGGAGTCTCTACAGTCACTGCTGACTGTGTAAAAAGATCAAGGCTGACATTAGCACTAATCTATGGCCATAAACACAGCAGCTTAGAAGACCATTTGACAGGCACATCAGGTCCATTCAGGAAAACAACTACAGTAGCTCCCTCACTCAGGCCTGTCACTTCCCAACCATAGGCTTTGGACGGGGTTCAGATTATCAGTCATGAGGAGCAGGCATCAAATTAAAACACAAAAAGCATGTGATTATCGTAAAATAGATCTGCCACTATTGCACCAGAGGACTCATCTTCCTCGGCCAGACAGGATTGCTGCATACACGGTCCAAGCTGAGGACAGCCATGGATGGCAATTCTCCCTCACCAGCCTGCAGAGCAACTGCCAACACCACAAGGGCTAGCTAGCAAGCAGGGAGGAAGCTCCCAGTCCAGTGGTAGCTCATTTCTCTGTCCTCTGACCAAGGCATGGGGTGTCTTCAGCAACAGGATCTTACAATCTCCTCCTAGTGGGCAACCAACAGCATTTGCCTATATTGTTTCAGGAGCTCCAGGAGCCTCTCTGACCAACCATTAATAGGACAGTAGCCTACACACAGTAGGGATTTTGTTTATTAGCACATGGCTTCTAGGAGCAGCTTACAGTACTTCCATTCCAAGTTCTTTTATACTTTTTGCTTAGCTTATTGTATTTATGATCTTTTCATATACTGTGGGTTATTATGCCCCCAACCTCAATTCTCTGACCTTAATCCCCCGCACTTCATGGCTCCCCCACTTCTGTGTCCACTTAAGACTTTTTCCACTCCCGGAATTCCCTCTTCCAACTTTATACCGCATGTGTTCTATATAGCCCTCCACACCACCTAGGCAACAGAATCTTTTTACCTGTCTCATAGGTCTCTGTTTTGGTTTTTTTTTTTCCTCTAGTTTCCTAAGCTCTACAAATACTCACTTCAACATAAAGGCAGATATGTAAGGTAAAAAGCTGGGACCCACATAGGAGAGAGAGAATTCACCATCTTCCTGAGTCTGAGATCCGAGACCTAGCGCATTCTGCAGGTCCTACCGATTCTTCCTGTAAGATTCCCACCTTCCTGTTTTCTGACTGAATGAAATCCCACTGGGTTTAGGCACCACGCTTCCCCTGCCCACTCACCACAGTGGACATCCAGGCTAATTTCCACTCCTGGCTGTTGTCAAGATACTGGCAACAAGCTTGTAGGTACAAGTATCTCTGTGGTAGGATATAAAGTCCTTTAGATAAATGGCCAGAAGTGGTGTGCCTGGGTCATACGCATGGTCAGTCTTTGGTTTTGTGAGAAATCTCCACACTGATTTCCACATTGCCTGAATCAGCCTATGTTCCCACTGATTCCCCTTCTCTACTCCTTCCCCAGCATCTATTTTTCAATATTATTTTTACTTTATGTACACAAGTGTTTGTCTGCTTGTATGTCTGTTACTGCATGCATTCCTAATGCCTGCAGAGTCCAAAAGAATGTGCCAGATCCCCATGGAACTACCTCTGTGTGGGTGCTGGGAACCGAACTCTGAACCTCTACAAGAGCAGGAGGTGCTCTTAAGCACTGAGCCATCTTTTCAAGCCCCATTTACTTAAATTCCTGAAGATAGCCAGGCTAACTGGGGTGGGATAGGCACGTGCTATGAGAGAAATCTCAAGACTTTTTAATTTGTATTTTTCTTGAGCATTTTTTAAAATATTTATTGGCTATGTGCATTTCTTCTTTTGAGGACTCTGTTCAGTTTCTTAGCCTGTTTTTAACTGGGTTGTTTCATTTTTTTGAGTTTCAGTATATTACTCCTCTATCAGATGTGCAGTTAGTTACCCATACTGTAGGCTGTCTTTTAGTTAAGGTTTCTTCTGTCTTAATTAGGGTTTCCATTATTGTAAAGACACACCATGACCATAGCAACTCTTATAAAAGAAATTTTCTCTTTTTAAACTGGGGCTGGCTTACAGTTTCAGAGGTTTAGTCTATTATCTTCATGGTGGGAAGCATGGCAGTGTCCAGGCAAACATGGTGCTAGAGAAGGAGCTGAGAGTTCTACATTTTGATCCAAAAACAGCAAGGGGATGACTGTATGACTGGGCGTAGCTTGAGCATATATATGAGACTTCAAAGCCCACCTCCACAGTGACACACTTCCTCCAACAAGGCTGCACCCATTCCTACAAGGCCACATCTCCTAATAATGCCACCCGGGGGGAGGGGCAAGCATTCAAACACATGAGTCTATGGGGGTCATATCTATTCAAACTACCATAGCATCCTTTACTATACAAAAGCATTTTCATTTTATGAGGTTCAATTTATTGACTTTTGGCCTGATTTCCTGAAAAACTAAAGTCTTATTCAGAAAGCCTTTACATATCTTATATCTATATATCTCTATATCTTAAAGTCAATTCTCTTTTCCCGGCTAATGATTTCAAAGTTTCAGGTTGTACATTAAGGTATGTAATCCATTAAAAGTTGATTTTATGAATGGTGAGAGAGAAGGGTCTGGTCTCATTCTACAGATAAATATCTAGAACTAAATAACTAGAACTAGAACTATCTTTTCTCTGATGTGTATTTTTTGGCATCTTTATCAAACATTTATTTATGAAACATTTCCTCCCCCGGAGTGTCCCATGGCATGTCTATGGAGTACTTTCCTAATTGCTCACTGATGAAGGAGGCCAGCCCACTCTTGAATGGTACCACTCACAGGCAGGTGGCCTGAGCTGTATAAGAAGGGTAGCTGACCATGAGCCTGGGAGCAGTCCAGTATACATCATTCCGCTGTGTTCCGCTGTGGTTTCTATTTCAAGCTCCTGCCTCAACTTACTTTGATGAAGAATTATAAAGCAGGAGATGAAATAAACCCTTTCTTCCTCAAGTTGCTTCTGGTCATTGTATTTATCACAGCAGAAACCAAACTAGAACACAAGGTCTTTTATTTCCAGATGAGTTTTTAAAGTTTTATTTTGTTGTTTTTTGTTTGGTTCAGTGGATTGTTTGTTTGTTTGTTTGTTTCAAGACAGGGTTTCTCTGTGTAGCCCTGGCTATCCTGGAACTCACTCTGTAGACCACTCTGTAGGTTGTGCATTGAAATATTGATAATGATTGTGTTGAATCTGTAGATTGTTGGACAGGACAGTCATTCTTACAATATTGATTCTTCCACCCGTAAATATGGTATTCCAATGTCTTTTCAATTTCCTTCTACAGTGTATTAAGGTTTTCATTATAGAGATTTTTCACTTCCTATGTTAGGCATATTATAGAGTTGTTGGTAGTAGTGGTTATTGTTGGTGTTCTGGATTTTTGTTTTTTATATTATTGTAAATGAGGCTGTTTCCTTGATATCTTTCCCAATGTGTTTATCTTTCATATATAGGAAGGCTGGATTCTGTATTAAATTTATATCCTGCTACTTTACTGAAGGTATTTCTCAGTTTTTAAGAGTTTTCTGGTAGAGTTTTTAGGGTCTCTTGTGTATGGGATCATATTATCTGCAAATAAGAATTAATAGCATCTCTTTTACTTGCTTCTCTTGTCTTGTTGCTCTTGCTAAGACTTACAGTGCCACACTGAATAAGGGTGGAGAGAGTGAAAACCTTTGTCTTAGAGGAAATGCTACAAGTTTTTCTCCATTTAAAATGATGTTAGTTATGGGTTTGTTATGCCTTTATTGTGTTGAGATGGATCCCATACCAGCTTCAGACATGAGTTTGGCAACTTCCCTTCCTTTTTGATTTTATAAAATAATTTGGAAAGGATCAGTGTTATTAGTTCTTTAAAGGCCTAGGAGAATATGGCAGAGAACTCATCTGGGACTGAGCTTCTCTCACTTGAGCATTTTTTAACTCCTGCTTCAGTCTTATTTGTTGTTTGTTAGGTATAGATCCGTTCAAATTACTTATCTCATTTTGGTTTACCTTTATTGTCAATATGTGTCTAAAAATGTATCCATTTCTTTTATACTCTCCTAGACTTCCTTGATATCTGTTATAATGTCTCCCTTTTCCTCTGTAACATCATTAACTTGGGACTTGTCTTTCAGTCTTTTCCCTAGTTTCCCTAAAAGTTTCTTGATATTTTTTATCTTTTCAAAGAATCAGCTCTTTGTTGCATTCTTTCCTTATATGTTTCTTTTTTTTCTTTTATTTCTACTTTATTAACTTCCTCCCAGATCTTAGAGATCAACATCTATTGCATTTCGGTTTGCTTGTTCTTGTTCTTCTAAGATGGAAGGTGCATCATTCAGTTATTTGAGATGTCTCTGATTTCTTACTGTATACAACTAGAGCTATTGACTTTCCTCTTAAAGCTTCATTGTCTCCCATAGACTTTGGTATGTTGTATCTTCATTTTCACCCACTTCTAGGAATTTTTAAGTTTCCCTCTTGATTTCTTCCCTATTCAATAGTGTACAGTTGAATCAACTGAGTTTGTGAATTTTCTTTGGTTTCTAGCTTTGTTCCACTGTCAGATACAATACAGGAAGTTGTGTCATTTTTCCTGAGTTTATTGAGACTTCATTTGTGTCAAAATATATGGCCTATTTTAGAGAGTGTTCCAGAGGCTGGTAAGAATGATATGTATTCTGTAGTGCTTGGGTGGAAATTCTGTAGGTGTCTGTTAATCTGATTTGATCTATGATATCATTTAACTCCAGTGTGTCTCTGTTTATATCCAGATGGCTTGTATATTAGTGACGGGTAGGGTATTGAAGTCACCTAGTACTGTGTTGGGGTCATAGCTTTATATTGGGTAATATTTGCTTTGTAAAATTGTGTGTACCTGTGTTCAGTGGATATATATTAAAATTGTAATGTCTTCTTGATGGATTGTCTCTTTGACCAGTATAAAGTTGGGGTGAGCCAACTAAAAGCCCTGGACCTGGGCCTGGGTGGTAGCTGGGTTGGCCAATCTCTAGCTCTCCTGCACCCAAACCACCAGGGCCAGCTCTGCAGTACTGCCCTGACGAGCTCACCCAAAGTGCAGCAGCTGGTAAAGGGAGATGCCAGCTCTCCCGCCCTCATGCTGTCAGGGCTGGCTCACCTGCACCTTCCCACCAGAGTCAGCTCTACTGTGCTGCCCAGGCAAGGTACAGGGTCCACTCTCCTGAGTGCTGCAGCTTACAAGGGGCAGGGCCAGCTCTTGTGAGGTATTTCTTGAAGGCAGAAAATAAATACACCATATTTTTACATTGGGGAATTAGGACATTAATATTCAGAATTACTACAGAAAAATGTGTATTGATTCTGGTCATTTGAATTTGTAGTATTTTGTGGTTTCATAAAACGTGTTTGCTTAACTGCTGTTCTAGAATATTCCCCTGCCCTCAGAGCCTCTTCAATATGACTGTCATTCTCGTCAAGTGAAGACTTTCTTCCAGTATTGTCTGCAGAGCTGGTTTATCAGTGATGAATTCCTTTAGCCTATTTTTATCATGAAATATCTCCCCATAATTTACAACAGTTTTTCTGGATATAGTCATTTGGGTTGTAGTTCTGATCTTAGGGAACTTGAACTATCTTTCAATACTTTTCAAGTTTCCATTGAGAAATCAGATGTTATTCTGATGAATTCGTCTTTATATGTGACTTGGGAGTTTCTCTCTTTCGGCTCCCTATACACTTTTTCCTGCATGTTGGGTGGTTTGTAAATTATGTCTGTGTGTGTAAGCACAGGTACAGGTACATGTCAGGGCATTTTGTGGAGGTCGGTGAATGATTTGCAGAGTAGGGTTCCTCCTTCTACCGCATGGGCCCCAGAGATCAAACTCAGGGTCACAGGCTTCTCGGCATGCTGATGCTCCTCTATGGCATTCCACATCTCTTGTTTGTATACGATGGCTTCTGATTGTGTTTTTATGGTGTGTGTGTGTGTGTGTGTGTGTGTGTGTGTGTTTCTTGTTTTAATTTTGGTTTGTTTGTTTTCTAAAGAGAAAGAAGACGTAGAGTTGGGTGGGTGGGGAAGTAGGGAGGATTTGGGGTTGAGAAAGACTGTGATCAGAGTATATTATATGGAAAAATATTTTCAATTATAAAAGTCTTCCACATGTTTACTAGTTGTTATTTTATTTAGTGTCCCACAGAGCTTAAGTAGACCATCTATGTGACCATGAGTTTGCGGCTAGTATAAAACAGAAACACCTGACTTTCATAGATTGACCTTGTATCCTCTAGCGCTGCTAAGCCTTCTTCTTCTTAGACGTAGTTAGCTTGCTTTGGATGTTATATAGAGACAGTCGGCTGAACATAAAGGCAAGGTTGCTTCTTCTTTCCCAATCCCAAAGCCTTTTATTTCTGTGTTCACCATAGTGAACTTGCTAGCATCTCCAGAACAATAATGAACAGAAAAAGTAAGAACAGGGTCCCCTCCCTTGTCCTGATCTTAGAGGGAAAGCATCCAAAGTCTACTGGGTTAAAAAAACTAAAAAAAATCATGCAAACAAATCACTTGGTTTAAGCTCTAACCCTAATGGACGGTGAGTCTTGAGGACCCTCTCTAGCAGGCCCTGAAAGGCATATGCCATGTGGTAGCCAACACAGGAGGTGCTAGAGTGGCACATGATGGAGAATATTGGTCCCGAGAGAACAGGTGCTCATAGGAGCCAGAAGTCTCACACAGCCTCTTCATAATACCCTTTTGTCACTGCTGGTCCCCAGGGTATGGGAGCAGTTATGGGACACAACCCTACTAAACAGCCTGCGTGTCTGAAGTCACATAAGAGAGCTAGACAAAGCTTGAGAGCACACAAACATTGAGACAAAGCTAGGATCCAAAGAGACATCTCCTTTAGGAAGAAACAACAGAGCCATGAGCACATCCTGCCACAGAGAAGAAAAAACAAAACAAAAAACAGGAGAAAAACAGGAAATAGAAGAACATACTCAGAACTATGTACACACTAAAATGGTTTTAGTCAATAGTTGGAATGTGCTTCAGAAAGCAAAACCTCAACAAACAGATTAAAGTCCACAGGATGTCAGTCTACAGGAGAAGGGGAGAGGAACACTAAGGAACAATTTATAACAATTATAATGGGTTAAATACAAAACAGTTACACCAATGTCAAATCTCAATAAAGTGTAGAAAAAACCCACAATGTTAATCTTTAGGCTTTTGATATGTATACTATAATCTGAATAACCAATGAGGTTAGGTACCTAGTCAGGGACTACGGGGTCAGAGAAAGGATCTCCCAAGGAAGTGGAAACAAAATATAATTTTACACAAGAATTAGAATAGAAGGGATAAAGGAGGAAAGGAGAGAGAGGGCAGAGAAAAGAAGAGAATATGGGATGGAACAGCTAACCCTAAGGACCTTCTGAAAAACTATATAGAAGCCTTCTACTGTAGAAGCCACCTAAAATGCATACACAGATAACAGGAAGCTAAACCGAGTCACCATGTAACAGGAGAGACAATGCCCCACCTAGACATCTTATACCACCATGTAAAACCTCTCTAGTGCCCAGAATAAGTCACATCTTGTTTTCCAAAGGGTCCCATGGACTTCCCCCACTGCAAAATACCACAGATTATTGCCAAAGGATTGATTGTTCTCTACAACTTGATGATAAGGCCCTGCTGATGAAGACAATACTTACTTACGTCATTAAAAAATGGAGAGGTTGAACTTCTTCTAGGAGAAGTTGCCCAACTAGAAGTTTCACCTCTACTGACTAGTGTTCACGGGGCTGGAAGGTACTCTGAATGCTACCAGGCAGAGGAGAAAGGTAATCTCCATCACCCAGCTACAAACCCTGCAACCTGCACCAATGACCTGCCTGCAAGATGTACGGGTGTGATAGTGGCACAGACGTCATGGGAGTGATCAAAAACTTCTTAAAATTGGATTTAAGGTCCACTCCATGAGGTAGAACCCACACCTGACACTGCTAAAGTGGCCGAGAACCTGAGTCTAAATAGGTTCTGGGCATAGAGAAAACCTACTATTTTTCTGATGTAGAAGCATAGCCATAAAATGATCCTGATGACATTTATACCCATAGGTTGGTGCCTCATTCACCCTCCACCCAGGGAGCTTCTTCTCACAATAAATGGGAATGAACACAGACCCACAGCTGGACAACGTGCAGAGTGGGAGACTTTGGAACACTCAGTCCTAAATGGGATGCCTTCAACAGCCTCACCACCCACCCCACCCAACTCAGTGATCTATGCAGACGATTAGGTGGGAAGGTTGCTAAGAGCCAGAGGCAATGGATGTTTCCAAGGACGCAGCACCTTTCAGACACAGCAGGACCAATGCACGTATGAACTCACACACACTGTGGCCACACACATAAAACTTGCACAGATCCAAGAGGGTTCAGCACTGAGAGGGAAACGAGGTCACACCCTTAACCAAGAAGATACTTGCAATTGAGGGGCTTCTGGTTAAAGGAAGATCTGTTTTCTCCAAAGGAAGTCTCATGGAGTTATATTAACCATACTCCGGGGTAGGCCCCATGCCCTAGAGTAGTTGGTCGAAACAGGTTCCATGGTTTTTCTGGAGTTTTTTGGGGGTGAGGTGGGGGGTGCTTTTGTTTTGTTTTGTTTGTTTCAGTGTTTGTTGTCTTACTGGATGGTTGTTTTGATTTTCATTTTGTGGGGTTTTGTTAAGAGAGAAAAAGATAAAATATGATCAAAATATAGTTTAATGCAATATAGGGTAGGTGGGGAAGAGTTGGAAGAGCTGGAAGAGGGAGAACATATAATCAAAATACACTGAATTAAAAAAATGAGGAAAATACCATATAGTTCTAAACAATCACCAACTCCATTTACTTATTCTCACCAGTCTCTTCATGTTTGCTGTCTAGATCTGTTAGCAGACAGCAGAGACTCCCTCACATAGTTTCATCCAATGGAGAATGCACAGGAGGGAAGCTATGAGGTCCTTGTCCCTTGGTGATATCCAACGTCCACCTGGAGGGCCCTCTTTTGCGCCCAAAGGATGCAGAGGAAGGAGAAGCCTCCCCCAGAGCTCAGAGTGCACTTCCAGAAAACCGTAAGGAACATCTGCAGGCAGAACCTGGTAAGATTCTTTTCTTTCTCTGTTCTTCTCACAGAATTCATTATAAGATGTGTTTTTCTAACGAGAAAGCTGAGGATTTTACTTAGTTGCACTTTAGACTCAGTCACTGGGCTGTGATCAGCCTTCCCTGAGAGATGTAACACCTCACTTGTCCCACTGTGTGACAGGTGCTGTTCTCCCTGCTTCTTCACACAGAAACCTCCGGCCAGATACAGAATGGGAAGAAGAACCATGGGATGTGAAAACTCAATAGACTGGAACCTGCGTGCTGACCCAGAGTAACGGGAGAAGGGACCGACAGCATCTGGGTGTAAACCAGCCTAAAGCCATGCTTCTAGGAATCAGATGAAACAATGCACCAGGAGTCACGTGAGGACAGTAACCATCATCCCCATCACACCACAGCTGTCCACATTGTGGGCTACAGGCAGACCCATGGGAGCATGCAAACCCAGCATGAGCACATGACCACGTGAATTCTAGGTACAGTCTTTAGGGGACCATTTTGCCTCAAGGTACAAGTCTTACCTACCAATCTTAACCACTGAAGATTCTATTCAACTGTAGCCACAGGATGAATGCAGAAAACAGTGTGAAAGCTGACGAGAGGCAGCAAGTGCCCTGGCAGCACTCCTGGGACCCTGGAGCTTAGACCTCTGATGACAGAGTGAGTTAAACACAGTCGGGGGCTGACTGCAGTGGCGCAGCGCATGCAGCTAGTGCTGGCATCAGACAAAACCCCAATGCCAAGCATATGTACGTACCCTGGCAGAGAGATAGGGCATCACCTCTCCAGAGCACTCTACACCAGCATGCCTCTGTTCTGGCTTCTCATAAACATTGACTGCATCTTTGAGCCCATGGAGGAGCTGGTGAGGGGATGCTCAGCTTACTGTCCACTGAGAGTGACAGCATGCTCTCCGTCCATCTCATCTACCTACATGCCCCGTTCTTTAAGAGGCCTGACTCCCACTCCCCACCCCCAGTTAGGCAGAGCTGACAGGCCAGTGGGCTAGAGCAAGTAACCAACGCTGATCCACCAGCATCCCACACGATGACTGTGCTGAATAGGGGTGCGGGAGCCTCTCTCATATTTCCTTTGCTAAACAAGTTGCTCTCCACAACTTAATAAAAGGGATGTTGCTGGGTTACGTTAAACCCACATGGGGCGCCTAGTGACCATCATCCCATGGACGGATGTGATCAAGATCTACCCAAACTGTGAATATATTTTCCAAGTAGCATCTGTTTGGCACTCAGAGGAAACCAGGATTGCACTGTGGGTGCAATCCTAGCTGTGAAGGCCCCGCTAATGATTTCACTGTGTCGCTGAACCGCCCGCAGCCGCGTAGCATGTGTAAAGGCGGCGTCAAGTACGACACGTTTTTTAGAAGTGAGTCTGCCAGGGGCAGACATCTCCATCTCATCAAGTGTTTGTGCTCAGAGCATCAGGGAGGCTTCCTGTCATAACTCAGGCCTTTAGCTACACATGGCTAAGAGCATGGCTGGCCTCTGCGGGTGCCACAGCAGCCCGTCTCTATGGGTGTTGTCTCAAAAATGGGTGGAAAGGCAATTCCATGTGGGGTATTAGAGAGCAGGGAAGGAAGGGCACAGACAATAAAGGACAGAAGCTGCCATACCTGGCAGGGAGAATACTGCTGCCCTGGCGCTTGGCCAACCTTGGCTGTAGTACCAGTCCCAAGGCCGTATCTACACCCAAGCAAAATCAGGCCCATACCACAAGGCAGGACTACGGCCCTCAGTGGGTCCATGGGCCACCTGGGGCTGACTTTGCCACTGATGGCTCCTAAGTCTTGCTATTCCCCAACTCTTGGACCTTCATCTATTAAACTGGGGTGACAATTTACACCTTACAAAGATAAAACAGTGCAGCTCCTGTGGAGGACAGGTGGTTCCTCGGTAAGTTAAGTGTGGAACTGTCACACCTACATTTAATGTGATTCCCAGGGAACTGAAAATTTCCAAACCAAATAATAATAACCATCATGATCATCATGATCATCATCATCATCCAAGAAGCTTCCTGGCCAAAAGAGAAAAAGCAGACAGGCAAAAAACAATGTTCACCAACAGAAAAACGGAGTGAAGTAAACAATATATTTCTTCAATTATTATTCAGGTATAAAAAGTAATAGGGGTCGGGGATGTAGCTCAATGGTAGAGTTATTTGCACAGCATCCACAAGACCTGAGGATTAACCTCTAGAGCTACAAAATAATAACAATATCAATAACAATAACATAAATAATGTATGATAAAACAATGAAGGTCTGAGATATGTTATAACATGAATGTAACTTGAAAGTGAACACGTGGGGAAGGGAGCCCATCAATCAGACTGTGGTATATGATTACACATGTCTGAAACATCCGAGACAGGCAGAGACAGAAAAGGAGACCAGTGAAGGTAGGGATGGAGAATGGAGATGGCTGCTTCGTAGGATCAGGGTTTTTCTTTCGAGTGTTAAAATACTCTGCAACTAGACAGATGTGGAAGCTGGGCAAACCACAAATACACTAGATGTGCCTTAGAAAGGGTGAATTTTACATGATATGAACCAAAATCTACGGGTACATTAAAGTCATCACCACGCAGAGCTGTGTTACTTTCAGCAGAGAGAGACAGAGGAGAGTGTGGTTAGTTCACATTTGATACTCTGGTTTTTGAAGCTGCTGTTAATTATGTGTTGTTCTTCTTCCCACTTGGTTTAGAAAAAAAATTAACTACTTCTAAATAGTCCACAAGTTAATTAGCCATGGGACCCAAAGTGAGCAGCAACCATTCTCAGGCTAAGCAAAAAACCCTGGCAACTACAAGAAATTGGCCTCCGAGTAACTGGACAACATCGTTTATCTCCGCAGGGACTACGCCCACTGTGTAAATGCCGGTCGCTCTCGTGAATGTGTTGCCGGAACTCACATAAGGGGCATTTAAATCTGTGCAGCTGCCATGACAAAATTCTTAAGTAGCTCAGACAGCAAGCCTTTCTTCCTGGCACCCCTGGGGGCTGCAGGATGCGATCAGTGCACCAGGATGGCCTGGCTCAGGCAGAAGCTTAGTCTCCAGCTGCCCACTTTCTGCACTCCGGGTACCATGCTCCTGCCTCCCGCTAAGGGCACCATGGTCCTTCAGTGGCTTCACTCGGGGCTTTAACTTATCACCATGTTATCATGTATGCTGGGCCCCACTGCATGGGAACCCTCTGCCATGCTTGGTCACCTTTTGAACCCTCTCTCTGGCTCAGTCCCCACTGTCCACGCTGGACCAGGAACAGCTGCCCTACCTGTCCAGCTCCAGGCCTCTGGGGCCACTGTCACGGTCAGCAAGGCTCTATGCAATTCCTCTTTCCAGGAGCAAGGCAGCTCTGCCACAGTCCTGCCGGCTCTCGGGAAGCCACATCTGTCTCTACGCTGTAATTATCACTTAGCAAGCACACGGAATGATGACACCACTCTTTCCTTGCCAAAATGTGACAAACAGAAAACACTGTAAAGCTATTTTTGACATTCGATGATTCTATTTAAATTAAAAGCACGAAAACACCCTTGAAGTAGTGGCATTGTCCCATCCGTGTACTGTCACAACCACAGCTCTGTGCCCCTCCCCTTCTTCTACAGGATGTCTGTCCCAGCCAGGTGTACCAGAGGGTCAAGAGAGAGGGACAGAGCCACAGTGCCTCCCACAGAAGTGGTCAGCATACAACCGGCATGTTTGGGCTGCCGGGACTGGACCAGTATTCCTGATGCTGTATCACAAAAGCAGTGACCTTAGTGGAGAAGGAAGGGTGCCTAGCAGCCGGCTTCACATTTCTAAATAATGACAGCTTTTCTTCATTTATTTCAGAAACAAAACACATGCTGTATGTAAACACCCCATCATACCAGAAGGTAAAGGAATTGTTTCATGTACACAGAATCAAGGCTAACCCCTATCAAACAAATCGCAAGCAAGACCAGTGAGCAGACTAAACCTCCCCAAGACCACAGCACCGGTCAATAGGGTATCCTAAAGATGCTAGGCAGGGAATAGGGTGGCAGAGGTGGCTAGGCCTGGGTCTGCCCTGCGTATGGTGCTGACTGTAGCAAAATCCAGTAACCAACCCTGGCCAGGTTTCTGATCAAATGCTACAACAATACTAACAATGGGACACAAAGCAGGAGAGCAGCAACCCCATGCTTCTGCCACCCTATAGGGGCTCCCCTTTGAATCCCCCCTCCCCTCCCCCTCCTCCTCCTCCTTCTCTCTTTCTCCTCCCCCTCTTAGCAGGTAATTTTGGCTTCAACACATTTGCATTTTGAATGTTTCTCTACACTTAAATAAAATTAAAAGGATAAATAACAAACCATCTACACTCAGTGTTTGGCACGTATTACATTGCAGCGCGACGCTCTCAGTACCTAGCAGCTGAAACGTCGGCTCTACATGCTTCAGAGCAGGAGTATCATGCCAGTGACTGAACAGGCCTCCCGAGGTATCAGTCTATACATCACTTAAACTACAAACAGATGCTTATCATGGCAATAGAAAGAGAGAATAGAAACCAATGTTTTATAGCAAATACTCGTTCCGTAAGACTGAGGACAGGCCATTGCACCAACGGTGGGACACTTGAGTGTCCAGCAGAGGGCAGCCTGAAACCTTGATGTAGTGGTCATCAGACCACATGGGGCCTGGTCTGAGAACTTCACAGAGGTCCGAGCAATAAAGAGTACACAGCACTAAAGGAAGCTAAACACCAGGGATCGGGGATGGGGAGAGGCACTTCCAGAAAAGAACCACAGATGTTATAACACAGAACAGTCAAGGCTCAATGGCCCCCCTGGAAAGTCTGTGGTATGGAGTCTCCTGACACCCTACTCCTGTCAGACCACAAGAAAACCTGAGAAATTCCTTTATGAGAGCGGGGTGACTAGAAAATGTTTCCACAAATGTTTTACAGGATTTCATCCTGAAAGGGTAGAGACCAGGGTGAACTTAACTTAAAGGAGCAGCACTGCGTGATGGAGACTCGGAGGTGCTGTGGTGCCTCCTTGCCCTCAGTCTTAGGTTCTTTCCTTTAAGAGCATGCAGTGCAGAAAGGACAGGCACTCACTAAGACCTGCAGTGGAGCCTGAAGGAATGGAGACCTCCATCCCACAGGCTGTAAGGAAGCCCCCACAGGGGTAGGCCTCCATTCTGAGGTCAGTCAACATACACAGCACTACAGTAAACCCAGCAAGAAGCACCTCTCCCACTCTTCAGTTCCTGCTCCCCCCAAAAGTGAGATAATACGTAATTATTGCTTTAAGGAACAGTACATGGCAAGAGAAACCAACATAACAGCATTTCAACCAATGATGGACCATATGCATGATTATGGTCCCAGAAGAATATACAATACAGCACATGCAATTAGATGTAGAAAGCATATTTTATGATAATGTACAACAGTGTTACTGTTGATGTGTTTGGTATATATTTATGTATTCACCATACTTTTTATTGTTATATTAGAGTATCCTGCTACATAGAAAAACAGCTTTCTGTAAGCAGTCAGCTGTGTGACCCCTTGATGACCAAGGGGCCATGTCAGGGGCCATAACATATGCCATCCAGGGGACATGAATGTATTAGATGAGGTTTGGACAAAGGAAAACAAACAAACAAACAAACAAACAAACAAACAAAAATGCCTGATGAGACATTTCTCTAAATGTGCTTCCATCATTAAATGACACGAGATTGTCTGGAAAGGAAGCATCCGGATGAAATCTACAGAGATGCCTGTCAAGAAAATCAGACTAGAAAGCATAAGCCTGTGTCAGGAACAACAGCAGAAACTACCGAAAAGTCACGGAGAGAGAAACCAGATGCAATCTGAGGGCTGGCACAAGGAAATCTACTGGACAAACCACCAAGACTGTGTGGAAAGTAGGGAAGTCCACCGGAACCCCACTAGTTGGGCAATGGTGTCTGTGCCACACTATAGCTGACAAAGAAGAAAGAAAGTCAAAGTGAGTGTATCCTAAGGGCATGTATATCCTACACCCCTGGCACTCCATACCCAGCTGCAAGTGTGTCAAGGCCCAGAGACAGGCCACAGTGAGCAGTGAGCACCCATGGGACATCAGAGACACTGTACTAGGACCCAGTGACAGGCCATAGTGAGCACCTAGCACTCTCTAAATGCCAATTTTACCAAGTAACAGAGAAACACTTCCTGGGAAATCAGCATGCTGGTTATCAAACACTGAAATATACCACCAGAGGGAACAGTGAGAAAACAGTAATGACCAGGTTAAATGGTCCAGGCCTGGCCCTGAGACTGACTGTACAGGAGACAACACAGAAAATTCTAAGGGTGGGAAATACTGTCAAGATCCAGGCCCAACATACGACCTTTAGAGAGAACAAGACGGAACTAGAGCAAAGTGGAAAGACAAGAAGATTCTGAGGGGTTCTGCAGTGTGTAGGCAAAGGGGAGTGGCAGCAGGGAACACTGAGAGCAAGCCATGACTTACATGGGACACAGAATGAGACACAATGAGCAATCTCCTCCCTGCACAGGCCATTCAAGAAAGCAATTCACTCAGGAAACTCTCCAAAGTACCTGGATATCTGTAGAGGTTTCCAATACATCTGGATTTGCCTACCATTTTATACTGTATTTTCTCGGTGGGGACCTTTTAAATCTCGTGTGTTGTTTTGCAATTTCCTCCATGTCTTAGTTAGGGTTTTACTGCTGTGAACAAACACCATGACCGAGGCAACTCTTATAAGGACAACATTTAATTGGGGCTGGCTTACAGGTTCAGAGGTTCAGTCCACTATCATCAAGGTGGGAGCATGTCAGCATCCAGGCAGGCATGGTGCAGGAGGAGCTGAGAGTTCTACATCTTCATCTGAAGGCTGCTAGTGGAAGACTGGCTTCCAGGTGTCTAGGATGAGGATCTTAAAGCCTATGAAACACAGTGACACACCTACTCCAACAGGGCCACACCCACTCCAACAAGGCCACACCTCCTAATAGTGCCACTTCCTGGGCCAAGCATATACAAAAAGTCACATGCTACTACTTTACATACTTTTTTTTCCTTCTTATTTTTTTAATCCTAGAATTAACTCCTTAAATCTCTAGATCAGTAACTCTCAACCTTCCTAATGCTGTGATCCCTTAATATGGTCCCTCATGTCGAGGTGACCCCCCCCCCATAAAATTATTCTCATTGCTATTTCGTAGTTGTAATTTCACTACTGTTATGAATCATAATGTAAATGTTTGTGGTTTCCAATGGTCTTATATGCCTCCTGTGAAAGAGTGGTTTGACATCCCCAAAAGGGACTCACAGGTTGGGAACTACTGCCCTAGAAGATCCAAGTCTGCAGTTCTCACACTTCACCCAAACAGTCCCAGGGCCTATAACCCTCACCACTCCAATCTTGACTTAGGGGCTCTCCCTGACGTATCAGTGTGGCCGTTCTGGAGGATACTTGCCTCATGGTTGAAATTACAGGCACATAATTCTGCTTCCAACTCCTTAACTTCAGACTGTGTATACAGGACAATGTGTGTCTCCCTAAAACTGAACACACAGAAATGCTTTTGCTAAAGGCCTGCAGCTATCAAATTATCTCTGGTATATCTGTATTAATATGTGTTTGGCTCGCCTATCTATTTCTGAAAGATGTATTCATGAAGAACGGAATGCCAAGCAGATGTCCTCTTTCCATTTGATAAGGTGCTGTCCAGCCGGGTCACCACCTTCCTGTGACTAATGCTACTCATTTCTTGGAAGGTGGTGGCACTTTCCACCTGTGTTTTACCTGGAGTTTTGCTACCACAGGGCAGGAAGCAGAGTTGTTTCTGTCTCACCTGCTTGGTACTTGTCAGAAGGTTTCAAACTGTACCCTGGTGGCTTTTGATTCTGGAAAATAGGTGTATATTATTTTTTCAAATATTACTTCTGCTATATTGTCTCCTCTTTCTAGAAAACCAGTTAATCCCGTGTGAGGTTTTAGGGTCCCCACTCCAATCTGATATCCTCTCTTACACATCTTTTGGCCTCTGCTGTATCCTGGGCACTCATTGTAAAAGCTATAGAAGAAAGGTGCTCACAAAAGGAAACCAAGAAGCGCAGACTGTTATGTAGCTGAGGTTGCTAATGAAGAGCAATTCAATATGGACAAGCGATAAAACATTAGACAGGACATGGAATCCTCGCTCCTTTAATCCCAGCATGTGGGAGGCTGAGGAAGATAGTAGGTTCGAGGTCAGCCTGGGCTACATGGCAAGTTCTAAGCCAGAGTACACAGGATACACAGGGCAACAGTGTCAAGAAAGAAGGACAGACAGAACACTGACTGACAGAAAAAGAGACAGGTTGGATTGATTCTAATGTTTACAGAGGCTATTCTGAAACCATTCTGATATCAAACAGAATTGTGGCTATATTCAAAGATATTTCTGAAAAAACATTTAGGAAATTTCATTCATAGTTGAAAATTCTTCACAAACTAAATTATAAGCCCAAGTGCTTATGATGCAAAATCTAAAAATCATGGAGGACAGAACACTAATTCCTCTAAAAAACAGACAAGGAGACTGTGTGAGCTCAAGACTCCCTTGATGGAAAAACTCTTGTCTATTTTGAGAAAGAAAATCATAGGTCAGAATTATGATTGTACTTGCAAAAAAAAAATTCCTTTTAGGCAACACATTATAACTAAGTAGGACTTGATTAGCTAATGTTAACTCAACAATCAACAAGCAACATGATTTATCATTTTGTAGACTGAAAATAAAAATACCCACACATTTCAATAAGTATTTGACAAAACAAACTTTTGATAAAACTAACAAAACTTTAAGTAACCTGTTGAAATTTATCGAATACCCATGGTTCTCAGCAAACTCCTTACCCGTAGCTGTCATTGTACACAGTTAAAACCAGACTCCTTAAGAAATACTAAGTAACCCACCCCTACCCCCACCCAGAGACCAGGAATGGTGCTAGGCTGGCCAGCCTCATCACATCTTGTCATTGCCACCCTGACATGCTGGTAACAAAGAAATAAAAGAACACACAGACTGTGGTCTTGCAAGAAAAAGAAAACGAGAGCAAATACAGTAAGGCTTCCAGATGCGAGCTTGGGAGTGTAAAGTCAGTTGTATTTATTATATAAGCTAGCAAGCAAGATTCAAGATGAACTCAGTTGCACTCATGATAGTACGGGAGACAGCAAAATACTTAGAAGGAAGTTGAACACAAATGCAAGCCTTGCCATGTAAAAACTACAAAGCATTGTTGGAAGATTTTAAAAGAGCAAGCCATGCTACCTCCCCGGATTCAAAGACTTCCCGATGTTAGCGTGGGAATGCCCCCGAGATTTATCTGCAGATTCGAGGCAATCCTTGGCAAATCAGCCCTTATTTACAGGAGTGGGCAAACTGACCCCCAAACTCATGCTGAATTACATGTGATTCGGAATAGCCTGAGCACCCCTGAGCCACGAGAACAAAGGCAGAGCGCTCCTCCTGGCCTGTTTCAAAGCATCGCTAGGCTAGGCCTGCAGGTGTAGATAGAGCAGCTCTGGCACAAAACTATACCTGTGAGTCATGGGTTAGAACTGAGAATCCAGAAATAAACCTCGTATCTGTAACTAGATCTTTTTTTTTTTAAACTAGAATGCTAAGACCTTTCAACAGGGAAAGAACAATCTTTTCAACAAATTGTATCATGACAAATGGGTCTCCTCATGCAAGAGTGGTTTTGGACCCCTGATTCACAGTATAGCTAAAGCTAACAACAACGAGGACAAAAGTGCTAAGATTAGCAAGCTCTTAGAAGACATATAGGTGCAAATTTGATTTACATGTATTTATTAAAGGCCTGAGATGAGGCAACAATTTTTTTTTAACATGACCTTTCGTATGAGAAGCTAATGGGAAGAAAAGTGGATAAATTGGTCCTGATCAGAATTAAAAGCTTTTCCGTGTCAAATGACACTACCCAAAGTAAAAAGGCAAGCCATAGATTAGAAGATATTTTATAACAGTCTTATATTTGATAACAGTATTGTATCCAGAATAGCCAAAGAACCCTTACGACTCAACAATAAAAAGACAAACAGCTCAAGTAAAAATAGGTGAGGAATTTGAATGCTTTTTCTCCAAAGAAGATCCACAAGTGGCACGGCCAGGCATAGGGAAATGCTCGACAACGCCACAGTAGTACTTTCCTACCTACCAGGGTAGCAACGGTGCAAAAGCAGAGATAACAAGTATTGACAAGGGTGTGACAACAATCAGAATGCATACCCATCTTGTTAAAGGGCAGAGCATCTTTGGAAGACAGTTGAGCATTTCCACAAAAGTTAAACATAATGTGTTATGGAGGCTGTGAGGGGAAAATGTTATCAACAGTCTTAGTCACATATGGACTCTGCACGCTACATTACAAACATGCCAAGCAACATATGCTCATGGTACAACAGTGGCCTGAGATATGGGAGTAACCACCCAGTTTCTTATTGGGTGTGAGCCCCATTCCACAGCAGGAAAGTCATGTCTGGTACTGTAAACCCAGCCCGTCTATCTGTAGAACCTAGAAGGCTGGCTCCTGAATATGTGTGTGTGTGCGTGCGTGTGCATGCATGCGTGCGTGCGTGTGTGTATGTGTATATGTGTGTGTGTGTGTGTGTGTGTGTGTGTGTATGTGTGTGAACCTCTCCAGGCTCCCAGACCATCACAGAAGAGGAGGGTGGAAAGAGTGTAAAAGCAAGGAGGAGGAGCAGAGTGCTGATTTCCAGGCAGTGCAACTACTGCATTCTTAACGATGTGATGGACGCATCCACGGTTCATCATGGAGGGAAGGGGTTCATAGGCCCTCTTCCCACCACGAAGATCTATAAGGCAGTGAAGAGTTGCTGAGAGGAGAAAAATTTCCTTCAGGGGTATAACCAATGCTCCCACAAATAACCCCTCACCTAGGTTCACGTAAGTAACCCTAATTAAACTCATTGATTCATTTGTGCTCGCTTTCTCTCTCTCTCTCTCTCTCTCTCTCTCTCTCTCTCTCTCTCTCTCTCACGCACGCACACACACACACACCACACCTAAGCATTTCTGCTTTATTGTTGCTATTGTTATTTGAGGCGTTGGTTTTTTTTTTAAGAGTCATTAAGAACATTAAGGTTGAAGCCACATTTTGACAGAAAATATCTAGAAAACATACCTGACAAATTATTTGTATCAGAACATGTAACAACATGACAAACTAAAACGGATAGTACAAAAAATGTAAGGAGCAAAATACTTGAACTGACCCTTTACCTAAGAAGATATATGGATTGTAAAGGAACACAGGGGAAAAGCCTAGTGTCACATGTCACTGGGAAATGCACAAAGGGATACCACTACATATTCATCAGAAAGGATGAAAGTTTTTAAATTGACAGGTCGAGAACTGGGCATTCCAGGGGCAGCAGGACCTCTTGGCATCACCTGGGGTAATAAGAGCAGCGAACATAAGCAAAGTTGGCACCATTTGAAGGCCCAAACACGCACACACCACAGGACGAGGTGAGCTGCTCCTAGGACCTCATCTGTGGAAGATGTAAATGCACATACACATACGAACCTGTTACAGGTTATACCATGTTGCTGTTATCTCTGAATTTAAAGGTCCAAATTTCCACCACTATGGCATATACATTGAGTATCACCACACACATACACACACACACACACACACACACACACACAGACGCAAGCAGGCACACATGCATGCACACATACACACACATGCAGACACGTGTGTGCACACACGTGAATACATCTTAAAAGCATCATAGAAATATGAAGAGAGCAGGCACTGAAAGCCACCCAGTACCTGACACCTTTCTAGCACATTCTGAGATGGGAGACTGCCACTATAATCAACTGACAATGAGTGGTTGGCAGGGGCTCAAGGGGACAGGCCCAGAGGAAGATGGGAATGGTAAAAATATTCTGTATCATGACTGCAGTGACAACTGAAACCCTCATTTTGTCAAAACCCAAAGTTATGTGCTTAAGAGGAATACCTCTTATATAAATTATACCTCAGTAAACATGTTTAAAAAAGTACAGTATCATTCCAAGCATGATAAACCATACCATGGTTAAAGCACAAACACCAAAGACACAAAATGAGGTCTCAAATGTGACTATCATATTCCTTTTATAACCTTTTGTGTCACTTAGGATGCTAGCTTCATAAAAGCCACAGAACCAAGGACAGTACAGTCCCTGCTACACTCAAGAAAGTAGCTGAGAAAAATACCTTTTAAGAATCAAGTGAAGAATCTTTTTAGTTTGTTCAAAACATTTTTATCATATTGCTTTTAGCATCTCAGTTGCTGGCTTTCAGGCTAGACCACATCTAAAGCAGAATGCAGTGTAATTCCATCCAAGCCTGAGGTTGCTGTGGATGTGAAGGTGCCGCTCTATATTTGTACCTCCAGAAGATTTCAAGTTCTCTCGAGAGAAGATATTTTAAGTGCTGCTAAAACAAAACAAAAAACAATGATAATTTCTGGTGGTCATGACTAAAATGACTAGCAAATTCTAGAAGTTAGCAAGCCTAACTTACATCATAACAAAAAGAAGAAAAGAAAAGAAAAAAGAAAGAAACCAGTCATTAAGAAATGAATCCCAGGGTGGAGAGATGGCTCAGTGATTAAGAGCACTGACTGCTCTTCCAGAGGTCCTGAGTCCAATTCCCAGCAACCACATGGTGGCTCACAACCATCTGTAATGGGAACTGATGCCCTCTTCTGGTGTGTCTGAAGACAGCTACAGTGGACTCATATACAATCAATCAATCAATCAATAAATCTTTTTTAAAAGGTAGAAAGAAAGAAAGAGGGAGAGGGAGAGGGAACAGAAGGAAGGAAGGAAGGAAGGAAGGAAGGAAGGAAGGAAGGAAGGAAGGAAGGAAGGAAGGGAGGGAGGAAGGGAGGAAGGAGGGAGGGAGGAAGGGAGGAAGGAGGGAGGGAGGGAGGGAGGGAGGGAGGGAGGAAGGAAGGAGGGAGGGAGTCTTCAAAACCAAAAAGATCCCTTCCACTAGTAAAGATGCAAGCAAGTCAACACTGCAGATTTCTAGAGCAGTTTAAATTGTCCCCTGTCTTTCAGCATTGCTTCAGGGGTACTTGACCTCCATTTCCATTGCGATAGTAATGTATATGCTATACTAATTATACTAATTACCCAATCTGATGTACTAACAAGGCACAGTGTCCTCATCATTGTGCACTCTGAGAGGCAGTGCACCTGAAGCTCAGCTGGGAGCCAGCAGCAGAGAGCTGGCTGCCCTGCACAGAAGCCCGGCCAAGGAAGGCCGGCCCTGGAACACGCAGAGAAAGTTAAACACAGAGAACTGAAGGACCGGATAAAGATAATGTCACTGTGAGACTAAGTATATACATGCAAGACAAACACAACAGACAACACCAAAACTAAACAGCGAGTGAGAAAACTGAGGGGAAAATAACTACCTGTTAACTAGAAGACAGGAGAAAAATTAGGGACTGGTAAGATGGTTCTGGGTAAGGGTACTTGCCATGCAGGCCTGATGACCAAAGTTCAGTTCGTGGTCCCACATAAAGGTGAATGGAGAAACACTCCACAGAGTTGTCCTTTGATCTCCACATGCGCATCACACACACACACACACACACACGCACACACGCACGCACACACACTTGCTACACATGCACACGCACAAGCACACACACAATTACTCATATTTAAAGATAAAAAACAGAAAGTTGAATTAAGTTTTTAACAGGAAGCAAAGACCAGCATAATACTGATTAATGTGTCAAAGAAAACTTTAAGTACAGATAGAGAGACACACAGATATGGATATCAGGTTTAACTTACTGGCCACGTACAAAATGCTCAGGCCCTCAAACTGGAGGGCAGCAGAATTTCCAAACACAAAACCTTTTATAAGACAGGACCACACTATACCATTCTAAACTTGTGTAAAAGTAATGTGGAGACCACCATGTCTACAGCCAAGCCCTTGGAAATCAAAACACTTAATATACTTTAGCATGTGGGGTAGAGTGGGCATATATCTTAATCCCAACACTCTGGAGGCAAAAGCAGGTAGATCTCTGCCTAATCTACACAGCAAGTTCCAGGCCAGTCAGAATCATACAGGGAGACACACACCCCAGGTCAATCAAATAAAATATTTTAATGTAGTGTGTGTATGTGTGTGTGTATATGTGTATGTGTGTGTGTGTATATGTGTGTGTGTATCTTTAGACTTAAATATTTTGAAATAACTCATAAGCTAAAAAAAGAAACAGAAACAAGAGACTATTTATAAACAGTATTATCTAAATCTGTACACTGCTACAAGTACTATTTAGACAGAAATGCCTAACTTTAATGTTTACTTACTTGTTAAATTTATTTTTATGTTCTTTGGTGTTTTGCCTACATACATGTCTGTGTGAGGGTGTCAGAAACTCTGGAACTGGAGCTGCCATGTGGGTTCTGGGAACTGAACCCGAGTCATCTGGAAGAGCAGCAGTGCTCTTAGTGGTTGAGCCCTCCCCACCCCACCCCCGGCCCCTTTACTTACTCTTTCAAAAGATGAATACTCCTGGACATCATGGTCCACCCTTGTAATCCCAATACAAGAGAGGCACAGGCAGAAGTGTTTCAAGTTCAAGGCTAGCCTGGGCCACAAAGGCAGACACTGCCTGTATTAGTTTTCTTTAAATGATAAAACACTATCCAAAAATACCTTAGGGCAAGAAAAGGTTTATTTGGCTTACAGAGTATACTCCATCATTGAGAAACTCAAGCAGGTCCATGGAGGAAGGAACTGAAGTGGAAACCATGAAGGAATCTGCTAACCAGCTGGTTCTCCATGGCTTGCTTAGCATGCTTATAGATGTATGTGTACGTGTATATAGCCATGCTAAGCAAATCATGGAGAGCAAGCCAGTTAGCACCATTCCTTCATGTGTGTGTGTGTGTGTGTGTGTGTGTGTGTGTGTGTGTGTGAGAGAGAGAGAGAGAGAGAGAGAGAGAGAGAGAGAGAGAGAGAGAGAGAGAGAGAGAAGAGAGTGTTTTATAAAACCTAGGACTATCTTATCTACCTAGGAAAAGGGCATTTTCTTGATTGCTATTTGATATTGCAAGACTGAGCCCACTGTGGACAGTACTATCCCTAGGCAGGTGAGCCTGGGCTATTTAAGAAAGCTGAACAGAAGCCAGAGAGAGAAAGACAGAGACAGAGAGACAAACAGAGAGACAGAGAGAGACAGACACAGAACAAGCACAAATCAGTGAATGGCATCCCTTCACGGTTTCTGTTGCAAACTTTTGCCTCAAGTTCCTTCTTGTCTTGGCTTCTCTAAATGATGGAAAGATGAAATAAGTCTTATCTCCCAATGAAGCTATCATATTATGAATCCATCAATGAAGTAAATCCACTAACGAAGTCAAGGCCCTCATAATCCAATTACCACTCAATGATTAGAACCAGTAGGGTATGCACTCACTGATAAGTGGATATTAGCCCAGAAGCTTGGAATACCCAAGATATAATTCACAGACCAAACGACGCTCAAGAAGAAGGAAGATCAAAGTATGACTCTTTGGTCCTTCTTAGAAGGGGGAACAAAATACCCATGGGAGGAGAGAGAGAGAGAGAGAGACAAAGTGTGGAGCAGAGACTGGAGGAAAGACCATCCAGAGACTGCCCCACCTGGGGATCCATCCCATGTACAGTCACCAAACCCAAACACTATTGTGGATGCCAACAAGTGCTTGCCGAGAGGAGCCTGATAAAGCTGTCCCCTGAGAGGCTCTGCCAGTACCTGACAAATACAGAGATGAGTGCTCTCAGCCAACCGTTGGACTGAGCACAAGGTCCCCAGTGGAGGAGCTAGAGAAAGGACCCAAGGAGCTGAAAGAGTTTGCAGCCCCATAGAAGGAACAACAATATGAACCAACCAGTACCCCCAGAGCTCCCAGGGACTAAACCACCAACCAAAGAGTACACATGGAGGGACCCATGGCTCCAGCTGCATATGTAACAGAGAATGGTCTTGTTGGACATCAAAGGGAGGAGAAGCCCTTGGTCCTGTGAAGGCTAGATGCCCCAGGGTAGGGGAATGCCAGGGCCGGGAGGCTAGAGTAACTGGGTTGGTGAGCAGGGGGAGGGAGGGATAGGATAGGGGGTTTTCGGAGGGGAAACTAGGAAAGGGGATACATTTGAAATGTAAATAAAGAAAATATCTAATAATAATTAAAAAAAAAAGGATTAGATCCAGTAGCTGGGGACCAAGCCTTTTTGACACAGGAGCTTTGGGGGAGGGGACTATACATCTAAACCACAACCCAAAAACTACTTTTGTTTTATCTTATTATATTTTATTTTGTTATACTTTTTGAATGAATGAATGAATGAATGAATGAAAACCTAGCCACTAGGGTAAAGGTTAACAACTTAACTGTCACTCATACTTGCTGGGTGAGGGAAAATCTGTTTGCACCAATAGACTGACATTGGATGCATCAACCACCCTGGACAGGACTCCTGGTCAGGAGTAGCTCAACGTAGAATTGAACTCCACAGCTTTTGCTTTTGTTTTTTGCTTGTTTTTGTTTATTCATATCTGTGCATTTATTGGGTTATAGTTTTGTAGTCTTTTTTTTTTAGAGGGTTATCTTTTGGGGGGCAGTATTTTGTTTTCTTGATTTGGGAAGGGGTTTTATTTTTACATTGACTTTTTTTTTTTAGAAAAAATTAAAGTTGGGTGGATAGGGAAGGGAGGGAATCTGGAAGGATTTGTGGGGAGGGAAGAATAGGATCAAAATATATTTAAATTTAAAATCTGTTTAAATGATTAAAGTTATAAAAATAAACCACAATGCAAATATCAGAATAAAACATGAAGGAGTTCCTCTAATGCAGGTGTAGAAAAGGCATGAGCCTAGGGGAGTGGTGGTACACACCTTTAGTCCCAGTACTGTGGAGGGAGAGGCAGGTGAGAGACCATCCTGATCTACAAGGCAAGTTCCAGGCCAGCCAGGGACTCATAGTGGGATTATCTCAAAAACTTAAAATCCAGATGGAAGAATGGATATCAATTTCCAGCACCCACATGGCAGCTCACAACTGTCTGTAACTCCAGTTCCAGGGGATCCAACACCCTCACACAGACATACATGCAGTCAAATCACCAATGCACATAAAATAAAAATAAATAATTAAAAAAAGTACAAATAATAAATTTTGAGAATATCTTTAACAGGGCTGGAGAGATAGTTAAGTTAGTAGTGCACTTGCCACACAAGAGCGGGGTCCCTGGGGCTCACAGGCCAGCCAGCATGCCTCATCAGAAAGCTTAGGTTTCAGTGAAAAGAATCCTGTCTCAAAAACCATGGTGGCAATTGCTGAGAATTGACAGCTGAGGATGACCTCTGACCTCTACATACAAGTACATGAACATACACACGCACAATAATACTTGTAGCATACATCACAACAAAAGAAATGGTATCTTTAATATATCTACCAACAATCTATCAATAAAATTTTCCTAAACAGAAAAGGGAAAAGATCAAGAAAAATGTGGAAAAATCATGGAAAAAAGTATTGAGAAAAAACAGATGCCCACTTGGCTGAAAGAAATGCAATTTAAAACATCCATCACTTTGGGAAAAACTCAAGAGTTTCAGAACAGATTCTGTAGGCCCAGCCCTGGTTGCAAAGCTACTAGACATTGTGCTGGTGGCTTGGGACATGGTGACTGCTCTGGGAAGAAGATGTAGCACTGACACTGGACCCAAGGGCTACCCTTGCAAGACTTTCCGATAACATGAGAATACAAATGCCAAGAACCCCCATCAGAGCACTGTTCACAATTCCGAAACTACTTACATTCCTAGCACCCCGATAGAGGATGAAGCAGCCTGGACAGCAAAGAGGAAAAGAGGGACTGGCACTGGTTGACGTGAAGAAGACACAGACATAGAAAAATCCCAGAAGCACAGGCATGGAAGGCTGCATGACACTCTGGACAAAACTCATTCAGTTCTAGGCTCAAAAAGTTAAAATAGCAAATTGTGTTCTAATTCGGCTCTCTCTATTTTATAATGAAATAGTGAAAAAGGAACATATGTGGCAACATATGTTATATATATTCTATGTGAGTTAAGTTTGGAAACATGGATGCGTTTGGTTTTTATAAAACGCAATACAGAAAAGATATTTAACAATTTTTTAACATTAACTCACAGTGCTATATGCTGGTGACCATGTTAGCCTTCAGGGCAGGAAGGAAGGTCTGCCTTCTAGCACTGTCCAAGGGAGTTTCTTTCTGAGCACATACCCTCCTGACCCAGGGAAACGACCAAGCAGGGCCAGGAAGAGACTCGCAGGGACTCTCAGGAACATGTAAAAGGTGGTCTCAAAATACCACTGCCACCTCAGGGGTTGGGGCTGGAGGAAGAGAAAGAATACTGTAGCACTGAGTTGTGTTTTTATGTCTGTATATATGCATATATGCATGCATGTTTATATATACACATTTGGATGTTTAACATGTGTGCATATGTGTGTGTATACACATAGTGTCTTACATGGGTATGTATATACATAGTATCTTACACGTGTGTATACACATAGGGATGTGTGTGTGTGTGTGTGTGTGTGTGTGTGTGTGTACACAGTGACTTCTTAGTGCTGACTTCTATGGAGCTAAAAGAGCAGAAATGCACTAGTAAATAGTAAAAAGTACCCCTATACCCAGAACTCAGTCTCTGAATATTTCCATACTACAATGAACCAAGGGCCTTGGAGGAAATCCTGATGGGGTCTAGGAAGACTAGGTATAAGAGAAGTTAAAACATTAAATAAGAAAATAATGAAATGTTTTTGGTTTTTGTTTCTTAGGGTGTGGACAGGTAAAAGATTAGAAAGAAGAGAAGAGAAGTAATAGTCCTTCCACCCACCGTTAGCTCAGAGGACTCCTCTGTTCTGATCTGGACATTTGAAATCCTAAACCACTGAGGCACATGATACATCCAGAGAATAATGAATTAGAAAAACAGGATTTCACAAAGCAAAACCGATAATACTAGATAAGCAAACAGCAAAGAAGGGAAGACTGCCTCAGGGCAGATGGCCACGTATAAAAGTCGTGAGTGGCGGGCATAGTGAATGAACAGCACAGACAATCATTGTGGAAAAGACTGATCTAGATAGACCATATCAGCAGATGCTGAGCCCAGGCCTCTGCTACGGAACGGAATGGGCAGAGCTTGTGACTCTAGTAATTCTATGTCCCTAAAACAGGGCAGGTAGACATTCTGTGCCCCAAAGTGAATTCATAACAAGAGCCTCATCCACATAGGTGATATCTAAGAACCCATGCACTAGATCATAAGGATACACCCAAATGGAGAGGAAATTTGAGTGGTTTTATTTATTTGGGTTGGTTTATTGAAACTGTGCCTTACTCTGAAAGCCTAGTCTGGTCTGAAACTGGTTATGCAACCCAAGCTAGCCTTGAACCAATGGCAACCCTCCCACCTCTGCTTCCCACGGTATGGTGCTGGCATTAAAGTGCAAGCTAACACGCCAGGCTAGCAAGGAACTTTTATTTCATAAAAGAGATTGTATTCTTCAAAATTCAATAGCACCCAAATGACAGAAGCCTGTGGGGAACACTCCAAATTACGAGAGAACACAGCCACATCCAATACAGCACGGTCTCAAGCTCTGGGTCCTGACTACAGGGAGACAGACATTTGACAATGGACATGCTCAAATGCAGGGTCTGCCAGGACCACTCGGCGGGGAAGAACACTTGCCACACAAGCCTGACAGCATAAGTTCCAAAGACAGAACTGACACCACAAAGGTGTCATTTGATAATATGTGACATGTCACGACATGTCCCATACATCTACCCTAACCCCTCTCTCCCTCCGTCCCTCTCTCCCTTTCCTCCTTCTCTCCCTCCCTCTCTCCCTCATACACACACACATATATACACACACAACACACTCACACACTTCTATTTTTAGTTATATATTTTTTCAAATACCATGCTTCCATATCCTAAGTTTTCAGTCATAAATTTTTTCACAGCCACCCATCTATCACCATCAGCCTTCAGCTTTTTCAACAGAAAACGAAGTGACTCAAAGCTGTCTCGTGATGACAACCCAAGGACGTCTCTCTGGCCCCATCGCACTGAGTTTCTGCACTTCTTCCTGGAGAGACAGAAAAGGGCCCATGATGACAGACACAGATGCTAACCCTAGTTCCAGAACAAGCCACAGCGAGTGTGTTCCCCACTTCTCTGAGTTAACAGTGATGACGAGAAGGGTCAAAGCCCAGAGTCTGGACTTGTGCCTGTCCAATGCTGACTCATCTCAGGTTTCTGCTACCTCGGTGATAAAATAGGAAAATCAAAGACCTTGAAGACGCAGTGAGGAACTTCTGCCTGGAGCATTACACTCATTACGGAAACCATCTGGCCATATATTTATTCCTAGAAAGAAGCTGACTCCTGCCCCCGTACCATCTTATAGCAGTTAAAATAGCCTATAAGTCCTGCCCATGCCTCCTCCCTAGGGCACTGAGCAGGAACATCGTAGGGGTGGGAAAGCAGGGGAAAGGACCTAGCCAAGGTCACAGAGTGATTCCAGGAAAAGTCGGCAATTTCTGGATTCCCAGGCTGTAATCTGAGTCTCCAGCCCAACTGGGCTCTGCTCAGAGAGCTCTGATCCCATGCTTTCCAGTCAGAGCAAGCCCAATGTTTGCTCTTGCACTTCTCAGAACAGCTATAAAGAACCTACTAGGTCTGGCCCAAGACCCAGACGTTTCACAGAGTGGGTGGGCTTAACAACAGGCCGCCCCTCACCAGCTTGTCAAGAAGCCAGGACACAAACAGGAAAAGAAAAATCAAACACATTTTCTCAACAAAGTGGGGTGGGCTGAAGATAACAGTCTAACACAGTAGAAGAGAAATTAACCAGGGAACCAAGAATAAAGCCCTCACCACTCCTCACACATACACTGAAAACCTTCCATACTAAAGCCTAGAGGTTCTGGGGCCTGTTGCTGGTTGCCCTTCATATGCAAAGTCAAGGCAGCATCTAAGACCAATTAATACAGTATGTATGACTCTTTCCATGGAACAGGAGAGCAATGAATACATGCTATCGCTTTGTGGGAAAAGAAAATGAGACCCAAGGTAAGAGGGGAGATAAAATGAGAAAGTTTAACCAGGAAATTAGCACCCTGGGCCCACCACACTGAGTGGCATTCCTAAGAGCCAGGGGACATCAGCATCCCTGAGCTGGAACTTAGAGTATGAACCCCATAAACGCTGTTTCTCACTCTGTCCCCCACCTCACACCCTGCCCTAGGAACACATCAGGAAAACCGTAGAGCATCTCTACCAAGCATTTATCCCAACATGTCTCAGAGGAAACAGTTCTCCACCCTACGTGCCTACGATGGGCTACAGTGATTCTCTGGCTCCAATCATTGTCTCTGTCTTGTGGGCTCGCCAGACAGTCTGGCAGCAGGCAGTAAGGGGTACATGAGTCATCTCATCCTGAAGGAAGAAAAAAAGAAAGAAAAAAACAGCTCCTCAACGGCAGATGGCAGTCCGATCCAAATCTCTGGGAGGAAAACACACTCTAGAATCCTATGACCGGAAAGGCAGAGTGAAGAAGGCCCAGAGGACTAATAAGAGAAAGAAGAAATAAACGATTGCCTGATATCTCACCAGCTGGTGGCTGAGCCTCCTCGGAGCTCCAGGAAACCGTAAGGAGACACTGGTGTAGCGAGAGGCCTGCCTCAGTCAGTCATGGCTGGCTAGTGAGACCCAAGGCCTCCATAGCCACTCATGCCTTACCCTGCTCTTTGAAAGGTGTGACTGACCCTCCTTGGCATGTAGCAACTACCTATCTTCATATCTCCACTGGTCTTACTGGTCTGAGGCCCTTTCTACACAGAAGAGCTAGCATTCTATACACCTACACACACACACACACACACACACACACACACACACACACACACACAGAGCTTCCCCTAGATAAGTCTGTTTGCTAGGGCAGATGTCAGCAATACTGTACTGATGTTGTTGCCTCTGCTAACAGGCCTTCTTTTTGTCTCCCCACTCCCTTTGTTTCTCTAAGACAGGTTTCACTATGTAGTCCATGTTGGACTCCAAACTCATAATCCTCCTGCCTCAGAACTCCCACCCCCTGCTCCAATGCTGTTATTATAACCCAAGCACCCCTACACCCAGCTATATACTGCTCTTTCAAACAGTAAGAGCTCTGGTTGGCTCCCCCTGCCTAGGCACATGCTCCGTACCCCCCTCTTTCAGCTGAGCACACTCATCTATGAGGTCTCCCTCACCTGTGGCAGACAGAGGCTTCCCCCAAGACCTTCTGCCCTCTTTCATGGCAATACAAATTTGACAGAGCTCGGGGCAGTCTGCCAGAGCACACGTGGCCCAACCACCCACCCAGCTATGGAGATTAACCGACATTCTAACCAATCTGGATTACACCTCTTTTGAAGATTCTGCAGACTAGCTGATTAGAAATTCCATGTCCATGGGGAGTGGAGAACGTTACAGATCACAGATCAAGAGCCAACATTATTTGGGGTTATTTTTATTCGTCTTAATAGCCATTTATTGCCCAATTCTGTATCTGACCTAACATCGCATCTCAACTATCACAGAAAACCTTTGGAGCTAGTTCTTAGCAGATCACATTCCCACCAGCACTAAAGCTAAGAAATGGGTTCAGGTAAAATGTAAAACCTACAGCCGACTGCACCCTCACCTGCTTGGCTGTCGGTAGCTTGCCTATGTGCTGTCCTCATCAATGAAATTAGTGAGTGAGTTGCTTTATGACTACCTTTGTCCTCTCTTTAGCTCAAGCCCAGCCTACTTGAGCTCCCAAGCCAGTGAGAGATTCCACCTCAAAAGTGCAGAGGGGGGAAGAAGGGGGAGGTAGGGGAGGGGAGGGGAGGGAGAGGGTGCACATATTCAGTCCTGTAGACCATCTCATTCAGAACTATCTGACACCTTGCTCCTGCGCCGTGGCCACTCACATTTGCCCAGAATGAACTAGCTCCGTCTTACTCACTCTGGGACGGAGCTATGTCTGTATCAACAGTCTATGGCTGGTCCTGGACTGACACATGGAAACACACCTTGGACCCAAGATCCTAGAATGAACTTCCTCTCTGTTCCACCTCCCTCCTTGCCACAAGCAATCCATCTAGAGCCCACTCAGCTCGGAGGTTATGGGGACACAGCAAGAGACAGAAACCACAGAGAATGGCTGGCCAGCAGAGCTGGGCCAGCAGGGGAAAGGCTGTGCTTCCCCTCCTAGAACTAGCACATCGAAGAAAGAAACCATCATGGGCTGGGTGGCATGGCTTGGTTGGTAGAGGCGCTTGCTACCAGGCCTGAAGCCAAGAGTTTGGTCCCCAGAACACATATGATAGAGAAAAGAAGCAACTCTCGGACTTCTGATCTCTACACCTGCACTGTGGCATGCACACTTATATGCACACAATGCACACAATAAATGAATGTAAAAGAAATGTTTATGAGAAAAAAAAGAGAAAAAAAAAACCCTTCACCTGGTTGATATCAGTTGAATTAGGGACCTCCTTCAGCAGCGTAATCCTCCTTCTGCAGTCACCAGAGGGGTTCAGAGTCACACACACCCCTTCCCTGCAGCTTCCTTCCCTAGGACATATGACCTATCAGAGACATTCTCCTGCTCCCCACAAACTCTAGACTCCACCTCTGGGTGTGATCACTCCACCTTTCCAAGGGGTCACAGCCCCATTCCTCTTGAGGTTGTGTGACTTCAGTACAAAGTCAATGGTCCCTATTAGTCCCCACACCCCACAGCCACCTGCCCAGAGCACACCTCATCACTGCTTCCTATAGAACAAGCACACCTCGAAAAGACTCCTTAGCTCTGGTACTTCCTGGATGCATGGAGGCCATCTTCTTCATAATTCTTTAAAAATAGCCTCCCTAGAGAAAGAAAGTATCTCAGGGTTAAACTAAGAAATTCCAGAATAGTGAACAAAATTATGGGATATATATATATATATATGTGTGTGTATATGTGTATATATATATGAAAATTATTACAAAGAGAAAATGTTATAAATAAAGGTATTTAATAAATCTAACTAAAGTCCCACTACAAACCACAAACATTAGGAACAAAGGGACAAGGCTATTGATAGCTCATTTGATAAAATGCTTGTCATGCAAGACTAAATTTAACCACAAGAATCCAATTTTTTATTTTTTAAGATTTATTTATTTTTATATGTAAGTACACTGTAGCTGTCTTCAGACACACCAGAAGAGGGCATCAGATCTCATTATGGATGGTTGTGAGCCACCATGTGGTTTCTGGGATTTGAACTCAGGACCTTCGGAAGAACAGTCAGTGCTCTTAACCACTGAGCCATCTCACCGGCCCCGAATCCAATTTTTTAAAGATTTATTTATATGCGTGCATGTATATTTACACACCAGAAAAGGGCATTGGATCTCATGGGACCACCGTTATTGATGGTTGTGAGCCACCATGTGGGTGCTGGGAATTGAACTCAGAACCTCTGGAAGAACAGTCACTGTTCTTAACTATGGAGCCATCTCTCCAGCCCCCCATTTTTTTTAATGGGTATAATGGTTCATGCTTGTAATCCCAGTTCTGAAGAGGTAAAGACAAGCGGATCCCTAGGCATCCTTGGATAGCCTCCCCAGCCTACTTGAGCTCTAAGCCAGTGAGGGAGTCTGCCTCCAGAAAGTGGGGGAAGAAGGGAGGGTAAGAAGGAGAGGGAGGGGAGAGGGAGAGAGCATGTCAGAGGAATAACATTCAACATTGTTCTCTGGTCTCCAGTCCCATGAATATATGCATGCACCCATGTACTCATACATGTAAAAATACACATACATGTATATCCACATACATACAAAATATTAGAGGAAAAGACACTTTAGATGTGCAAAGACACTATCCTTAATCCTAACCCCTACAGGAACCTTGCACTGATCTTGATCCTGAGTTTTACAATGGTTATAAGACTATGGAACTCCAGCCCTAGCATTGACCTAACCGTAGCTCTAATCTTATGCTCGGCCAAGTAAAATATTAGGAGCTTATTGCAGTTGAAGAAATAGTTACAAGAATCGGTAAAATCTAATAGGGATATTTCCCTAAAATCAGCATTTGAAATCATCAGTGGAACTCGCTACATTAAGAGATGAAAGGAAGGCATCAACTGAGGTTTGTAATGTGTATGGGCACATGTGTGGGAGTGCACGTGTCAGGGTACACATGTGTTGGGGTGCACATGGAATGGAATGTAGAGATCAGAAGTGAATGTCAGCTGTCTTCTATCAACCTTCACCTTCTTTTTCAGACAAGCCTCTCCCTAAAGAGTGTGCCGTTTCATCTAGAGCGGGCGGGCAGCAAGGCTCCAGGCCCCTCCTATCCACCTCCCAGCATGACATTACAGATGTGCGCCACCATGCCTGGTAGGTGCTTCTCATCCAGTCAGAGGTCCTCAAGGCTTGCACAGTAAGCACTTTGCCCACTGAATCATCTTTCCAGCCCCAGCTGAGAAAAACAGCTGCAACTAACATGTTTAGTAAACTGCAATTTTCAATTTTTAAAAACAAACGAGAAGTAGCAATAGAAAAACTCTTACATGTAGTGAAGAGTATTTGGCAGCCAGCTACAGCAAGCAGACTTCGGGCCAAGTAAAAGAGACATCAAAATTCAACTAGAAATCCCCTTGCAACTAAAACCATCTTAATACACAGCCACTTACACATATACTATTTTCCTCTATACCATTATGTATCAGACAAATGCAGCATTAAAATCCCAATCACAATAACCAGGTGACACTGTAAGTTGGAAAAGGAGTTGAAGGGAGAGAAATTTACAGCAAAGAAGACAAACAGCAGTGAGAATGGCGAGACATGGCTCCTACATCAGGAACTGAAGAGCCTTCGACTGCTCACAGTTTAAACTACAGGTTTGAAGTCAGGGACACAGCTGTAATCCAGGCACTCAAAAGCACTGAGGCAGAAGGATTTCTATTAGTTCAAAGCCAGACTGGGCTATATAACAAGTACCAGGCCAGCTAGGAATATATAGCAAGTCACTGTCTCAACCAATCAACCAACCAAACAACAAACCAACCAACCAACTAACCAACCAACCAACCAACCAATGTATGATTCATTTAAATCCACATATCAATGTGAATAATTTTGTTTGTTGTTTACAGGATCTCCTTATGTAGCCAAAGCAACCTGGAACTCACAATCCTCTAGAGAGTCCTGGGATTACAGGCACACAATTACATTACTGTCTTTATTTATTTGTAACTTAAAAAGTCCTTCTAAAGTTCATCTAGACAGCATGAGGCTAAGAAAGCAGACAACTATTTAAAAGAGCAGAATTCTTTATCAGATGGTTAGTATCCTATAAGATTACAGTCATTTTTACAGGCGTGGGGTGCAATGGCAAAGAACAGATCGACCACTGAAGGAACACGATGTACCACGCGGAAATGATCGCACGATCACTGGGGAAATGAAGCATTTTCCAATGTGTGAGGTTTTAATATTTAGGAAATATTTAATATTTTAAAAAATTATTTAGGTCTTTATGTTTCTAAATCTCAAGTAAGTTGCACAGTAAGTAAGTAAGTAAGTAAGTAAATAAATAAATAAATAAATATGCAAGCAGGCAAGCCAGCCAGTACATAGGGATGGGAAGAAGAAGATAGCAGTGTAAGTTGAATATGCAGTGAGTCGCCTAACATGCCGCAGAGCAGGGGCAAAGGCAAACAGCACACTGGGAAACCGCCTTCCTCAGATGTCTTCTACAGGGAGAGTGCTTAGACATCAGAGCAGACCCCCTATTGGGTGTTAAAACTGCCCACTGTGACACTGCTTTCTATGTCAATGTGTGAATGTACACTGGGCCCATGTCTGGGAATGTAGCTCAAGTTTGGCTGGCCCAAGACTGGTATAAACTAGTAACCTAGACCCATCTTGACAGTTCTGTCGTGGCTGCCCTCTCCAACTGAGGAACCCAACAACAGTAGAGAAGAACTGTGCACCAGAACACTTACCTCAAGGCTGCTTGCGGAGCAACAGTGTGCAATGGGGTAATGGTCCACAACACACCCACACAGAAGGAACAACACAAACCTATAAAAGGCCTTCAGCCTGGACTAGGTAGAACATTCCACAGAAAGCTAGGCAGCAGAAATCACACCATGAGATTGTCGGTCCATTTCCTCCCATCAGGCATAAGACCTCATACATTCCCCCAGGCGCTGGGCAAGAACTGTGCCCAACATCTGGATCATAAGCACAGTAAGGACTGTGAGGGTCAGGTGACCCCACAAACATGGAGGAACCCAGGAGAATGCAGTCTAGGAGCTTGAGGAAGAGAACCTTGAATGAAGGGTACGGGGGCCAGACCTGCAGACCCCAAGTGGCCTAAACAGACCCACGTCCCCCATATCCTGCATGATGGAAGCCAGGCCACCCGGGGTGGGGACGAGGAACCCTACCTGCCACTGTGGTGACTGGGATTGAGTTCTGCCCTTGGAAGGGAACCAAGAGAAGAAAACATTAAGGGAACTTTTAATTTCATAGTTTTTCTTTTCTAAAACATTTGCTGTAGCTTTTTAATTTTCATTTTTCATAAAGCTATAGACATAATTTTTAAAATTAAACAATTAGACAAGGTTTCTCATGAGCAGCAGCCACACCTAGTCACTTGCCTTGCTCCTGTGACACAGATAACCTCTTCAAGTTTTCTTTCATTGTATTTTGATAAAATAAAGTGGGTCTGTATCGCTACCCTGAACTTTAACAGATGATGCCCTACACTGTGACTTCCTTCTATGAAGTTGAGTGTTAACTCTCCCGAGCCCCCGCCCCTACCTCCCCATCCTCAATGGTGACTATGACACTCCTCGCCTCGTGCTAAGCCCTTCTCATATCTCAAAATATAGCTTGCTTCTCATTCTACAAACCCAACATCATTTCTCTCCAAACTCAGGGGCCCAACTGCCTTCAGATTTGCTCAGACACCAGAGAAGTTCGACCCCTGGCATCTTCATGGGCTGCAGCTCCTGGAGGCAGGACACCCTCAGCTGAACTCAGTCATGCCAGCAGCCCTCTCTCCCCTATAGCAATCCTAGGTTCCCAGAATCAGAAACCCACTACAGTAGGGTCCTACTGTCAGCCTGGGACATTCTCCTGCTGCATCCACAGGCTCCTAGGTCACTTCTAGGGCAGGTTCCTTACTCTTCTGCCGGTCTGGGAGGGAGTTAAGCAGGCAGCTGCCTCTCAAACAGGCTGTGCATCCATTTCCTACCTCATCTCCATTTTTACTGCCTCTTCCAGTCTCAGTGGTAGACAAATAGCACCATTCCTCAGACTTAGAAGACACTTAGTACCACTTAGCACATGCATACATGCGTTCGCGGGCACACATGCACAAACAAGCATATATATGTACATATGTACATATACAGGGACACACATGAACTACATGTATGTACAGTACATACACAATTCACATGTACTGCTTACACACCTAAATGTGTCCACTCCACCCCATGCATGCATGTATACACATTCACAAAGGTGCCACACATTTCTGTCATGTGGCTGTCACGTGTGGCTGTCAAAATTTAGGAAAATTTTTTAAGGGCTTCTTTTTATTATTGATTTATGTGTGAGGCTCAGTGCCTGTGTGTGCATATGTGTGTGGTGCCCATGGAGGGCAGAAGAGAATGTCGGATCTTCTGGAGCTGGAATTACAGGTGCGGTGAATTACCTGATATTGGTCCTTGGGACCCCTGAAAGAGCAGCAAGTGCTCTTGACCGCTGAGCAACCTCTGCAGCCCTAAGTTGGTTGGTTGGTTGGTTTGTTGGTTGGTTGGTTGGTTGGTTGACCCATTTTTGTTTGTTTGTGGATGCCGGAGTTGACTTTAGGCCATCACACATGCCAGGCAAGAGCTGTACCCCCAAGATATGTCTTTAGCCGTTGTTTCAAAGAATAGACGGAGAAGGCAGTGACAGTGGCCTGGCTCATTATAAATTCTATCTGCCATTTGAGTTTACCGGGTTTTTTGTTTTATTTTTTTCAAGTCAAGGGAGCTTCGAGCCTGGTGTGCTATTGCACACCTGTAATCCCAGTACTTAGATTGAGGAGGGGGTAATGAGTTTGAAGTCAATGTATGTGATATAGCAAGATGGTATCTCCAAAAGGGGGTGGGGGGAGGAGAGAGCTTGAGTCATCTAGGTGCTAGTGGACGTGGTCTGCTAGCAAACGGCACAGGAAACAGGTAGCATCAGGAGTCGTGCGAGCATATCCCTAAGCAAACAGGAGAGGAGATGTTACCCAAGGCCAGAGCACATAGCTCTACAGTGTAGGAATAAGAAAGGTTGAGAAGTGATTTGAGCCCTTGGGTCTGGGGAAAGGGTGGAGAAGCGCCTCTGTTCTTCACTGTCAGCGCAGGGTAGCCCTTAGCAGAGCCTGACATTTGACATCTGATTTGATGGCAATGGGAGGAAGGGAAACAGGAGTGACAGAGGCAGGTCAGTCTGCCAGGAGTGCAGCAGGGACTGGCTAGGGTCCAGGGCATAGGCAAACCCAGGCCCAAGAGACTACAGGAGGCTAGTGTGCAGGGCTGTGCAGCCTCCCACGGCCCTGTGCTTCTCGGTCTAAATGGCTCGCAATGTGCACAGCAGAGTGAAGGGCTTCTTGATGCCTGGAAGCTAAGAAGCTGGGGCAAGTCGCCACCAGGATCAGGACAAGAAGGGGCCACTTGGTAGGCTCCTTGGTAAAACAAACAAACAAATAAAAAAATCTACATCTTTAGTAATGAAATGTATTGGAACTTTTTCCATCATTTCAAATGTTTCCAATCCCATAAGTTCTCAAAGCAATCTGAATAAAATATAAAAAGCAAATAAGCAAACTGATATTAAGAGAGAATAAAAGACAAATCTTTTAACCGAGGATTTGTTCTTTTTCTCACTTCTCTGACGTTAGTATAGGTGGAGACAAAGGAGCTCTGAGACGGGACTAGGAGCAACTGAGGAGCAGCGGGCATTGTCTACAAAATACAGCGGATTGCAGGCTCACAGCCCAGGAAGGGCCCTCCGGGCTTCTCCAGGAAGGCAGCGTTCATCTGGCTCTGGGGGACTAGGGGAGTTCTCAGGGAATGTTGAAATGGAAGCTGCGTGTTTGCAGAGCTGCCGCTTCTCCTCGGAAGTTTCTGCTCCACACAAGCACTGTTCTGGTTTGGCACACGGGCCAGGAATCCCACCGGAAGCAACTGTAGCGCCCAATCAACATCACCCTTGGCAGCAGAGGTGTTCAGTTCCTAGCAGCTCAGAACCCCTAACGTCTCCCCCCTGACTGGCAGTAGAGGCCGCAGGTGCCCACTAAATAGCTCCTGCCTCGACTTGACTCAGGCCTTTGGGACCTTCCAGAATCCGCCCGCCCGCCTGCCTGCCGTAGCCCGCCAGAACCCATTTGCTCACAGCCTTGATGGCTCAGGCTGTGAAGCTCACTCCAGGCTCTCAGCCTGGCTGCTTTGTCACTAGCTTTGAGCCCACTGTGCAGAGCAGACGGCTGAGGTAACTGTGATGGATTCTGGCCCAGCAGCCCACTTTATTTCCAGCATGGGAGGCCAGATCAAAACTCAAGGCCTCCATCTGCCAGGACGATGAACTGGCATAAAAAAAAAATATATGAAAGTGTTTATATGCCAGACACTCAGAGGCCTTCCCTGGAGATTTCTGTGAAAATTGGATACGATTGGCACATTTATAAAGGTGCTTTTCAGGCAACGGGGACTTGTTTGGATGTCCTCTCAAATGTCCTGTTAGCAGCACCCATTTACAAGCAGACTCTCCAGCAGAGAAAACACAGGCTCACAGCCCCTTGTTTTGTTTCACATTGGTCCCCATGTTCTATTCTCACCCTGCTCCACACAGACTCACTACTAGTCTTAGGATGACGGCACCAGACAGCTACCCTGATAGCACCTTGACCTCACTTCTGCATGCCCCTGCACATACGGCTCCTGCAGTAACATCTCCTCGCAGCTCTGTGAACACACTGGGCATGCCCCAAAGCCCCTGTGACAGTTCCCATGAGCACAGAAGCCTTCATCTACCAGCACCAGGGGACTCACTCCAGAACCCTCTGCAAGGCCTTCCTCAGATACCCACCATCCCAGAGTCTAGTCTAACAACTGGGTACCGTTGGCATGGAACCAACACTACATTCTCCTTTTCATGTCTCCTTTACATCCTGGCACACAGTATAGAGCATTAGCTGATTGCAGCCATGTTTTGTGTCCTCCACGAGGATGTCCATATGCTGGAGGAGTGCCCGGCCTTTCCCAGGAACATCGGGCACATGAGTGAATGAAGGAACAAAGGGAGACATTGCCCCAGCAACTTGCTAATAAAAGCTCTCTGCATAATAGTTGGGACTCCAGTACGACGCATGTCCCAAGTCCCCAGCCCTCGTGGGAGGCTTGTGAATACGTGACCACTCTTTCATTGTGATAGTTCAGGGAAGTCAGTGATCTGTGACTGTTGAACTGTCCGCAGCCTCACAGGGCTGCTGTCAGGCCCAGTGGGAGGCTTACCTGGGAGCTCTCATCTCACTTCCATGGAGTCAGATCTGGCCTATCACTTGCAATCTCAATAACACCAAAGTGCCTTCACTCTCCAAGCCTGCAAGCAGGGGGAGGTGGGGCATGGAATAGCAATACCCATGTGAAGGAGCACTACAGGAATGGGGCTAATAGCTAATGGAGACCTGAGATAGCCGGCACAAAGCAGGTGCTTCATTAATATTAACAACTACTATTCTTACATAGGTTTTCTGAGAAAGGGTGCTTAAAAACAAGTTTCCTGCTAAAAACTTTGAAAACAACCTTTATAAGCTTCAGGAGGGAAAAGATATCTAAATAAAGCAACTAAGAAATACGGACAGCAGGAGAAATAGTCTTAAATAGAAATAGGAGAAATAACCCTAACCCTAACCCAGGAAAATGCACCCCCATTAGTTATCCAATACCAGGGAGTCAGCCCTGACATCATATACATACAAGTAAGATTACATGGACTAATCAGGGTAGATAAGTAAATAGATAGATAGATAGATAGATGGATGGATGGATGGATGGATGGATGGGCGGGCAGACGGACAGAAGACAGACAGACAGACAGACAGATGTGTGTATATATTTTGATTAGTCCATGTAATATATATATTAGCATATATAATATATCTTAGTCCATAGTGTGTGTGTGTGTGTGTGTGTGTGTGTGTGTGTGTGTGTGTTGCAATTGAAGAGAAAAGGGCCCAAGGGCCATGAATTTGAGAGAACAAGAGAGGAAGGTAACATGGAAAGAATTGAGGGGTGGAAAAGACAAAGGGGAAATAATGTAATCATATTTTAATTTTACAAATAAACTAAATTTTGAATCATCTCAAGGTAGTGTGATGAGTCAGGGCCACAATTCAGAACCCAGAATGAATGTCTGATGCTGTGGGCCAGAGTCATCTCCATTCCTATTGCTCACTGGCTTCTACAAGTACATGTGGCACCATAAGGCCCCTGCTGGGCCATTCAGTCAGATCAACTGACTTTGGAGATGGGAACAGTAAAGGAGGACACTGACTCTGTTACATCATGGCTCCACAGATCGAAGCAAAGGACATAACTCCCACTCCCGTTGTTTCTGAACCAGTCACAGGTTCTTCGTGGACCCTGATGCTTCACAAGGATCCAGCAAGCAAGACACTAGCATGACATGCAAGTGAGACCTTTAAGAGGATCTAAGAAGAATCTGGTACATGGCTCAGTGGTTAAGAGCTGGCTGTACTTGTAGAGCATGTAGAGCACCTCCGTTCAGTTCCCAGCACCCACATTGCAGCTAGAAACCATCTATAACTCTAAGTCTGGGGATCTGATACCCTCTTCTGGTCTCTGCAAGCTCATGGTGCACAAACTCATTCACATGTGCATACAAACAAACAAATAAAAAATTAATATAAGACATCCAGTACTAAAACACAATCTCTAAAACAGGATTGTGTGAAGCATTACTTAGAACCGTGTAACTATCTTTCATAGTTTGGCCTTGCCAATAGTATAAAAAAAAATAATTAAAATTGGAAATTGTATATAAAAAGATAGGTTGTAGTAACCTATTATCTAAGATATCAAATTTTATCAAAGTAATTTATTACAGGAGTATAGAGCCCAAGATGCTAAGAACAAGTGATAACTGTGAGCTCAGTCCTAAATACCAGCCCCTCTAAGGCACAGACAAAATGTCAGAAGATGGGGTGGAAAGTATATAAGAACCTGAAGACAGGATAAAGGGCTGGGATGGGAATAATTGGGAGACAGAGATTTAGAAGTAAGAGTAGTCAATGTGCATCATGTACATTATGAACTTCTCAAGGAACAAATTCAATAGTTAAAAAGTACACCATAGTTTCCCTTCAGAAAAGAGCAGGCCTTCCAAGAGAGCATGGATCTTGGGGAGAAGGGGAGGTAGAGTGGGAAGGAAGGAGAAGGGAAAGAGAGGAAGCTGCAGATGGGATGTAATACATGAAAGAAGAATAAATTAAAGAAAAAGAAAGTGAATAAAACATGCGTGTCAGTCCAGTGAATTAATATAAATTCAGCACCCAGAGAATCACCCACAGCTCAAGGTTTAGACTCCTACCAACACTTACATCTTCAAGGTACTCACTCCTTCCTTCTCAGGCCCAGATGTCACTCTTTCATACATGTAGTCAGACATTAATTTGTACAGTAACACAGTGACTAGTTTTTATTAATGTTTTAGTACTTAATTATATATATCCCAACTAAATAAAATTAAACAGTATGTATTTTCTTTTAAAAAACACACCTCAGAATGTATCTGATCAATAAAAAACATATTGAGAAATTATACGAAAATGATTAGTATATGAAGACAATAAAGTGACCATAATAGAAACATTACATTTTGTTAAAAATGATGACGTATGAAACACTAAGGAGACACAACAAGTGTATTTCAGAAAGCCATGAGTCAAGGGTCTAGGGATGAAATGAAAATACATGCTAGATGGGATTAGCATCATATTAGACACCACGGAACAAGGGATAAGCAGAAATGGAACAATCTGCGTAGGTCCAAACTTTGTAAAATTAAACACAAAGATTCTTTATAAAACTCTCTCCAAAACTAGAGACATGTTTCAACTAGAAATGCAAAGGTCAGTAAAAGACAAAAAATTTAAAAAATTAAAAAAGAAATGCCCAAAGCATTTTAAAGATTTGGCTAAAATTTATGAGCAAACACACAGATCCAAAAGAAAACAAAGAAAATTAAACCAGTAAACATCGTAATCAATTGCCTAAAAAATCTTAAAAGCTTCCAGAGGGCTGGTGAGCTGACTTTGCAAGTGGGGGTGCTTGTCACCAAGCCTGATGACCCGAGGGCCATCCCTGGGACCCACAGTGAGAAAAATCAACTCCCACAAGCAGCCCTCTGGCCTCCATACCAACACCATCACACCTGTGCATTGATACACATGTGCACATATATATATGTGTGTATACACATACTCACAAATAAATGTGAACAACGTATTTTTTTTCAAGCTGCTACAAAAATAAAAGGCATTAAAATCTACTTAACTGTGCTTGCCTAAAAACAAAAAGAATAATTATAATTATAGTAGCCCTTATGCCGTTTGTATATATTCTATACTGTATACTTTAAATATACATAAACAATGAGTTTTATTTCAAAAATTAAAGAAACATTATGTACAAGCAGATGAACACAGACATGGTGGGTGGAGGATATTTTAGAAAGAAAAATGCAACCCAGAAGCAAATGGAAGGCTATCCCTGACTAGTGAAGAGGAAAACCATCAATGGCCAGGATGAAAACGACTTTCAAATATGAGAGTAAAATTATGAGTTTTTCCAACAAACAAAGCTAAACTAATGCCCAATCCAACATGCCTGAACTACAAATAACATTAACAACGTCCAAAACACAAAGGAAACTACCAGGAAGGACTCCAGACTTAGAGGAAGAGAAAATACTGGAAACGGAAAAGACATTAATATAAAAGATGTCTCTTTGTCTTCAAAGATAATCAACCATTTAAAGCAAAAATAATACTAATGTCTTATAATAATATAGAAGCAGAGGTGTATGATAATTATAACCTAGAGAGCAAGAGCAGTGAGCCGGAAATAGATTATTGTAAGGGCTTATACTATGTGTGGACTAATAGTGCATTAAAATGAATTGTGGTGAACTGAAACACCATGAATGTCGTGAATAATCAATCCCTAGGTTGTCTCTCAAAAAAACAAGACACAGCTAATAAGATAGTAAAGGTGATCAAATTGCCCATAATCCAAAATGAATCCAAAATTGGCAGAGGGATCTAAAAAAAACTTGAGAGTAGAAAACCCATAGAAAAATGACCAATTTATGCACAGTCATATTAAATACAAATGGTCTGACCAACCTGATTAATTTACATAGGTTTAAAAATGCAACTAAAAGTGACCATGGGGATAGGAAGCAGCTCTGTGATAGAGCACTTGCCTAGCACACACAAAGCCCTGGGTTCGACCCCTAGCAATCCCCCCCCAATATGTGCACACACACTCACGTGCGCGCGCGCACACACACACCATACTGAGTGCTTTTTATAAGAAATGTTTTTAAATATAAGCATGCACACAGGTTGATAAAATGATGGGGAAAGATACGCCGTACTAACACCAATCAAAAGTCAGAATGACAACATCCATTATCAGGGGGAAAAAAAAGGTTTGTGAGAAGAAAACCTTTCCAGATGTAAGGGGATTGTATTTATGAGATCAGAGTTCTCCTGATGTTCCTGGCACACAGGGAGAACTTGGGATATGAGCTATTCTCACCCAACCTCCCGGAGCCACTCTCCATGTCGTCCTATCCTTTGCACACACTCTGACACTCCATCCCTCAGCCTCTTCCCTTCCTTATCACCGATGAGTCTCTGTAGATTGGTGTGACCTGGGCGCTAAATCCACTCCTCTCTTGCCTTCCCTATAGCCAACAGCTTTTGAAAATGGAATGCAGACTCATGCATATGCTTCTTTACTTGGGGTGGATAGCAGACCTTCTCAGCAATCATCCAGTCCCCCTGCTTTACTGACCATGTCTTGGGCCTTCTCTGCATATCGCTAGAGCCCCAGCTGTCATTTCACTCCAGAGAAGTCTACTCTTGGTGCGTGCGCTAGCTAGTTAGAATACCCCAGTATGCCCCAAAACTGTATGTCCCAAAGTTAGGAAGTTAAGGGAGATACCATGACTGTGCCATTGGCAAGTGTCCTAAAGGTGTAGCACTTTTACTTTTTCTGTTGCCTCATCATTAGTCTCTGGAAATATCATCCTGATGGAAAACTTCAGTTGGGGGTGAGTGACTCCTCATCAGTGATCGGATGTAGAGGTAAACCCATGGCAGTGTGAGAGCCTGGCTCAGCCTGTGTCACCTGGCCCTCCACTCTACCAACCCCCATCTCCCCTTAGGCTACTTCTGCCCCAGGGGCCACACACCTGGATCCTTCCTGTCACCTAACTGAACCATCGACTCTTCAGCAAAGTCTCCCATGACCATCCCTTAAGCAATGCCCCAATCATTCTTGGATAGCTTTACTCTATCCAGCATAAGCTACTAACTTTTCCAGCAACTGTTTCTCTCTCATCACCATAAGAAGAGAGCAGCGCAGTATCAAAGACTTCAGCTCTGTGTCACAGCAATGGCCCAGGACCTGGGAAACAGCCCAGCAGATGCTTGCTGGGAGCACATACAAAGACGACAGGTAGCAAGTGGGGGCCAACACACAGGTCAGGGCCCTGTCCCTGGAAGACAGCAAACTGAAGAACAATGAGGGGAGTGTGGGGAGGAGTTTATAGGAAGTCCCAGAAGTGTGTGACTCCACATTTGATAATGTCCTCACTCTTGTTAAAAAAAAAAAAAAAATCACAGAATGAAGTAGACCTTTCAAATGAAAGGGGGATAATTCAGTTGAATGGAAGAAGAAAAACCTAATCAGAACACAAGGATCTGATCAGATACTCTCTGTCCAGAATTCAGGTGCTGCACCTGCAGACAGATACCCAGGCGGCAGCTGTGCTAAAGGCATCCAGGTGGCACAAGGCAAGCCAGGCATGAGTTTGCATATAAACTACATGTACACAGACACAGACTCATACACATACATATACAGTGCATTTACATATACACCCCAGCACTGACTGATGTGAAGTCACTCACTCACAACAGAAACATTTTCCATTAGGATAATATTTCTAAAACAGGAAGTAATAAGGCAAAAAAAAAATAAAAAAAGCAAAGTGCTTTTAGAGCACTTAGGATGGCCCACACAGTCATGGTATGTCCTTGAGTTCTTATCTATAACTTTCCTACTTTGGTGCATACAGTTTTATAGGATACTGCAGTATTCCAACCAATCCAAGCACCAAGAGTAGACACCATTCTGAATATAGCTGTGTCCTCTATGTTCCACCTGCTAACAAAGGGGATTTCTTCAAGACCCTTTGAAATTCCAACCCAACACCAGATTTCCCCTGCTCTGGTCTCTGGCCCCACACTCTAGCACACCACACCACCACACATCAAATATACCTTTGTTATTTGCACATTTTCAGTGACACAGCTAACGTCTTCCATGGGCTTTGTGTCCATGTCATGGCAGGGCAGGACTGAGGCTCCCTCTGATGCAGTGTGGTCTTCTGGAGCCTTTCCCATTAGGAAGGGATAAGCAAGAGGCACACGGACAGAGAGACCAGCAGCAGTACTTCGGGACTGCCCACAGGGCAGTTTTAGCCCAGCACTCCAAAGGCCACCTTGACTATTTGGGACAAGACGAACTCGTCTATGGATGGATATGTCAGGAAATGTGGTGCTTAGGCACTCACGGGTACCATTTTTTTGCTAAATATATCTGCAGCCACTGAGATCTTCATGGCTCGCGATAAAGAACTCCCCAAACCAAGCAGACTCAGGGAGGGCGACCTTGACTCCTGCAGATCTAGGGGCAGAGTATCTCATTACCAAGCCTCCGAAAGCAGAACAGAGTTCTGCAGTGCTGACAAGATTCAGGAGGAGGACGAGCTGGGGCTTAAAAGAGTTCCTACTGGGGGAGGACAGGCGATGGTGTTCCGACTCAATTCCCACCACAGATTCACTGGTACAATTACCATTTCTAAATAATTAGCACTCTAGGTCTCAGAGGAACAGAGGAACGGGAAGGAAATAGTTGGGGATGAGCTTGTTTACTCCTCCAACTCAAAAAATAGCATCGTGAGGACAATGTGTGGCCATGACGCATCTGTGGGGGTGGTAGGATGCAGACCTCAAAGGGCTGTGGCCCATCCCTCCATGCAAATATCCAGGCCTGAGAAATTCCTCCATGGAGAAGTTCAGTGCCTTGCCCACATCTAGGGAGGAAGGATTTTTGTTGTTTTGGTTTCCTATTAGATCCAATAGATTATGCATTAGGTAAGTGTAGGCACATGTGTTGTATTAGTTATGGTTTTATGCTGTGAACAGACACCATGACCAAGGCAAGTCTTATAAAGGACAACATTTAATTGGGGCTGGCTTACAGGTTCAGAGGTTTAGTCCATTATCATTCAAGGCGGGAATATGGCAGCATCCAGGCAGGCATGGCAGAGGTAAACCTGAGAGTTCTACATCTTCATCTGAAGGCTGCTAGTGGAAGACTGACTCCCACCCAGGCAGCTAGGATGAGGGTTTTAAAGCCCACACCCACAGTGACACACCCACTCTAACAAGGCCACACCTCCTAATAGTGCCACTCCCTGGGCCAAACGTATACAAACCATCACAGGTGTATATACTCATATTTCAATTTTTTAATTAGATGGGTGGATTTTATTTATGATAAGCCTCCAATGATTTGTAAAGGGGTTTTTGATTTGGTGTCAGTATGTGGGCTTATGTTAAAATTTTAAACTTCCTTGCTAAGGACTTTCCTAGCTTTCTGAGTGGGTCACTTTCACTGCCAGACTGGGTCTATCTGCCCACTCACCAGCACTGCCTAAAAATACATCTATCTGCTGGGTTTTCCAGACAACCTGCCACGTGGCAATCAGGGGCAGAGAAATCAGCTGTGCCCCGATCTGCCACAGCTGGCTCCCTGTAGATGTAAAAGTGGCAAATACCCAGTGAGGTAAACTTAGAAAATTCAGAAGGGTGAGGAACTGAGTAGCACTGATCCAACCTCCCACGGAGGCAGCACAAAGCCCTGGCTGTACCCCTGGGCTTTAAAGTCACACCTTCCTGTGCATGCACCACACATACAGACACATGGGTAACTTTATGTTGCACTCACTATTTTTCACACATGCTATTCCCATGTGCCAATGTATTGGGTGTATATCGTCATGTCATGAGTCAGTTCTATGAACACTAATTGCTGTCTAATATCCCATTGTGTTATAGAAATACAGTAACTCATCTACTTAATCCTCTTATTATTTGGGGCTATGTGATTGCTTCCAACCGTTAATTATTTAAGTTAATACTATAATGAGTATTTTCTGTACATAAACTTAATATTTCTCTGACTACACCCTAAAGGTAAATTCAGAAGCAGGGGGTGAATTTCAAAGTCCATAAATGTTTTTTCAAGTTTCTAACACACATGAACAATGAGCCCTCGGGAAACCTGGTTTCTACAGCCATCCCGGGACATAAGGTGACACTCTCAGGCTCTGTGCTTCATGGCCAAAGCACAACTACTACAAATCTCAAGTCAATGGTGAGTGAGACGGTGGGCGACTCATGCCTGTGCACTGACTCTGGCTCTGAGTGGTAGGGTCAGCCTCACTCGGAGCTGGCCGGTAGCCGTGTTCCTATTGTGAAATACAGGCTCAACATCTGACAAGGACATGCATTCCCAGATGGAACTGACGAGGCGTGTGAGGAGGTAAGGAAAGTTACACCAAAGACCCAACAATGTAGCTGAGTACACTGTAGACAAACTCAGGGATTTTCAAACTAGAATTATTTTTTAAATGAATCTAATCATGGCAACATTGGAGTGGGGATGAACATCACTGTGGCCTTAGTATATAATGGTCTGTGCCCAATTCTCACCAAAGGTAGCCTCCAGAAATACTCACGGATGTGCCTGAGCCCAAGAGTTTAGACTCTAATACTATGCCTACTCTCCACCAGGTTGAAGGGGAGGGTCACCAGCAAACAAGATGCCCTGGAATGTCTGAAGCTGCCACAAAGCTTCCACGTACAGGGAGCACTGGCCAAGGTTCAGTTATCCCAGCACATAAGAGTATAAGAATCTTCTGTTTAACTCTGAAACACAGATCAGACCGAACTCGAGGTCTAAATTGTTTCAGAATACACAACTACATAGTCTAGCTCACTAGCTAGCTGGTCTAACATGTATATCCCGCTCTCTAAAGATCTGAGATACAGCTTCTGGGCCACTGAAGTTATCTTTGTATCAAAAATACAAAAGGCAGCAGGCGAGGCTACTACGGCCCCACAAGGGTAGTTGCACGGTGATGTATGCCAGCATCTCCGAAGACCTAAATTCGGATCAATTTCGTGATCACTACATTTTTGCATGCTGTCACTGCCAATGTATTAAGAGAATAATTCACTAACAGTGACATATATTTTAGGCTAGTGTGTATAGTTAACTGAGTCTTAAAATACAAATAGGGAGTGTTCCAGGACTCTCAGATATTAAAAGCCTTTGCCACTCCTCACCACTCTCTTGGCAAACTGTGGGTGCTGTGTCTACTTGTCACGAGGACCATGACAGGTTACCACTTCCTTTTACTGAATGAACTCTGACACGAGCTAAATTTCACCTTACAAATTTGGTCCTCTTTTTACTCCCAGATGTGGTGTCACGGTTAGAAACAAAAGATTTGTCCATATTCTCTGCTTCAAGAATACAGATCTTCTTGGGGTTTCTCAATTCCCTATGCTATACAACTCCAGCTGCTCCCTCACGCAGCGATGGATGGATACCCGGGAGCTTTCTCCTGCAGAGACCCCTTTCTTCAGCATCAACTATAGGCCTGGACCCAAGGGACAAACTGACCTTGCTCAGAGCACTGCGAATGCTCAGCTAGAAATGCTGCAGACACCACTGGTCTCCGCAGCCTGTATATAGATACCCAGCACACCCTCTGATAGCCTAGCCTCCCTTAGAGGAACTTGGCTCCAGCCTGTCTAGAAACTCTGAAAGTAGTGGGCTTGCCACTACATCTACACAGGCTTAACTTCCTCAGCTTCTGAGAACGTGTGATATTGTAATCATCAGTCTTATACTATATTCTTTCCCAAAATTTACTGGCAAACTATACAGCTCACTTCCTTGTGATATTTATAAGCCAATATAATTCATTTCCATAAAACACCTTATAGTAATCACATTCTTTTTATTAATTCTTAATTCTAGGCAAGTCGCTAACGCCAGTGGGAATGGAAGAGAATAATTGCTTTCAGCACCCTCTCTTCCATATAAACAAAGTAAAATTCTTCCCAATTACCTGTTTAAGAACCCTGGAAATAAAAGGTTGGAAGAATTTAAGAGTCCTTTATTCAAGAACAACTAGATTGTAGTAAAGAACAGCACACAGTAAGTAGGTGTTTTTAACTTACCCTATTCTCATCCCCTTCCCAGGTTCACCAAGAGCTCAGGGTCGGGAGCCAGCAGCCAGCTACCAGAGGCAGGGCAGGAGTTCACCGCAGCAAAACCACCTACATTTGACAAGGAAGAACAGCAACTCAGTAAGTGAAGCATCTACCTCTGAAAACTAGAAAGGGAGAGAAACTTCAACCCCATTCAATCATAAGCAACAGTAAATTTTAGGATTAAAAAATAAATGAAGAGACAGAAAAACATGACCGAAAGCGGGTCCCTTGCAAAAGCCACTGACAAACCTGCCCCAAAACAAAAACAAAACAAAAAAGAAAAGACTAAAAATCAGTTAAATCAAGAAACAAAGGGTATTGCTACTAAATGTACAAAGATAAAAGGAATAAGGAAACACAGAGAATAATTTTTTCAACAAAATAGATGAAATTAACAAATTCCTATAAACAAACTAAAAACAAAAACAAAACAAAACAAAACAAGACAAAAACTAACCCTAGAAAATATAAACAAACTAAAACAAAGAGATTGAATTAGGACAAGAAAAAAAATTTTTGAGAGCTGGAGAGATGGCTCAGCAGTTAAGAGCAATGACAGCTCTTCCAGAGGTCCTGAGTTCAATTCCCAGTCACCACATGGTGGCTCACAACCATCCATAATGGAATTTGATGCCCTCCTCTGGTGTGTATGAAGACAGCCACAGTGCACTCATAAATAAAAACAAACAAACAAACAAACAAACAAACAAAAACAAAAAAACCTTTCCCCAAGTAGCTTTTTGGTAAATTGTCCAAAGTGTTTTTGTTTTTGTTTTAATGAACACCACCAGTTCATCCCCAACTCTTCCAAAAAACAAAAGGATATGTCATCCTCTTCCATTCTGTGACATTTTATGAGGTCAACAATAGTCTGACACCAAAAACATATTTAAAAAATAACTCACAGAAGCCTGAGACAAACATAAAGGCTGAGACAAATCACAACAAAGTACTAACAAATTAAATCCAGAAGTACATGTGAAGGATTATTCAGCATGACAAAGTGACATTTATCCAAAATTCAAGGCTTAACATCTAAATTATAACCAGCATCATAGGAGTGATAGTGCACACTCCCATACATAATCACATAACACAAATAATGCCAGTACTTGGGAGGCAGAGGTAGAGACAAGAGAATTTCAACTTCAAGGGCAGCCTGAGGTACACATGTCTATAACCAAGGGATAGCTCAGTGACAGAGCAAAGTGATATGTCACTCATACTTACACTGTTGGAATGATGATGCGTATTCCCATTCATAATTTCTATTCTTAGCCTCCCTTTTTTTTCTATTCTCTGTTAGCTTTTTTACTTGGTAACATGAAATTTCAACTCTATCTTTTTTAAATGCATAACTTTAAAGATATCAATTTCATTCTGAGTACTACGTTTTCTGTAAGTCTTATTTACCCTGTTAATCATTTGGTACTAGATAATTCCATTCTGACTTATGTAATTTGAATGATTTTTAATTTTTTTTAAATACCAAAGACATAAGCTTTCCTTCTCTGCGGTTTTGTTATTAGCTTTCACTTGACTCTTTTGGTCAAAGAAAATGGTCTGAACTTGAGATTTACCTGATGAACAAATATAAGAACAGATTTTTTTTAATGTTTCACATATTTCAAGGTGTGATATATTCTCTATAGGCCACAGGTTTTGTATATGAACACATGACTAAACCTTCAATATTATTTTATATGTGCATATGTGATCTACCAATTATTTTAAAAAGAATACAACAGCTCGCATGATTGTATATGCATGATTACATATCATTTTTTCCTGAGTCAGCCAATTCTTCTCTACGAAGTTCAGTTATTACATATGTATGCAAGCATTCTATACAGGCTGAGACTTAGTTATTAAATACAGTGATATAGCACCAAACAACGTTTCAGTCAGTGACAGACCACAGCAGTCTCTTCGGAGAATAATGGAGCTGAGCCAGGAGAGAATTGCTTGAGCCTAGGATTTCAAGGTCAGCCTGAGAAATACAGTAAAACATAAATTATGAAGGAACTGAAAAAGTCCTGTTTCCCAGTGGTCCAGCAGCCACTGTGATGCTGTTAGTACACTGCCTTACTCGTGCGTTGTGATGCTGGTGTAAGCAAACCTACTGTACATAAAACTATAGCACAAATAATTGTATGCAGTATGTAATACTGCATAATGACAAGAGACTATGCCTATTGTATTATAGTTTTATCATGTTCTTAATGTATACTGTTTCTGCTTGGAAAAAAATAGTTTACTGTAAAGCAGCTCCATACTGAGCTTTCAGAGGGTACTCAAGAAGAAGAAACTGTTACCATAGGAGGGGACATCTCCATGAATGTCATCTGCCTTGAAGACCTTGCAATGGAACAAGACATAGAACAGTGGTCCTCAACCTGTGGGTCACAACCGCTCTAGGGTTGTATACCAGTTAGCCTAGATATCAGACACTTACATTGTGATTCATAACAGTAGCAAAATCACAGTTATGAAGTAGCAATGAAATAATTTTATGGCTGGGGGATCACTACAACATGAGGGACAATATTGCAGGGTCACAGTGTTAGGAAGGTTGAGGATGACTGGACTAGAAGTAAAAGGCAGTGATACTGATGGCCAAGACTGTTGAAGGCCTAGACTAATGTGAAAGTCTGGGTACTTTGTTTTAACCACTTTCTTTCTTCCCAAAGAGCCAAGCACTTTCTGAGTGGGAGATGAGAGTCCAATCACTGCTAAAGAAAGAAAAACTGTGGAAAAGTACATCAAGGAGTGTGTGCACAGACCACCACCCTCACAAGGTCAAAAAACACTCAGCATTCCCCTAGTCACCAAAGCAAAAGCAAGCAACTTCTGATCAAGTGGCTCTGTTCATGTGACATTCTTGCCATCAGGCAGCTGATGAAGAAAATACTGAAATCTGACACTAAGCAAGGAAGTGTCTAGTTGGTTCTAGTTATAGCTTGGATGTAAAATGTTCCCTGTAGTGAGAATTTTGGTTTCTTTAAAAAAAAAAAAACAAAAACAAAAAAACCCTGTTAGGTTATGTGAATATGTTTATGTTTTAATCCCAGATGTGGGATAAGAGGCTGCTTCACAGCAGGTGATTATGATTTGCCTCTTGCACTAGTGGGGGCGTGATTTTTGCCAGCTACAGATCATTTAATTCTGGGGACTCTGGAGAGGGTATACATGGGAGAGCCCCAAAAGAGCCTGGGACAGCTGCTGCTTCCCCTGCTACTGCATTTGCTGGGTTGCTATTGCTGGATTGCTGGATATTCTGATGATGAAGATTAGATTTGCCCCAGGAACCCAACACCCCTAATCAGCAGGAGGTAGCCTAGGGAGGTCTATGTCCCCCTTTCCCTCTAATCTTTCTCTCCTACCTAGAGTTGGGGGACTGGAAGGGACTGGGGTGGAATAAAGGTTGGAAGGAAGGTAAAGATATAAGAACCCAATTTAAAACAAAACAAAACAAACAAACAAACAAAAAACGGCTAACAGTTTCCTACAAACTTACATGTTTTAGCATTTGGTCCCCAGATCGTAGCATTTGAAGGAAAGGTAGAACTTTTACAAGCTTGGATGAGTGGAACTCTAAGGGGGGAGGGGGGCTTAATAATCATATCTTAGTCCCACTTCCTGCCCTATTTCTTCATCTGCTTAGATATGAGGAGCATGCTCCCGCCACCATGAAGCTGCCTGTGCCATGTCCTCCCTACATGACAGACTATGCTCCACTTTGCTGTTATTGTAATAAGACAATGAACAAAAGCAACTTGGGGAAGGAAAGGATTTATTTGGCTTACATTCCAGGTCACAGTCCATTATTGAGGGAAGTTCCAGTGGGAGTTCAAGCAGGGACTGAAGCAGAAACCACAGAGAAATGCTGCTGACTGGCTTGCTCCTGGCCAGCTGCCCTCTTAAGCAGCCCAGGCCTGTCTGCCTGCCTGCCAGGGGATGACACTACCCACCATTTGGCTGGGTCCTTCTACATCATACCCACATGGCCATAGTCCAATCTGATGAAAGAAATTCTTGAACTGAGGGCCCCTCTTCCCAGGTGTATGAAATGGACAACTAGGAGTAGCCATCACCAACTGCATGCCTTCAGACAAACTACTATCCAAAATAACTCTTCCTGCCAGTAAGTTACTTTTCCGAGGTGTTTTTTTTTAATCACAGCAACTATAATGGTTGGTGGTGCTTGTCAACTCCACAGGCACTACAGTCACCTACAGACAAACCTCCAGTCGTATCTATGAGAGATTATCTTGGGTAGGTTAGCCTCTGACCATGACTATTTGGGACTGTCTTGATTACACTGAGGTGGGAAGACTCACCCTAAAAATGGGCCGCACCATTCTTAGGGCTTTAGTCCTGGACATCTCAAAAAAGGAAAAGGCTGGCTGCGAATAGATAGTGTGATGGTTTGTATATGCTCTTCCCAGGGAGTGGCACTATTAGAAGGTGTGGCCTTATTGGAGGAAGTGTGTCACTGTGGGGATGGGCTTAGAGATCTTAAAGGTGTAGAACTCTCAGCTCCGACTGCATCACACCTGCCTTGATGCTGCCATGCTTCTGCCTTGATGACAATGGACTGAACCTCTGAACCTGTAAGCCAGTCCCAATGAAATGTTGTCATTTATAAGACTTGCCTTGATCATGGTGTCTGTTCACAGCAGTGTAACCCTAACTAAGACAGAGAGTGTGCCTCATCCTCTACTTCCTGACTGCAGTGCAATGCCTCAAGCTCCTGCCACCACGACCACCAAGCTCCCCACCACGGTAGACTGTGGTCTTGAGCCATGAGCCAAAACAAACTCTTCTTTAAGTTGCTTTTGCCAAGAACTTTCTTATGAATGTTTTGTCCCTGTGTATGTCTGTGTACCATATGTGTGCCTTGTGCACATGGAGGCCAGAAGAGGGTAACAGACCCGCTAGGACAGGAGTGACAGGCAGTTGGGAGCTGCCATATGGGTGGCTGGGACTCCAGTCCTCATTCTCTGGAAGGGCAGCCAGAGCTCTTACCACTGAGCTATCTCTCCAGCCCTATTGTCGGAGTACTTTATCATGGCAACAGGAAAAGTAACTACGACAGCATTACAGAACAGAGCTAACAGAAAAAGTCCTGAGAGGGGAAAAAAGTCCTAACAGAAAAAGTCCATCAGAAAAAGTCCTGAGAGGAGCTGTTGGAGCAGATTTATGAGTAGGATCCCTCCCCAGCACAGGGATCTGCTTGTGACCAAAGGGATCAAGCACGTGTTCACAGAGAACCCCAATGAAACTGACTGTCACATGCCACTGTGCTTTACATCTCTGTTACCGTGCTTCTTGGTGCTGCTGTGGAAATAAGGCCCCAGGGGCCTGTTTGAGACGGCAGAGCGGAGGTGGGGGACACTGGAGTCCTACCCACTGCGCACCCCTAGCTCAAGCCATGCAGGCGGGACTCTCCTAAAAGGCAGCAGGGCAAGCAGGGAGTCAGGGGTGCAGGCACAGTTACAGGGAGTCACGCTGCAAGGAGAGAAGCCTGGTTCATAGACATCTTTGATAAATGGTTGGATGGAAACCTCCACCCTCGTAAGGTACAAAAGCAAACATGGCCTCCTCCCAGGTAAAGCGGAACTATGCAAAAGACAAGGTGCTGTCAAAAAGTGGACAGAACTAGGCATGCCATCTTCTGAAGGGCAAGTTTGGCAGGGGGAAATCACAAGCAAGGTCAGAGGCTCGGCCCAGCTTGGACGGAGCACCAACCACACTATAGGGACACATGGTCAGCAAGCTGTAGAGGCAGGCTGCAAGCCAATGCCAGAAATATGGAAAGAAAGGCCAAGACACTAGCCAACTGGGCTTTGCTGTGAGAGATCAAAGGAGGCCAAGTTCAATGTCAGAGCAGTAGTAGCATGCTGCAAGCTGGGACTACAGAACTATTGATAATCTAAACATTCACCACCCCCCAAATTCTCCTGATCTATATGGATACTTCACTGCAAAAGTTCAATATCATGCAAATAAATTATGCAGTAGAAGCAACCTCACTAGAAGTGTGTAGTCATATTTATTGTAGGACTGTAGACCTCAAGAGCAAATCAAGCTAACTGACCACAGACCACTGTTTACACTGTCAGTAGGAGACTCAGGGGCAAGTCATCTCCGGGGAGAGAGAGGCCCAAGAGAATCAGTTTTCAAGACTGATACACCAGATAAAAACCCAGCAAAGTCAGGGAGCAACACATTAAAACAATGAGCTATATAACCTTATACCTACAAGAACTAAAATACAAAGAACCAACAATACCTGACAAACACTAGCAGAGATGTAGGAACTCTCACCGGCATGTGGGACGGGCAGGAAGTAAGACAGAGCTGGGACCACTCAAAGGCAGCTGGACCGTTTCCTACAAATTAAAACACGCTCTGACTATAGCACCCCACCATTATGCTTCCTGGAATATCCCCAAATGAGACACATTCACACAAAGACCTACACACAAGTGTTAACACTGGCTTAATTTAATGGAAGCAACCAAGATCTCTCTTGATAGGTGAATGGGTAAGCAGGCGGGGTTCATTCATAGAATCTTATTTGCAATAAAAAGACATGAGCTGACTAGCTACAAAGACACAGATGATTCGTAAATAAATGGGTACCACAGTGAAAGAAGCCAGTTTGGAAAAGTTATGTTTTGTGTAACTCCCGCAATATAACACTCTGGAACAAGTTAAATAAGACAGAAAAAAAAGATGAGTAGTTATCAGTGACTGGGAAGGGGAGGTGGACAGGTAGAGCATAAGGAATTTTTAGGGCAGTAAAACTGTCCTGTATGATACTGTAATGACAGTTATAAAGATACAAAGCAATTAACAAACATTTATAGAATTTTACAGCATTAAAAGTAGCCTGATTTTGTGAAATGTTTACAAGAATAATCCAGAACACTAGAGAATCATCCTAAGACAGGATGTGGAATTTGACAACACAGCCTTAACTATCATAGAAAGAGTGAAACTTCTCACTACAGGGCTGGGTCAACAGTGCTCATCTAAGCCATTCTGAAGATGACTGGTCTATTAGGCAAGAGGTGAAACAGAGACCACTCAAGCCTGTGTTATGGCTGGTAAGGCTGTCTCTCAGGGAACGTGTGTTATCAGTTCCGAAATGTTCTGAACATCTGCTGGGCTGAGCAATGCAGAATGGTGGACAGTGGGAACCAGCTGCTTCCCTGCTAGATGGAGGGTTTACTCACAAGCAAGAGAAGGGTGCTACAGTGACCCACTGGCAAAGGGCAAGGGTTAGAGGCTGGGACACACATAGAGCTCCATGGATCGGTCAAGTAAGAGGACCCAAAAGCAACAAAACCCCGCAGAGAAATCAGATTCAGCACTCTGACAGTGGCTTCTTCTACTATTTGCTGATAAAAAGAAACAAGGATACCTAGAGATGTGGATGATCCCGGGACAGGGGCAGGAAATACACAAAGTGAGCCTAGATCATAAAACCTAGGAAAGAAAAAGTCCTTAACAACACACATGCGCACGAACATTCACACACATACAAACACACACACACAAACACTCACATACACATACTTTCTCTCTCTCTCTCTCTCTCTCTCTCTCTCTCTCTCTCTCTCTCTCTCTCTCTCTCACACACACACACACACACACACACACACACACACACACACACACATGGGTAAAAAGATACAGATACAGAAGTCAACTGAAAGAACTCCCAAAGTCTAAAGTTGGAATAATTTGAAAAATAAAGGAGTATAAAACAACTATAAGCCAAAGTATAAAATAAATGACTTCATACCAATAAATAGGAATGAATACCCAAATCTCCAAGGGTAATTCCAAAGTGTGCATAAAACACCTCTGGGCTCACTGAGGTGAAGTACACCTCCCTAGACGTGTTCCCTGCACTCAGTGATTTTTTTTTTCCCAAATAGACAACGGTCGCCACACTGGGACCTAGAAACACATCCCCAGCACGGGTTCAGGTCCACATCTCAGTGCTAAGTTGGGCTGACTGTGTGCTTCCTTACCTGAGACAAAATAATGCTCCCATGTTGCCTTTTTCCCAACACCCAGGACCTTGAGTCACTTGCAATGGACCCCAGCAGGTGCCAGCAAAGAATATTGTGGGGAAAAAAGTCAAGGGCATTAAAAAATTGCAGAGTGAGGGCTAGAGAGAGAGCTCGCACTTAGAGACACTGCTGCTCCTCCAGAGGACCTAAGTTCAATTCCAAGAAGCCAAATGGTGGCCCACAACAGTCTTAGGGACCCCACTTATGGTCACTGCAGACACTGCACTCATACAGTGCACAGGCATATACACTGGCAAAACATCCACACATATAAAGTTGGGATGGGAAGGTTGTGTGTGTGTGTCTGTGTGTGTGTGTGTGTGTGCATGCATGTGTGTATCTTTCAACAACAACAAAAAAAGGGGAGTGTGAGAAGCCATCACCTCTGGGAAGGGCCTGAGCAGATGAGGATTACTTGTAATGTGTCCCCTGAATGGGACCCTGGAAGAGGGAAGGACAAGAGAAGGAAACTGAGGAACCCTCAAGAACAGATCTTAGTAGCAGCTCCTCTGTAATGGTGGTAACCAGGACAAAGTGTGCTTTGCCAATGTCAAACAACAACCTGGATACGGAGTAGTGTGTAGATTTTCTCTATAATCTTTGCAATGGTTCTAGAAGCCTACAACTCTAAAATAAAACATAAAAAAAAACCAGGATCAAAGAAAAAGACACCAGTCCCTATCTACTCCTAGAGGGAGAAATGCAACTTTTTCACAGCAGCATTAACTCCTGAAACCTTGTCACAGAAGACAGGGCAAAGGTGTGTCCACAGGGGAGGTGTGTCCAAGTGGCAGAACAGCTCAGAGCTGTTATCTGGGGCACTGGGTTACTTGTAGTTATTTAAGAAGTGGTATTTTCTCTGCCATAGTATAGTAATTCCAATGTTGAATATTCAGCTTAGGACACTGAACGTGTGTGTGTGTGTGTGTGTGTGTGTGTGTGTGTGTGTGTGTGAGACAGAGAGAGAGAGAGAGAGAGAGAGAGAACCTGCCATGTGTGATGTCTTCCTGTATACTGCCTGTACCCCTCACACCAACTCAGCAGATCTGAGACCACTCTTTCCTCTTCACAGATTTGGAAACTAAGGCTCAGGACTGCCAAGCAGTTTGCACTGAAGTCCCCTAGCTAGCACTCAAGGGAGCCAGCCCATCTTTGCAACCATATGTCTCAGGTTGAGGCTGCACAGCTCATGCTCAGGGTCCCTCCCTCTGCCTATAGCTACAGTGCTGAAGATGTGCCCAGTGGACCTGCCACACAGCCACACCCATCCACAAGCAGAGCTCTCTAGACAATGAACATTTCCTTGAGTGGTGCAAAGGCCTCTACAGGGACAAAGGGTTCTTCCTACCAGAGAAAGATCAGGCAGTGGTGTCTGGAGTCCGTCTTGAAACAGGGCCAGGGCCTAAAAGCTTCCAGAGCCGTATGAGTCACACCCATCAATATGCATTAGCTCCAGGATGGTACCCTTCAGGGGTGTTTCTGAGCCAGGAAGGGATTAACCCTTTCTTTTCTCTATCCAACTCCCCTTCCACATGCTGTGCTGACTGGCTTTTCTGGCTCTACTTAAATGAAACTGACTCTTCTCGTTATCTATAATAAGTTACGTTACAGTTTACAGATGGTCCCTTCACTTTATGTCCTGAACATGGGAGGTTCTGAAAAACGATTCCAAAAGTCCAAACCTCGGGTGCTGTCCTCCCTGACTTATTGGTTAAAACTGTGTCACAAATACATCCCCAAACAACTTAATCTGGGCAAGACTTTGAAAAGCCATCAGATTCCCTCTGACCCCCTCCATATATACCTTCCCCCACCAGATAGCCCACCTTCAGGACACCTTCAGGGTGACCAGAACATGACTCATCTCGGTGAGACAGGCTGCTGAAATCCACCCTGACACTGACACTGACAAACACACACACACACACACACACACACACACACACACACACACACACACAGCACCCACCCTGTGACCCTAAATATGTTCCTTTCCTACAGGACTAGTCTAAATCTCCTTCCAAACACCAGGCCTGTCAACAGTGTTACTCGTGGAACTTAGGAGAAGCATGGAGAAGGAGCAGGGTTCAAGCTTCCCTGAGCCAGGCTCGCCTTCTCAGTCCTGTCATTTCCAGTAAACAGGGACTTTGAAGTCAGAGAAGCTGAGGAAAATCAAAACCCAGTGAGTCGGCCCCGAGGGAGCCGCACATCTCGGCCATTCTAAGCCTCAGTGTCCATCTCCCCTGTGAGCAGCTGGCGGGCTGCCCAGGGATGCAGAACCAGTGTTGGGGTGATGCTGGGATGATGCTGGGATGATGCTGGGGTGAGGATGAGGATGAGGCTCTGGACCTAAGCAGATAGTTCAGCACAGAGGCTCCTGACACTTCCCCACCTAGACTCTCACGGGAGCTTAGTAACAGCAAGCAGGCAGTACACAGGATAGCAGGACTCTCCCCTCCTTCAGGACCTCCACTGCACTCGGATAGCATGACCCTTATAACCCAAACTGTACTTGGCAGCCACCCTCTGGAGCAAATCTGATTATGTCTGCAGAGGACCATGTGTCTGAGTCAGAGCCTCTCATAGCATGGACATAAAAAGTACAGACTCCCCACCTCCGTATCTACTGGATCTAGATTGCAATTTTTAAAATTCAGGAGATGGGCTGGAGAGATGACTCAGATAGTAAAAGCACTGATTGCTCTACCAGAGGACTCGAGTTCGATTCCCAGCACCAACATAGTTACTGACAACCATCTGTAACTCCAGTTCCAGAGGATTCAACACCCTCTTGTGAATTCCACAGACAATGCATGCATGTGATGCACAGAAATACATGCAGAAAAAATACTCACACGTAAAATAAAGCTCAGTAGGGTCTTGTACACGTTAGAGTTTGAGAATCTCTGGCCTGGCCTCTGAAGACAAAGCCACATTCCTTTCTGGGGCTTCTACTGAACTCAGTGCCCTGCTCTTCGGATGGTGCCCCTTCCTTTCTTTCCTTCCTTCCCTCCCTCCCTCCTCTATCTTTCTTTACTACCTCCATTTATCCATCCTCCTTCTCCTTCTTCCTTCCTTTCCTTTCCACTTTTTCTTTCCCTTCCCTTCCTTCCCCTTCCCTCTTATAGCCAGGAATGTGCACATTCAGGTACCAAAGTGAGCTGGGGTGAGCCTCAGAGCTAGAGATCAGACAAACCTCACAGCCATAAGCGCCTCAGCCATCTCGTACCCACCCCTTCAGCTGATGCACTGAGAGGCCTCTTCATGCCACCGTTTGTGCCCCCTGAATCAGTGTTTGCTGATGAAGCCAAAACCATCCTCGTTCTACAGCATTGACAAGTTCGGAGGAGAGACAGGAGGAAATATAAAGAAGGGTAATTAGGAAGAGAGAAGACCACAAAGTGTTGGTAAAGAACTGGGGGGCACAGAGAGGCAGAAAAGGAGGAAAGCCTGCACTGTCAGGGGAGTGACCACGTTTAGGACTCAGCGCTACAGATCAGTGGCTTGAAGACAGGCAGGGCAGACAGTCGCCAACACTCCCGGATGCTAAGATTATGGGGTCATACTAGTGGCTGTGAGCCGCTCCCCTCAGCCCCCAGAGAGTCTGCCTTTCCAGGCTAGAGGGCATGGCAGAACTCCACACTCCCAGGAGCTATTCTGCTCTAGGAAAAGACTTGCTTAGGCCCATTGCATCCAGTGTTCCCGCTGCCACGGGGAAGGTGTACCTTTAAATATAAATAAAGAGTGTACTGGCAACTCAACGCCTGCATGGTGGTAGTCTATATTACATACAAGTAAAGATCTTTTCCAACACCAAGTTTCACAAATGACACCTGTGTTCACTGGGCCTGCTCTGTGCCCTCACCCCTGGGTGGACTCGGTAAAGGACACTGTGGCCAGCTCAACATCTTACAGCTGCCTCCTGGGCTAACGGCGGCGAAGGTCAGTCAAGGATGGCTCACATGCTGTTTTTGTGTGGCATGAAATTAAGAGTGGTTTCTAGGCTTTTAAAAAGCTGAAGGGCGGGGGGCTGGAGAGATGGCTCAGCAGTTAAGAGCACTGACTGCTCTTCCAGAGGTCCTGAGTTCAAATCCCAGCAACCACATGGTGGCTCACAACCATCTATAATGGAGCCTGATGCCGTCTTCTGGTGTGTCTGAAGAGTGTGATAGTGTACTCACATACACAAAATAAATAAATCTTAGAAAAAAAAGCTGAAGGGGGAAAAGAAAATATATGAGCCTACACGTGACCACACAAAAGCACATGTAGATCCCTGGTTCTTGGTAGTCCCAGATAGCTGATGTCTCCAGTAGAGGTCCACTTTGGCAGCCACTTTCCCTACAAACCAGTTCTAGAAACCCCCTGGCAATGTCTTAAAAAGTGAAGTTAGGTAGAAGTGGGCTGTCAGTTATCCCAGGAATCTCAAATAAACAAACAAACAAATAAAACAAAGCAAACAAAAACAGTCATTGACTGTCGTTGCCTAAGGAACAGCTAGAGTTCCTTGTCTCCATGCCACTGAGGATGGTCCAGCCAAATGAGGAGCCAAAAGGGCAAAGGAATCTCGATGTAGACCAGATCTTAACTGGTAAGAAGAGCTGACTCCGTCTCACCTTCAAAGCCACCGCTGGAACCAAGAATCCAGTCTGGGTCCAGCATTGACCTGACTAGGAGATGTCTGCTTCTATGGATAAAGCCCTGAGCTCCAAGGCATTTCCAGGATCAGTATAAACAGGAACATTATAGAAATACAGGAAGCAGCCTAAGGGCATCCGCGCCCCATGCCCACACAAAACAGCAGCCGAGTGCTCATAAGGAGGACTGACCAGAGAGCTCTCCTCACACCCAGGCCCTCGGGACTCAAATCAGTGCTCCAAAGCAAACAGATACAAGCACTGATCACTTGGTGGAGGTGAGCTAGAGAACAGGTTCCAGAAACCAAAGAAGGCAGCATTTGGTTATCTTCAGACCCAATTGCTGTAATATATCCCGCAGACAGCGCTCTCTGTGCTGTACACCTGCACTATATCACACAGCTTTGTAGGTCATTTGGCTCACAAAATTGATTTAGGAGAGATTATTCAATTCCATTTTACATTTCATGTTTTGGAACCGTGCCAGCAGCAACTGCGGTTCTCGCAGAGGTCAGGAAGCCATGGACGAGGCGATCCCTTACCATCATAAATGGAACTCCATATTCTCTTATGAATTTCCTGTCAATCTTCAAATTACCTCAAATACAATTGCCCTTCACTTAGACAGTATTTTATGTCTCCAATCCTGCCTGCATTTGTCCCCTATCCCATTACCTCCTCCATGGCACCCAGCACTCCCTCAGATCTCCTTGAGGCGCCTGTCTTGGGGACAGTGACAGGGATGGGAGGGGCACTTCCGGCAGCCTCTCCTCTGCAGCTAGCTAGATCCTCGAACGCACCAAACAAAGGCTCATATATCTTGCACTTTTAAAAATGTCTGCTTCTAGGGGGCCAGCAAGATGACTCAGCAATAAAAAGCACTCGAGACTCAACTGACAAGCTGAGCTCAGTCCTCTTTAGCCAACATGATGGACAGAGAGAAATCACTTCCACAAGTTGTCCTCTAATCACAGCAAATACTGGGCCAATGGGCTCAAATTCTGAGTGGCATAAGGAGGCCTCTTAGTACTCATGTTAAATATCATGTGTGCCATGATACACATCGAATGTGTGCACGCACAAACAGGCGCACACACAGGAGCATTACAAATATGGACACGCCCCAAGAGCATGTGTATGCGGCACATGCATATGCCATAAATAAATATTTTAAAAAAGGATTTTTAAATTTATATAAAATTCCTCTTTCAGAGACTCAGATAAAGAAAAAACAGACAGACAGACAGACAGACAGACAAAAAAGAACTAAGTAGGGAAAAATGAGATCAGCATGAGGAGGATGGAGATGAGAAAAGGCAATGGCGGGTTCAATAATAAACATTAAAAATCACTACAACACCCATCATTATGTAGTCTATATGTAAAAAAATTAATATGAAATTACCTCTGTGGGGAAAAAAGAATCCCTGCTTGGTCCTACTTTCGTCCTGAGCACCACCCACTTCCTTACTGCATGTGGTAGATCCACGTTGTGTGACACGCTTACCAGTGTGAATGTGTGGAGGCCGGGGGTCAATGCTGTCTTCCTCAGTTGCTTCTCCACCTCAGATGGGCACGTGGGTGCTGGAGAATCGAACTCAGGTCTCATACTTGCCTACTAATCACTTTACCCAAGCCAGGAGTTGTGGCACATGCCTTTAATCCCAGCACTTGGGAGGCAGAACCAGGTGGATCTCTGAGTTTGAGGATCTATAAAGTCCATTGCAGGACAGCCAGGGCTACAGAGAAACCCTGTCTGGAAAATTTAAAGAAAAATCGCTTTCCCCAGTGAGCCACTCCCCCAGCCTTCCTTAACCTTCTCTGCAGGAAAGCCATGAACTACCTCAACAATCAACACCGTCAGCTGTCGTTAGTCATCGGTGCTGTCACCAGGACCCTCCCTCCAGCCGGACAATGCTTCACCCTGGACCAAGCCTGCCTTCACCTCCAGAAACTCCACACTTCCAAGGCCAATGCCTCCTGAAGCCACCTCCAATCTTTGATCTAGCCTTGCCCTGGGCATTGGTTCCTGTATGTCCTGTCCATCCACCAAGTCTAAGTCGGTCCTAACTGATTTACCGCATCCTAACCCTCTGCTAAAACCAAACCCACAGCAGCATCACTGCTATCTCCATCTGATAAGTTCAAGCTGCAACCTTGGGACCCCTGCCTCTCCGTCCTATGGCTCTGCATAGCCAAGGGGCTTGGGGGGTTGTTTTTGGTTTTGATTTTGATTTTTGTTGTCGGTTGATTGGTTGGTTGGTTGGTTGATTGGTTTGGTTTGGTTTAGTTTTGATTTTGAGAGTTGTGTTTTTGTATCAACCTTATTTAATATCTCTGTACGCCTCCACTTAAACACTTATTTCTTTTTATTTTTTATTCTTATCTTACACATTGCATCCTGACTCCAGTTTCCTATCCCTCCACTCTTCTCAGTCCCCAACATACATACATACCTCCCCTTTCCCCCAGATCTATTGCCCCAACCCCTTCCTTTTCCCTTTAAAAAAAAAAAAGTGGACCTCCCAGGGATATCAAGCAAATATGGCCAACAAATTACAGTAAGAGCTGGCACAAACCTTCATATCAAGTCAGAACAAGGCCACCCAGTAGGAGAATAAGAATCCCAAGTCCAGACAAGAGAGTCGGAGACACCCTAATGATACTCTCTTATACGCTTGGATTTGTGTCTAGCCCAATTGTCATTCGAGAGGCATCATCCAGCAACTGATGGGAGCAGATGCAGACCCACAACCAAACACTGGGCAAAGCCAGGGGAACCCTGCGGAAGAGAGAGCCAGAGGGGTCAAGGACACCATGAGAACACAGCCCACAGAATCAACTAAGCAGGCTCATGGAGACGGAAGCGACAACCTCAGACCCTGTAGGAGTCTGAGCTAGGCCCTCTGCATATATGTTAACGTTGTGTAGCTGGGTGTTCTTCTTGGGGACATAGCAAGGTTTTAAGCAGGCCGTGAAAACCCTACTTCAGACCACACCTAGGACCCACTCCCCTCTCAACTCTACTGCTGCTACCCTGGACACCAGCGCCATCATGCTTTCCCTGAGCTAATGGAATGACCAGCTAACAGGTGCTACCTTCTCTCCCGGTCCCCTGGAAAATCAAGCAAAGTCATCCAGTGAGGGATCAGTCCATTCATAATCTCTAAATAACCCTGCAATGGTTTCCTAGTCTATCCAAAGAAAAGCTGAATTTTCCCATTGGCCTTCAAGGGTCTTTATAACCTCTCCCTGTCCTCAGACACCAGGGCCTCTCAGTCACATGACCTTCCTCTACTTTGCTTTTCCCCTTTACACCATCAATATGATGCAGCTCCCATTTTGCAACTCCGCTTTGGATTTTGAGGTAACCATAAATTCACATGCAATTGCAGAAGCAGCAGAGAGATACTTTACATATTAATCGAGTTTCCTCCTAAGACAACGTGAATATCAGAGACACAATATTAACACTGGCACAATTACAACACAAAACAGTCCCTCAAGGAAATGTCACGATTCTCTCAGAGCTATAACCACATCCCTCCGAAAGTCACTCTGTAGTCCTTCACAACCTCTCATTGGCTCTCTGTGTCCAGAAGGTCAGTTTCAATGACATTGAAATAGGATGTTCAGTATAAATCCTTAGGGATCAATTTTCCCCAGTTTACTTTCCTGGGATTTCGCCAGGGCACACCTCTTTGCATTCAGTCCCTTTCACTGCTGGCTGGGTGCAATGTCACAGGTGTGTTTATCTGTTGACTTTTTTGTCCCTCCAAGGAAGAATACCTTCCCAGGCTTTTCCCAGTTTCTAACTACTTCAATGGACATACTGTGGATGATGTGTGAATAGGTTTTCAATAAACAAGAGTTTTCATTTCTCTGGGACAAATGCCCAAAAGTTTACCTAGGATTAGTTTCCCGGGTGGTAGTTGCTGTTTAGGGTCGTAAGCACCACCCGATTGTTTTCTAGAGAGCTGTACCATGTCACACACCAGACAGCGATATATGAGGAATCCACTTCTATCATGTGCTATTCATTAGCTATTATTACAATGTTTTTCTATTTTATCCATTCTGTTAAGTATGTGTGTCTTTGCATTTCCTGAAGAGTTAATAATATGGAAGATGTTCTCAGTTGCTAGGTGCCATCTGTAATATCTCTTGATAAAATGTCTCAAGTCTTGTATTCTATTTCTACTAAATCCTTTATTTCGCTACATTATAGGACCGCTCTTTCCTCTGGTATATGATTTTAAAATATTTTCCCTGCATATAATTACCTTTTCATTCTTTAAACATAACCCTTTTTAATTCTGATGAGATTCGATTTATGTTTCTCCTCCAGGTAAAGTTTGAGTCAAGTGTAGAATTCCCTTATTCTTTTCCTTGAGTTTTAAACTTTGAAATTTTAAATTGAGTCTAACATCTGCTTTAGTTAACTCTGTAATGATGCAAGAAACAGATTGCGGGACAAATTCTCAACCTATGAAGGACTGTTCTAACACCATTTGCTGGTACGGTCAGCCTGCCTCCATTCAGTTGCTTTTGGACTTGAGAGACTCACATGCAAAAACAGTATGTGCAGGATCTGCTATTCTGCACCGCAGATGGATATGTCTATCTTCTGAGCAGTACCACATAATCTTCACCACAGCTACAAAGTAAGTCTTGGAGGGGATGGTCGCGCAGGCCTTTAATCCCAGCTCTTGGGAAGCAGAGGCAGGTGGATTCCTTGTGTATCCCAGATCATCTGGGATACATACTGAGGCCATGTCTGGGGGGGGGTTAATATTTAGGGTGGACAGAATTGTCTGTGCTTCCTTTTCAGTTTTGCCTTAGCTATTCTGCTACTCTGCTTTTTTATATAATAATTTGGACATAATACTGTTAATGTTTCTATTCCATGAACATTGTATGTCTCTCCATTAATTCAGCTCTGCCCTGATTTTCTGTAACAGCATTTTAAAGTTTTCAGGCTCTGAGTCCTATGCTTTTATGTTAGATCTGTAGCTAACTATGTCCTCATTTTCCAGGGATTGTACACTATTTTAAATTTTGGTGTACAGATGTTGATGATACACAAGAATAAAATTCATTTTTTAGCTTATCTTTTATTGTAAAAATTGCTGAATCACTAATCAGAGTACACTGTATTACAGAACCCAGAGATTTTCTACATAATCATGCATCTACAGATAACCACACATTGTCTGTTTCTACATTTGCCCTGCCATCCTTGTGATTATTAAGTACATCTTTTAAGGTTTAAGAACAGATACCTCAGTTCCACTGATTCAAACCAAAAATGTCATCACAGCAGCATCCATGACCTATTAACAAGACTCCCCCATTTTGCTATTTCCCACCTAACTGATGTGCCAACCATATTTAAAAAGTGTCTTTATCATCTTATTTGTTCTGTTACTACACAAAATTCATGGAATTGTCACCGCATTGGAACATGGAATATGAAATAAACTAAGCCTGTGTGACCAAGCCAAGATCCTTCCTATTTGGCGCAGGAATAAACCTCTCCATCCCCATTGAGGTTAAAGCTGTGTTTGTTTACTTTAACAGTAGCCTCAATATAGGGGTCCAGAACCCATTTTTCACTAAAGGAGACACCTGGATCAGAGCCAGGTACCAGCATGGGCCCCTTGTGCCTAACCATCCAGTCTTCCGACCTTGAGTGGATGTTGTGAGTGGACCTCTCTTGGCTTAGGTGATGGTCTATTTGTTTATTCCACGCTGATTTTTGCATCCTATTTGTTAGGTACCTTTTGTTGGGTTGCTTTAAAAGCATTTGGTTTCAAGTATCAGTGTGGTCTGTTTGCTTTGAAAGCATTTTGGAGTCTGGCCTTTGACTGTTAATCTGCAAACATTCTGTCCCTTTCTCTAGCACCTCATCCAATATCATAATGTAAGGGCAGGGATCTGTGGAGAAAAACAGGTACACCTATCCCAGCTGATTTTATGTTTGATAAATGTATCTATTCAACTTATAAGTGTTTTTGTTTTTGTTTTTTTGAAAGGTTGCTGAACCTGAGGGTCGAGGAATCTGATCTGCAGTGGCTTGCATGAGGACATCATTGGTCCTCAGCTAGTGCCACTGTTTAGGGGACTTAGGAAGTGTGTCCTTAACGGAGGAAGAATGTCACCAGAGATCAGCGTTAAGACTTTAAAGACCCACACCACTTGTATTTCCTCTCTGCTTCACTCTCGAGGCTGAGATGTGAACTCTTGACCTCCTGCTACCGCCACCATGCCTGCCACTAGCTGCCACACTTCCCCAGTGTGATGGACTGGAAGCCCAAATAAACCGTTCCTCCTCTACACTCCTTCTGGTCATGGTGTTTTCTCATAGTGACAGAAAAGTAACGAAGACAGGAGCTAACTTAAGAGAACTAGCCTTTATAGCTTGATTCACTCAACAGGGAACATTATTTAATATCTCTAAACTGTTGTTGCTGTTGCTGTTGTTTGTACGCTTAGCTGAACATCATAATAGAATTTTTTAAGACATTATGAGCACCCTGTTTAACTGGAATTTTAAAACATCTAAAGACAACAAACAATAAATTTGGCAACTTACAAATTTAAAAAAAATAACAGGAACTACATCTAAGATAAAAGATGTTAAAAACAGGAAATTATTTTTTAAAATTTAAGGGTTATGTCAGAACTAAAGATACATTTTGAGAACTCTCTCCTTCATTCTCTAATCTCATTTGGTCTGCTGAGCCCTCGCCCCTTCCATCCTTGCCTCCTAATAGAGCAAAATTCATATAAAAGGAAAAAACTGTTATGGTGTTAGGTAACAACTGACCTGGAAATGTGCATCTTACTAGCCAGCCTCTGTAGTGCCGGAAGTTGCTGTGTAGGCTGCCAGGAGGAAACTCTCATCAACATTCCTGATCAGCCATGAATGCTAAACGTCATGGGGCCAAAATACCAGGCAACGTGCTCCTGCTGGTACAAGCTGTGGCAAAACTGTCATGGTCTAACAAACAGCTTTCTAATCAGCTTTGCCTTTAAGGCCCACTTCACAGAATAAAATCATGCCAGGTACCAGCCAGGACCAGACATATGGCTAGGAGCTCACAGGTCCAAGGGCAAAGCCCACTGCTACTGTTTTCTTAAATGTATCTGATGGGCCTGTTAAATTGCCTCCTATACATTTGTTCTTATGCCCAGAGATTACTGCTGCTGTCAGCAGCAACTGGTTATGGAACAAGACTACCTTTTACATTAGATGGTATACCACAGAGACACATAGCCACTGGTAAAACAATAACTTGACAATGGCACTGGACCCCAGTGTTTATCCTTAGATAGGTATCTACCTCAACCACTAAAAATTCAGGAAACATCATGGAAGAGAAGACAGAAAGAATGTAAGGATGAAGCTGGCCATGGTAGTACACCCTTGTAACCCCAGCGCTCAGAAGAAAGAAACAAATGGATCTTTGTGAGGTTGAGGCCAGCCTGGTCTATGTAAAATGTTTCAGGCTAGTGGGACTATGTAGTGAGGATCTGTCAAAAATAAATAAATAAATAAATCACGAATGAGCAAGAGGGAGGGTAAAGTGTTGGACATCAATTCTGCCATGTTGAAACATCAATTCTTGAGGGCAATTCTGTAAGTCTTAGAAACTTCTAAATGGAAATGTTCCCTCCAGTAAGGAGGGAGAGAGAGACCCACGAGACTCAAAAGGTAAACAACTCAAGTCTCAAGCAGTTCCTAAAACTAATAAGATACACAAGACCCCCTCCACATGGTTATGGGAGCAGTAAACACCTGCTGGACGCAGAGACTCTCCAACCAAGCTACCTGGAGGACACTCCAACCTCTGGAGCCACCTGAAGGCCATGTAGAACACTCCACAGTTGCGACTTTTATTGTAACTCAAGCTTGGGTGGGCTTTTTGGTGACACAGTTGGCTTTGAGTTGTCCGTTCTCCTGATGGAACCCCTCACCTATACTCCGAATAAGTAACCTCAATTAGTTCACTGGCTTGACAAATCAGACAACAACAGTAAAATCATTACTTTGGTCTGCCACTGGTTCCTTACCTGGTAGCTCCCTAGTAAAAATCTCACATAATATATGGTCTATTTTAAGATAAAAACTACAGAAGGGAGCTGAAGAGATGGATCTGCAGTTAAGATCAACAGTTTGATTCCCAGTGCCACATGATGGTTCACAACAATCTATAACTCCAGTTTCAGGGGATCTGACACCCTATTCTGCCTTAGCATGCACCAGCCACATAGGAAGTATACATAATACAGACAGGCAAAAAAAAAACCCCATAAACATAAAATAAAAATTTAGATCAAATAAAAAAGTTCTATAGCTATAGAAAAAGAGATTCCATGCTACATTTGAAATCCTCATTTGTAAAGGCCTTTTCCCTTGGGAAACCCAGATTCATGCTCACAAGTATTTGTATCTATTTATAAAATTTGGTTTATTAAATACATGAATGAAAATTATAGAAAGGGAAAAATGCACAAATGATACTAATAAATTGTAAAATCAGCTAAAGCTTTGGTTTTTATATAAAAATCTATCCCTTTTGGAAAAGTCCATTCTCTCCTTATAAAATACACACTCAGAATCGTATTTTGTACGGAATCATATTTTTTAAACAGTAAAAACTAGCTCTGTCTCTACTACTGCCTCAACTCCCCTCTCCATGCCCTAAATAAACTCTATTCTATACTAAAAACTAAAAATAAAAAGTAAAAACTGTATGATCCATCTTTATTGAAGAAAGACATATACTATTATAAGGGACTTTTAAACATGAAGACTAAAAATTCAGAAGTAATTACACAGTGAGCCCCTGGGAAACAAAAGACACCTTGGTAGTTTTATCAATTGTGACGACACACAGCAGCCAGGACTGCCATCGGCCTGAGGGGAAGGGCTCTATCTATCATCAGAACATGTAACCAGTTCCCATACTGCAGAGTTTAAAAAGAAATAAGGAGAAAAACATCTCAAGAAAATACAAACATCCATCTGATAGAAATGACTATGACACTCCAGGACCAGGACCAGAACAGAATCCAATGGGGAAATACAAACATTGAGGAAAAGCTGAAATGAAGAATATTAAAATTTAACAACAGCAACAACAAAATCTCTGAGACAGGAGCATATAGGAAATACGTATCACAAAAATCTCAGACCTTTGAATTATAGGCATATGAGGGAGAAGAATCCCAAAAGTCAATGGCATAGACCAGATATTCAACAAGATCTTCCCCAAACTAAGGAAAGAAACCCATACAGATCTAAGAACAGAAACAACCAAATAGTCAAGCCCAGAAAAGAAGATCCCCACAGCACATCATACCTAATACATTAAGTATACAGAACAAAGAAAGTGTATTGAAAGCTACAAGTCACATACAAAGGAAAACCCATAAGACAAATATCTGCTTTCTTAATGGAAACTTTGAAAGCCAGAAGAGCCTGGAGAGATGTGTGCCCAAACCGAAAAGACTGTGATGCCAGCCTAGACTAACATCTCAGCAAAATGACTCATAATTAAAGATGACAAGAAAAAAAGAAAAAGCTTTTCACAACATAAACAGCCTTAAAAGTTTATATATCCAATAAACCAAACTTAGAGAAAATACTGGAAGCAATATTTTGGGCTGAAGAGAGGAATGAGCATTGCCAAGGAACTGTGGAAAGGAACATAAATCCATAATTATTAAAACACAAAGTATCACTGAGAACGACACACATCAAGAGCTCAATGACAGAAATTAACACACACACTTCAAAAACTTTAAATATCAATGGTCTCAATTCCCAATCAAATGACACAGGCTCACTGAATGAATCAAAAAAAAATATCTATTTATCTGTTGTCTATAAGAAACACATTTTACCTTTAAAGATAGGTATCACCCGAGAGTAAAGGGATGGATAGAACGTACTTCAATCAAATGGGACCAACTCTCTCCTAAAATCTGACAAAATAGACTCCAATCTAAAACCAATCAGAAGATATAAAGAGGGACACTTTATCCTAATCAAGGGAAGAATTACCCAAGAAGACATTACTATCCTAAACATAGATCCACTAAACTCTGGTACACCCAGTTTCATAAAAAATGTACTACTGAATTTGAAGACATTAATCCATTAATAGTAAATGATTTCAATACCCCACTTTCTCCAATAGATAGGCCATATGGAAAAAAATAAAAAAAAATCATAACTAATTGACATCATACATCAAACAGACCTAACATATCTACAGAATATTCCATCCAAGAACTAAAGAATATACATTCCACTCAGCAGCACACAGAAGCACAAACCAGATCTCTACAAACTCAAAAATAACTGAAATAACTCCTTAGGATTCCCATCTCGGCACAATGAAATATAACTTAAAATTGACAAACCAAATCCAAACCCAGTTGACAGGACAAAATAATGAAAGTCAGACCAGAAATCAATGAAATAGGAAAGAAAAATATCGATGGATCTAGAAACCAGTTCTTTTTGAGAATAAAGATTAACCTACCTTCAGCCTAATTAACCAAAAGAAAGAGAGGTCCCAAATTAACAGAATCCAACAAACAGGGAAACATTACAACAGACACCAAAGAAATCCTGATTATTATTCAGGAATACTTTTTAAACTTGTACTACATTAATCTGGAAAAGAAATGCATTCATTTTTAGATTCGCCCAAATCACTAAAATTAAGCCAAGAAGTCAACTACCAAAACAGACCCACAACAAACAAGGAGATTGCAACAGAAAACAGCCCAGTGCCAGATGGCATCACTGCAGAATTCTACCAGACTTTCAAAGATCTACAGCAACAAACAGAGGGAACGCACCCAGACTCCTACAAAGCCAATATCACTCTAATACCAAGGCAAGTTAAGACACAACAACATCATCATCAACAACAACAACAACAAAGAAAACTACAGGCCAACAGCCCTAATGAACTTGGACTCAGAAATGCTCTATAAAATGCTTGCAAACAGAATACAAACATACATTAAAAAGAGTATACACCAAGACCAAGTTGGCAGGAAAGCAAAAAGGAACCATTGCCAGGGTGGGCAGGGTTGAGAGCAATAAAGAAGGAACTAGTGAGAGTCCAGTGAGCTAACCAAGTAAATAGGGAAAGTGGGGAGGAGCTCTAAATACAAAGGAAGAGGGAAACACAGAGGAGGAGGGAAGTAAGTAAAATAACACTAAGGGTATCTGAAAGTCAAGAATCATGCTATTAACCATCCGCAAAAAAATACACAGACATCTGTATATAAATATGCAGACATAGTTTGAATAGAATTTTCTCATCTGAGTTGACAGGGCTCCCTCCAAGAGGCAAAAACCACCCTATAAAACCCTACCGCACAGCCTGAGAAGTTCTCTTTTGAGCTGATGGTCAGGGTTGTCCAAAAGACTCCCAGAGTATTACAGACTATTGCTATGGCCCTTGGTTGCTCTCCAGAGGTGGGAAGATAAGTCTATATTGCTGAAGACACCATGCACTTCAGACACTGAGCCCAGAGAACCCTGGGAGGAAATTAACTGTAAGCCTTCTCTCTGAGGACTAGCTTTCATAGTTCAAAAAGGTGACATGCAAGCTTCCAAAGGACAGGAAGCAACCAGCAGTCGCCCCCAGCTATGACGCGTATGAACCACAACAGTCAACATGGCATGATAACCCTAAGGGTGCAGTAGTGGCACACACTCCTTGGCAGTAACCAACAGCTCTCTAACTGCACTTGAAGACCAACTCAACAACTGGGAAAGCCTGCCTGATATGGGAAATCTAACACTACCCAGGGCTATTGAAGTCATGCATCGTGGATGTTGGAGGAGAACCTACAACCACCACCTTACTAAATCAGCATGATCTCTAACCACCTTCTATAGATCTGTACCCACAGATAAGTGAAGTCCTCACCCTTCATCATGAAAACACCTCTTTACAACAGGTGGAGACTATTAACAAAAAAAAAATAGCCACAACCAATCAAAACACTGAGGGGTGGAGCCTACTCTCAATGGAAGCATCAACAAAACAACTACCACACCTAGGGCTCAGGAAACACTGCAGAACAGGGAGGGTGGGACAATTTAAGAGCCAGGGTATCATGAAATTTACTGTGTGATTGTGTCTTCCAGGAATGTCGGAAGCTACACAGATAAAGTCTGACTGAGATGACTGCCTAAACATGAGCTGACTACAGACAATAGACATGTCAAAGCAAATAATGTAAGACCATGAGTCCTTCACCCTACACAAAACTACAGGCAACTAAGAAGTGCTGAGAATAGGAGAAATGGTCATTCCCGAAAAGATAACATACACGTCACATACAGACTGAACAGGTTATAGTTAGGAATGTGTATATACATATATGCATGTGTGCTGGCCGGTTTTTGTGTTAACTTGACACATGCTAGAGTCATCTAAAAGGAGGGAACCTCAATTGAGAACACACCTCCATAAGATAATGGCTATAGGAAAGTCTTTTAGGCATTTTCTTAGTGATTGATAGGCGGTGCAAATCTTGGGCTGACCAAGCCACAATGAGCAGCAGCACATCTCCATGTCTTCTGCATTGGTTCCTGTCTCCAGGCTCCTTCCCTGCCTGAGTTCCTGCCCTGACTTCCTTCAGTGGTGGATTACAATGTGAAAATGTAAGCCAAATAACCCTCTCCCCCACCAGTTGCTTTGGGTCATGATGTTTCATCACAGCAATAGTGATACTAACTAGGACAGGGTGTAAAAAAATTATGAAAATAAAGGCCATGAATGCAAAAGAAGGAGGGGTACAAGGGAGAAAAGGGAAATAATGTAATTATAATCTTGAAAATAAAAGAAATAATTTTCAAAAAATGTCTGTCTCAAACAAGGTGTAAATCAGGGACCAACACCCAAAGCTGTTCTCTCTCTCTCTCTCTCTCTCTCTCTCTCTCTCTCACACACACACACACACACACACACACACACACAGAGAGAGAGAGAGAGAGAGAGAGAGAGAGAGAGAGAGAGAGAGAGAGATTGAGATTAAACAAAAAAAAAATCTTTCTTTACCAATCCCAGCACTCACTGGGAAGATCCAGCACTAGGTTCTGCATCTCCTTTTGTTTCTGCCTCTCCCTGATGATTCTGCCTTGTTTCATGTCTCCTGATACTATCTGGGGCTGATAAAATTCAAATATACTCTGTGTCTTAGTCACTGTTCTATTGCTGTGAGGAGACACCATGGCCAAGGCAACTCTTGTAAAACAGAGCATTTAACAGGCAGCTAGCTTATAGTTTTACAGTTAATCACGATGCTCACACGCTCATGGTGGGAAGCTGATGGGAATGTCACTTGAGCAGTAGCTGAGGGTCTTACATCCTGACCCACAGGCAGAAGGCAGAGAAAGACTGGGCATGGCATGGGCTTCTGAAACCTCAAAACTCAGTCCCAGCAACACACCTTCTCCAACAAGGTCACACTTCCTCCAACAAAGCCGCACCTCCTAATCCTTCCCAAACAATCCCACTCACTAGGGGACCAAGCATTCAAACGCATGAGTCTATGAGGAGCCCTCATTCAAACCACCACACTCTGCTGGTCTGGATCCTGAACCCTCAACTCCAGGCTTACATCCACGCACATTCCCATATTAAAATCAAACACGAGCCAGCTTTCATCTCAAAGGGACAAGAAATAGTTTATTTTGGAGTTAAATATGAATAACCACGGCCTGGGAACACAGATTTAAGATACCTCTAATTCTATGTTCCAATGTAATAGCAATTTCATTAAGTATTACAGAACATAGAAAGTTCCAGACACTTCACATCAGTGTGAAAATCTCTGTTATAGGCCTCAGACACTACTGGAACAATAGATTAGCTTTTGAGTTGACAGAAACTAGGGGCCTATCTCTACACTTCAAGGGTATTAGGTCACGTACAATGTAGGCAATGACTGATTATTAAGAAAACAATGCAAGATGATTTGTAACTAGGCTCTGGACTTTTACTATCCCAACCTTCCCACAACCACTAAGTTTTTTAATCAACTGGTAAGCCTTTTCAGGTGCAGCTTCTTCCTGGGAACTTTGTTCACAGCCCCCACACGGACTAGGCAGCCCATTTTGGGCAATCAGGGGCTAACTATTAGCTAGCTATTATCATCTGGATCTGATTTTTTTCTGTTTTTGATACAATACTTATAAGTGATATAACATTTATATGTGACATAAATAAGACATTTATATGTAACATATAATAGGAATATTATGTTGAAAATTAAAATAATCAGAAATGTTGTCCACCTTAACAAAGTGAAGGTAGAAAATGAGGGACACAAGTAATTTATCCAAATAAATTATAAATAATTTTAAAGCTAGATCAACTGTGGTTTTCCATGCATTTATTTGTACTCTACAAAATACTTTATATTTAGGGTGTTTAAAATAACTTATTTGTCTTTTCAATTTAGCAATATTTTAGCCAGTTTGATTTTGTAGCTATCAGTTCATGTGAAGTGGCTAGCCCTAACTTTTAGAGAAGACTGGTCTTTAATATCTAAGCTATTATAACTCTTACATGTGGATGATAAATTGATATCTTCTATTTTACCAGACCGTATGAGGAAGTAAATAGGCAGTTATATTTATATTACAGAAGGAATCAGGTGCCAATATAGTGTTAGTTTGAATTCCTTTTAAACAGAATTTTCTTTTTTCCATGTACCAAACATTGTTAATAATAGCAATAGAAACAACGGATCAGACTTGTCAGAAATTATTATCTCAGAGGCTTGGTAGGCACAACCAAATATTATTATTCTTTAATCTTAACAGGAAGGAAAATGGGAAGCTAGGAGTCACTATGACATTGCCCATCTCCTCTTCTGACACTAAAATGCGGGTATTGTTTAATAATTTTGATCTTGGCTGAACGTTCCACAGGACACCTTAAATAATCAAGAACATTGGCTCTTAAAGCAGCTAACAGGCATATAAAAGCAGACTTTGTGCAGCCGTACATGGGCTCTGGCATCTACACTCAGATCTTCAAGCAAACACTTTATTTACAATCACTGGGAATCAGATGGTCTTTTCTGACCTCCACATGCATATGGTGCACATATGTATAAGAAGGCCAAACACTCAGACACATAAAATAATGTAAATCTTTTTTAAAATTTGTTTTTGCTTTTCAGTTTTGAAGCTATGGCTGGATTCAGATGCTATGGAGAGGCAAATGGATTGACAAGTCAAGCATATCTTTGGCAAGCCTGGAAGAGTTGTCTGGTGGGATAATATAGCAAAGTGCACTTAGCAATGGGTTCAATAATGAACAGGAAATGATTAGGAACAGGAACTCCAGAGTGAAACTAGGTCTTTGACTGTCCCCGGAATTGAGACTCCTTAGGCAATCTTCACTATGGACCTAAAGTTAGATACAGCGAAGGCAGAGGCCCTAAGGTGAGATAATAAGACTTAAAGAACTTGCAGGGGAAATGTAAACAAGAACGTTTGGATTACAGTATGGATGGGAAGTGAGGCCAGAATTTTACAAGTGACTAGTTACTTTATGCCTTGAAAAGGTAGATCTTAAAAACCAACAAAGCACTTCTTGTATATGCTCTTCAAAAATAAGGTCCTAAAGCTTCTGGATAAAATGCTAAAATTAAAAGTGCCACTGGTGAAACTCAGTGAGAGAAAACAACAAATATACTACACAGAACACTCTCATTCTGGAAAAGAAAAGGCCCACAAACAAGAAAGCAGAGAATCATAGCCCAACCGGAAGCCCACCTGCCTGCCGCCAGCTCAACGAAGCCTGACTTTGAAAAAGACCAGAGGAAGAGACCGGAAGAGCCCACAGTGGAGCACAGGAATCCACAGGAGCCACCGGAAAGGACCTGCAACCTCCCCCTTCCACCGACCAACGCATCCCAATTGCCCTTGCTGCACAAAGACTATGTGCAGCCTGCTGGACTCACGAGGATCTGGGAACTTCACCTTTCAGCTCAAGCGTAAGCTACGCCAGCTAATCACTCCATTAAGTATTCTTCTTAAATTATAGGGCTTTTTTATGTAGATGGGTATTTGTGCATGTACATCTGTGCAGTCCTTATGTGCCTGGTGCCAGAAAAAGGTGCTGGATTCCCTAGAACTGTAGTTAAGATGGTTGTTATCTGCCGCGTGGGTCCTGGGAATTGAACCTTGATCTTCTGAAAGATCAGCTAGCATTCTTAATCACTGAGCCATCTTGGCTGCCCCCCTTAAGTATTCTTTTTATTTATTTTCTACTTCCTACTCTTGCACATATGTCTCAGGACTATTTACATTTCTCCACTCTGTTTACCATGCAGGGGGAGGGGTTCTTCTTTATTTACTTTTTAAATGTATTTTTGTTTATGTGTATGTATATGTGTGAGTGACTGTCAGATGTGAGCAGATGTCCTCAGATGCCAGAAGAGGGTGTCAGTTCCCCTGGAGCTGCACAATATATGGGTGCTGTGAACCAAACTTGGGTCTCCTAGAATAACAGAAACAGCTCTTAACCAATGAGCCATCTCTCCAGCTTCTAGAACATTCTCTACTACTCCCCAGCAACATGTATACTATTTCATATTTTCTACCTACATCTTTTTTCTGTCACCCTTATTCCCTTTCTAGTTACATAATTAAAACCTTCCATAGTTCTAACAATCTCTAACAGTGTCCCAACTTGTCCCTGCTAGCTACTTTAATCAGATGGGTTGTGTTTTCAGAATCAATTCAATACTTATTCATTATGCTTACCTACTGTAGTGTTCAGTCGCTCCTAATCTTATTAACTAAAAAAGTACATTCCGTACTATCCTTGGTTGTTTATCCGCCAACAGTTATTGAAGTCAAAGGGCCCACTATTCTTAACTGGCTAGCAAAAGCAGCTGCGGCTGCTCCCGTGGTTAATATCCTGCTCAGGCAATATGATGGAGATTGCACTAGGAACCCGGAGCTCCTAGAGCAAGGACCTAGTTTCCGAACCATACACTTGATTCTACCACATCCAGTCCCAGGCAAACATTGTAAATGCTTCAACTGAAAGCACATAGGTGATAAAAATAAATACATCAAACACAGTCATAACACCAGATATGGAAGCCTCAGTGTGGTTACTAATACACACACACACACACACACACACACACCAAGCCAACATAGCTCCTCACATTTTTCTAATCCTATAGAAATAGCATCTAGTGAGAGAGGCAATGAAATTCCAGACAGAGAACTAAAAAGAATGCTTGTAAGTACGCTCAGGGGATGGAGTGAGGAAGAAGAGTCGCTAAGAGGACCAGCGTTCAGTTCCCACCCACTTCAGGCAAGTCTACCTGTGACTCCAGCTCCACAGAACAAGGGCCTCTTCTGGACTCTGCAGGCATCCCCAAGCACATACCCTGACAAACACAGCGACACGTAAGGAAACGATAAGGGAGATAGTTTTAAGTCCTTTGTAAGGTGTGTTCAGAGAAGAAAATGAACTCCTGACGGGAACACAGGCAGCTGGCTGAAATAAAGAAGGCACTGTAAGTTCTGAGACAGGTATGCAGCAAAGACAGAAAGAAATAAGAAAACGCAGCCTGCAATGCTGGAGAGGAGAAATATGTCAAAACACTGTGGAAAGTCTACCCGATAGAATGGATGTGAAGATAGGACAACATCTGAACCTGAAGGCAGGATGGGAAACTAGAACATTCAAACAAGGACAGAAAAAAAGGGACAAGTGGGGAGTTTAACACATGGGAGACATTCTGAAAAGACCAAATCTACAGATAAGAGTCAAGACAGACACACCAGCTTACATAGGAAGCTAGGCCCAGCAAAATAACAGCAAATTTTCAACCGGAAATTTAGAAGCCAGGAGGCCATTGAGTTCTGAAAGGCTACGAGACACGGTAAAAATACATCACAATAGAAGGAACTATAAAATTTTTCCACGATAAAAATAACTGAACTATGATAACTCATCTCTACAAAAGATACTTGAAGAAATCAGACCAAAGAGAAAAACAAGTCCAACTACAGGACCAGAGACATGAATAAGCCATCCTAAAATAGTAGTAAAACAAGAGAGAGAGAGAGAGAGAGAGAGAGAGAGAGAGAGAGAGAGACCAAGACAGAGAGACAGACAGAGAGAAAGACAGAACAACAGAAGGACAGGAATCAATGCAAACCTTTCAATTAATAATAATAATAATGATGATGATGATGGTCTCCGTCCCCCAGTCAAAAGACACAGACTAGTAGACTGGATCAAAAAGCAGAAACCATCTATTTGCTGACACCAGAAAATACACCTCACTACAAAAGACAGGCACTATTTGTTTTAGTTTGGTTCCAAATACGAACCAAAGCAACTTGAAAGGAAAGAGCTCCTTGAAGCTTCAAGCCCATCATGATGGGAGTCAGCTTAGGAACTCAAGGCAAGGACTGAAGCAGAGACTACAGAGGAGTGCTGCTCTCTGGATTGCTCCCCATGGCTTGCTCGGCCTACTTTAACACAACTCAGGAACACTGACCGAGGGGTGGCACCACTCCCGATGTGCTGGCCCCTCCCACAATAATTACTAACTAAAAAATTGCCCCTCTATAGGCTAATCTTATGGAGGCAATTTCTCAATTAAGAGTCCTCTTCCCAAATAATTCAAGCTCTGTCAAGTTAGGAAGGAAGGAATTTAAAAAAGAAGGACAGATGGACCACCTAAACAGCACACGATCTTAGGGGGAAAAGACAAAGAGGAGCCCCAAGCAAATGAACCTGGGAAACAAGCAGGTGACACTCGCTATTCTAGTATCTGACAGAATAGATGTCAAGCCAAACTCACTGAGACGGCCACCTCACACCGATTAAGGATGCAACCCATCAGGATAATTCTGAACATACATGGCCCAAACACAGGTCTACCCAATGTCATAAAACAAATTCTACTAAATGTAAAGTCCCTAATTAATCCCCTACACAATAGTAGTAGGTATCTTCTCCATTCTCACCAGCTGGCAGGTCATTCAAAATAGAAATATTTGAATTAAATGGCACCATAGAGTCAACAGACTTAATACACATGTACAGACCATTCCATCCAAACACTACAGAATACATGGTCTTCTGCAGCCTATGAAATTTTCTCGAAAATAGATCATATATGAGACACAAAGCAAGTCTCAACAAATACAAAAATAACTCCTTGTATCCTTTCTGATTACAATAGAATCTACAAGTCAACAGCAAGAGAAGCCTTACAACACAAACTCAGAGATTAAATGCACTACTGAATGAAGAGAATCGAATGGGAATGGAAACAACATTTAAAGCCTATGGGACACAATCAATCAGTCATAGGGAATTATTTATGGCCGTGAATAACCACATTAAGAAATCAGAGATTCCAAATAAGTAATCTTCAAATATACATTAGGAGCCCTGGAAAAGAATAAGCCAAACCTCAAACCAGTAAACAGAAAGAAATCAGTAAGATCACATCAGAAATGAATAGAGTGGGAGAGAAAGGAATCATGGAACGCAGAGCTGGCTCTTTGAAGATAAACAAAATTGACAAAACTTTGGCCAAACCAACCAAAAACCCAATTTAATAGAATTAGAGATGGAAAGGGAGCCGTTACAACAGAAGACCAATAAAACTCAGAAAACCATTAGATCTTCATTCTACTAAATTGGAAAAGTCTCAACAGGTGAATTTCTAGATGCTGATGGCCTCCAAAATTAAGACAAGATGAAACAAACAGACAGATAACAAACACTGGTATCTCAGCAGAAACTTAAAATCTTCAAATAAGAAAGTTATACCTCATACTACCTTTTTTATGAAGTTAATATTATCTGGATACCAAAAACTGATAAATGCATGTGTGTGCGCGCACACACACACACACACACACACACACACACAGAGAGAGAGAGAGAGAGAGAGAGAGAGAGAGAGAGAATTAAAGACCTGTTGCACTGAAAAACATAGATGAAAAATTTCTCAACAAAATATTTACAAGGCAATTTCAATAACACATCAAAAAGATAATTCACCATGATCAAGTTGAGTTTACACAAGAGATGCAAGGACCATTTAATATATGTAAATCAATAAACGTAATATGGTACATAAATGGACTCAGTAACAAAAAACATGGCCATCTCAATAGACAGAGAGAAAAGGCTCTCATAATTGATAAACGACTTCATCAAAGTGTCAGGATAAAATCATTAGCCTTCCTACATGTCAAGGACAAAAGATACTGAGAAAGAAACCGGGGGGGGGGGGGAATCTCATTCACTATAGCATCAAAAACTAAAAGCTTTTGAATAAACCTAACCAGGGAAGTGGAAAAACCTCTATAATGAAAACTTTTAAAACAATGAAGGAAGAAATTGAGAAAAACACTAGATGGAAGGATTTCCCATTCAAATGAATCAGAAAAACTAATACTTCCAAAATGGCTGTTCTACCAAAAGTAATCTACAGACCCAATGTAATCTCAATCACAGTCCTGGTACCATTCTTCATAGAAATAAACAAAATAGCCATAAAATTCATATGGATTTTATGACAAAACAAAACTAAAGGTGGAAAAAAAATGCAGCTGGAGGCATCACCATACCTGGTTTCAACCACAATGGAATTTTTCGGTTCTGACTGATACGAGGGTCCTACCTTTGAAATGTGTGTATAATCTGGAGTATCTATAGAGATCAGAAAGCTAGAAAGGGGCTCCTGAGTGCAGGGAGTGGAAGAGCCTTAAGGTGGGAAGGGAACAGGAGAACAGATATAATGGGAAAGGGGCTCAGATAGTGAGGGTAAAAGGCTTTAAGAAAGGATGAGGAGATGGGAAGGGGTGAACCTTTTCTTCAGGGGTGCAGCCACTTGTAAGCTCTCCATAACACCCGTACACATTCAACCAGCCCTAACTAAATTCAGGGGAGGTTTTGTTGTTGTTTTTAAATTATCAAAGTAAGAGGAGGACATTTTTGGAAAAGAAGGAAAAGAAATCCAGAAGCAGTGGCTAGAATAAGAAAATAAATGGAGTGAATGTGACCAAAACATATATATGTTCCATATGTGTGTGTGTATGTGCGCGTTCCATATGTGTGTATGTGCGTGTTCATATACATATATATGTGAAAAATGCTAAATAAAATATTATTTTAAAAAGGAAGGAAGGAAGAAAGGCTGAAGAGATGACTCAGCAGTTAAGAGCATTTGCAACTCTTGCAGAAGATCTGGTTCGGGTTCCCAGCACGCATGCGCGCTGACTCACATTCTTCTAACTCCAGCCCCAGGATCTAACACTGTCTTCTGATAACCTTGGGCACTAGGCATGCATTGAGTGCACAAATGTACATGGTGGCAAAACATCACACACATAAACATAATATTTTTAAAAATTAAAAGCTTTTAAAAAGAAAGAAAAGAAAAGAGAAAAAAACAAGTTAAGTCTCCATGAGAGCTTGGGTCTAATGCGGTGACATCACTAATTCCAAAGAAATTCTTGGCCGGGACTATGGGAGCCATGGGCCAATTAGCTCATTGCTAAAACCCTGGCAATCGTGCTAGCTTCTTGGCCTAGCCCCAAGAGAAAGTGATTTGAACATTATACACCATTAAGCTGACTCAGAGAACAAATGACTAACTTTCCGATAATCAAGATTTCGCCATGGCCATTCTTCACTTTGATTCAACCTGAGTTTAATGCATCATGACTAATGATTCCGGTCTACACTAAAGGAAGTCTCTCTACTGTGGAGCATCACTCGCAGCCATCCTTCTCAGGGCAGGAGCTTCCTAGCACTTTTCAAATGTTATGCCAGACATTTGGGATCACCTGTGAACACTCTTCCTCACAAGCAGGCTAGAAAGCAGTGGTTCCATGGGAGATGTGCAAGTTAAGGACCGGCCAGTTCATTAACATTACCTACCATAGCCCTGCGCCTCAAGTGGTCACTTAAATGTGGTCCACAGACGGAGAGAAAAAAATTTTCATTCACCAATAAAGGAGGCACAGACCACCTAATCTACCCCACTGAAGGGATCAGAAAGGACATCCCCAGCCAGGAGCAGTTCCACATCACTGCCTCCAGTTCTGTTACTCTTCCATGCTGAGGATCCTGTCTAGAAAGGTCAATGTGTCGCCCTCTCACTACACTCAGCGGAGACCTCAACCGCACTCCTCCTAGTGACAAAAATTACCCTGTCCATAGACAGGAGAGTGAAAAGCCATGTGGAGCTTGCCATGGGGCTCCAGGTCAGGCCTTCTGACTCCATTTCTACCTTCAAGAAGCTCAGAGGCAGGACCCCCCAATGGCAGCAACCATTCACTGCAGTCTGGCCGGAGGTACAGCCAGAGCAGGAAGAACTAGCTCTCCTCGAATGCTGTTCTCCAACAGCCTGTCTTTTAAAGGATCCATTCAAGTTTAATGTGCTGTAAGAAATCAACCAGAAACTTAACCTTACATATTAAGGAATATTCTAACGATGGTCTGAAAACCAAAAGGGAAATGCAGTTTAGTCAGAATTCCTTACTCTCAGATCCCCACAAGAGACTCACTGTAGTTCCAGAAGGAACACAGGAGCTGCCCTTGTGGAAAAGGATGAACACACAGGATACCTGCACCCAACTTTGTCCCCAGTTTCCAACACACATCACGGGACAACTCCTTTCATGAGTAGTTTACCCAATGTCTTCATTACTTTTCCTGTTGGAAGCTATAGAACCACTACCTAGAAGTCACAGCACAAAACTTAAGGCAGCTAGTCATATAGCATGCACAATCAAGAAATCAGCACTGAATGTTTGTACTCAGTCCCCTTTTGCCATTTCATTCAGTCTAAGATTCCTGCCAAGGGAATGGTAGGAATGATACCGCCTCTAGTAGGCAGGTCTTCCCACCTCAACCCAATCAAGATCATCCCCAGCAAGCATACCTAGGGGCCCGTCTCTCAAATGAGTCTAGATTGAGTTAACAATTGATATGAATGAACCATCACACCAAGTGACAAGCTCCTTGGTACCAAGACATGGTCCCTTTGCTTTTGACTCTCCTCTGCACAATGCCCATAGACACCATTAAAAGCAAGGTATTTAGCTCTGCTGGCTAACAACAGGCAATGAAAGGTGACACCTGTCCAAGAATCTAGCCTGCGAAATTGCTCCGGTCATTGAGCATAGCTGGCCATTCCTTCCTACTCAGAACCCTTGTACAGAGCAGCTGGGGGTCCAGGACCAATCAATACTCCTATCCCCTTCCTCATATGCTTAGGCAGCTTTTCAGTTTAATGAAGCTTGTCCTAGCAACTTGGTTTCCCTCTTAACTCAAAAAAAAAAAATCTCTTAGGAGCAGAAAGACCATCTACAGAATCTATGATCTCTCCTCCACACCTGGCAGAAACATCTATAGTCCGTGCACTAATAAATGTTGCCGGACATCAGAATCATCTGGGTTGGACACATGCTACAAAGTACAATCATTGTAGGAATCATTTGCCTCAAAAATAAATCCTGACGTCAGTTCCTAAAATTATTTATAATATTACAGTTAAAATGAAGCCCTCAGACAACTGCCACTCAGCAAAGGTCACTTACCTAAAAGCACAAACAACTCAACCGTCGCTTGCACCAGAATCAGGTCCAGTGGACAGTTTGGTAACCACACTCTCCCTTAGGATCCGTAATATCCTAGGCCCTAGGCTAGTAGTGGGTTGTCTACTGCTTACTGGCTTGCTCTTCATGGCTTGCTCAGTCTGCTTTCTTGTAGAACCCAGGACCAGCACAGGGATAGCACCACCCACAATGGGCTGGGCCCTCCCCAATCAATCACTAATTAAGAAAATGTCCTACAGGTTTGCCTACAGTCTGATCTTAAGGAGGCATTTTTTTCAATTGAGACTACCTCCTTCCTGATGACTCTAGCCTGTGTCAAGTTGACCAAAAAAAAAAAAATACAAAATAAAAAATAGCCAGCACAGTGAGTGTTGGTGCACACACATGCCACAGTGCACATATGGAAATTAAAGGACAATTTGTGGAAGTCAGTTCTCTCCTTCCACCATCTGAGTCCTGGGGACTGAACTCACCAGGTTTATCCAACAAGTCTCTTCACCCACTAAACTATATTGCCAGACCTCTAACATTGTTTAAGGAAGGGTCTCTCTATTGAGACACTAAAAATTAACACAGAAATTTTTAAATTATTTATTCAATAGTTCATTTATAATCAATAGTGGACTCATTACATAATAATAAAATTAACGTTAAAAGTAGTTTGGGATTTTTTGAGAAAATTTAAAACTCACAATTAACAGAATATAGTGTCCTTAACACATTTGCTTCTACATTCGGTCTGACATGCTGTATTGTTTGGGTTAAATCATGTGAAGAAAGGACTGAAGAGAAAGGGCTCAGTGGTTAAGAGCACTGACTGCTCTTCCAGAGGTCCTGAGTTCAATTCCCAGCAACCACATGGTGACTCACGACCATCTGTAATGGGATCTGATGCCCTCTTCTGGTGTGTCTGAGGACAGTGACAGTGTACTCATAATCATAAAATAAGTGAATAATTCTTTTTTAAAAAGTATGTGAAGAAAATCCAGCCTTACACAGACTTGTGGCAGGACACTAACTGAGAATTCAGTCAGCATAGCAAATCATGCTTCTTTGATAGAGCATTAAAACTGAACAAGTAGTCTTCTTGCAAGTTAGCTGCAATGATCACTTCATACTTTCTACTAACATTGCTCTGTGAACAAATATTTTGCCTCTGTGTGGTCTTCCAATGGCAAACATGATCTCACTGAATGAAAACATCTCCCAAGTTAACAACACACTTCAGCACACAACATCCCAAAGTCACATATGTTAAAGGCATCCCTGGGTTCCAACCAACCATGGTAGATTCAAGTTTCCCAGAATTCTAACTTTTGCCTGAAGGCACGAACTTTATCATTTGCAACAAATACAGACAGGTTCCCTTGAAATAGCAGGTTCACTTATTTAATTTCCAGACTCAGCCAAAATCACGAGTTGGAGTAAACGTGCTTTTGCCAAGTGTTTTACTCCTTCCCCCACCCCGAAGAAAACAGTTCTGCATGGAAGGAGGATATGGCTTAGTTTCCAACCCAACAAAGGCATAAACATTTTTTTTCCTCAAAAGAGCCTTTGTGCTTCCACCTACAGAAGGACATTATGCAAATTCCAATCCCATAATATGCCACCAATATTAAAAATATATATAACACTAAGGATGTTTGAAAGAGCCATATGGAAGCTGTCTTAGGGGTTTCTATTGCTGGGATAAAACACCATGACCAAAAGCAACTCAGAGAGGGAAAGGGTTTATTTCACCTTACAGTTCATCAAAGGAAGTCAAGGCAGAAACCTGGAGGCAGATGAGCACAGTCTATGACAGAGCACTGCTTACTGGCTTGCTACCATGGCTTGCTCAGCCTGCTTTATTATACAACTCAGGAGCACCAGCCTAAGGGAGGTACATCTATGGGCTGAGCCCTCCCGCATCAGTCACCAATGAAGAAAATGCCCCACAGGTTTGTCTACAGGCCAGTCTTATGGAGGCATCTTCTTAGTTTCGAATCCTTCTTCCCAAACGATTCTAGCTTGGCTCAAGTTGACATAAAACTAACCAAACACAGAGCATAATATTTTTGAAGATATCTAGAGATATGTGGAATATGTAGTATATACATATGTATATATGTGCATTATATATGCATATACTAAATATGCATGTGTACACAACACACACACACACACATGCACACACATTATAAAGGAGTCTGATTGGAGTTACCCTGCACAGAAGCCACAGGGTGACAAATAAAAGTCCCAGTACCAGATACGTATTGCATATCTCCCCTCAAGTTGTTAGTCAGGGTATGCCATTGCTCTGCCCACCAGCATTTGATGGTAAGACCCTGTGGCTGAAGACACCACACAGACACAAATTGGTCACAGGACACAGAGAAATTGAGTTGGTACTAATCAGAAGCTCCCTCCCTGCTGACTATCTTTCACAGTACTGGAATGTGTTGTATAGGTTTCTAGGAAGAAAATGCCATGAACAGTCACAAATGCTCGCATCTGTGACTCATGTAAACTACAGTAGTGACAGACACGGCAAGGTATTATTCCCATGGTACAACAGTGTGCAAATGTTGAGTATAACCAACGACTTCCAGGTTTGGATTTAAGGCCCACAGAAGAAAACACGCTTGGTTCTGTAAAACTGGCCAAGAACCCATAGTTGGGGAGCTCACAGAAGTGAACCTACTATCAGTCTGCTAAATAGACATGCTATCAGACTCCCCTCTAAATTTTTATCTCTCTCCCCATAGATCAGTGAAGCTGTGTGATCTTATCAAAGAAGTTTCCTTATGCAGTAGATGATCATTAATGTAAATCTCACAACTAGTCAAAGTTGAAAGAAGTATCTGTGGAGTGCTCAGCCACAAATGGAAGCTCTCTCTCTCTCTCTCTCTCTCACACACACACACACACACACACACACACACACACACACACACACATACACACACACACACACACACAATCAGGGACCATAGTGGAAAAGAGGCCAGGAGTATTAGAAGAGCCAGGGGTCTAGAAGGACTACAGCAAGGACCAAAACAAGCTCACCTAGATATGCTAGGACTGATGCACTTATGACTCAAGGAAGCTATAGCTGCCTGCACAAGATCAATCCAGTCAATTTTGTAGTACAGAAAGGGAAGTGATTCACAGGGCCCCATCCCCTAACTAAGGATCTATTGGCAGTTGATGACTTCGGGGAGAGCTCCGGAGAGTCAGTTTTCTTTAAGGGTACAGCCCCTGACAGGGTGGCCACACTCCAATGGATGGCCCCATGACCAGGATTACATAGACAGCACAAACTGGATTCAATGGGGGTTTTTTGTTTTGGTTTTTTAAGCTTTATTTATTTATTCTATGTATATGAGTACACTATTGCTGTCTTCAGACACACCAGAAGAGGGCATCAGATCCCAGTACACCAGGTTGTGAGCCACCATGTGGTTGCTGGGAATTAGACTAAGGAGTTTTGGAAGAGCAGTTAGTGTTCCTAACCGCTGAGCCATATCTCCAGCACTTAATGGGTTACTTTAATTTTTTTAAAAACATGACGCTGGGGGAGAAGGAAGGTGGGAGTAGGTCTGAGGAAGAACTACATTGTAAATATGATCAAAAAAACCACTGCATGAGATTCTCAGAGAATTAATATTGTTTTAAGTATCTACTTTTGTTAGTCTATTTTCTTTATTACAATAAAATACCCAAAGTTGGATAGTTTCATAATGGAAGAGGTCTGCTTGCTTCCCAGTTTTGGAAATTAGAAGTTCAAAATAAGGCGGCCCATTTGGATCAGTTTGGACTCTAGTGATAGCCTCAAAGCAATGGTACATGTGGGAGAAATCACAGTACCAGATGGAGAGCCAGAGGGCAGCTCGTGGGCCAGCCTCGGGCTTTCTAACTCACTCTAGCAAGAACAGACTCAGAGTCCACAGGGCTTATCATGTAAATCCCTTCTGAGGGCATGTCCTCAATGACCTAAGGACCGGTCACTAGGCTCTACCTCTGAAGAGTCCTACCATTTCCACACTGCCAAACTAAGGGCCAAGTTTCCAACATATGAACCTCTGAAAGAAAAAATACACTCATAGGAGTGCTCTTGTGTTAAATTTAAACAAATTCTTTTTTTATTATTAAATAGAGGATTTTTCTGGTGAATGTTCATCCCATTATATATTTTGGACATGGACATGATATGGAACAATCCTTATTCCTTTGACCTGGATGGATTTGTTGAGATCCCATCCATGCATATTCCTTCTTTTCTTTTCTTTTCTTTTCCACTAACTAATTTATTTATTTACTTTACATCCCTATCAGAACTTCCCCTCCCTCCTCTCCTCCCAGTCTTAATTTCAAATTTATAAAGGGCATTCATAAAGAGTATAATCTTTTGGAGAGCTAGTGAAGAATACCTTGATTGCCAATAGAGACTGGTCCCATGGTCTCGGTCTGGGCTGGAGCCCCCTACTACCACTTTTAAATCATCAACACAAATACCAACAAGAAAAGGGTCCCACTTCATAAAGTTTTTACCTGACAGATCCAGGTAAGGGCATGCTCTAATGACCTGAAAGCTTTCCAAGTATCCTGAGGGCAACAGATCACAAGAGATTTTACCAGACGACTGTACATATAACAGACAGAAGAAAAAGGTGAGTCCTAACTCTAACTTTATAAGTTCCGTCAACATTTCTAGCATGCCTAGCTCAAGGCCCAGTCTTCAGCAAGCGTTCATAAACCTGAGCCATCCTATTGATGTATTTGCAATGACTTTCCTCTCTGAGTCGCATTTAGTTCTCTATCCAGTGGTGGCTAGTAAGCTCCCTTCCAGCTCCAAAGTCCAGCCTAGATCTTGTATAATGGGTGCTATTGTAAACAGTTCCAAAACTTTCTCTATGAGTTCATCTTGGTGGCACCCAACTGTTTATAGGGCCTTGAGGATACCTTGGCTAAGATAATAGAGGTAGAGAAAAAGCCAGTGCAAGATAGGCTATAGTCTACTGGGAGGATCAAGGAACAAATCCCATTTTAACATGCACACATTAGGCAAGCTATTACATCTTCCTCAGTGTAAGCCTCCATACTGGTGACAGGAGAGAGAGCTACATGGTCTATTTTTGAAAACCCCATTAACTCAAAACTTTAAGCTTCATAGAGAGACTAACAGAAATATGAACTTTAAGATGAACAGTTTCTCAGCAGGCAAAGTAGTCGACTTCATTATTATCTGTTTTGACTAATGAGATACTTAATAAGATAGTTCTGTGAAACTGGGCTTGGTGGGGTACACTTAAAATCCAAGGCCAACCCAGGCTATAAAGAAAGACCTTATCTTTAAAAAAAAAAAAGCAAACAATTCTGCAATCAATTAATCAATAAAGATTGTGGAAGACATTAATACGGAATATGGTTGCACTGGACATGACGACATGTACCTGTAATCTCATAGTGAGGAGACTGGGGCAGGAAGCTTACAATGAGTTCTGAGCAAGCCTCAGCTACAGAATGAGACCATGTCCCTTAAAAACAAAGGAAAAAGAAAGAAGAGAGAAAGATGAAAGGAGGAAAGATGAGATGACCACTGTGGTCTAAAAGTCATCTGTGTGCCCACGCCACACGAGCATTAAAAAGTTAGTCCCAGGTGACAGTACTGAAAGGTGAGAGAACACCTTTAGGTCTTTAGGACTTTTCCTTACCTGGATCTCTCCCTTCCTGACCCCAACCTAAGAGGTTCCCTTTACCACAGACTCCTACCAGGCTGTGCAGCCACACTACAGTCTAAAGCTATGAAGCAACCAGATTTGGGGTTGGAACCTCCAAAACCATCATCAGAAAAAAAAAATCCACTTTCATCTTATAACTAAAAGGTCACAGGTGTTTTACCAATGACGAGGATAGCACAATTCAGTAAACTCCACAGAGGGGTAGGCTCATTAGACTCTGTCCCTCTGCAATACTGCCAGGCCTCGGGACTGACTCAGGCACCAGACAATAGGAACAGTTGGCCTCAGAGGACGAACTTAGTGAGCTAAATAAATTATTAATCCCCTAAAAGTACTTGGAGATAAAATAATAATGGCTCCTCTACCCAGGAAGCTTTTACTATTGAGCAGGTCTGACTTCAGTCATCTCGATTTGCTTCCACAATGGCCCCAGGAGATGCACAGGCCAGGCAATTCCATCTGCCTTTCGTCAGAGCAGAAACGTACTCAGGGAAGGCGGCCCAGGAACAAGCTCCCTCAGACAAAAAGGGACATCTCCTCCAAAGTGCCTGCGTTATTACAAGCTGGACTCTAAACCGATTCCCTCATCAAGCTCATTTATCTTCTTTACCTGCTACCTTTATTCCAAGAGAAGTGGAGCATCTCGGGTTCTTTTTCTTGTACTATCAGAAAATGCTTGATTTTTTTTCTGTGTGAATACAGTTAGAAAAAAAAAAAAAAGACAAGACAACCATGTCTTTGTAATATCTGCCCAGAAAACTGCCAAAAATGTACGGCTTCATTTCCAGGCAGTGGAGAAACAAAACAGAACAGAAAAAAATGGGTCAAATAATTTCCAAAGAAAGAGCTGGAATCGGAAATTTCCATCTTTTAAAACTTTTCTATCATTAAATACACATTTCAACAGACACAAATGAAGGCAGAAATGGTTTCTTTGAAGAGAAGTGGTACCAGAACAAAACCCATAAACTGATAATGGTGAGTTGCTTTATATACCAGGAAGTATTGGTGACAGTGTGACCCCGGAAGGTAGGCAGTGTGAGCGACAGCTACCATCCACACTGCTCAACTGAGCCACCACATAGTCAAGCTCGGACAAAAACAGCCAATCTGAGAAAGATAGCAAAGCATTTAGATAATCCTGAAACAGGCACCTCACGAAGTGGGAAAGGCCACTCCTTCCCTAAAAGTAAGACATAAGGCTGCGATTATTCTCAAAGACCAATGACAAGCTGAAGAGTGCTCATGACTCCTGTAAAGGATCAGAGTTCAAGTCCTAGTATTCACAATGAGCAGCTCTCAACTGCCTGTAACTCCTGCTCCAGGGGCTCTGACACTTCTGGCCTCTGCACGCACCTACACTCATTCACTCATTTTCATATATCCATACACACCACTGAAAATAAAATAAAAGGCTGGAGAGATGGCTTAGTGGCTGGGAGTGATTAGTGGTTAGTGCTCCCCAGAGAACCTGAGTTTGATTCCTAGCAGCCACCCAGCGGCTCACAACCACCTGTAACTCTAGCTCCAGGGGATCTGACACCTGCAGGCTCGTATACACACATGGTGAATAACTTCAGGCATCACACATACACATGAGAGAGAAAGAGAGAGAGATTTAAATAATGAAAATTTAAAATAAAATCAATCTCTAAATATATATGCTATAAATGGTAGGTTTTAATGTTATACATGCTTAACAACAATAGGAAACATGTATTTGGACTAGTTCATAGAGGACCAAAGATCAGACTCCAGCACCTGTGTAAAATTTATGATGTGCTATAAACACCTACAACTCTAGACCTCATCATTCCAATTCCCAATTCTGACCTCCACACATGTACAGGTGCACACACCCACAGATACATGTGCACACACACTCATAAAGACACACATAAATAAGGCATACAGAAAGACACACATAAGTAAGGAAAAAATTTTTCTTAAATAACTATTTGCACTACTACCATTAAAAGCAAAAGCTGGTCATTAGAAACTATTAACAAGAAACATAGTTCTAGATTTTTTTAATCTAAAACTAAAACATTACAAAATCATAGGTGATCTTACAGAAGAAGTGAAAATTAGGCCAAAAGAGAATATTCAAACCAAAGCATGTAAAGTCAAAATCATGAAAATACATGACAGGACATCTAATACACATTTAACTAGAGTCCCAAAAGGAGAGGAGAGTGAGGATACAGAGGTAACAGCTGATGGATGTGGCAGCAAAGTTTCCAGATTTATGAGAGATGCCATGCCTCACATATGAGAACAGCACATCTCAGGCAGATGTGTGTTGAACTAAGTAAAATTACAGAAATGTGAGGGCATCAAGAAAACCTCTAACAGCAATAGAAGACACGCAGGTTACAAGCAGAGAAGTTACACTGACTACTGATTGCTGACCAGGAACAAGAAACATCATGCCTTTGGATAGGCATGCACAACCAATGTGCTGGAAGAGAACAATGTCGATGTTAATTAAATTCAATATGGAGGGGAGGAGGAGCATTAAGACTAAGAGGGTGACATTGGTCAAAACAGCAAAGACTCATATCCAAAAAAATCCCTCTTACAGGAAAGCAGTGAAAACTGACAAAAAAAAAATTGTAGCAACCAGCATTACTGGGAAGCATTTGTTAAAGAAAAATAGCTGAGTGTCGATGAATAGCTACAGTGTTTTAACATGACCTTTTCCTGTTACCTCTATTCCCCCCCCCCATCACAGTAGTCTCAAAAACCCAACAGAGAGAACCCACTGCAAAGACTTATTCCCAGAAAACAGGCACTGTCGCAGCTGGTAGAATATGCTTACAAGGCTAACTTCACGTGGCCTAACTAGAACTCAGCCCGTGCACAAAGTACCTTTTTCACAAGTTTCTATCAATGGTACTAGACCCCACTGTTTGAATGTTGTGACTACCTAAGACACTGGACATCAGTGTGAGCAAGTAATAACCTAAAAATAACCCCCAACCCTTACAAGGAAAGTATGGGAATGAGATTTGAAGAACTCTGGTGTATTCACAGAATGTTAGGAAGTCAAATCCATCAGAGTTCAAGGATAAACGAATACCCAGAAAAGAGCTGAGACTCCTGATTGGTCCTAAGCTCTCACACAGAGCTGACTTGAAAATGATATACAAGTAGGAAGTGAGGGCCAGAGCAAAGTTAGGACCTGGCAGGTTGAAGTTTGCCTCAGCACATGCTTCCACAGAGATATATGACTAAAAATACAGACTTTACAGCAGCAAAGCCACTAAACAAACTGAAACCACTACAAATTAAGTAAGTGGCTACAACAACACATTTGGGAAGGGAAAAGAAGCAAATTTTTGGAGTTGTTACATTGTATCACTTAAAACATAAAGGTTTCAGCCAGCCATGATGGCACACCGCCTACAATCCCATTTGAGAGATGGGAGCAGGGGATTAGGAATTCAAGATTATCCTCCGCTAAAAACCAAGTCGGAGGCCAGCCTAGACCATGAAACCCTGCTCAAGGAAGGAACGAATGAACAAACGATAGAATGAACGAAGGAAGGAAGGAAGGAAGGAAGGAAGGAAGGAAGGAAGGAAGGAAGGAAGAAATTTCAACAAATTATGACACAAAGAATGGAGAAAACAGCTCATGTACAATGGGGGAAGCAATCACAAGAATTGATTCAATTTTGGAATTATAAGACAAAAATTCTTAAATACATTATTTTAAATATATTTAAATAACAAAAGAAACCGTATTAAGGACAGGAATTCATCAGAAATTCAGCAAAAAGTTATTGTAGCTGATTCATCCTTTGCATGTATGTTGTCAAGATGGCAATATTCCATGTTTTAGTCTTTCTTTTCCTTTCTTTTTTTTTTTTTTTTTTTTTGAGACAGGGTCTCATTTGATAGCTTTGGCTGGCCTGGAACTCACTATGTAGACCAGGCTAGTCTCAAATTCGCAGAGATCTGCCTGCCTCGGCCTCTTTCCTCTGTCTCTGCCTCTTGAGTACTGGGATTAAAGGCCTGAGGCGCCATACCTGATTCTTAGTCTTTTTTGTGTTGCTATTTAAAAAAATACCTGAAGTTGAACAGGTTATCAAGAGCTTCTTTGACTCATGATTCTGTGGTGCTGGTATCCTGGCTACAACCCTGTGGCACGGCTAAGCCACGGTGACGTGCTTCTGTGTGATGGCAAAGAGGCACAAAGGAAGCTGCCTCATGCAGAGAGGGGACATGTGAGAGAAAGAAGCACGAGAGATTCAGAGGTGTCAGCCTCTCTCTCCCACAGTGACGCGCCCTTTCTCACAGTTCCTCTGTGAGTGAGACCGCAATCCTAGAATAAAGTATCAAGGCCACTTAAGGACCTAGGTACCTGCTACTCATCTCTATTGATCCCTCGCCATCCTCTGGGGAATAAAGCTTACAGCATATATAACACTGTCCAAACTCCCTTCAGACTCAGTACGACCTTTACGGAATTCCAGTCATATCCTCCCTACAACTCCCCATTTTTTAGAATTTCATAAACTAATCCTAAAAGTCATGGTTAGATGTAAAGGAAAGAGAAGCCAAAGCAATCTTGTCCTTTTGGTTTTTGATCTTTTTTTTTTTTTTTTTGATTCTTTGGAATGAAGGTCTCTGGAAGTCCAGGCTGCTGGCTTCTGACTTGCTATGCAGCCTAGGATGACCTTGAACTCCTGACCCTCTTTCCAAGTAAGGAGATTATAGGTGCACACCACCATCTTGTTTTCCGTGGTAAGGACCAAACCTAGTGCTTCTCTCACTGCAGACAAGCACTCTACCGACTACACCGTCTCCCCACACCCCCAAACAATCTTAAGAACAAAAGAGAGGGCTCACATGTTCCAGTCTTAAAACTTACTACAAAACTACAGTAATCAAGGTTGTGTGGGCCAGGCTACATAGTACAGACTTTGAACCTCAGCTGCTAAAGATGCTGAAGCAGGAGGTCTGTTAAAGTTCGAGGCCTGCCCGAGCAACAGAGTGAGTTCAAGGCCAACCTGAGCAATTTAGTGAACAAACCTGACTCAAAATAATAACTAAAGAGAGTAAGGGATGTAGCTCAGTGGCAGAAGAGTTGCTTATTTATTAGCATGCTCAAGGCCCTAGGTTTAATCCTTACTCTAAATTAATAAATAAAGTCCTGTCCTTTAACTAACCTTACAGAATACTGCCTATGTTTTTTGCTGAAAGTTTTAGCATTTCAGGTTTTAAACTGGGGTGTTTGATCCACTTGTAAGCAGTCATAAATATAAGATAGATGAGCGTATAGATCAATGGAATAGAATTAAAAGTTCAGAAATTTTGGAGTCAACTGACTTTTTTTTTTTTAACAAAAGTGCTAAGACTATTCAAAGGGGGAATAATCTTTTCAACAACTAGTAATAGACACTATATTCAATTAGCCACCTAGAGAACACTGAACTTAAACTCTTCTCTACATTGTCTGTAAAAATATAACTGAAAATAGGCAGGCCTATAGTACATGCATGTAGCCCAATTACTCCAGAAGCTGAAACAGAAGTGGCATGAGCTTTGAGATTAACCTGGGCACATAGTGAAGACTTCAGTGCTGGGGAAGGACCGGGAAAGTCTCAGAATAAAAGATACAAATTGTTAATACCTGGGATTAAGTACTGTTGTCTTCTGGATTGGCTGGTTGGTTGTTAACGTCATTACGACCTGGGATTAAACTATATTGTATTTTTCTTTGTTTTCTTATAGTTCTAGAAAGTGAACCCACAGGTCCTGCAGAATGCAAAGAAAGCATTCCCCTACTTAGCTAACTCCCAACCAAAGTACATGCAACTAAACAAACAAATAAGTAAACTGAATCTCACCAAGACGAAACCATTTTTTTGTGGATCAAAAGACCATTGACTGAGTTCAAAGAAAAGTGTGAATGGGAAAACTGAATATCTGAGCACAAAAAGAATGAAATTAGATCCATATCTATCACCCTAAACAAAAAATTAATCCAAGTGTATCAAAGATCTCAATTTGAAACCCAGAATGCTAAAACTGCTACATGAAAATAAAAGCTATATCCCACATGATACAGGTGTAGGAAAGGACGTTCCAAGTATGACTCTATTTTGCCCAGGAATTAAGGCCAACAGTTGACAAGTGGAATTTCATAAAACTAAAAATTCTGGAGACTGGAGAGGTGGCTCAGGGGTTAAGAGCACTGACTGCTCTTCCAGAGGTCCTGAGTTCAATTCCCAGGAACCACATGATGGCTCATAACCATCTGTAATAAGATCTGATTCCCTCTTCTGGTGTGTCAGAAGATGGCCACAGAGTACTCATATACATAAAATAAATATTCTTTTTTTTTAATTTTTGCATTTCAAAAAAAAAAAAACTAAAAACTTTCTATACAGTCAACTGAGTGAAAAAGAGACCCACAGAGAGGAATAGAATCTTTCCCAGGTACACATCTGTCAGAGGGTAAATATCCAGGATACACACACACACACACACACACACACAAAAGCACCAAGACAAAAAAGATGACCCAATTTAAAAATGGGCTAGAACAAAGTGGAGGATTGGGAAAGTGTAATCAGAATATATTGTCTAAAAAAAATTTTTTTCAATTAAAAAAAATGGGCTAGGGAATCTGAACAGAGTGTTCTCAATAGAAGAAATAAAAAAATGGCTACAAAATACCTCAAAAAGTACTCATCATCCCTAGCAATCAGGAAAAATACAAATTAAAACAACTTGGAGATTTTACTCCAGCCCAGTCATAATGGCTAAAGATCAATAAAACAACTGACAAATGCTGACGAGGATGTGGAGAGAAGACAGTCCCCATTCACTGTTGGTGGGACTGCAAACTGGTGCAGCCACTTTGGAAATTGATACACAGGATCCTGAGAAGATAAGTCTACTATATGACCCAGCAATAGCATCCGTTGATGGACATGCCCACAGGACTACACAGCCTGTTCCTCTGACACTGATTCAGCAACATTCACTGCTGCCCTGGTCATCACACTGATAGAAACAGGTAGTAGGCAAAGGAATTCTAGTCCACTGAAAAGGAAACTAAAACCGTGACATCTGCAGGTAGATTGGTGGAACTTGAAAAGATGATATTGAGAGAGGTATCCAGACCCAGAAAGCCTAACACTGTGTGTTCTCCCTCATCTACGGTTCCTAGCTCCACATCTTCAGATATGAACAGAGTTCTCATCCCTTGTTAAAGAAGCTTCTCTTTACAGCCAACAGAGACCATACAGAAAACCACAACAGGATGCAATGCAGAAGCCATCCGATTGTGGGGAGCCCAGCTTCGATGGTTACATCTACAACACAAGCCCTGTACCCGAGTTCAGGAAAGATTGTGAATAGGGGGGTGAAAAGACTGTAGAAGCCAGAGGACCAGGATGTCTGCTGTGAGACTGTGTCTCCTAGAAATGGCTGCCTAAACAAACCTAAACTATGCCAACATCATAGATGCGCTAACTCAGAAGAGGGGAACCTTGTGGAGTTCCACCTCAGGACAAGGAACGCATAGATGACTGCAGAGACTTGGTTATCCAATACAAAATGGTTAGAGAAATCATATACATGCAAAGAAACAGACTCAGCAGGTTGCCTTTATATATTTTGTACATGTATACACACATGCATCTACACACACACATACACATATATGTAACCATAATCAGAGAAAAAGAAGCTACTAGTGTGAGAGCCAGACAAAGGACTATGGGAAGAGATGGGGGGAGAAAAATGAAGGGAGAAATGATGTAAATATATTTAAGATTTAAATATATTAAATAATAAAAAGAAAAATATGTGTAATACATACAGCTGATAAGGGACCCCTATAATGCAGCAGTAAGAAGACAAATATTCCAACTTTAGAATGGATAAAGAAAGCACTGGAGAGCCAGTTCTCCAGAGAAAATGTACTAACAGCTGATAAGTACATGGACGGCTATTCGTCACCATTAGTCATTAAGAAAATGCTAACCAGTGCCCTAAGTGAGATACCACTTCCTACCTCTTGGATAGCTATGATTTTTTTAAAAAACTGGAAAATTAAAAAAAAAAAAGTTAAAATGGATATGGAGAACTTGTAACCTCATACAATACTGATGGCAATGTAAAATGATGTGACTTTTAAAAAAAAAAAAACCAAAAAAACACTTTAGGAGCTAAACAAAGAGTTGATCCAGCAACTCTACTCCTAGGTGTGAACCCAAGAAAACTAAAAAAAAAAAAAAAAATCCAAATGTCCACCTCACCTAAAACACCTTAACTATACAAGACAGTTTTATTCAACCATAAAAAAAAGAAATAAAACACTATGACACACTACAACATAAGAAGCTTGAAATTACTATACTAAATAAAAGAAAGCTAGCAGAGGAGGCCACTCGTTATAGATTCCATTCAGGAGAAATGTCTACAATAGTCACATTCTTACAGACACAAAATAAATTAAAAGTTGCCAATGACACGAGGAGAAAAGAACAAAGAATTACTATTACCATACATATTAACAAACAGCAATGGCATGAGCTTGCTTTGGTATTTTTTCTTTTCTTTTTTTTTTTTTATTGTTGTTGAGACTGCTGCTGCTGCTGGTTGGATACACAGTAACACGTCAAAATTACAGAACGATGAACTTTAAAAGGATGAATTCTGTCTGCTATGTCTACAACATTTTGATGAACGTTTGGAAAAAGTGAAATAAAAAAATACTTTTAGGGGAAAAACAAAGTATCTAACACTAGCTGATCTGAACTAAGAAGTCCATTTCAGCACAGGAGGAATAATCCCAGAACGGAAAGTCAGACTTGTCAATAGAACAATGAAGAGCAGGGAAAAACTGAAAATGAATGAAGGGTTTAAAGAGAGGTAAAGGTGCTGTGATGGTGTGAATATGCTTGGCCCAGGGAGTGGTACTACTAGGAGGTGTGGCCCTGTTGGAGTGGGCGCGGCCTTGTTGGAGTGGGTGTGTCACTGTGGGCGTGGGCTTTAAGACCTTCATTCTAGACACCTGGAAGCCAGTCTTCCACTAGCAGCCTTCAGATGAAGATGTAGAACTCTCAGCTCCTCCTGCACCATGCCTGCCTGGATGCTGCCATGTTCCTGCCTTGATGATAATGGACTGAACCTCTGAACCTGAAAGCCAGCCCCAATTAAATGTTGTCCTTTTTAAGACTTGCCTTGGTCATGGCGTCTGTTCACAGCAATGAAACCCTAACTAAGACAGTTGTATTATGGATGGTCTATAATTTACTATCTGACCATGACAACTACAAAAAGGAAGTAAAATAGAACGTAGCTTCCAATATATGGGAGAGGGTCGCAAAACTACTTTTTTTTTTTTTTTGAAAATCACAAAATCAATTCTAAATGAGAGAAAAACGTAAAGCAGGATAAAATACACAGGTCTGTGAATTTAAATCCAAATATATCAGTATTTACTTAATGTAAATAAACTGAATGTTTCAAGATTGAAAAAGACAAAAATTGTCAAATTAGGTGAAAAAATCTAACAAGCACTTTGCTTCCAAAAGATATTTAAAGCATCAGAGCAGACAAAATGATATTTTGTAGATATGAGATTAAAACAAACAATCAGGTCTGGCTATAGGAAAATAATGCACATTCACCATGAGGGCAAAAACACGGAACTGGATGGAGATGGAGAAGGTATTGAACACTCAGCTCATCAAGAAGATGAAGCTAAGTGTGCTGACACGCTCAGCACTTGGAGATGGAGCAGAAGGATCAGGATGAGTTACGGCCAGCCTGGACTTCATAACACTCCATCTCAAAAATGAAAGGACAGAACAATCTTAAATTTGCATGTTCCTAAAAATACAGCCCTCAAATATATATGAGTAACAATGGACATAGCTACACGGAGAAATAAGGCAATCCATAATGAAAATGAAATCATGTTGGTAACAGATACAACAAGCAGGCTTAAACTAATAAGAAAACAGCTATGATTAATATGTTTACAACTTAGCTAAAGAGAATGTATAGCACTTTGTAGTTAATCTTTTCAAATCCATGGGAATGCCTTTCAAAAAGCATAGCAGGTTTCAAAGGATTAAACTCATAGAAAGTACAATCTCTGAACAATGTTAACTATGCTAGAGAACCAAATAAGAAAATATACACATGTCTGGAATGTCTCAATAGTTTTCTGAATTACCTGTAAGTCAACAGAAAACTCATAGTGAAAGATTTTAAATATAGTGAATAAATTAAAACAAACCGAACTCTGTAAGATACAACGGAAGAATCATCTATTAGAAAACATATCATTTTAAGCACATATACCAGAAAAAGAAAAAAAAAAGAACAACTACAAATTAATTAGGTGTCCATCTCAGATTAGAACGGGGCCAGCTATAAGAAAGAAAAACCAGAATCAACTTTCACTCACAGCTTGGATGCACAAATCTCATAAAGAAAATTCCAGTCATCCGAGTCTAACCATACATCCTAAGAACAAGCTGACATAACACTTACGTTTCTACTGTGGCAAGATTATTCAGATTTTTTTTAATTCTGCTTCTAACGTTGTTCTTTATTTTAAACATTTTTCTAAATAAACACACTTTAAGATAATGAAAACATTTTTAGTAATTAGTATTCTGCTGACCTCCCTCTTCACGAGGTCAAGTAGTTAATAAATGGTGAGAAGGACTAGGCTAGGTCTGAACAGCAATTTTGTCTGAGTAAAACAAGCCCACCACACCTTGTGTGTCTTAGAGTCTCTATTCAAATGCCTGAAACCAATTGACAGATAGGAATATAAAAAAATTTACAAAGACAGGAAGTGAAGAGAATGTGTAAGCTTTTCCCCAAATATTAAGGGAGCACCTCATATAAACATATCTATAAATAGTATCTATATTGTACTTTAATGAATAATTTAAAAGCACTTTGCAAACAGGGTTAAGAAAACAGGAACCTAAATGCTCAAAAATCAATACTTCTGTCCTATCCCAACCTGGTGGGTTATAGAAACAGACATTTAAACTGTACATTATTTTTTGGAAATGTTGTTAGGCTAGATAGTAAGGTATTGAAAGGCTTAAAAAGCATTTACAAGCTTTGACAGAATAGTGCTGCCTTCTGAAAGTTATCCTGCAGAAGTATTCACCAATACACGATCATTTTGTATAGACTATTTACCAAAGCTTAAATGCTACATAAAGTAGACTAAATATTCAGTTATAAAAAAGTAGTTTGATAAACTGGGACATCCACTGGAATAGGATGCTGCCATCCACAACCGTATTTCAGATTACTCATGACAGGGTGTAAGTTCTCATGATTTAGAAGAAGTAAATGTGCTTGTTATTTGATTGTTGGCATGGGAGCATGAACACACAGCCTCAAGAACGCTAAGCAAACAACTCTACCACTGAGCTACAATCCCAGGCCTAAAGGGGGAATAAGGACTTATGGAATATGTTATGGAATGGATCATGATTTTAAGATATGCCTGGCATATCATACATTATACATCACAAGACACACGTGCACACACGCACACAGTAGGTGAAAGGTGTTGCGTATCTTTTGAAAATTATCTTACTACTTGCTTTGATTTTCTAAACAAAGCATTTGTATTACTTTAGGAGTAGGAAAAAATGCTTTATAAATTAGATATACACTACCTCAAAAAGATTGACTCTTCAGCAATCCAAACATAATTCTACTGAGTCTAACTAGGAGGTCAGGAGACATCTGCACATTAGTTTTCTATGGCTGTATAGGCTATGACGACAAACTTACAAGCTCAAACAATATGGCCTTATCGTACCATCTTTGAGAGTCAGCATGCTTAGCTGACCCTCTGGCTTAGGGTCTCCCAAGGCCACAGTCATGGCGCCGATCCCCCTGTGCTCTCACCTGAGGATGTAACTAGCATGTGTGTCAGGGGAGGGGCTGTTTCCCTGCACTGTAAGACTTCTGACTATTCGTTCTGAGTTCACCTCGACTCCAGGAGGCTCTCCTGCATCTCTAGCCTTCCTACCTACGTTTTAACAAGTGGAAAAAGGATTCTATACATTAAATCCCCAGCAAGATGGGATTTGGCATAATACAACACGGGAGTGGCACCTGTCATCTTGGTCATATTCTGTGGTCTAGAAGGAAGTCACAGGCTCCACCTAAATTCACCCAAAGAGATATTTTTTTCCTTTTGGAGATGGGTATCGTGACGGGGCCACCTTAACTATATTGAGCTTCTCATCGAAAGCCCAGGCAATGGAGGGAAGTGTGTACTTGGATCTGAAGCTCTCTGACCAACTGACCACAAAGAACACAATGCTGCTCTGTGCACAGCAAAGGCGGGACAAGTTTTAGAAAGAGTAAGAATGGGGCTCCCTAAAGATCCAAATATGAAGGTTTAGTCCCCAAGGTAATGGTACTAGGAGGTGCTGTCATGGTGTTCCCACAAGTGCACTGTGAAATTGGGATCTCTGACTTTTTGCTCAAAGACATGGGCACTGGCTTGACGTGGCAAGCACTATCACCATGATATGCGTACCACAGGCCCAGACCCAAGGGATTAAACCTCCACAATATGAACTTACTCTCTTTACTGTACAAGGAGCTTATTACACTGGGTATATGTGGTGATGCAAAGTTGCCGACTCCACACGGGTTTACCCACAACAAATGCAAATTGCAGATGAGTTCTAGCTTCCCATCCTAATTGGTCTCTTATAATCAACAAGCCCGAAAAGTCTAGGCAAGGTCTAGAGGGTAACACATTAAGGGTTTGGTACCCTCTACAACACCAACATCCATTAGTCTTCCAATACAGTGAATAACACTAATATTTGCCAAGGTTCAAGTTTCCTATGCTTGTGAGACATGAGAGATTCCACTCATTGGCCCCATTTGATGTGAGCAGATATACTAGCAAGCCCTTCTAGTTGACTGTCCATTCAAAAGTCTTGAGGTTCTAGAAGGAGCGGACTCAGAGCATCTCGGCAGTTTTGACACAGGTGTGCAGCTGCATAACTACCCAGCATCTGGAAGGCTTAGGCAGGGAAACTTTGAGTTCTAAGCCCAACCTAGACTGCACAACAAGACTTCAAAAAAAAAGAAGAAAAAAAAAGGTAATTTTGTCAACTTTCAGACGACAAAGTATGTTCCCTTCCAAAAACTGTTCCAAAGTAGGTGAAGCAACCCTTGACACCAAATCTGAAAACGACAATAAAGGAAAAACTCATCATTGACCAGTGCCCCTTATGAATATGTATGACAGTCTTAAATGAAATAAGTATAATTCCAATAATAGGGTTTAATGTGGCACATCATAATGAAAAAAAAATATATCCCAGGAAATTAATGGTAGCTTAAAATTTGCAGATTTAAACTAATTTTATTTCAGTGGAAGTATAAAAAAGAAAAAAAAATAAATGATTAAGTAAGTATATTTGAAACATTAATAAAAATCAAAATATATTTTTAGTTTCTCTGACACAGGGTCTCACTGTGTAGTCCAGGCTGGCCCTGAGCTCAAAATCCTCCTGTCTCACTCTCCAGAGAGCTAGGATTACAGGCATCTGTCATCATGCCCAACTGACTGTTTAAAAAACACTTTCGTCAAACTATTAGTAGAAGAGGCAAGCCATAACCTAATAAAAGGAATCTACTAAAATATAAAAACAAAACTCACCATTAAACTTCTAACAGGATTATTCCTTTTTTTTTTTATCCCCGCCCCGAAAAGTGAGAAGCAATATAAAACTAATCTTCTCCAATTTCTAGGAGCTTTGCCTAGTACTCCATCAAAAGTAAATAACTTACTTAAGGACAATAAACAAAGAAATTAAATTATCATTATGTATAAAATACCACACACATACACAAAATAAGACCAGGCATGGTGGGACACGCAGGTGGATTTCTGAGTTCCAGGCTAGCCTGGTCTACAGAGAAAGTTCCAGGACAGCAAAGGGCTACACAGAGAAACCCTGTTTTACAAAACAAACCAAAAACAAACAAAACATAAAATTCACCCACACCATGTGTGAAATTCAGTCTGTTTCAAAAGTAGTATTGCAGATCACTAGGAAAAGGGTGTAATAAATAATTGTACAATTAGTTAGGCATTTTAAAAAAATTCTAAAAGCAAACCTTTACCTCACAATGCATATAAAAATGAATTCCTAGTAAAATATAAAAGCCAAATATTTCATCTTTTTAAAAAGAAAAGTCTGTCTTATAACTTTCAAATTACAGATTTCTCAAAAAAGGCCCAATAGCCACAAATCATAAAGAAAAGATGGATGAATTTGACTACATTAGAATTAAACATCTATTCATCAAAGCAACATTTTTAAAATAATAATAATAACTACTTAAGAGTGGGATAAAAGTAGAATCAAGAATCTATAAAGAACTCCGAAAAAGGCACAAGGACACAAGCCAGACAATAAACAGATGAATGACATAAGATTACAATTTATAGGGAAAAAAAAATCCAAGCAGAAAAAAAAGTGGGAGATGGGGGTGGTAAACTCACTAGTGATCAGGGAAATGCAAATTAAAACTGAGATATTTCAGACCCACCTGATTGGCAGCACTATTATCTAAAGATTAAAGAATGCCTGAGGCTGGGAATCAAGCTTTTGGAAAGTAATTGACAACATCAACAGGGGCCGTGGCCCACGGTCTCAGTGGTGTGCACCAGGACTACAGTCTCCCAGGGGCCCAGCACAGAGCAAGGGTGAGCGGGTAGAGCATGGTGGTCTGCAAAAGCAGAGACTGAGGCAGCTGCAAGGAGGAGACAGGGAGTGGAATTCAGGTCAGACAACAGTGCCTCAGATACCCCCATCTTGTCTGGGAAGAAAAGCAGGCATCAAAATCACTTTTACTTGGGGCAAACTCTCAAACAGCAGGAATCACCTCGTTTTCTAAGGCCCATCTCACTATGTGACTTTCTCCTGAAACTTGGCAGCTAAGAAGACACAAAACAGAATCCCGGGCTACATCAGTTTCCTGATGCTGCCACCACCGACTTCCACAAGCATGTTAGCTTAAAACAACACCCTTTGTTACCCCTACAGCTCTGGAGGTCAGCAGACAGAGTCGTGTCCCTCCCACTGGACTAAAATCAAGGACTGGGCTCCTTTCTGAGACTCTTTTCTTTCCTTGGCATATCCTATTTTGTCTTCAAAGCTAGCAATGGCATCTAAAGCCCTCACCTCACATCACTCTAACACTGACTCTTCTGCTTCCTTCTACCACCTTTCAGGATGCTTGTGACAACCCAGGATCATCTCCCTATTTTAAAACCAACTAATGACCAACCTTTCTCTGCCTGCTACCCAACTCCCCTGCCAAGCAACATAACACATCACAGGCTTTGGGGATGAGGGAATAGTGTCCAGAAGCCATCATTCTCCTTACCACACAGTCCCTCTCAAACACACACACTCACACACACAACCCCAACAGAATCCCAGCTCCTTGGGAATACCCATACCCTCCCACTTCCATATCAACGCTCTGTTTTCCAGTCACACTAACCTCCTCATCTTTTTCTAATCAACTTATTCCATCTGTGCCCAGACATTTACAACACATCCTTTAAGGCTTAGCCCAAAGGCTGCTTCCCTCTCTGAAGCCTTCGGATTTTCCAAGCTTATCGTCCCTCAGCGCATCCAGCAGGCTGCGCATCCCAACAGCATCATGGTGTAGCTGCTTGCAGCTACCTGTTTACATGTTCTGTCTCAGTACGAGTGGGGGACCCTTCTACGACAAGAACTGTTTCACTCCCACAACAGGCTCTCAAGTCACAACACAAGATTTAGCAAGAATATGAGTCCTTGTTTTTAAGTTTCTCAGAGTACTCCTGAAACCTGGGTGGAAAAGGGACACCGTAAGAAACACAAAAGAAACACCACAAGAAACTTAGGACCAGACAACCAGTTCAGGTAACTATTCCAAAACCCAAAACTATCCGATCAGCTTCGTGCTGATGATGATCAACCTTTCTCTATCTGGTACCCAATTCCCCTGCCAAGCACTATAACACGTGACACCTAGTACCATGTGAAAAAAATGTATGCAAAGTGACACCTATCATTTCTTATTGCTAACCTATGGAACAATTCTAAAGTAACCAACGAAATTATTCACAAGAGAAATAAAGACTATCTGAAGTGGTTTCCATTCCTCAAAGTTATACACACAACAGTAGATGTTGCTCACCACGGAGTGAATGCTTGACAATCACCAAGACTCACGTTCTCAGCCTCTCTCCAGGGAAGGCTGAGAGAGAGGTGTGAGGGTGTTACAAGTGGCACTGTGTAGGGACACGCTGCCCTGAGAACAGATACCTGTACATATTGCAATCAAGGGCCCTTTTCGGTTTGATGCTAGTTATTAAGAAGACAGACACTTGTTTAATTTCAATACTCATTACTTGACATCTCTAGCCAGAAACTCCCCACCTGGAGAGAGAGAAGAAAAAAAAAACCCACTATCTTTTTAAAACAAGAAATACGATTTGTTTAAATGGCTCCTCTCATTCAAGTTCAGCATAGCTATCCTGTCCAATTTTTCTTTAATAATGTGAATTCTGAAATTATCTTAAATGTGATTCTAAAACCCATTCTCACCGAACAGAAAGTTTGAAGGAAAACAGGGAGGGAGGGAGGGAGGGAGGGAGGGAGAGAGAGAGAGAGAGAGAGAGAGAGAGAGAGAGAGAGAGAGAGAGAGAGAGAGAGAGAGAGAGAGAGAGAGAGAGAGAGAGAGAGACTAATTCAGTACCATGGACAGCAGATCCACGACTTGTCAGAGTTCTCACTATAGAGGCTAAGGGCTGCCCCAAAATCTAACAGCATTTCAGCAAACACTTAGAGTAAGGCAATTTCAATGTGTGCAGAAGTGTTTTTATTATATTCCAAAGCACTCGTCTCCTTCACCAAGGGCATATACAACATACATCTACCAATTTCCTTTAGACATCTCCTTTACAATAAAGCTCTGAGGTTTCTGTGCCCTGGACACACTGGTATAGATTCAGAACTCACAGGAACTGATACACAATCCAACCTCTATTGTCTGAACCGCTCCAGGGACCTGACGGAACTTTTACAATTTACACACACAGCATGCTCTCTGGTATCCAACAAGGTGGAAAGGACAGCCTCTTTAAAACAGCTAACAAGGCCTGGTAGAGTGGTTCATGCCTACAGCCTCATCATTTGGAAGACTGAGATAGGAAGATCTCAAGTTCCAGGCAGGCGTGTCTAACCTGTGTCCCAGTGGCCACATGAAGTCAAGAATAGCAATAAACGTGGCTCAACACAAAATCACAAACTTTAAAATATTATAAGATCTTTTTAAGATTATTTTGTAACTCAATCGTGAAATTATTGAGCATGAAAAACTTTATAGATGATAATGTTATCTCACAGTGACATGCTTGGAACTTGAGTTCAGAACAATCCCTGACTCAAAAATGACAAGATATAACCATGCCTTGTGTGTTGTGCGTTGTATGCTTTTTTTTTCTTATAAAAAGCTGCAAAACTCATCATAAATCTATGTGAATTTTCTTCTGCCTACAAAAGAACATTATTGGGGCAACACCAGCACTGAATTTCAGATACAGTCTAACCTTCTCCTTTATAAAGACCCTGCTTATAAAGACCCTGTTTCTAACAAGTATATTTCACTAGTGAGTGAGTCTGTCTGCGTGCATGTGCACACAGACATGGCAGTGGTCTGGTCATGCGGTGGCCAGAAGACCACTTTCAGGAATCAATTCCCACCGAGGGCTCCAGGGACTAAACTCAGATCATCGGGCATACAAAGCAAGTGCTTTTGCATGCCAAGCCATCTCACCAGCCTGGAAGATTTTAGGTTTTACAATACTAAGCTCTTACTATGTGTGCATGAAGTTATATAAATTCCAAAGCATGTGCACTGAACATGCATCGTGTTAATAATGGCACCTATGCACAAGCAAGAGAGGCAGTGGAGAGAAGGGACGGCCTCAGCTGAGCTTATAGCTAGAAGATGGAGCTTGCAGAGGACCTCAAGTCTCAAGACCCCGTGCAGAAGTCCTCCAGCCATCTCCAGAGAGCAGTGATCTGTACACATTCCTCTCTGGAGCAAAACGGTCGTATCAGATGTTAGATAATGAACTGTTCTCATTGTGGAGACTGGGGGTCAATTCTCAGTCCTCAGTAGAGACACAGCCCGCAGTTCTCCTGGAACTGAAATCACAATTAAGTCCAAAGAAGAGAAATGGGCCACAAGTTTACCTCAGAAAGCAAACTAAGTTTCAGGAAGGCTGTGTCAGAGAACTGGGTCCGAGAGGGAGAGTTTATATGCTAGCTATGCAATCTGGCCTCAAAGGGTCTTTCTCCAAGGCCCTGGCACCCAGGATTCCGTTTGGTGGGGCACTAAAAGTCCTTCTCAACCTACAGTGCCACTCGGTTCCCATACAAAGCTAATGAGATTTAAAAGTCCATAGTGCTGCAAAGAAAAGTAAAAAGAAAATAACCAATCCTGGGGCCCCCTTTCCATTAACTTAAAATTCTCCTATATTCACAGAGTGCAGAATAAGAAGGGAAACCAGACAACTATACACTTTCACTAAACAAAACACTTCGGGGAAACAATAAGAAACAGTTCTGGAGCACACCTCTTTCCCAAAACAGAAAACACAGCCATCAAAAAGAGGAACCACCGCCTGTCTGGTCTACCTGTTCAGGCTCTAATGGCTGGTGCGGGAAAACCTGAGGAGAACCGAGAGGAAAGAAGAAACAGGAGCCGGCGGCGGAGGTGGAGGGGAGAGGAGAAGAGGCCGCACCCTGCCCTCGCCCCACATCCATCCACTGGGCTTCCTTTTTTTTTTTTTCCTCCCCAGCTCGCCTCAATCACAAGACATCCGTCTAAGCCTTACAAGTCCCAGTGAGATCACAGCTATTGTGTGCTGACCCGAAAGTCAGCAGAGTAATGTGTCCACTGACAACTTCTGAATTTGGGGAGGGAGTGAAGAGGCCTGGATTTTTCCTGAGTGGCTCCACCCCACACCCCGACGTGGGCCAGGGCCAGTTACCATCAGACTTTCACAAGGACCCTAGGCCGTGCCTGGATCCAGGAACCACAGGCAAGACCATGCAGGGCCGGGAGACCGTGCCCCTCGCTGGAAACTTCTAAGACCCTGCCTTGGCCCCGGCTCCAAGCCCGAGAGCTACCAAGAACCACTCTCTTCAGGGAGCCCGACCCTCAGCCCCTCACTTCCTCTGTCTCTCTCAGCAAGTGATTCCTGCCTCAGCCTAGGACCCCAGTCTCTGCCTGGGATGCTGCCTTCCTTGACCCTTTGCTCAGCCTCTGGGATCCCCACCTTCTGTCCTCCGACCATCTCTTTGGCCTGGGACACCCCCACCCTGCTTTAAGCCTGGGACTCTGCACTAAGCCCTGGAACCCTCAGCCTTGAGCCCTCAGATCTCTGCACTCGGTCCTGGGATCCCCGCCCTCAGCCTAGGACCTTGGTCTCGGCCTGGGACCCCCCCTTACCTTCAGCCCGGGTCCCCCGCCCTCAGCCTGGTACCTCCATCTTCTCTCCCAGGACCTCCGCCCTCAGCCTGGGACCCTCACCTCAGCCTGGAATCCTCGCCTCAGCCTGGGACCCTCGTCTCAGCCTAGAGTCCCGGCCCTAGTACTGAGATCGCCAACCTCAACCCTTCCCCCAGGACCCCCAACACCCCGGCTCGAATGAAGTTTTCTGACTGCGAACTGTCCGGTCCTCTGGCCTTTGGCGGGGTCTCGGCCGGCCTGGGACGCGGCATGCGGGCTACCTCCGCGCTGGACCTTCCCCCCCCCCTTCAACCCGCCGCCACTCACTCACCTGCCCCGCCGCGGACAGGGAGGCCGCGGACTAGGTAGAGCCTATGCTGCCGATCGGGTGGGGCAGAGGAGGCGTACACGGCGCGACGCGAAGCCCGAGGCGACCCAGCGGCGGCCGCGGCGTCTCCTAGCTCAGGCGACGGTAAGCAGCGCCTCGAGCTCTGGCCGGAGCACTGCGCGCGGCGAGGACCCGCCCCCTCCGCGCAGCCAGCCACTCCCGCGCAGCCCGCCGCCTCTGGCCCCGCCCCCGCTCAAGGGCAGGGCCTGAGAAAGCGGGCGCCGGGAGCCAATGGAACTGCGGAACGGTGACCATCACGGCCAATCAGAGCGCCGGAAGCTCTCCGGCTAGAAGCCGTTTAGCGTCGAAAGGCGGTTAGGGTTGGGCGGGGCCCCACTCTGGGGCTGAGAAGAGGCGGGGCTTCTGAGGTTAGTCAACTGGCGGGGGCGGGGACAGGATGGGGCGGGGCTTAGGCAGGAGCAGAACGGGGCGGGGCCTGGGACGGGCCTGGGGCGGGGCCTCCAGAAGGCTAGAGGGAAGGGAGTGGATGCTTGGCTGTGAGATGGCTGCAGGGCCTGCATCTCCAGTACGATCGCCTGCAAGTGTTTGGCACACGCGGCTAGCGGGAGACTGCAGACACCCAGTCTCGCGCGTACTGATATTCTAGGGCGGTCAGTTGGACCCACAGCCCTTCGCGACTATGTGGGCCTGATCCGTTGACCCGCAGCCCTTTCGCAGGGTGCCCCTCTCTGCTTGGGAGCCTTTGCTAGCCAACACAGCCCAGACTGCAGAACTTGTGTCTAGCCAGGTTCTGGGCCTGCACACCTGTCCACAAATGATTCAAAGCCAATGGAAGAACTGGCTGTGATAGTGGCTGTTGGAAAACATGTCATGTTGTTGTTGTTGTTGTTGTTGTTCTTTCGTGCACCTTTCCCGGGAGGTATCATTAGACTAAATTAGATTATTCTCTATTAGCTTATTCCTTTCTGTACAACACGAAGGTAAAGAAACCAGGCCATATTGTAATCCCAGCACTGTTAGAAGCTGGGGGTCCCGGGAACCCTGCCTTCCACCAGTACCTAGATACCCAGGAGCCCAGGGTCATCCTTCCTGGTTTCCTAAGGCCTTTCTACAGGAACCCAAACCAGTCAGAGAAGGTCTCTTTGGACTCGGGAATCAAGCTTTGCCCTTCATAGGTGGAGCGAGTGGTCCACGCGTTTACCTCCAGACTTTCGAGAAGCATCTCCTATGAACAGATGGGTGAACAGAGAAGTAGGTTGAGGGTGACATTCTAGCTGAGATGACAAAACTCATCCGGCCCTGAGTCTCAAACCCACCAATGATTCACTTCGGTGCCAATAACAACATATCGTACATGCAAAGGGGTGTGTGTATACATAGCTCTGTCCCCTCAACCCTCCAGCTGTTGTTACAATCATGATCAAGAAGACTCTGTAGGTCTGAAGCCTCGTCATAGTAACCATGTAGCTCTTGGGAATGCTCAGAGTCCTGTGGATATGATGTCCTGGGCTCCACTCTGAAGGGAAAAGTCCTGGTCCCCCATATCAGACATATACAGTAGTCACTTGAGATAAATGGGTCCGAAAGGAGTGTGCTCTTGTCTTCAAACATAACCTGTGTGATTCAATGACAACCTTTGAAAAGAAAGGGCCTGGGTCTGGGCAAGCGGAGGCTGTCACAAGCCCTACCCAGAAACTAAGTCCAGCTGCAGCAAACCATGAATCTTTACCTGGAGAATTTAGAGAGCATATTGGCATTACTGCACCTTAGCCCTATGCTATGGGAGAAAGGAGGACAGAAATTTGGAGGAGGGTATATCAGGCAGCATGCTGGGAGTTCCTGAGACAAGGATTTCCCCTGGGGGATGAACACACGGATGTTAGAGATTGACATTGAACCCACCAGCAGTACCCAGACCTAAGCCAGGATTTGGACTAAGATCCAAAGTGTCTTCAGGACTAGCTCAGGCCATGGGCCTCCTGGGCTCTGCGCAGCGTCTCTGGAGGCTAGAACTGCATCAGGCGCTGCCGAAGCACCCCCTCCTCCAGATTACAGGTTGCCAGCCTCCTACTCTACTCTCCAGGAGCCGTGGGGTTAGGGGGGGGAGGGCTCAGCTGCCTACATCTCCTCCTGGAAGACACACTTAGTCATTAGGAGAGTAATGATAGTGTTTTCAAGGCAGTATGTTGGACCCTAACAACTTTCAATTATTTCCAGTTCCTGCCAACCCTGGGAAGAGAAAAAGCGGCTCATCTCAGAGCCCCACCCTTGACACGGGAGACAATCGAGTAGGCTCCGTGTTCCATATCCCAGCAGATCTCTGAGAGCCAGGGCGGGCAGCCCCGCCCCTTGGCTACTTGGCAGCTGCTTGACCCATTACCCTCCCTCCACACATCCTGCATCCCTCCAAACACAGGCTTCCTGCCTTCCATTAGCACCACCAGTACGCTGTCAGCATGGTCCTTCCCAGGAGAAGCGCACCCAGGGGCTTACATTTATAAATAACTCCATGGTGTCTTGTTGGGGTGTGGAGAGTGGGGAGCGAAGGAACCTTGTAATTATCATCTGCTTACTGTGATGTCAGGCCAAGCCCTAGGAAGTCTCTGAGCGCTTGGCCCTCCAGATTGCTGCACATGTCCCTGCCACCAGAGAGCTGGGAGACCACAGTTACCAAAGGCTGGGACATCTGGAGGGGGTGGGTGTGGAGGCCCCCTTTAGCTCCACATTAGATGGCTCAAAGTGCCAGTAAAATAGTTACACACATAAAGCAGTCACGATGGTTATTAATGTCAAATCCTCTGAGACAAGCAGGCCTCCCCCTCCCCCTCCCCCTCCCCCCTCCGCCCTAGTGGAACACAGCCCAAGCCCACACCAGCTCGACAGCTGCAACCCCTCCTGTTCCGGCTGTCAGAGCTACGGGTGGGCAGAGAGCAAAGGGACAAAGTGTGGGGCAGGACCTGGAGTGGCCTCTGCTGACCTTCAGCTGGACGCCACTTCCTTGCTGAGTTTTCCTGGAGCAAAGGACCCGCCCGACCATCGGAACCACCCTTTGCACTAGGACAGGGAACAGGAGCAGACACTTCATCTAGTGGAAAACCAGAGAAGCTGTGTGAGGGGCACATCTCTAGCTGTTTCTACTGCTAACTCGTTCCCTTCACCAGGGCAGCTTCTGTGCTCTCTCAAGAAAACCTGCCCGAGCTAAGCAGGCTGCTCTTAGAGAATTCTGGGAGCCGGAGAGGGTGTAGGGAAAAATCAAAAGACAAGAAGCCAGTGCTGTATTGGAGAATCTGTTAGAGAAATTCAATCACCATCACCATCGTCAAGACTGAGGTCCTAGACCCACCTCATCTAACTTAACTGGTTAATCCTGAATCTGATTGTTACTGGGTGGGGCAATCAAGAGGCTCTCACCTTGCCTCGATGCCCTCCCCTCCGTTGTAAGAGGCAACAGCCACCTGCCAAAGCCATATGCTACCCTCACTTGACAGGATCCTGTCATTGTGACCCGGGATGGAGTGCCACAGAGGCAGAGCCCCACCGAGGGGCCCCCAGCTCCGGTGGTGGCCGAGCTGTGGATAGCAACAGGAATCGGAGCCATATTCACTCCAAGACCTCCGGGGAAAAGGCCAAGAGCCTCCAGGTCTCACACACAGTCTTCTCTAGAAGCTGGTATCATAGCTTGCGTCTCCCTCCCTCCTTCCAGAACATGGTTCTGTGGAAGTTCATGGTGACTGCATCCTAAGAAGGCTCTGGCCACCATGAACCTTCCCGTATCCCTCTGACCCCGTTCCTAGAGGACCACAAGCACCAGAGACCAGCACTGCATTACTGCCTGCAGGTAGCCAGCTGCGCCTTGACGGATCTTTCCTCTACAGACAGGGAAAGGGTATCAGGGTCAGTAACATGGGTCCTGCCGAGCAGAAAATCTTAAAGGGAAAAGAGAAATCGCTGGATATGAGCACGGCCACATGTACCAGCCAATCGGTGACTCTCGTGCAGCTTCCAACATCTGATTGTGGGAAGGACCCGGGTAGCACAACTCTCTTTCCAGTGAGTCAGCAGCCCGCCTCTGAAACAGAGACTTCTTAGGCCTTGGAGTCTGCATCGCTGCTGGAGAGAGAGAGAGAGAGAGAGAGAGAGAGAGAGAGAGAGAGAGAGAGAGACAGAGAGACAGAGAGACACAGAGAGAGAGACAGAGAGACAGAGAGACACAGAGAGAGAGACAGAGAGACACAGAGACAGAGAGAGGCAGGCAGAGACAGACAGACAGACAGACAGACAGACAGGACCCCTCCTCACTGCAATCAAGCAACTCCAGTCTCATCGTTTTTATAAGCAAGGTTTCTGATGTGTTTGTGTAAATGGAAGAAAAGCCGAGTCTCCGTGCATGCCACGTGGCAGCAGAGCCCTGGGGTCAGTGGGGCTTTATTTCGGGAAGACTTGCAGCACAAAGGCAGTCAAACACCCCTCCCCTCCTCTGTGCCTCAACTGGCGCCATTAAAACTAAAATTAGAACCACTCTCTGCTTTAGTCATGAGCCCCGTGGTACCCACCATCCTCCCACCCCACCCCCAAACCTCCACTAGGTAATTAGAAAGATACTGGAACGGAAACAAGATACTTTCAGACTCCAGATCCTGAGGAGAGGCTGAGCAGACCAGAGAGGGCAGGAGCCATGCGTGACCTTGGTATACCTGCATGCAATTAAGGGTCAGAACAGACTTTCACTCTCACGTGCTGCTTTTTAAAATTAGAATCCCCTTAGACTTCAACTGATGTGATCATCTCTAATAGCCACGGAGGATTTAAACACGTGGGGCTATTCAGATAATCCCTACAATAGAAAGAAGCTGACCAGGAAGGGGGGGGGGGTCCAGCCCTACCAAGGCTTTACCAATTTTCTCGGTAAGTGTAAATACACCCTACTTCCCTACTTCCTCATAATCAATGGTCTCTAGAAAAGGTTTAAGGTGAAAATTCAACACTATGAATGGCGAAAAAAATAAGCCATGAAAGGGTAAGTTAACACGCAGGGAGAACAGGCCACATTGGGGAGGAGCACACTGGGAGCGTCGGGGGCCTTCCCTTTCTCTCCCAATTACAATTCCCACCACGGTGATCCAGGGTCCAGCAAGCCCATGCCTTCAGGATCCTGGCTGAGCCAATAGGAACTTGTCTGAACCCCATCAACAAGGCTAGGCCACAAAGCAAATCATTAAGAGGTGTATAGGCGGGCTGGAGAGAGGGCTCAGCGGTTAAGATCTTGCACTGACTGCTCTTCCAGAAGTCCTGAGTGCAATTCCCAGCAACCACATGGTGGCTCACATCCATCTGTAATGGGATCCTCTTCTGGTGTGTCTGAAGACAGTAATAAATAAATATACAGGCTTCCCTTCCTGGACATGCATCTCAAAAAACAATAAGGAAGCTCCCTCCTCCATATCTGGGGTGGAGACCAAGTGACGACACCCACCACCACCTCAAGGACATGGGCAGCACCAGAGATGCTAGGACCCTAGTCTTATAGCCTCGCTTGTCCTCTCTGCTGCTCGCCCCTACTCAGTTCCTAAAGAGACAAGTAGCGAAGGAGGAGGTTGTCTTCGGCTTTCTATTCCCGGGCCTCAGAGCCAGCTGTTGGGACTAAGAAACTGGGGTGCAAAGTAGCTCCTCACTGAGAACGCGCATGCGCACACATACGCATGCTCACAGGCACGCACAGACTGCTGGACAACCTAGCACCTCAGCACCTTCCACTCCTCTATAACTCCAACCCTCTCCGCTTTGGGTCCCGGAAAGATCAGTGCCGCCAACTCCTCTGGTGTTAAGATAGATAAGGGGCACCTGCCTTTCCCTGGGGCACCGAGCAAGTGCAAAGCATTGTTAAAACATTGCTAAAAAATCTACTAAGATTAGTAGCCATGGTGGCACACATTTTTAATCCCAATGCTTGGGAGGCAAAGCCAGGTGGATCTCTGTGTGTTCAAGACCAGCTTGGTCTACACAGCAAGGTCCTAACCAGGCAAGACTATGTAGTGAGACCACATCTCGGGGCGGAAAAATAAAATCACTTTTAATGTTTAAGCTTATGCCATAAACACTCCTTCTGTAGTTCACTTTCCTGTAAATAAGCAAAGTCGATGGAGATGGGCAATTTGAGTCCATGGTTAGTAGCTATTGGCCTCTCCCTTATTCCCTTTTTGCAAATAAGGAACAGTCTAACAGCCAGTCAGACTATGCATACACCAACACCAGCCATCTCGACACAACTTTACAATAGTCACAGCTGATTGTCATGACAGTGTACCCTCCTCTGAGGCTGTCTGAAACAATTTAGGCCAATCTTTTTGCTACCGCAACCCTACATATTTCTGCAAGCATTTCTACCTTTAAAAACAAAACTAAACAAACAAACAAACAAACAAAAACAAGAACTGCCCCCCTGGTTTCTATTAGAGGGAATCGCTGCAACCTCTACAGGCCAGGCTGTGATTGGCCAAAACCAAACACATCTACGACCGTGATTAACGCCAAACAGCAAGAAGATGATTGGTCCAAACAGAAGCCGGTTCTAAGAAACAAGGTTGTGATTGGTCCAAAGCAAACAGCTGTGATAGGTCCTGCTGTCCTTCCTAAGGCTTTATAAGCAGGTTTCTCCGGCTCCCTGAGTGCACTGGGAAATAGTTCGCCATGCTCTCTCCCTCGATACTGCTGCATTAAGCCCAATAAAAGACTTTCTCGAATTCTTCCTGTATGCTTTCAGAGACGTGGGCTGAGCTGGAAGCATCAAGAAGTGGAAGAGAAATGGCGGAGACCGCCGTGACCAAGCCAAGGAGCGAAACTACCTACGAAAGGAGCAAGGCACCTGATAGTTTGACAGCTGAGAAGGTAGCCATCCCTGCCACAGGCCCAGCCCAACCACCATTCAAATACAAAGACCGAGAATGTGTCACAGACCATCTCTGAAGTGACCCCTAGAAGTGTCCGCCCACGGAGGAGCTGAGACCCAAAAGAAGATATGGTTTCAGAAGCCATAAGGAACGAACTTTCCGACTGTGATTTAGTATGTGTCCACATTCAAGTGTTTGTGTGCATATGCAGTATCCTGTGTAATAGATGCATGTGGACAGCAGAGTCGGCCCCAGGCATCTTTTTCAATCCCTTTATATCTTATATTTTTTAATTAATTATTTAATTAACTTCCTGCATGTATATGCACGGTGTATAGGCACACGGGCCATGGACCTGTTTGAGTGGAGCCAGTTTTTCTTTCCTTCTACCTTTATGCAGGTTCTGAGGATTAGGTCGTGACTTGCCCCTTCGAACCATCTCTCTAATATTTATTTTTATTTCATCTTATTCTATGTATCATAGGTGTTTTTCCTACATGATGTGCAAGCCTGGTACCCACGGAGGCCAGAAGAGGGAGTCAGACTCCTGGAATTGGAGTTAAAGACAGGTATTAGCTTCCCTGTGGATGTTGCAACCAGAACATGGGTCTTCTAGAAGAGCAGCCAGTGCTCTTAACCACAGAGATATCTCTCCAGCCATCCTCTGCCTTATTTTTGAGACAGGTCTCTCACTGAACCTAGGTATCTGAATCCAGATAGGCTGGCTGGTTACTGAGTCCAAGGATGCTCCTGTCCCCATTTCCCAAACAATGGAATCATGGACATATACCCTCACACCAAAAAAAGAAAAAAAATTTAGCGTAGGCCCCAGGGATTTGAATTCGAGTCCTCCTGTTTTGTAAGCAAGCACTCTACCAACTCAGCCATCGCCCTGGCACCAGCTTTGCTCCTTCTAAATTGATTGTATCCGGTGTTTGGTCAGAGCGATGCAAAGCTGACATGGCATGCAAAGGATCATTTACAGGGTTCCCTGCATAAATCACTTGAGATTGTTGGAGTGTGAACAGCCATGGGCAGCTAAGCAAACTGGGACCGGTATGGGGAATTTGAAAGGAAGTATGACAGCTGAGGGTGGGCTGCAGGATAAATCCACAGAACTTCTCTTCAACCTCTGCCTGGGCGAGTCCAACAGGGCTGACTAGAGCTCCTCACTGTCAGGAGGTGGGCCTGTGTCTGTCTCAGATGATCCAGATAACTCCACTTCTCATGCCAGCCCTGTCCTTTCCTAAGGGCTGACCTGCCCAGCCAAGTCTCTCTACCACTCCTCAGAAACAGCCCACCTCCAGCCAGCCACAGGCCAGGGGAGGGGCCACTCAGTCTTTGGATAGTACGCTTCCTCAGTTGCCAGGACTTGGTCTAGGGACTCAGGCTAGGATCTATAAAGGAACATATGAATCTATGTGGTGACACTGGTTTGGCCTCAGTGTCTGGAGCTGCAAGAGGGAGCCAGAGTTGGGGCAGAGGAGGAGCCCTGAGAGGACTCCCACAGGCCTGGGGACAGATGCTCTAGGTATGGATGCTGGAGAACGGGGGATTACAGATTCCTTATCTGTAGCTAACTGTCCCTCACAGAGTAGATGGGCTGGTTTAGAAGACACACACAACACAGGCACTTGACCATGGGCGCTGTCTTAGTTTGGGTTTTATTACTGTGAAGAGACACCATGACCAAGGCAACTCCCATAAAGAAAACCATCTAATTGGGGCTGGCTTACAGTTTCAGAGGCTCAGTCCATTATCATCATGGCAGGAAACACAGCTGCCAGCAGGCAGACATGGAGCTGGAAAAGGATCTGAGACTTCTCTATCTTGATCAGCGGGCAGCAGAAGAGAGACTGTGTCACACTGGGCATAGCTTGAGCATAAGAGACCTCAAAGCCTTCCCCCCCCCATAGTGACGCATTTCCTCCAACAAGGCCACGCCTCCTAATAGTGCTACTCCCTACAGGCCAAACATTGAAACACAGGACTCTGTGGGAGCCATTCCTATTCCAACCACCACAGGCACACACAGCCCCTGGAACAAAGAACAAACACCAAGGCTATTGTTACCTCTCACCTTCAGCTCTAAAGTCGCATCCAAAGGAGCAAAGCCACAGCATTCCCAGCTTCCCCAGCAGGCAGTGCCAGCAGAATTTTGGAGATCCTGTATATGATCTGTTCCTTCTATGTACTCTCTTTTTTTTTTTTTCCGAGACAGGGTTTCTCTGTGTAGCCCTGGCTGTCCTGGAACTCACTTTGTAGACCAGGCTGGCCTCGAACTCAGAAATCCTCCTGCCTCTGCCTCCCAAGTGCTGGGATTAAAGGCGTGCGCCACCACCGCCCGGCTTGTTCCTTCTATATAAAAATGTTTTCTATAATCATTGGAAAACGGAACTGCCCTGAGAAGAATAGAGAGATGCAACCGCACCGTGATAATAGACATCCAGAACTGTGTTTAACATCATGTGACATTGTTTCTAAAATCTATTAAATCTGTGCCCTGCAACAAATGACTAACATACTCGTTCCTTTTAAGATGTGGAACCATTTATCTAATCAGAGGGGAAAAAAAAAAAACTCTTCCGCAGTGCTTTCGGGTTAGCATGCTAGGACTGTGATGTGGGGGGAGGGGGGAGGGGGGATGGAAGTTTACCAACTGAACTTCACCAAAAGCCTTTGCATGATTGATGGATGGTCTGAGCAAAGAATGGCGTGAGTTTTGGAAAGTACAACTGGCAACACACTTTTTACATTTTCAATTTGCATATTCTTTTTCGAGATGTTCTTTTTAGCTCTGACAGCCAGCTATTGAAGCAAAGCGTCTTTCTCTGAGATGGGACCCTTGGAATCACAGTTTCCACGAGGCACTAAACCAAGGTGTTTGAAATAATAGAGCATATTCATTCACACCAGCCTCCTAAAAATAGGACCATAATTACTAATTTTAAATTGGTAATTGTGTTAAATTGCATGTGCCATGGGTTTTGTTGTTGTTGTTGTTGTTGTCATTAAATAGGTAGAAGTTTTCGCACCATTTCATTTTCATCTCAGCCCTGCTTCAGTTTGGATATGCTTGGCACTGTATTTAGTATCCTCCATTAAATAAATCACATATGTTTGAAGAGAATGAGTCATGAGATAGACTGGCTGAGCAAAAAAATAAATAAATAAATGAATAAAGACCATCAGGCTAAAGAATTTAATTTGCATGCAATTAAATTCAATTTGCATGTGTAAGTGCGTGTGCATGTGTTTTACTGGGGATTGAACCACTGTGTGAACCTGAAAGTCTGCCCTGGCATCCTGACAAGAACTTGCTCATACCAGGCATGAACTCTAGCACTGCTGTTACTCCTAGCCCCCAAAAGGTTTTAAAGAATTAAAAAAAAAAACTGTCTTAGTTAGGGTTTTACTGCTGTGTAGACACCATGACCAAGGCAACTCTCATAAGAACAACAATTGATTGGGGCTGGCTTACAGGTTCAGAGGTTCAGTCCATTATCATCAAGGCAGAAACATGGCAGCATCCAGGCAGGCATGGTGCAGGAGGAGCTGAGAGTTCTACATCTTCATCTGAAGGATGCTAGCGGAAGACTGGCTCCCAAGCAGTTAGGATGAGGGTCTCAAAGTCCACACCAAAAGTGACATACCTACTCCAATAAGGCCATGCCCACTCCAACAAGGCCACACCTACTACAACGGGGCCACACCTTCTAATAGTGACACTCCCTCAGCCAAGCATAGTCACACCATCACACTATCAAAAGGGAAATTAGAGACATAGGAAACAAGTGCAGTTGACTGCGGTCATAGATGACAATACTCATTTATTTTCTGGATGAGTGTGTGAGGAGAGCACATCCCCCCTGCCTTGAGCCCCCAACTATAAAACAGGAAGGAAAGAAGTCTTGTTTGAGGGCTGGAAGGAGAGTCAAGATGAAGAGACCTACATTACCAGCATTAGCAGTACGTGGCATATAGCAGCTCCCATCTGAAGGCTCTCCTCTGCCCAGGCAGAACTGTTTGGGTCCCCAATAGTGAGCTGCCTCCACCCATCACCCTAATCACCGTGGAGGTGAGGGAAAAGAATCACACACAGAAGAGTTGACGTAGCAGCTCATGTTATACAAATGGAAGTGCGATATTTCTGCCCTGTGTTCTTTAAGAACTTGCTACTCGCTCTCGAAGACACAAGACTGAAGCCATTCCCCTGGACTTGACTGCCCTCCTTCCAAGTATGTTGTAGGTGACCCACCAGACCCAGTGCCAGGGTAGAAAGGAGAGCATTTGTTCTTCTGGCTCCCCTGAGCTCTCTGGGATCTGAACTACTGTGTGAAACTGGAAGTCTGCACTGCCGTCGTGACAAGAACTTGTGGAGGAACAGCAGGCTAGTAGGCAACATTCTTCCATGGCTCCTGCCTCCATGTTCCTACCGTGAGGAACTGCCTGATTTCCCTTAAAGGTGGAGTGGGACCTGAAGGCATAAAGTGAAGTAAACCCTTTCCTTTCCCAAGTCGGTTTCGGTCAGTTTCTTCCTCCTCCTCCTCCTCCTCCTCCTCCTCCTCCTCCTCCTCCTCCTCTCCTCCTCCTCCTCTTCTCCTCCTCTTTCTCCTCCTCCTTCTCCTCCTCCTCCTTCTCCTTCTCCTCTTCCTTCTCCTCCTCCTCCTCCCCCTTCCTCCTCCTCTTCCTCCTCCTTCTTTTTAATCACAGCAACAAAGAAATGAATCTGGAAGAGCAACCTTCATTTCTAAGAGGAGGTTGCTAGACTACTATGTCCCCTCCCTGGCCCTGACAAGGACCTTTGTTCAATTCAAGGCAGCCAAGAGTGCTGTCCAGAGCACAGTCATGAGGTTGGTATCATGTTACTACATTGTACTTAAAGGCAAAAGAATTATTATTATTATTATTATTATTATTAAGCTACATCATATCCCTGTTCCTTTAACTTATGGTAAAAATGGAATCTTAACCAGTCCTCCAAAGCTGGGACAGTCGACCCATAAGCCTGGGATTAGAAGCTCAGAACCACAGCAGCACGCATCCCGTGACGTCGGTGACCTCGAAGCAGGACGGGTCCTCAAAGTGCCTCAGTCATGAAAACCCTGCAGAGCCCGCCACCCCGTGTGTTACTCGAGATAACAAGTGACGCTCATCCCAGGACAAAACCGGAATTAAAATGTTCAAGGGGGGAAAAAAAATCTGCGGCTGAGTTTGATGAGGATGACGTGACTGATCCTCCCTGCGAGTTTATGTCTCCGCACGAGTGGTGCTTTGGATTAAAGCCCTCAATCCTGGAGACATAAAACATTGCCCTTCTTGCTGCCTGTCACTTGAAACCCAAGTATTTGGCTTAAACTTTCCCATCCAACCCCCTGCACCCCCCGCCTTTAAGCTGCCTGGCACTTACTTTGCCCCAAGAATGATTTTATTTCCCAAGTCATGGAAAATCAGTACCCCTCCAAGTGACCTGTATATGTGAGAAGTTGATTGAAGCTCTCGTCTGTGCCGCGAAGCTGAGGCGCCTCGGGACCTAGACACCACCCGGCTGAGGCCAACGCCTGACTCCCTAAGAGGCCCACCGTGAGACAATACCCACCTTACAAACATTACTGCATTGTTTTTTTGTTTTTTTTTTTTTTTGCTTCCGGTCTGCCTTAGTCATTTTTCTGTCCCTGTGACAAAACACCCTGGCAAAATCACCTAGTGGGGGGTGGGGGAGGGGTTATTCGCCTCACAGTCCAAGTGTACGGTAAGGTCCATCGTGGCGGTGCAGGGGGAGACGAGTCTTGCAGGGGCTTGAAGCTTCATCCAGTCTGCTGAATTAATGAATGCACGTGTCTGCTCGGCTCCCTTCCTCCACGTATACAGGCTGGGATCCCAGCCAGGCAATGGCCCATCCACAGTTGGGTGGGTCTTCCCACCTCAAATAAATCGACTAAAATAATCCACTCCAGGCACGCCCGGCAGCCTGTCTCACGGGCGATTCTGGAGTCTGTCAATTGATGGTTAACACTGACCGTCCCAAGGTCATAAACAGGACCCCTAGGTCAAGTCAAATGACTAAGAAAAGAAGGACCCCAGCCTTAAGACTCCCTATTCTGCTCCTCCTAGCAAGGTAAGGGTCTGCCTTGCTCCCTACCTCTCGCTCCTGTTAATTCCATCTTCCTTCCACATGCTATACTTCTCTTAGCTGTCTGAAGATGCTTGTCCATCATATGAATAACATGTAGTTTTAAAAAAAAACCTGAAAGTAAATGTCCCATAAATGCCCTGACAGCACCCCAGACACATTGCTGCTATTGAAATGAATATCCGCCTAGACACTGATGTTGTGGGGGGTCTCAATTGCCTCTACGTGAGCATGGATGCTTTGTGGTTTCGACCCTGCTGCTCTCCAGTCTGAACGAACTACTCCCTCTGGTAGAAGGGTAAATATAAGAATAGACGCGATCTGCTACCTATATTTCTGGGGGCCCTGCTGCCACAAGCATGCTCAAGGTGGACCTCTTGTCTCCCACACCTACCTTCAGTGATGACATCACACTAGCACCAAATGGTACCCAGAGGAAGGAAGGAAGAATCTCACCATTCCTCCTCAGAATACTTTGGGAAACCCACAGGGATCGAAGCAACTCATAGCCTGCTCTGGAAGTAGTGTCATGAATTCAGGCCCTAGAAGTATCCGTGTTTTAGCTGGGCATGGTAGCTCCCACCTTTAGTTCTGGCACTCAGAAGGCAGAGGCAGGTAGATCCCTGTGAGTTCAAGGCCAGGCCTGATTTGAATCATGAGTTCCAGGACAGCCAAAGCTGCATAGAGGAACCCTACGTAAAAAAGGAGGAAGGGAGGGTAGAGTATTGGTGTTTTAAAGACTCATGATGTAAGTCTCCTGTTTCACTCTAGGAGGTCTTAGGAAGCAGGACCTGTCCAGTTAAGTGGGAGTTGCCACTGGTGTGTTTACAGTTTGGCGCTGTCTGTGTGACTATGGTGGTTTGAATAGATTTGGTCCCCATAGATTCATGTGTTTGAATGGTTGACCCATGGAGATTTTGCTTGACCATGGGTGTGGCCTTGTTGGAGAAGGTGTGGCCTTGTTGGAGAAGGTGTGGCCTTGTTGGAGAAGGTGTGACCTTGTTGGAGTAGGTGTGGCCTTGTTGGAGTGGGTGTGGCCTTGTTGGAGTAGGTGTGGCCTTGTTTGAGTGGATGTGGCCATATTGGAGTGGGTGTGGCATTGTTGGAGAAACTGTGTCACTGTTGAGGTGGGCTTTGAGGTTGCCTTCTGCTGCCTTCAGTAGAACTCTCGGCACCCCCAATATCACATCTGCCTGAACTCTGCCATGCTTCCTGCCATGATGATAATGGACTAAACCTCTGAAACCATAAGCCAGCCCCAATTAAATGTTTTCTTTTATAATAAAACATTTCTTTTATAAGAGTTGCCTTGATCAAAGTGTTTCTTCACAGCAGTAGAAACCCTAAGACAGAAACATAGCCATGACTCATAACTGTCTGGGGAGAGCTGTGGTGTCACCTACTCCACACAGACAACAGATTCTTGCCACTGTGGATGATGTCCCCGAATCCAGAACGGTGATGTCCCCATACCTGCTTCTGACATGGGTGAAGTACATGGCAAAAAAGCAGTGATACACTTGTGAGTCCATCCCAGAGGTCTCTTTCCCCCCGGCATCCCCTCCCCCCAAATTGGTACAAAAGCCTCTACAGTAGAAAAGAAGGAAAAAGAGAACTGGGAGCTATCTCAATGGTCCAAACCGGCAGCGCAGTCAACGGAGAGGGGTCAGAGAGGAGCAATGGGGTTGGAGAAGTAACCAAATACAAACTGCGTTTTCCTAAATGGTTGACAAAAATCGGCAGAGAAACAAGACAAGGAACGGAAATGATGTTATTTCTCCACTGGTGAAATAATTAGATTATACTAAATGCAGGTTTAATGGGAGGCCAGGGAAGCCACCATAGGGAGAGGGAGAGGGATAGAGGGGGGAGGGGAAGGGGGAGAGAAGGGATGGGGGAAGGGGAGAGAGAGAGAGAGAAGCTGAGAGAACCTGGAGGTCAGGTCTGCTTTGGTATGTAAAATATGCACCTTCAGTCCCTAGTCCTGGGATCTGAAACTAAACATCAAACATAGTTACCACAGTTGTCAGTCCTGAGAGCTAAACATCCCCAGTGGTTCTTTGGCTGTTGTTTGCATACAAGAAGATTCAGGAAGTTGGGTGCCAGATGAAATGGATACATTTACTGAGACCACCAAGAGCAGCAGCTATCAGAACATTAAAAAAGTTACTGTGTCTAGTTTAGATGTGCCGTCTTCGTGTTTAGCCTGTTTGGTGGCTTGATAACTGTCATCTTAAGGGAGAGTACATGCCTTCTACGTGTATGTGTGCTTAGTCAGAAAACAGAGACAGTCATGCCTGACATGGCCAGAGCTCCTCACATAACCTGCATGGAAACCCCACCCCACCCCCAAGGGCAGTACACAGTACAGAAGATGTATCATCACCAAATGACAAAATAAAGATCAAGTATCATCACCAAGTCATCAAATTAAAAAAAAAAACAAAAAACATATGGCCTCCTCAATAGATAGGGGAAGAAAACATTTAAAAATACCCATTCTGTTTGTGATTTAAAAAAAATATAAAAGCACACCATCATGAACAGAATTTCCCAGGAAGAAGGTTCCTACTGAACCTTCCACAAGGCTGACTAACTGATTAGCACCTCGATGATTCCACAGAGGTTGGAATGCTGTTGGTCCAGAACCTAATTAAAATTTCTCTTGAGCTATCATTAGCCCCCTTAATAGCCATTTCTTACCCACCTCTGTGGGTGACCTAACATCCTGTGACTAACAGACAGATGAGGGTTTGGAATGTACGAACAAAGCCCTTCTTTCCAGCAACCGAAATGCTAAGAACGTCACTGGCAGCATCTGAGGTCTAATAGCTAAGATTTCCCAGCTCTGCTGACATTTCCACCACTTAAAGTACTTACAAACTGCCTTGATTCATGACTTTATCTTCCTTCCTTCCTTCCTTCCTTCCTTCCTTCCTTCCCTCCTTCCTTCCTTCCTTTCATTTCTTTCTTTCTTTCTTCCTTTCTTTCTTCCTTTCTGTCTGTCTGTCTGTATTTTTTTCTTTCTTTCTTTTGCTTGAGATAGGGTTTCACTATGTATCCCTGACTGTCCTGGAACTCACTAATGTAGACCAGGCTGGCTCGAACTCACAAAGATCTGCCTGTCTCTGCCTCCCAGGTGCTGGGACTAAAGGTGTGCACCACCACACCTACCTTGATCTATGAAGTGTTTTGTTCTGTTACTATAAAAACTCCCTTAGACTATTATCATACTGGGACATGAAAGTTTGGGTAAACCTAAAATCTATGCTCTTGAGTCATGCTTCAACCTATTTCTTTCTTTCTATTATTTTTTTTGGGGGGGGCTTCAGGATAAACTATTTCTTTAGCCTCTTTGAGGTGAGAGCTGTGGTTTTATATCCACGCTGAAAAAAAAAGAAGTGCCACACCCTTGAACCTGTCTATGAAGAAGCTCATGACTTCTCAGTCAGACCTACAGAGGCACAGAAATGGTCTCTGTCCATGGTGCTGCAACAGTTGCTGTCAGGAGGAAGGATAAACCACAACCCTTATTGCACACCACACAAAGATAGATTTGAAGTGGACCAGAAATGGGAAGAGCGAGAGGATGAACAGGCATTACATAGCCTCAAGAGGAAGCACAGAAAATGATTTTTGACCTTGGTATTGGTGGAGGTTCCTCGGGCAGGATAAAAATTATACTAATAGTAAAATTAGAATCAACAAATAGGATTGCATCAAGATGAAACACTCTGCTTAGCAGTAGACACCATGGAGAAAATGCAGTCACAAATCCTGGGCTGCTGAAGACAGCATCAGCAGCACAGTTGTAAGACAGAGAACTTCCATCCAGATAAGAAAAGATAATCCAATAAAGCCGGCAGACTTCACCGGAACAAACCCACATGGGCCATATAAGTGGTGGTGCAGAGACCACTCTGTGGGCAGAAAGAAAGATTTATTGGGGATCAAACTGCCAAGGCCATCTCTCAGGGGTGGGAGACAATAGAGAAAAGCAAACTGGCAGAAAAACAAGCAGATTTTATATGATGGTCAGCAGGGCGGGGATTTGAACTGATATAGATGGTCTAGATTGAACAGGAACTGTCTTGGGAGAACTGCTTTCCTAGTAAACATTAAAGCAAGGTCACTAGCACTGCCGTGTGGTGTGTGTCTCTGTATATGTGTCTGTGTGTGTGTGTGTGTGTGTGTGAGAGAGAGAGAGAGAGAGAGAGAGAGAGAGAGAGAGAGGCAGAGAGAGAGAGACAGAGAGAGCATTGACCTGACAGTCAATAATCCTATAAAAAGTAATACAAAAACCACTATTATTTATCTGGAAATTCCTATCAGCCTATCAGCACCCTGGATAACTAAAACTACAAACTGATAAGACTAAGTACAGGCAAAGATATATAACAATGGGATCTCTCGTACCTTGGTGATGGCAGCATAAGGGCATCTTATAAAACATTTTGAGAGTTTCTGGCAAAGCTCTGCCCCATAGTTCAGCAATTCTACCCCAAGGCAATTGCTGCCCCCAAGAAGCAGGTGCTTCTGCCCACAAAAAGCCTTGGCAACACATCCACGGCAGTCTTACTCAAGTATCAAGAGCCTGGGTAATGCCCACATCCAGCAACAGCAGTATGGACACTTGAATAGAGTTTATCCATTATGCAAAAGACTACTCAACCATCTCAGATATAAGTAGGCCACATGTGGTACTCAGAGACCAGAGTAAATGGAAGAGGCCAAACCCCAAAGAACACATATTTTATGTGACATAAAGAATGCTTGAAGTAAGTCAGGTGGTGATGTGTGACTTTAATCCCAGCACTTTGGAAGTAGAGGCAGGTGGATCTCTTCGAGTTTGAGGCCAGCCTGGTCTAAAGCATGAGTTCCAGGACAGCCAGGACTACACAGAGAAAAATCCTGTCTCAGGGGAGAGGGGAAAGAAAAGAAAAGAAAAGAAGGAAGGAAGGAAGAGGAAGGAAAGAAGGAAGAGGAAGGAAGGAAGGTAGGAAGGAAGGAAGAAAGGAAGGGAGGAAGGAAGAAAGGAAGGGAGGAAGGAAGGAAGAAAGAAAGAAAGAAAGCAGCAAGAACGCTTGAAGCTAGAAATTGGAAATTGGAATGGGAAGAGGCTACTGCCCAATAGGTGGGGGAGGACATCCAAGGAGCAAAGATGCTATTTGCAAGAGTAGAGCATGATGCAGACTATTGAGATCCCCATGCTATATGGATGGATGGATGGATGCATGGATGCATGGATGGATAGTGAGTGGATGGATGCATAGATAGATGGACGCACGGATGGACAGATGGGTGGATGGATGGATGGATGGTAAGTGGATAGACTGATAGATGAATGGATAGATGGAGTGATGGATGAACAGATGGATGGATGAATGGATGGATGGACAGTGAGTGGATGCATGGATGCATGGATGAATGGATGGATGGTGAGTGGATGGATGCATAGATAGATGGACGCATGGATGGACAGATGGATGGACAGAAGGATGGATGGATGGATGGATGGATGGTGAGTGGATAGACTGATAGATGAATGGATAGATGGAGTGATGGATGAACAGAAAATGCATGAATGGATGCATTTTCTTGCTTGTAAGTTATATTTAAAAACATACAGGCAGCCCTCAAAAACCCAGGCACAAGGGACACAGTGAGGTTGTCTCAAAATAACCATTTTAATAAATAAATTTTAAATGGATTAAGTCTACTCTGACTTGTTTGTTGTTTTGGGGTTGTTTTCCCTCCCAGCTTTCCCAAGACATAACTGACATGTATGAACTGAACACAGTGATGAACTGTACAGTGGGATGACCTTTGGCACACTCTTACATGAAACCACCTTCATAATGCTGATAAGGAATACATCCATCACCCCAAGTTTCCTCCTGCCCCTGGTGGCCCCCCTTCCTTTCCTCCCATGTCCCCAGACAGACACCATGTGCTTCTGGCCCTGTGGACATTTGCAGGTCTTAGTGTTTATGTACACAGAAGAATCATATCTATCTGACCTCTTTTGGGCCAGAGGCGATTATTCTGAAATTCATTGTGTATGGCCTGAATCAATTCCATTCCCTTTATCTTGCCATTGTTACCTGTTCACTTGTCAATGAACCTTTGGGTGTTTTTTCAGTTCTAGGCTACTATGAACGAGGTTGCTACGAACATTCTTGAACAAATCTGCCGGTGTTTTTTGTTTGTTTGTTTTGTTTTGTTTATTACTCTATTCTGTTCTATTACCTCTTCCTCTCTTCCAACCCTTATTCCACCCTGATCCTTTCTAACCCCCAACTCTAGATAAAAGAGAAAGAAGGCTAGAGGGGAAACGGGAGGCATAGACCTCTATAGGCTGCTTCCTGCTGAAGGAATGTTGGGTTCCTTGGAGCAAATCTAATCTTCTACCGTTGTCATCAGAATATCCAGCAGTCTAGCAAATCAGCAACAGCAAACCAGTAAACCAGCAGACACAGCAGCTGGACAAACCAACAGCAGGAGGGAAAGCATGGGGGAAGGCTGCATGGGAGACACATGGGGACCAGGCAGGGGCAGCAGGCAGGGAGAGTGGGCATGGTGGTGGAAGGGGATGTGGGCAGGGGGAGTGGGCAGGGAGAGCCACAGGGAGAACAGCCGGGAGAACAGCAGCCACCACAGGCCCCCTCAGGGCTCTCTAATTTATACCCTCTCCAGAGTCCCCATAATCACACTATCCGCAGCTGGCAAAAATCACACCCCTACTAGTGCATGAGGCAAATCATAATCACCTGCTGTGAAGAAACCTCTCATCCCACACTTGGGATTAAAACAAAAACATATTCATGTAACATAACCAGGTTTTTAAAGAAACCAAAATTCTCACTACACAAGTCTTTCTTATGAACACTTGGTGTTATTTCTCTCAGGAAGTTATGGTGACTGAAATAGTTGGACTTTAGGACAGGTATGATGCGGCAGACCTAGGGCACTCCTCTGGTACTCCCATCCTACCCCCTCTGCCAGGTCTTCACCACAGATCCCTTGCCTCAGAAAACCACAGATTTTTGTTTATATAATTTATTTTTCTGTTTTGAGACAGTGTCTCACTATATAGCCTTGGCTGTCCTAGAACCCACTCTGTAGACAAGGCTGGCTTCAAACTCACAAAGACTCACCTACCTGCCTCTGTCTCCTGAGTTCTGGGATTAAAGGTGTTTAATGCCAGCTTATTTTATTATTTTTACTTATGTGTATGTGAGAGTCTGTGTATGGTGGGTATGTGCATGTAAATATGCAGAGAAATAAGATACCCACAGAGCTAGACCTGAAGGCTGTTGTGAGACACTAGACTTGAGTACTGGGAGTCAAATTCAGGCCTTCTGCAAGAGCAGCACTTGCTTTTAACCAGTTAACCATCTCTTCCGCCCCCAACATGAAAATCTTGATGGTTCCCCAAGAAAAGTCAGACCACCTTTGGAGTCCAAAAGAGATGTGAGAGCTGGGGCCCATGGGATTTTTTTTTAAAGCCTACATCCTCTTCAGCTATTCCTGTCTCTGGGAAAGTGTCAAGGTCCTCAAGACTAGCAACCCAGCCTCTCTTACCCTAGCAATGACTTGGGCAAGATTTTATGTCCTTCCCTAAGACAGTTGCACATGTAACTGGACAAAGATGGCCATGTTTGTATCTTTGTGAGGTCAGAGGGAGGATAAAGGACAATTCAGCCATTTCCTCCAGTACTGGCTGGTTTTGTGTATCAACTTGACACAGGCTGGAGTTATCACAGAGAAAGGATCTTCAGTTGGGGAAGTGCCTCCATGAGATCCAGCTGTGGGCATTTTCTCAATTAGTGATCAAGGGGGGAGGGCCCATTGTGGATGGTGCCATCCCTGAGCTGGTAATCTTGGGTTATATATAAGAGAGTAAGCTGAGCAAGCCAGGGGAATCAAGACAGTAAGTAACATCCCTCCATGACCTCTGAATCAGCTCCTGCTTTCTGACCTGCTTGAGTTCCTGTCCTGACTTCCTTTGATAATGAACAGCAGTGTGGAAGTGTAAGCCGCATAAACCCTTTCCTCTCCAACTTGCTTCTTGGTCATGATGTGTTTGCAGGAATAGAAACTCTGACTAAGATACCTCCCATCCAGGGTTTATCATCCAGCTCTCACCACACAAATTGTGCCACATTATTTCCCAAAAGGCACTTGTCTTGTCTTCCCCTCATTGATTTTTCCCTCTGTGTGAATCTGTAAATGAGGGAGGTAGCTCTGAGGGGACAGGGATGCAGCTGGGACTGGAGCAAACTGAAGAGAATGGTGAGGACCTAGAAATGGAGAAGGGCAGGGATTTCAAGGAAAGTCACATCCTTCAGTTACCAGCTCCTTCCTCCAAGCAAGAGGCTCTAGGATTGGTCCTGAATCTGTTGTTGACCAAGAGATGCTCTTGGGATACAAGTGAATGTGGCACATGATGATATATGATGGTGAATGTTGATACATGCTCCATGTTGGTATGTCAGGCTGGGGCCTTGTGACATAGCTACAAGATGGTCTGAAGAAAAAGAAGAAATGCCATAGAGGGAGATGTGTAGGCTTAGATTTTGTTTGTTTGTTTGTTTTTTGTTTTTTGTTTTTTGAGACAGTGTTTCTCTGTATAGCCCTGGCTGTCCTGGAACTCACTCTGTAGGCCAGGCTGGTCTCGAACTTAGAAATCCTCCTGCCTCTGCCTCCCAAGTGCTGAGACTAAAGATGTGTGCCACCACTGCCCGGCTGGCTTAGATTTTTTTTAACCTATTTTAATTATGGTTCTTTAATGCTTCAACCTCCCTTCTAGCCTACCACCCACCAGAGGTAGGGAAAAAAGAAAGGTTAACAGGAAATGGGTTTTGTGGACCTGTTTAGAAGTAGTTCTTTGGGGCGATTTCAATCTCCATGATCAGAAGTCCAATCTTCTAGCAAACCACCAAACATAAATCAGCAGCATCTGGATCCAGAAGAAATCACGAGGCTTTGCCAATCGGCACGAGTCTATGGAAGTGGCAAGAAGCATCCAGAATACCACCAGAAGTTCTTTGGTGTGTTTTTCTCTAGGAAGTCATGACAAGTGAAGATCAGCAAAGAAAGCAAGGTGAACCAATGCAAGAGTGTGGTCAGGGAAGATCAGCCTCATTGAAGCCTAATGAAAACCAGCAAAGAGTTGAAAGGCGAACCAATGCCAGAGCGTTGTCCACCACCTGTTGGGTTATCCTTACACTCTTTTCAAACTTCACGCATCTGCTTCAGCAAAACATCACATGCCCTTTCATCAGGCAACTTCCAGAAAATCATCACATGACACAACTAAGTCTTCAAAAGAAACCAAAAATTTCCACTTCAAATATGTTTGAATCTAGATAAGACATGGCCTCTTGGAATGTGAGGACAAACCTGGCAGAAGCCCTATGCATATAGATGCCCTGAGTTCCTAGGTCTTGAGTCAGCTTTCTTGCCCCAAAGAGCAAGTAGATGACAGCTAGAAGTCCCATATAGCTCCCTGGGCTTTGCATGTCTATATAAAATGCTGCCCATGGATATATGTCTATCAGTAATATGGACACCTCACGTTGTAGGCCAGACTTTCTTGTGGGTTTGTTTACTCACTAGCAAAAGTGGCATACATTAAAGAAACAGAAAACTATGCCACACTATTTTCCAAAATATGCTTGTCTTCTTGTTGTGTTTTTCCCTCTATGTGATGCTACAAATGATGGCGGTAATTCTGAGGACAATAGTTTGATGTCTCTGCCCAGAAGATGCACAGACACACACTCTTCAGAACAGGACGATTCTCTAGACTCTGAACTGCCTCAGCTTTAGCACCCCTGGCTGTTGGCCCTGCACATGGGCTGGCGGTAGATGTCTACATAGAGCATCTGTACCTAGATCTGCCATGACATGGGGACACAGTGAAAGGGTCTGAAACTATGTGCTGTGATTCTGGTGGGCATGGATGGGATAGGCCCCCATCCCATCAGCAAAACTGCAGCCCATCACGATGTATCTGTCGTAGTCCACACCTAGTTCTCCTCATAGGCGTTCCAGGTGGGAATGGAGAGCTTGGTCATCCCTTCCAGCACATGCTCTGCCTAAGAAGCCTCAAGGGACCTAGAGCTTGCCCTTGTACATACCTAGGTCCCGTATGTTTTATTCACTTATGTTCTGAATATTTCATGGGTCCTTCTCCCCCAGAGACCTGAGAGCACTCTCAGAACAGGATACAAATGCACAGCCTGTCCTTGTCAGCTGCTACTCCTTCGGCAAGCGGGATGAACAGCTTCCACTCAAATTAGAATGATCTGTCTTGCCAAGCAGAAGCCTGCTTCTAGGCTTTTGTGTCTTGAAGGCATTGCTTTATGTTTGTGCAGTCGGCAAGGACAGGGCAGCAGGTTGGCTGAAGAGCCAATCCTTGTCCACGGGGTTCTGCTGCAAAATTGTAAAGGTGCAAGGCATGTTTCTCCCTGGAGTCATAGCATGCACCAGGCTCAGCAGACAGTTGCCAAGCCTCCCAAACTAAAGCTATATACCTTACTGCATCTGGCTCTGGGAGCGCCAACAGAGCCTGCTGTCACTGTGAGATTCAATCCCTGGAGAGGACATTGGAACTGTCACCCACCACACTCATCACAGCCCACTCCTTTCTGTCTACACTGTCCTTAAGTTTCTAGAGTACATCTAGAGGCTAAGACAATGCCCAGTGGTATCCTGGATGCTCACCCAGAGAAAACAGTATTCACTGGTAGCACAGTGGATCACATGGGCAAACATATTATACCCACACACTGATCATATTATTTAAGTGCGCACACACACAGTCCCGCAGGTATGTGTATGTGCATGTACACAGGGGCCAAATGGAGTTTACTACACACCACTAACCAACCCAAGTGTATACCTAAGACTCTGTGGGTCTGACTATAGAAGCTAACCAGCTCACCTGTCAGAACTAGAAAAGTTGGGGAAACTAAAGTGTCCACTCAAAAATCAACAGAGACTTCCTAAAACAATGGAAAAGCTTAGGACTGAGGTCTGGAAGACAAGGATAATGAGCTGACTGGAGAACCTTGTGCCCTGAGACAGACCAATAGCCCTGACAACAAAACTTGAGGCTGAACCACAGAGGGGAGATCAAAGTCTAAGCACCAAGGTGTGGAGGACCAGGGGGACCAGGAGGACCAGGACAGGGGAAGGTAGAGTTGAGGACAAAGGTCAATGATGTCCCAGGTAAGAACTGAGGGGGATAGCCATATCCAACCCTTCCAGAGTCCTTGGCGATTTGCTGGCCAAGAATTTTTCCTTCCCTAAGTGTAAATGCCATCATTCCATGCAGATGACATGGGTGAGCCTAAGATTTCCCACCCATCACAAGAACACTTTTAACAGAAAAGACCAGGAACCCAGATTTGGTGATGCTTGGTCCAAATGCCTGGTGGTGCAGCCCTCTCAATCCAGGTATTTGAAAGTTCAAAGAGAGAGGATCAGATTCTCAAGACCAACTTGCACTATAGAGTGAGTTCAAGGCCAGCCTTGGAGAACGTACTGAGATCTTGTCATGAATTTTTGTATAATTAATTTTTATTTATTTATCTTAGATGTGTATCTGTATACCCCTCCCTGTATATGTGCACAATGCACATGCCATGGTACGCATGTCAAGGTCAGAGGACGACTTACAGGAGTCCATTCTCTGCTTCTACTACGTGAGTTCTAGGGAATCTAATTCAGGTCTTGATAGCTTAAAAGTTTTTGCTTTGTTTTCTTAGTAATAAAAAGAGAAGGCTAGGGACATAGTAGTCATAGTGTATCACCTAGCATTTTCTGAAACCCTGTGTTTAATCCTCAACAGGAGGGAAAGAGAAGGAGAGCGAGGGGGAGGAAGGGAGGGAGCAAAGGAGGAAGAAATAAAGGGAGGGAAGGAAGGCGGAGAGAGGGGAGGAAGGAGAGTGGAAGGAGGAGGGAGGAGAGGAGGAGGGGGAAGGAAAGGAGGAAGGAAGGGAGAGAGGTAAGGAGGGAGGGAGGGAGGGAGGGAGGGAGGGAGGGAGGGAGGGAATGCTAAGGACCACAAAATGAAAATCAACAAGGAAGGTGTACTGCCTGGTTCTGTGTATCAATCTGACACAAGCTGGAGTTATCACAGAGAATGGACCCTCCCTTGAAGAAATGTTTCCATGAGATCCAGCTGTAAGGCATTTTCTCAATTAGTGATCAAGGGTGGGAGGGGCCGTTGTGGGTGGTGCCATCCCTGGGCTGGTGGTCTTGGGTTCTATAAGAAAGCAGGCTGAGGGGGAGCAAGCCAGTAAGAAACATTCCTCCGTGGCCTCTGCATCAGCTCCTGCTTTTTGACCTGCTTGAGTTCCAGTCCTGACTTCCTTTGGTGATGAACAGCAGCGTGGAAGTGTAAGCAGAATAAACCCTTTCCTCCCCAACTTGCTTCTTGGTCATGATGCTTGGTGCAGGAATAGAAACCCTGACAAAGACAGAAAGTAAGAGAGAAACAGCTGTGAAGAGACCACTATGTCATCACTGATAACTCGCTCTGAGGGAGGAAGCGGGTCCCAGAAGTAGGCTTGAGGGGTGGGGGAGGGCAAAGCAAGGGAAGGCAGAGAGCAAACAGAAGCAAACCCCAGAGGAGGACAATGAAATTAAAACATGTGAGAACACTAGCGCCCTGGGTAGGTTTAGAAAGTGCTTCCCAGGAGTCCAGGGTCCTTGGGAGATCTGACCTGAGATGACGGAGTAATTGACACCAAACTAAAGCTGTTCCAACCCAACCCCAAGGGTAACCACTGAAAGAATCACGAATCTGGGAAGATCCAAGAGAATCCACATGGAATAAGAGTGATCAACTCAAAAGACCAAGGGACAGAGAAGGCGTGGGAAAAAGAAAACGGAAGCTCTATGAGCTTAAGCCATGTTGTTAATTAAAATGCAAAGAACCACGTTTCAGTTAAAAGGTGAGGATTGTGAGACTGTGCGAGGCAGGACACATGTCCTGACAAAAAGGTGTGAGGAAGAGGTGTGAGCAAGAGGAGGAGGACAGGACAGAGCGGGCATGCACCACACAGGTGGGGGCAGACCAGGCACGCATCATCATATGGGGGGGCAGGGCCAGGACCCCTGGAAAGTAGGGGCCTTGATGGACTTGGGCAGCTGTTCTATAGGAAAATGTGACTGAGTTTGCAGGTAGTCGTCTCCAAATACAGAAAACAAAGGGATATTTGCATATCTGAAGGGAATAGACACATTTATAGTTTTGTAGAAAACTCCAAAGCCCTGCTTAGTAACTGGCAGAAGCTAACTGGTGAAGCTAAGTGTAGCAAGGAGACAGTGTGCGAATCAGACCTGACTGGCAAAGATCATCACGTTCGACAACCTTACAGTGGTGGGGGCAGTCAGAGCCCCTAGCCCCATCAGCTGCTGCCTCCAAGTCTCCCTGACCAGAGCCTGCCTTCCATTTGGTGAGGCCTATGATGTCTCTACAGAGAGTCGCATGGTCCAGCTCCCAACAAAGGTTTACAGTTAATGGGAACAGAGTAGGGCTCTGAGCATGCGTATTTGCAGCTTCTATAGCTGGAAGGAAGACAACTAGGCAGAGACAGAAGAACACAGCAAAGATTGGGGAGACATTCTCACAGGCTTCCCTTAAAGGTCTCAAGTGGACACCAGAGTAGGATCTCCTGCTAGGAATAGGGAAATGGGTTTTTGTCCTAGAACCCTAGAAGAATGTAACATCCTGGGTAGAGTTGCAACCTGTGGGGCCCACGATGGGGTGAGGTGCACAAGAGCTTCTGAATAGACAGGCTGGTGCTAAGCTCCAGACTGTAGCAGCTGGAGCCCAGGTCTGACCTAAGGTCTAGTCAGTGGTTCGGCACCTTCCAAATGCTCCAACCCTTTAGTACAGTTCCTCAGTTTGTGTTGACCCCAACGATAAAATCCTTTTTATTACTACTTCATAACTGTAGTTTTGCTACTGTTATGAATCATAATGCAGATATATGATATGCAGGATATCTGATGTGAAAAGACCCTGTGAAAGGGTCTTTTGAGCCCCCAAAGGGGTTGCGGCCCACAGGTTGAGAACCACTGGTCTAGTAGATGGTATGGTTGGATCTGTTCCCCTTTAGCACTGCCTCTAATCGGGAACCAGGCAGAGCTCATGGTTGAGGGTTCTAACCCTAATACTACCCAGCCTCTTGAGTTCCTCTGTCTAGCATGTAAAAGGGGTGGGTGAAGGCAGTAATGTTACGGGTCCAGGACCTGTGCGACTCCTAGTGACTCCCTAGATACCTCCTCAGGACAGAACAAATCTCTCTGCATTATCCCTTGTGATGGATATTACTGGCTGTCAGCGTGACTACATCTGGAATGAACTATAATCCAGAAATGGAGGGCACACCTGTGATCCAGATTTTGAGGCTGGAAGACACAGGTTTCTGACCTGGATCTTGACATGGAGGTCTTGAGGCATAGTGGCCATGAAAAGTTTAGGCCCAGGCAAGGTAGTACACGCCTTTAATCCCAGGAGACAGAGGCAAGGAGATCTCTGAGTTCAAGGTCAACCTGGGACAAAGCAAGTCTCAGATATAGGCATGGTGGTGCACACCTTTAATCTGGGCCACACCTTCTGCTGGAGACCTACATAAGGACATTGGAAGAAGGAAGACTCACTCTTCTTCGCCTGCTTGCACTTACTGGCCACCACATGTGTTGGAACCTACTTCTACAGAAGACCAGCTGAAACAACTAGCCTCAGGGGACTGAGCAACTACTAGATTCCTGGACTTCCCATCCACAGCTGCCCATTGTTGGCTTAGTCGGACTACAGACCGTAAGTCATCACAATAAATTCCCTTAATATATAGAGACATTCCATAAGTTCTGGGACTCTAGAGAACCCTGACTAATCCATCCTTACAGAGGGGAAGTTGGAGGCAAGGACATTTTTCAGAAAAGATCTCTGCTTTTCCATTGGCAAGTTGACTCTCAGTCACACCATTCCAACAGAGAAGCCCAGACTCATCGTGGCCGACAAGCTGTTCAGTTTCTAAAGCTTGACCGAGGAGCTTCAAGGAAAGAAAAGGTGATTTCCTGAGGCCCCTACAGCATCTGAGTTCAGAGATTCAAGGATTCTTGGGAACAAGCCTCCTTGTTTTAAAAGATAACAGTGATTCTGGAACTCACAGGGACCTTGAATAGAGACATCTGAACTTGAAAGAACCAAACCCTCAGAGATAAACCTTTACTTCAGACCCAGTTAACTGGTCAGGAGAAGTTAAAAACAGAAAGGCAGAGCCCCAAGATAGAACGTGGCTCAGTGTGACCCTACGCTGCCAGTGTCCTCTGGAAAAGATGCGTAATAAACAAGAAAAGGTATCAGGCTGGGGATGTAGTTCAGCTGGTGGAGCATCTGCCTAGCATGGGGGAAACCCTGGGTTAGAACCTCAGTACCCCAGGGGCTGAGTATGGTAGCTTATACCAGGTCATAGCAGGCTTAAGGCCAGCCTGGGATGCATAAGACTGCATTTAAAAATAAATAAATAAATAAATAAATAAATAAAGAGAAGGTACTTAAAGTAGATAGATAGAGGAGTATCAAAACCAAGAAGCAGATGCAGACACAAAATTAGGACTAAGAAAAGGATAGGTGGGGGCTAGAGAGATGACTCAGTGGTTAGGAGCACTAGGCGCACTGACTGCTCTTCCTGAGGTCCTGAGTTCAATTCCCAGCAACCACATGGTGGCTCCCAACCACCTGTCATGGCATCCAATGCTCTCTTCTGTGTCTGAAGACAGCAGGAGTGTGCTCACATATATAAAATAAACCTTTAAAAGAAAAAGAAAGAGATGGGTGGGCTTGAAACCAATGAAAAACTTAGCAACAAATTCTACACAGATGCGCATGAAATCTGACCGTGCTGGATATCAGTCAGTTTCTCCATTCTGTGACAGAACGCCTTACAGAAACAAATTAAGGGAGAAAGGAGTTATTTAATCTCATGGTTGACAGCCTACAGCCCCTCTGGACAAAGGAAGGGTGACAGCTGGAACAGCTGCAGCTACAGCCATAGGACACTGAAGTAACATCATTGTCATACTAGTCAGAAGTCAGACTGCTCAGCCACAACTAGGGCCCGGCTATATCCCATACGACCTCCCATTGACCCAGGCCACACACCTCTTAAAGTTTCCACAGCAGTTCCACCAGCTGAGGACCAAGTGTTCAAACTCATTAACTTGTCAGGGACATTTCATACTCAAATGATTTCAACACAGTTGAAAAGGCCACCCACCCATAGCACAGAGGGATGGAGTTGAGAAATACCTCCTTGTGTCAGAGATAGCACCTTGTGGATCGAGGATCTGTGAAACTGGCTGAGATTAATTAGAAGGAGAGAGCAGATGGAATGAGATGAGGTGATGTTGAAGAGCTGGAGGGAGAAAAAAAAAAGCCCCAGGTGCCAGTCAGACCCTAAAGCTTCAATGAATCTAAAAAGAAACAAGTAAGCCACACCTGGATGTATCCAAGCAAGACTGGAATTTTTTCAAAGAGAGTCTAAAAGCAGCTAGAGAGAAAAAGGTAATTTAATTAAATAGCAATTAAGTGTCCGTTAAACAGCAACACAGAAAGTCGTGAAAGTGAAATAGTATTTTCCCCCAAAGGTCTGAGAGAAAATAACTTTTAACCGAGAATCTTTTATCCCGTGAAATTATCTTTAAAAAAAAAAAACTGCAAGGCAAAAATGTCTGTAGTTAAACTAAATCTTTGACTTGCACTAATATATATAATGGAATAATTGGGTCCAGATTTCCTCTCTTGTTAAACCAGTAGAAATCTGGACAAAGTATGTAAACCGTCTCTTAGACAGGAGACAACGGGCAGCTTTGAACAGGGATCACCAGGTGGTCAGAGAATCTGCAGGATAGAATTCAAGAGAAAAACGGGACTGGAGAAGAGGGGAGAGAGAGAGAGAGAGAGAGAGAGAGAGAGAGAGAGAGAGAGAGAGAGAGACAGAGAGAGAGAGAGACAGAGAGACAGAGAGACGGGAACAGGGAGGGAGGGACAGGGAGAGACAGAAAATGTTAGCTATTTTCCACCATGTGACAAAATCCCTGAAAAGTTCGCTCCCAGAAGAAAATATTCAATCTGACCCACGTCCAGCCCATCAGCAGCTGGCTCCACTGTTTTGGACCCAGGAGAGGCAAAGCATCTTCCCAGGGAACTTGTATGCAAAGCTCTTCTGCTCACAGTGACCCAGAGGTAGAGAGCAGGGAAGGTGGTGGGGACAAGACAGGTCCTTCAAAGACACACAGCCAAGGGCCTACTTCCTCTAACTAGGGCCCTCCCCCTAAAGTTCCCACCCACTCATCAAATTATGAATCCACAAGTACGTTCACTCACTGAAGAAGTGCCACCTTGTTTGAGATGGTGGCGGCTGCAACATTGGGAGTCAGGCCTCCAGGGCAGACTCAGATCTGAGGAGAGGGAAAGGGAAACAGGAGGCTAAGGGAGAGGAAGAGAGGAAGATGGAGAGGGAGAGAGGGACAGAGGGAAGAAGGGAGGGATAAATGGAGGGAGAAAGGAAGAGAGGGAGAGACAGAGGGAGGGAGAGACAGAAGGAGGGAGGAAGAGAGGAAGAGATAGGAAGGCAGAGATGGAGGGATGGAGGAATGGAGGGAAAGAGAGAGAGAGGAGCAGAGGAAGAGAGACAGGGAGGAAGAGAGAGGGAGGGAAGGGGAGAGAGAGGGAGGGAAAGAGAGAGGGAGGGAGAGAGGGAGAGACAGAAGGAAGGAGACAGGGAGAGAGGAAGAGATGGAGGAAGAGAGAAGGAGACAGGGAGAGAGGGAGGAAGAAAAAGAGGAAGAGAGGGAGGGAGAGAAAGAGAGAGGGAGGAGGAGAGAGCGGAAGGGAGGGAGGGAGAGAGGGAGGGAAAAACAGAGAGAAAGGGAAAGAGAGAGGACAACAAAATATCCCTTTGAATATATACTGGTCTGTATAAATGAAGTAATAAAGGTCTTTTAAAATATTTCTTTTTATGTATATGTGTGAGTGCCTGCGTGTGTCTCTGTGCACCATGTGTGTACTTGGTACCCATGGAAACAAGAAGAGGACATCAGATCACCTAGAACTAGAGTGCCAGGCATTTAGAGCTTAACTATTGAGAAAAACCTCTCCAGCCCCATTAAGGAATGTTTAAATCTTTAAGTAAAACTTTAAACAAACAAGTCAACATTTGGCTGAGTTTGTAACTATCATCTCAATTTTCCTGATACCAGAATATTCTCAAAGTAACAGAAGACCTCATAGCAAATATTTCAAGTCAACTAAAGCCTTTGGTCAATGTTCTTGACATGGATGTGAGTTCTACTCCTTCTATGGAGACTTCAGAAATATTTAAGAAGTGCCTCATCGGCATTTTCCATGAGACTAAAGGATTCATAACAATATTTACTGTTTGAGTAAGCTCCAATAAGATTAATAGGAAATCCAAAGTTTTGACAAAGATTATAGCAGCATAAGCATTGTTAGCATGGAATACAAGGCACAATTCAAAATGGAAAGAGGTCTATGGGTCATCAACCACCAGTGTCCACCCAGGAAGCAGACCAGGTCACAGTATGCCTTACTTCTCCTGGACAGAAAGATAACACTGAAGGAGTCCAGAACACGGGGGAGGAGTTAAGAACACAGGGGGAGGAGTCAAGAACACAGGGGAGGAGTCAAGAACACAGAGGGATGGGTCAAGTACATAGGAGGAGGAGTCAAGAACACAGAAGAAGGGGTCAAGTACATAGGGGAGGAGTCAAGAACACAAGGGGAGGAGTCAACACAGGGGGAGTCAAGAACACAGGGAAGAGTGGAAGAGATGGCTTAGTAGTTAAGAGTACTTGTTGATCTTGCAGAGGACCTGACTTTAGTTCCTAGCACACATAGCAGCTCCTACCTGCCTATGACTCCAGCTCCAAAGTATCTGTATGCCCTCTTTTGGCTTTCTCAGGCATTAGGCCCACACTGGGCATCACACAACTGCCTGGACTATGAAGTGATAGCCTCTCTGGCCCCCACCTTCTTAAACTGTCAAACTAGGAAGAGCAGGAAGTTGGACGACGCATGTCTGCCTCTTCCTATGTTTTAAAGCATCCCCTACCAGGTTTGTGACTCTCTCAGGCTAACTCAGGGCCGCGGGTCCACTGGCTATAATGTTGCGATTGTTGTGGTCCCCCTCCCCCATCCACTGCTTCAACCACCCAGGGGTCACAGGAGCCCAGATTGCTGAAGTCCTCAGCTAGGCCAGCAGCTGTCCCTCATTAACCTTACTACTTTGTATTGAAGTAAGTTTATGGGAGAGTTTCTGCTCCCCTCTTTTCCTGCTTAGTTCAGAGATATCAGAATTTATTAACAAGCTACAAATCCTAAGCTGGGCAGGTTCTGAGACTATTATAACCCAGCTAGGCTATTGATAACAAGATAAATGCCCCATTACTTGCCAAGTGAGACTTGCTCTGTTTCCTGTGTGTCCTCAACATGAGCTCCTATAGGTCACGTTTTCGTGGTCCATCCTGACTCATGGTGACCTCCTTCTGTCTTTCCTCTCTGCTTCTCATGGTCCCTACCTGAGACCCCTTACTTGATCTCAAGTCCCACCTTCCTCTCTCACCTGCCCAGTCACAGGCTCCATCTAGCCTTTTATCCTCCAATCAGAGATTACTAGGGAATATTCTTTACAACACATTGGTCAATGCAATGCCCATGGCCAGACTACATCCTGATCTTGGAGCACAGAACTCAGCATCTGAATACACAGCGCACAAGACCAACCCTACAAGCTCATGTCAGGCGCAGACACACACACACATGAAAGCAGAAGCCAGGGTGGATCTGTGACCATGTACTAAAGGAACCAGGCCTTGGTAAGGTAGAAGGGATTCCTAGAAAAGGCAGGACACCCTTGGGCAGTGGTCAGGTTTAGGGGAAACATGGCTGCCTGCTGATGTCCTGAAGCAGCAGGTAAGGTGGCCCCATGCTGAGCAAGAAGGCAAGGAGGGACCCAGGAGAAAGGGGCTTCCCCCTCTGATCTTACTTCACCAGGATTCATCTCAGCCCCTGTGGTCCAGCAACCCATGTTAGCCTGTCTCTGCCTGGTCCCCCACATGGTTCGCCCAGCAGTGAGGGCTTCTCGGTTTTCAGATCTTCTCTTGAACTAGGGAGGCCATGAGAAGTGTCTGGTGGCTGAACGTGGAGAACAGGGATGGGTTGATTGGGTTAGGGGGCACCTAGGGCACAAGCCAGGGGTGCGAATTGTGGAGTTTGTGTTCAGGGTGTAGGTAAGTGTTGTGGAAGACATATATGTATGTGAAGGGTGTACTGGATTAAGTAGCAGCCCCCCCCCCAAATCCACGTATATCTAGAACCTGTAGATGTGGCCTCATTTAGAAACCATTGTGAGTATTGAGTTACAACAGGGTCCCCTGGAGTAGAGCATCTCTAGGAGACAACAACATTGATGTAAGTGAAGAGGGGAGGTAGCAGAGATCGGAGGTAGCAAGAGAGGATAAGCAGAAGTGGCTGCTGGCTAGGGGCTTCAAGGATCGCAGCAGCAGAGGCGGAGGGGCAGGATCCTGTAGGGAGGAGCTTGTCTGCTGCCTTCAGAGTAGGCAAGCCATCCACTGCTGGAGCTGGACTTCAGGACTGGGAGAGCAGACATTTCTGTTGCTTTGTCACTTGGTCTGTGGTGATTTGTTAGGGCAGCCTACGGGGTGTGTGTGTGAGGGAAGAGTCCTGGAGACAAAGTGCATGTGAGTATAAATGCGTGTAAATGGGGGATTGTGGGTATGGGTAGTGTAGAAAGCACTGTACGTGTGTGTGTGTGTGTGTGTGTGTGTGTGTGTGTGTGTGTGCGCGCGTGTGTGTGTGTGATGTCTCATGTTGAGTGTGAAGCCTGCATCTGTGTGGGCACCACTCACACCCACGATAGTCTGAGGCAGCACAGATGGGTTAGCCCCTCTGAGCACTCTCACCTTCCCATCTGGTACCCAGGGCCCATCTCTCTCTCTCTCAGGGAGTCCCAACCTGGCCCACGTCTCACACCTAACAGTCAATAACTTGTAGAAAATAAAGGGAAAGAAAATCTGCAGGTGGAAAGTGAAGAGTATACTTGGGAAAAACAACAACAACCACAACCACAAACACTCTTGATAAACAAAATACAGATGGCATGTGCCGGAGGCGGCTCACACCAGCCTCGGGGAGCTGTGTTGCGTTTTCAAGGGCATGTGAGTCGCTTGTGAATCCCAGTCACCTCTGTGCACTAAGTTAATGTGAATACACAATTAGATCAAGTATATTTCTTAAAAGGCAGTCTTTGCTTACACCACTGCTTTCTAATTATTTCCCATGTGACCAGCACCCCAGGGCTACAGACACAACTGTCTTTTGGGAATCACGAGGTGACTGTCCCACTGTGTAGTCGTGTTTCCTCCCAACTCTGAATTCAACCGCAGCATTCAGCTTATAATTTGCCAGCCTGGGGGACTGAAGGGATGCTTCAGAGGCTAACGCACTTGTGACATAGCCATGAAGATCTGAGTTCAGATTCCCTGGAACCCATGTAAAACGTCAGGTGGGTGGAGTGGTCCATCTGCAATTCCAGTCTCGGAAGGTGATGATGGGAATCCTCCGAGCTAGTTAGGGAGACAAACCATCCCATCGAGTTCAAGGGTTTGCCTCAACAAATGAGGGGAAACAACAATCACAGATGATCCCTAACATCAAACTTGGGCCTCCACACACAATTGCATACCTGTACACACATTGCCCATACACATACAAACATGCATACGAATTCATGAATGTAACACACACACACACACACACACACATAGAAATCCACCAGCATGGGAGTTTTGTCAGAAATTTGCTGAGTCTACAAATCACTTCCCACTCTGAGAGCTGAATGCTTGACCCCTGGAAGACACTGGTAGCAAGAGCAATGCTCTAGGGACTGTCTTAGGGAAGGTTTCTATTGCTGTGGTCAAACAGCATGACCAAAGACAGCTTGAAGTGAAAGGGTTTACTTCGGCTTATAGCTTCTCCATCATCTAGGGAAGTCAAGGCGGAAAGTGATGCAGAGGTCGTGGAGAAATGCCTCTTACTAGCTTGGTTCTCATGGCTTGTTCAGCCTGCATCCTTATACCATCTAGGAACCACCCACTCAACAGTGGTATTGGGCTCACCCATATCAATCATTAATCAAGAAATTGCCTCACAGGTTTGTCCACTGATCAATCTGATAGAGGAGGCATTTTCTCAGTTAAGGTTCCTCTTTCCAAATGGCTCTACCCTGTGTCAATTTGACATGAACTAATCAGCACAGGGACTGGATAGAAAGCAAGTCACATATGGTTGGAAAAGAGGTACAAAAGAATTGAGGTAAAATGAGCTCCAGGAGTTTTATACCATCCAAATTCCCAGTCACACCCAGTCACCGAAGGCTGAAGAGAAACCCCCAGCACAGTTGAAGTTGAGGCTTCAAATGGTAGGACTTTATAAAGTGTGTGTGTGTGTGTGTGTGTGTGTGTGTGTGTGTGTGTGTGTGTACAGGCATACATGTTTCATAGCACTTGAAAGTTAGAAGACAACTCTTGGGTTGTCTTCGGTAGTGTCTGTACTATTAGGTCTGGAGTTGACTCTCTTTGCTCCCTTGTGTAATCTGAAAAACAAACTCAGGCAAGCCCGCACCTGATTGTACCCCCTGATCCTTCTCACCAGGCAATGGCAGGTCTTTGTGAAGGCATTTTGTGAGGCCTTCCAAGTACCTAAAATCACATTAAATGCTGCAAGGATCTCTGAAAAACACCTACCACTTACTTCCTGGGGTTGGGAGAAAGAGTTCTTCCTCATTTCTTGCCTGGGGTGTTTGTGTTATGTACAGTGTACATATATCACCCATAGTATTGCATAAACATGTTCTTTAGAAGAGACACACTACATGGGGAAAAAGAAACGGTGATGATTTATTAAGCCAACACTACCCAGTGGAGAGCTAGCTAGCTGCTAAAGCACCACAATAACCCTCCAAAATCAACAAAGATGGCGCCATGAAGGTTGAAGAAGAGAAGAGAAGTTCTTCAGGTCAGACCAGTGTTGAACTCATATGCACCTAAGAACACAACTCCAAACACAGAAAGGAAACCCTGACAGAGCCACAAGTGTTGGTCATATGTGTCATATCTCTCCTTCAATGACAGACAACAACAAAAAAATAGGAGAGTTCAAAAGAATAAGCTAGGTTTAACCCAAACTAACGCATGTTTATTTATTATTATTTATTCAATGTCAAGACATAGAGCTGTGTTGTATAGTCTGATCTCATTGATGTTTTTAACTTATTTGGGAGGAGGGCTCATACATTCTCTCACGCATACTCTTTGGTTTTGCAAATCGTTTTCTGAAAGACTACATGTGTAAGACAGGGCAGAGAAAGATCATCTCCAGTTTTATCACCTTTGTCGTGCTTAAAATTTATCATGCACATATAGTCATTAGTTTTAACCCCATTTTCAAAAAGAGTTGGGGAAGGAAAAAACAGTTTAAAATTTGATTAATTAACTTGCCTTATGAACAGCATCCAGCTGGTTCCCCAATTACTATGTCAACTCAGATTGGTGACAGAAATAATTACACAAAGTCAATCTTCAGAGGAGAAGCCATGTAGTGTCTGAGTTTCAGTCTATTTTTTAGGAAACTGAAATATGTACAGAAACATGACAGACCTTCCAGGGGAAAGTGCTCTTGTGAACCTCTATCACCCCTTAAAGCAGCTGTACCCACTAAACTCTGCCAACCTTCTCCAGGGGACGCAGAGAGGACAGACAAGATGGAGAGGGGTTAGGGCACTCCCCACATAGGGCATCCGCCAGACAGGGACCCATCGTGGACTACTACTGATGTGCTTGAGTCATTCACATTTCAAATGTGTTTGTCTCAAAACAGTGCAACCCCAAAGATGCATGATGAAAGAATGAAAAAAAATGGAGTGAATGAGTGATTGAATACATGAATGAATGACTGAGTAAATGAATGAATATGTGAATGAATGATTGAATAAGTGAATGAGAGAATGTGTAAATGAGTGAGTGAATGAATGAATGAAAGAATGATTGAATAAGTGAATGAATGAATAAGAGAATGAGTAAATGAATGAATGAATGAATGAATGAATGAATGAATGAATGAGGAGACAAGAGACTGAAAGAGTACTGGCTCACATGAGGATTTTGACAAAGATTTGATGAGGCTGAGGCCAAGTCTCCCACTGTTGACAGTTACAGGTGTCCATGTTTGCACACCAGTCCCAGAAGGATCTCTAAAGAAGGTTCTGGAACAGGAGTGATAACTCCTCAAGCATCCGTACCCACTGTTCATTTTCCCTCCTCCCTCTCCTCAATCCCCACACCTTGAGGCAGAACTTTAAACTGTGTGCAGGAGCCTCCATACATGCTCGCTCAAGGTCGCACCACCTCAGAAACGGCTCTCATCGTTGCCCTTGAGAGGGAAGCTGCAGAAGCTGAGAGAGCCCGTCCGCCCAGTGGCCCGGAGCCAAGTGTGATGCTACTCAGCTGGGCCAGAGGCCAGAAGCAGGCATCGAGTCCCCTGGGATCCGCACAGGAATGTGACCCTCTCTCCTCCTCTCCTTCCTCTCACAGGCTTCAGTGGTGGGTAGACATGATCACGTCTGAATGAGTCGGTCTAAGGCCACTGAAGTACCGCAGTGGGGTTCAGGGAACACCTGAGAGGCAGCAGTGGAGGGGAGGGAATAGTGAGCACAGGGCCCAGCACAAACAGCCAGTCAGCCAGTCAGGGTGAGGATCACTCACCGTAGAATTAGCCGAGGGTCTGCCTCTGGTCAAGGACAGAGCTAGAAGCGCCGATTTTCAACAGGGCTTGCATGCTGGAGGCTGCCACTGCTCATCTGATAACAGGTCCGAACCTTTATAGCTCTCTCGGCTCCTAGCTGAGGGTAGTATCGCATGCCGTAGCTAGTCTCGGGGATCTGGATTTGCACCTCTGAGCAAGGGTTGGCTCCCTTGCATGGGTCACACACTCAGCTGGCAAGATTTCCCTACATACTTACCTGTCTGCTTTCCACATGGTCCCTGATACCCCATGCCCTATGCCTCAACCTATATTGTCTCCAGGATCCCACCAGTACCTATGCATCCCCTGTTGGGCCCATGCTTTCAAGTATTGCTATTGTTATTAACATTTTAAGAACTAAAAAAAATAAAAATAAAAAGATCATTTAAGTCAAAGAGAATATTTCACATGTGATAGTAAAACATTGTCCTTTATCAACACATTTGGAAAATGAAGGGTTTTGGGTTTTGTTTTTGTTTTTGTTTTTGTTTTTGTTTTCATATTTTCTGGAAGGCCACAGAGTCAGAAATACCTCATCTCATGGAGCTCCTGAGGCCCTGGACCTACACTGCAGCTTCATTGTTTGGCAATGAGAGTCACATGGTTCTCAGAGCACTGACTGTGTGTCTTCTGGACAGAGTGAGGACCCTTGCCCCCTAACCTCCAAGTTCCATGTATCTTGGCAGCAGCTCAAAGCTCGTGTGTCTTAATAAATATCTCCCATTTCTATTAAAAAGAGCACAGGAAGAGTGATATCACACTAGGAATCTCTCAAGTACCGACTTCTTCTCAGAAAAAAAAATACAAATTACACCCTAATCCAGGGGACACACAAACAAGCCAGGTGGCCATATGAGCAAAACCTAGTCATCTCATCCCTGCTCCCCATCCTTCAGAGAGACTTTGGACACAAGGAGAGCTGGTGGAAGAAGGTTACCTCTATGCTGACCCTTGGGGTCCCTGAGAAGCATCCCCAGGACAACGTTGTGTCACATGGTGGAGACCTTACTGCCACTGGAGTCGTAAGTACAGGGCCACCACTGTCCTGCTGGAGATAAGTATCCTGGGTGTGGGACCTGCCTGCTATGCAACCATCTGGAAGTTTCCTTCACTGATCTACTGACTCTGTCCTTTCACTAACCCTATCTGAGCCACAAGAGGACAGAACCTTCTCCTAGCTTGCTACCTGCCTTCCTGGTTCCTTAGGAAAGCAGTTATCCCACAGGAAGCAACGAGGCACCAACTTTGACATGCTCTCTAAGGCCAGGCAGGGCTGCGGAGCCTAAGGATGCAAATGTGCAATAAGGGTGTCAGGCCAGGCTCTGCAGGAAGGCCATAGCTAGGAGGAGGAGGTCACAGACATCCCAGGCCAGCAAGGACAATAAACTTGGCTCTGCAGGAAGGCCAGGGCCGACCAGTAGGGTCACAAACATTGTTCTGGGTCTGTTTCTAGTCACTGTTTCCTGACAGGTCCTCCTTGATGCAAGGAGGGAGTGCAAGGAGGGAGGAGCCAGATCTTCAAAAGGAATTTGCTGGGGTAGAGACTGCCTTCCTGTATTTTATCAAGACGTACGCAAGTCCACCCAGAAACTAGAATGAATGGACCCAGGCCAGTAAGAATGTTCCCTGATAGTACTCATCAGATGTCACATGATGAGTGGGCCTAGAATTCCCCAGCTCAGCCTCTATGGCACACGAGGACATCTTACCCTGAGGAAGGTGACCAAACCTCACAGGAACAGAGGCCGTGCCTAATGGTGACTATACCTTGATCCTACCAAAGCCAACTATCAGGTCAATGGCTCAAGAAAACCAGGAGCCTAAACCAGGAACCTTCTGCCTCATCTTACATCATGCCGAACAAGCCCAAAGACTCCAATGGTCATCCCAGGATCCTAGGTGCTAATCTGCTTCTTGTCCCTCTCATCTCAGGTCTGAAACTCTTAAGTGAGGTGTGATGGGTAATCTGTGAGCTTAGCGAGGTTTGGAATCACGTAGGGGATTGGTAAGGCACATTTCTGGGAGAGTCCATAAGAATGGTTCTAGAAGGGATTAGATGAGATCTACCCTGGATATCCTATCTTCATAGGCTAGGGTTATGAATGGGATAAAAGAGAAAGTGGAGAAAAAACTTCATAATATAGACATTCTACTTCCTCAATGCCATGATGTAAGCTGCTCTGCTCCCCTGTTGTAATGGCGCGTACCCTCTGACCCCGTGAGCCAAAATAAATTCTTCCTTCCTTCAGTTTTTCTGTTAGCCATTTTTCCCCCCAGGAAAATAACAGCACTAGTGTACAAGTCAAGGGCAGTCGTGTCTTTCTCAGGTAGGGGCAGGCCAGGGTGGGGCCAAGAAGACTAGGGAAAGATCTGCTATCAACGGTGAAGACAAGCCAGGGACAAGAGAGTCACTGTGACGAGGGAGAGCTTAGAGAATCCAGCCAAGTTCTACTTCTACAAATGAAGGATGATAAGAAGTGTAATTAGCTAATGGAACCAGGACAGGCCACGTAATGCGGTGTGCAGGGCTGGGAGCCACGGCGCTTCTGTGTCTAAAATACAAATCAGCTCTGATCGCTGCTTCGCAGAGGAACCAAGCAGATAACACTTGAGCTGTACACAGGGCCTGGCCATGCAGCTCAGACACGCCACTAGGACCAGCAGCTCAGGCAAACAGTATGCACCAAAGCAGCAATAACAGGATAGCCATGTCAACAGTTCCTTACATAGAAATAAATAAGTACATTGTCTCAGCATGCGAATTTTCTTTCTTCTTTAATAAATGGCTAAATTATATGTATACCAAAAGTCATTTTTGAAATAAATTTATTTATGATTTGTAATCAATAAATGACTGAACCTGTTTTTGTTTTGAGACAAAGTCTCGCTATGTAGCCCTGGCTTGGCCTGGAACTTCCTATGTGAACTCATTAGACCTGCCTCTGCCTTCGGAATGCTGGAATTAAAGGTGGGTACACCACACCCAGGTACATTTTTGACTTGTCTGTCTATTGAATATAGCTATTTACCCAGGGTGAGGTGACTGGGTAGGAACTTACATGGGTCCTGCTATGTCTTTCTTGAGAACAGTTATTAATAGTTACAAGTGTGTGTGTGTGTGTGTGAGAGAGAGAGAGAAAGAGAGAGAGACAGACAGACAGACAGACAGACAGACAGACAGACCAAGACCTGCTCCAGATGTCCATATTGCCATTTTCACGTGGGCCATAGCAGAGAGCGCTTCTCCTCCTGTCCCAATAGAAAGCCCATGAGAAACAAAGCAAAGCCTAATAGGCGAACTATCTGGCTCACTTTCTGAGCCAGCTGGGAGCCCCCACCCCCACCCCATCTTGTGCTGTTTCCTGTTGCTGCATCATTAGGTCCTTGAAAGGCTTTTCGGGAATGATCGGCTTGCCTACTTTTGATCCGTATCATTAACTCAGAGAAGACAGAGGAAGTAATGGCGGCGGTGGAGGCGGCAGCGGCAGCGGCAGCAGCAAGGAGAGGGCAACTGGTGTTTCAGAGAACATCCAGGGCAGAAATGACAGGGGGCAGCCCTGATGATGATGAAGGCTGTGAGGACCTGAAAGCATGGGACTTTGGACCTTTGCTCCTGGGAAAGTTCTAGGGAGTGACCAAGGATTTTAGCTACTCTGGTCCTGGACCGGTTGTTGATGCCAAACAGAGGGATCCGACACTATAACACCACCGCCGCCACCGACAGATACATGGCGCTCTTCGACGCTGCTTTTCAGAGGTGCCCAACCTGCGGACACCACCATCTACAGAGCCCAGCGTACTATTTCTCCAAATCCTACAATAATAAGCTCCCGGATCTCAGGGCTCAGAGCTCTGTGCCTCTGCCAGCCCAGTTCCAAGGCCTTGGACACTGGGTGGGTCTGAGGTTGCTGGTCTACTCGTGGCTCCTATCCAGGTAGAATGGAAGAATAAGCCCAGGCAGCTGATCTGTAACACATCGGCGCAGGCGCAGAGAGGTGGGCAGGGGGTAAACCTGAAAAACAGCTTAGGATGGGACAGGTGGGACGTGAGCCTCACCAGGGCAAAGCGCACAGGCTGACTGCAGTTTCACTAGACCAAAGCTGCAGACTATCCGGCGCCTCCTCCCTAAAACGGACACAGACCTTGATGAATTGAAAGCTTAACCCTGAGCCGTGAGAACCTGATCCTGGTGTCAGAGGACAGGGCGCGTGGCATGGGAGTGGGCTAGACAGGACCAGCACCTGAGCTAGCGCCTCAGTTCATAGGAGACATCCTTAGGACGGTGCATTTCAAGATGAGTCAATTAGCTCTATCGATAAATACTGCTTAAAGTCCCATGAACCAAACTTCTACTTACTGTCTCTTGAAGCTCCTCGGGCTCTTCTTGGTGCCCCCTGCCCCAGGCAGGCTCCCTGGTGACATGGTGAACCTGTATGTTCCAGGAAAATCCTGTATTAAGGGCAATCCTGAGCAATGAGGGTGCATAGTTGCTTCTCCAAAGCTTCCCGCACCCTTCCAACATATCTGCAAGGTGCCAGTAGGAAAACGGGTTCCTTGACACCTCCTGGGGCCTGGCACAGACAGGTGCTTCTTTCTGGAGTCAGTCCCACCTTGAGATCTTTCTATGTGTTCTTTGCTTCTCTGAGGGCAGATGGTTTATGCCTGACTGGCTATTCTCTTTAGTCATTAACCTGCATAAACTCCAGGGGTGTTCACTATATTATAATTTTCTGAGACAGAGTCTCATGTTACCCAGAAACTTATTTCAAGCGTGTTTCTGTAGAGCTCAGGAAAACTTTGAACTTCTTTTTTTTTAAGATTTATTTTATTTTATTTTATGTATTATGAGTACACTGTCGCTGTCCTCAGACACCTCAGACACATCAAAAGGAGGCATCAGATCCCATTGCAGATGGTTGTAAGCCACCATGTGGTTGCTGGGGATTGAACTCAGGACCTCTGGAAGAGCAGTCAGAGCTCTTAACCTCTGAGCCATCGAACTTCTGATTCTCCTGCCTCCACTTGCTAAGTGCCAGGAATCCAGGCATATACCATCACGCCTTTTGTCTTACTTAAGGTTTCTAGTGTTGCAACAGAACACCATGACCAAAAAGGAAGTTGGGGAGAAAAGGGTTTATGTGGCTTAGACTTACCACACTGTAGTCCATTACTAAAGGACTCCAGGAAAGGAGTTCAACAGGGCAGGAACTGGTCATGGAGGGGTGCTGCTTACTGGCTTGCTCAGCATGACTTGTTCAGCCTGCTTTCTTACAGAACCCAGGACCACCAGCCCAGGGGTAGAACTACCCACAATAGGCTGGACCGCCAATCACTAATTAAGAAAGTGCCTTACAGACGTGTGCACAGCCTTATCTTATAGAGGCATTTTTGCAAGCAAGGCTCCCCTCTCTCTGATATCAATACCTTGCGTCAGGTTGACCTAAAACTAGCCAGCCCACTTAGTTTACGAAGGACTGAGGCTCTAACCCTGGGCCTTGTGCATGTTAAGCAAGAACCCTACCAACCAAGGTGCCATCTCCAGCCCATGAAGCATAACTGTAAGGAGATTTATTACACATACTTATTTGCATGCACATGTGTGGATTTGTTCCACAGAACGTGTGGAGGCCACAAGCCAACTTGTAGGAGTTCTCTCTTTCTACCTGTGGGTCTTATTGAACTCAGGTTTTCAGACTTGGCAACAAGAATATTTACATACTGAGCCGTCTCACCAACCCTAACGCATACTTTTAGAAGAGGTAGGGAGCAAAAGAAAGTCAAACCAAACCACAACTAGAAGATGCCCTGTGACCCATGTCCTGTGACAGATGCTCTGGCTTTGAGCTGGGGCATCTTTCTGGTTCTGCAGTAGGGAGGGCCAGCCTGTCATGGAGCCTCACCTCCTGTTAGACTCTTGGGAGGGGACACAGCAAGAGGGGTCTATGGCTAGCTGTGAGGTGGGGGCCCAGGGTGTATGACATAGAGCCTGTCCCCAGGCTGAGTGTCCCTCAAGGCAGTTCCTTTCACCTTTCCTGGGCAGGGCTGTGTTGCCCTCTACGTTGGTTTGACTATGGGCAACAGGGCCTTCAGTGACTGGGTAAGTACCTAGGAGTCCATTTGCTTCTCCTCAGCTCTGCTGCCCTCTACTGAATAGGGAGGTCAGCAAAGGCTGCCCCTGCACTTGGGCCTCCTACTATGCGGCTGGCTGTTCCACAACCCTGAGAGAGATCAGAGTCACATCTGCCTCAGGCGTCAGCATGTGAAACAAGCACCTGGTATTTCATGATTATTTCCCTGCCTCAAAATAAAGAACAGAGTCAGGGGATGGACACACATACAGACAGACAGACACACACACATATACATATATATATATACACAGAGATACACACATATATACATATATATGTATATATACATATGCATACATATACACAGAGATACATATATATGCACACATATATATGTATACACAGAGATACATACATATATATACATATATATATACATATGCACACATACACAAGATACACACACACATATATGCACACATATACACAGAGATACACACACACATATATAAATATATATATATACATATGTACACATATACACAGAGATATACACAAACATACACACACACACATATATATACATATGCACACATATACACACAGATACATACACATATATACATATGCACACATATACACACAGATACATACACATATATACATATATATATACATATGCACACATATACACAGAGATACACACATACACACACTCAGAAAAGTTTTCAAGAAAGACACAGTAGGACCCTGTTATACATTCCCACCAAGATAAATATAATAACAGCAAAACAAACACACAGGCCTCACTAACAGATTCTATCTGGAAAGAAGGAGCCTAGAGAGAGATCAGGGAGCCTGCCCAGGGCCTCTAGTGGACTATAGTGACTCTCAGAGACCCATCACCCTGTTGGAGCTACAGCAACTGGGGAGTCCATCCCCACTAAGGGTGGCCTGAATTATGAACAAAGGAAGGGTCAGCACGAAGGCAGCAGCTGAAAGGGAAGGGCAGCAGGGAACACCTGCCTACTGACAGTCCTGGGTAGGCATTGGGGGAGGGGCGATGGGACGGGGGGGGGCGGGGGGAGGCTGTGATGTAGACAGCGGCCTGAGATATATCCTGGATAAATCCTGGAACTCCTAGTTCATTTCTCACCCTGTAAAGACATCGCACAGGACAGGCTTTCCCCACATCCCCCCACCCCACCCTGAGTCATGTGGGTAAAGCCTCAGACTCCTGAGTCAGGCAGAAGTAGCTGAAGGATGAGGAGAATCAGCCATCCAGTGCAGTGAACTGGGAAAAGCCAGGACACCAGACACAGGATTCAGCAACTGCTGGAGTTCTCCTGACTAGGGAAGAGCTGGGTAGGGGACACGGAGGCTGAGGTAAAGCTTCTCACAGCCACAGGCCTGGTAGAACAGGGAGTATGACTCACTAAGAAGAGCTCAGAGGCAGGAAATAGAGCAACGGGAGAGCTGAGGCTCTGCCCAGTGAAAACCTAGCAGGAAGTCACAAAGAGAATGAGTTGGGCAGAAGGTAGGTGCCAGGGAGGATTCCAGAAGCTTGAGCACGTTTCTCCCAAGCCCCATCCTCTCAGAGCAAAATGCAGATTAGATACGGTCACAAGTCTGATCTGTCAACTGGAGAATGAATCTACACACAAAGGAAAGACAGAGGCAGCAAAATTATTAGAGGAGGCACAAATCAGGACAGCCCATTTTTTGAAAAATTAGAAACAATTAAAAAAAAAAACAATTAAAATAGAAAAGACCCTGCTGACTGTGTGCCAGGTTCTTCCCCTGGACCAAAGTGGAATCCGTGGATGCAGAATGAGATGTTTATGATGATGTTTTAAAAAGTCAAAGGGGGCCGGGCGGTGGTGACGCACGCCTTTAATCCCAGCACTTGGGAGGCAGAGGCAGGTGGATTTCTGAGTTCGAGGCCAGCCTGGTCTACAGAGTGAGCTCCAGGACAGCCAGGGCTACACAGAGAAACCCTGCCTCAAAAAAACCAAAAAAAAAAAAAAAAAAAAAGTCAAAGGGGAAAAAAAGTCAAAGGGAGAAACAAATGCATGCTGGGAATATAGATTTTTTTCAAACTCTGCTATGTGACCTATGGTGGGGGTACGAGTGGGGCAGAGGGACAGTCCTAGCCACTCGCCTCTTTCTACAGTGCACCTGCTGAGGAGGAAAGGCAGTAGGGGGAAGGAGAAAGAAAGAGGGAGGGGATGAGAGCCCAGGAAGTTGGCTGGGCCTAGAGTTTCAGAGCTACCATCTTGCCCTCACCACTGAGGACATCAGTACCAGCTCAGTTTCCTCCTCAGGCCAGCCTCCATGTCTTCAGGATGGAGACAGAGGTACAGTTCCAATTGACAATGCTTCCGGGAAGATGACAGGCCACTGCCACACAAGGGTCGCACAGTGCTGAGCACAGAGCTGTGCTCCCAGGTGACCTGGCCCTGTGTCATTACACAATTATGATGTCATGGGGGATATTACCAAAGAGAACTCCAGGGCGCTGGAGAGATGGCTCAGGCAGTTCAAAGAACTGGCTGTTTTTCTAAAGGACCCGGGTTCAATTCCCAGCATCCATTGGGCAGCTTACAACTGTCTGTAATTCCAGTTCTGACACGCTCACACAGACATACATGTAAGCAGAACACTGATGTACATAAAATAAAAATAAATCATTTTTTTGAAAAATAAAAATGAAAGAAAGAAAGAAAAGAAAGAAGGAAGGAAAGAAAGAAAGAAAGAAAGAAAGAAAGAAAGAAAGAAAGAAAGAAAGAAAGAAAGAAAGAAAGAAAGAAAGAAAGAAAACTCCAGCAGTCAGGGCTCTGTGAGCTTTGCTGTTCGAGAGGAATCATCAGTTCTATTCAGATGCACCCTCCAATCTCCAGGATACCCAGAGCAAATGGTCTTAGACCGGCATTTCTTTTATTTTCTTCCTCTTTCTTTTTGAAACAAACTCATTCAATTGTATCTTTAAAGGTAAACAATACAGGGCTAGAGAGATGACTCAGAGGTTAAGAGCAATGACTGCTCTTTCAGAGGTCCTGAGTTCAGTTCCCAGCAACCATATGTTGGCTCACAACCATCTTTAGAAAAAAAAAAACAAACAAAAAAAAAACATAGACCCCCCAAGTCCTAAGAATGCAAGAGCTATGGGTCTAAAATTCTGTGTGGTTTGAACTTCAACCCTTGAGTCTAGACTGTCCCAAGAGTCATTTCTCTAGTAGGCAGTGTTCCATAGATCTCATAGTATCAATATAAGTATTGATAGGTATCAATTAGTGTCGCTAGTATCACAGGGATAAATATCAACATAGTATCTTATAGTATCAATTACTGTTGCTAGTATCACAGGGATAAGTATCAACATAGTATCTTATAGTATCAAAGTAGCTTTAGTATTTTCAGATTTCACACCCATTCTCTAGGGCCATCTAAGAAAGAGGAAGAACTTCCTTCCATCCTGGACCTCCAAACACTTAACAAAACAGCCTTGATGGCGGAAGTGGATTGCCTACTCCAGAATCGGACCTGGGTGGAGACTGAACCATGTGGTTTCACATCACCAGGGTAGACTCTTCAATTGTGGAGGGTGATTCCGCCTGGGGGAAGATGGATAGCAAGGCAAAATGTGTGTGTTCCCACGTGTGTGTGTGTGTGTGTGTGTGTGTGTGTGTGTGTATGTGTTAGATACAAACCAGGGTAGGCAGTTGGTCTATCAAACCCAACTGCATACAGAACCCAAATAAGAAAGCAGTCACTATAGGTTCCAGCAGTCACTGGGCAACCAGGTATAATGCTATCCTGCTCTCTTACCTCAGCTTCTACCCTTCCCAAAGACCCAGAGTTGCTGCCAAACCCTCACCCAGAACTCTTGCCAAGGCCCCTGCCTCCCTTATAATCCCCCTGGCACTCTGTTCTGTGTGTGCCATATGTCTGACTTTGACCTTTGACCTAGCTGCACAGCTTGCTCTGGGGAAGTTTGACCTGTTCTCTCCCTGGAAGCAAAACAACAGGGCCGTAAAAGACTCTGCTTTCCGTGGGAGGAATGTGATGGCCGGCTGTTTACAACCTTATAAAAACACCCAAATAGGGCCCAGCGGGCTCAAGCAGGATAGCTGAGGAGAGATTTCGTTACTGGCTACAGGGTACAGGAGGCTGGACCCGGAGAGAATGCATTACTTTCTCAAGGTCACAGACAGGAGCCGACTCTTACCCCAAGCAAACTGCATTAACGCAGACCTCTGAGCAATTCTGAGACGCCCGACTCACCTCCACTCCTCTCCAACTGAGATGGGAGAAGAGAGGGTGCCGTCTGAGCAGACTCAGACTGGAGTCTGAAGGCTCCCCTGGCAGGACCCGGCTGCAGAGCAATCTGATTAGTGCACAACACGGAGCTGTGATCCGATTAGGCCCTCGGCCCCATCCTGGTTTCCCTGGATGGAGGTGGCTGGAGACGGGCAGATGGCGGATGGAAGAGGGGTCTGGTTTGATGCTGGAGATGAAAATGCTTCCCTGGGGAGCTGCCAGCATTCTCCTGGCCTTGGCAGCAGAGTTAGCCTGGCAACTGGAGAGAGGTCCATTTGAAAAATTAAAGATGTGAGGGAGGTAGAAATGTCTCTGGAAATTTCCATCAGTGTGCTGGTGGCGGGGGTGGGGGGTGGGGGCAGCCTGGTCATCCCGCCCCACCCAGGTTTTGTTACAGGATACCATCCTCCTGCCAAGCCATCTATTAGGCTCCTGCCCTGGGTCCTGCCAAGAGAATGAGCAACATGGAGTTTGTTTTCAAATCCAAGAAACATTCAGAGACAGACATTGGTGGATACCTGCAACTTCCGGCCTCTTTCCCACTCTACCCAGGCTGTGAGCAATGTAAGGAGAGTGGACCCTGGCCATCCCAGTGCTGGAACTTCTGCTATGTGGGCCATGGTGGATTTCTGGGTTTGTAGACTTGGGGCGCTGGCGTTAGTTAGCACTTTAAAATCCACAAAGAGAGACTGGAAAAGTGGCTCAGCAGTTAAGAGCATTTACTCGTTTCTCTTCCAGAGGACCTGGCTCGATTCTGAAGACCCACATGCTGACTCCCAACTGCTTATGGCTCCAGTTACAGAAAATATAACCTCCAGGGACATCAAGAACGCATATAGTACACAGGCATACATGCACATATAATACATACATACATACGTGATAAAATGATTAAAATAAATAAAACACAGAAGCAAAGTGAACATATTGTTAGGTACAGAGAACAGGCAAATACTGCAGCCCTTGGGATGTCACTACATCATGATCTGCCTCCAAACTCACATGCCCAGTGTCTTTCATCCCCTCCGCTTCACTGTGAACCCAAAACGGCACTTTAAAAAAAATACAGTCTGATATCTGGCAATGATGACACACACCTTTAATCCCAGCACTCAGGAGGCAGATGCAGGTGGGTCTCTGAGTTCGAAGCCAGTCTGGTCTACAGAGTAAGTTCCAGGACAGTCAGGGCTACATAGAGAAACCCTGTCTCGAAAACAAACAAGCAAACAGTCTGATATATCAGCACTTATAAAACTGTTATTAAACATCATAGGCCAGGGAGATGGCTCAGTGGCAGATACTACATAAGCTTGAAGATATGAGTTCGGGCCACAGGATCCATGTAAAAGGGTCGGGAAAGGGGTGGTGTGGACTTGTAATCCCAGGGCTGTAGAAGGGGAGGCAGGCAGATTCCTGGTGCTTCCTGGCCAGCTAGGCTAGACTAATTATCAAGTTGCAGGCCAGTGGAGACCCTGTCTCAGAAAAACAAGGCTCCAGAGGAACACCTCCCCCAAATTGACCAGAGAGAGAGAGAGAGAGAGAGAGAGATCATGAACATATTCCATATTCCACCCAGAATTCGTTGTAGCTTCAGAATCTTTTTTCTGTTCCTTTCTGGCAGCTGTCACCCTGCTCTGGTCATCGTAGATGAACCTATGCTTCCCATAGATTGTGGAGGTCAAAGGGCAGTGGGACTGTTTGGCACCATTACTTTGTGTGATTACTCCAAACACTGCCCGCGTTGTGTGAGTCAGTACATCACCCCTGTTCATAGTTGTATAGTGTTTCAGTGTCTGGGTGAGCCCAGCCTACTTGTTCATTTACTCAGGGATAGTTGAGGGATCTAGACTTTAACACCATAAATCCGATCAAAACTTACTCTTGCTTCAGTCGAGAAAACAGGAAAGCTATGCCTGGTCCACAGAATAGGCTTGCCTTTATTTTATTTTTCTGTGTATGGGTTTTTTGCCTGCATGTATGTCTGTGCACCACATGTGTGAAGAGCCCAAAAAGGCCAGAAAAGAGCACCAGACACCCTGGAATTGAAGTTACACATGGTTGTAGCCTGCCATGTCAATGCTGGGATTTGAACCCTGGTCGTTGCCTATAGTAGTCAGTGCTCTTAACCACTGAGCCATCTCTCTGGCTCCTTCCCCACTCTCCGATCTTTAACTTGTAAAGTACCTGAACCTGTTATTTTCCCACTACAGGGCAAGTGGGCAGTTGCTCCTTTTCCTTGCTTCAGACAGCATGTTCTGTTTATTTTTTTGTCCACAACCACATATTTTTAATTTTTTTTTAGCAGAGCCGGGCTTGAACCCAGGCTTTCTGCATGCTGGGCAGGCTGTACCGTCACGGTACATCCCCAGCCCTGTCAGGTTTGGGTTTTTTGTTTTGTTTTGTTTTTATTTTGACTACGGCAGTGGGTGCGTTGGGCTACCTATCATCACATTTGAATTTGTATTTTTTCCTCTAATGAATAACAAAAACTTTTCATAGGTTTCTTTGCCACCAGCGAAATCTTTCCTAATACGATTTTCTTCTTTGAAAATAAACCTTATCTCCCTAACAGCTTTAGATGTGCAGGGAAATTATAAAGCTGTCTCAGCGTTCCCCCTGGTCCCACACCAGTGCCACCATCCTCTTGGCCAACTAGGACTAAGGTTCTGCTTCCAAAAGCTGTTCTTCCGGTTTCCTCAGTTCCCCTCTATTACCTTTTTCTGCTCCAAGATCTGTAGTGGGAAAAGGTTAAAATATAGTACCGCCCCTCCAGGTCTCTGCTCCAAGTCCCGGCGGGTCTCTCTCTCCTGCCCAGCACCCACTCCTTCTAAGTATCTGGCAAAGCATGACTCTTAAACTTGAGTAGTTAACCAAATATATTTGTGTATATATTACTCCCAATTACAAATATAAACCAGGGTGGAGGGAATGCACGGGCTGGGCCTAGGCCTCCCTGCACATATAGAGCAGATGTGCAGTTTGGTATATATGTATTTGTATATGTATATAAACTCCCAATTACATAATGCCAACTTACAATGATAAAGTTTTATCCCAATATTTCTAACCTCTCAGCATACCAGAAACACGTCTGATGCCATCTGGATCTGCACGTTTCCTCCTCCACTCTCCGGGCTCCCTCTGTCTCCGCCCCCTCCTTCTCTTAGCTCCTCCTCCTCTCTCCCCTCCAATCACTGGCCTCTCACTGCCTCAATGTGAATGGATAGGAAATATCTTGCATCAAAGAACCCACTCAGGGGACACGTGGCAGGCGATCCACATGTCCTTAGGCCCTCCCTGGAAGTGATGGCTTCTCACGCTCTCCTTGTTTTTGATGACCTTCGTACTGTTCCAGAATGTTCTGCACTGACACTTGCTGAGGTCCACTTTTTTTATCTGCGCCATCTGGAGTCTTGGTTGTTAGGTAAAAAGATCTCACCTGAGCACAATTTTCATTGCATGTAAGGAAGCGCATAGTCAGCCCAACTCAGCACCAGGCTATAGACCTGACCCCGCTGAAGGTGTTTCCAGGTGCCTCAGTCTCTCTTCTCATCCTTTTCTCGGTGACTTCTTTGGAAAAAAGTGTCTCCGCACAAGCGCACTCAGAGTGGGGCATGGCACCCACCCCTAGAGAACCCTGTCTCGTGAACCCTGCCTTCTTGCTTACACTCTGACTCACCTATTACTTTGGCCTGGACTCTACTCTTGCATGGATCATATAATCTGGAAACAGCTTGTATAGCTCATCACCGCAGTGTTGGCCTCTGGCGTCTCCTTAACAGCTTCCACGCCTCTGGACTGCCCATGAGAGTGATGCTCGCCATCTGTCCCAAGACGCCATACCCCTCTGGCACAGACCCTCCAGGCTCATCAATTGCATTATTTGCTCAGGTTTGGGGCTCAGTCATGTCCGTGGAACCCCGGCTCCTCTCACAGAAAGTGGCGTTAGAAACCAAGATCTGGATTCTCCCGCTGCTGCCTCTACGGCAACCGTCATCAGACCTGAGGCTCCTGAATCCTACAGACAGGAGCATGCTGTCCTCTCTGGCTCAGACAGATGCAGACACCCACAGCCAAACAGTGGGTGGAGCTTGGGCACTCTTATAGACTAGGACAAGGGATTGGGGCTTGAAGGGGATGGGAGCTCCACAGGAAGACCAGCAGAGTTGGCTAGCCTGGACCCTTGGTGCTCTTGGGGTCTGAACCATAAACCAGGGTGGAGGGAATGCACGGGCTGGGCCTAGGCCTCCCTGCACATATAGAGCAGATGTGCAGTTTGGTCTTCATGTGGGTCCTGAGCAGCTGCAGTGGGGACTATCCCAAAAGCTGTTGCCTGTGCGTGGGGTGTGCTCTTCTAGCTGGGCTGCCTTGTCTGGCCTCAGTGGGAGGAGGGTGCCTGGCCTCAAAGAGACTTGAAGTGCCAGGGTAGAGGAGAGGGATGCCCAGGAGGAGAGGAGGGAGGGAGGGATGGGGGAGGGATTGTAGGAGGGAGTAGCTGGAAGAGTAAATAGGTAAAATAAAATATAAAAGAGAGAGAGAGAGAGAGAGAGAGAGAAAGGAAATGAGAGATGAGAGATTAGAGGAGAGAGGAAGGGAAGGGAAGGGGAGGAGAGGGGGAGGGAGAGGGGAGGGAAAGGGAGGGGAGGGGAGGGGGAGGGAGAGAGGGGAGGGAAGGGGAGGGGAGGGGGAGGGAGAGAGGAGAGGGAGGGGAGAGGAAGGGGAGAGGGAGGGGAGGAGAGGAGACGAGAGGAGAGGAGAGGAGAGGAGAGGAGAGGAGAGGAGAGGAGAGGAGAGGAGAGGAGAGGAGAGAAGAGAAGAGAAGAGAAGAGAAGAGAAGAGAAGAGAAGAGAAGAGAAGAGAAGAGAAGAGAGAAGAGACCAAGATTTGGGGGGCTAAAGATGTAGTTCATTTGGTAGAGTGCATGCTAAAAGCATTGGAGTTCCCACAAACGCAGCTCTGCTATGCAATGTAAGGCAGACAGATACATGTGTGTCGTTAGCAAAGAATCCTTTATCACATGTCCTTTCACATGTTTGCTTTAGCAGAACGTCCTTTCACCTGTGTCTGCTTCAGCCAAACGTTCCTTCATGAGTCCGCCTGAGCCTTTCACACCTCTGTCCACTTGAGCAAGACATTCCTTCACGTGTTTGCCCCAGCAAAACACCATCCAACGGACTTTCCAAAGAACCCTTATGTTTCCATTTTAGTTCTCTCTTCCTATCTGTGGTTTCTTTGGCCTTGGGTTCTTCTCTGGAACACATTCTCCTAGATTCTGGGGGCGGTGGGGGGGCGGGATGTAGGGCAGTATTCAGAGCTTGGAAGGCCTCTTTTTAACTCTGACCTCTAACCTATGACCTCAGTTATTTTTACCTCTCGGGCTTCCGCCTCTATGTCCCCAGCTATAGGCTACCAGTCCGCCAAAGAGCTCGGGCCTCCCTGTCCTGGTTTATTTTGGCCTACTCCTCCTTCCCACTACCACTACCAGGAAGGCCAGTCCCACATCCCTGATATCTAGGTCCCCAGCACCACAGTTCCAAGTGCCCCATCAGACTTAATTTGAGGCAGGTGGAATTCAGGTTCCATAGCTACTCTTTGGCTGGGCTAGAGACCCTTCTAAAACACTCCCAAAGGTCAACCCCTAGTAGTTGTGAGGATTTCCCTCCAAAGCACATATGATCTGTGTAGTGAGTGTCGCGTGTGATCTCCATACAGGTTTGGTGCTCTGAACATTCCTTGTAGAACTGAGGAAGTCTTGCTGAATTCAGGATATGTGTTTGGGGGTACATCTTCAGCCGCCAGGCCTCAGCTCTGATGTTGTGACCCAGTTCTTCTGAAGATGCAAGCCTGAGAAAGGGTACTGGGATGTCATTTTCTCACACAAGAACAGACACACAGGCCTGCTGTGACTGGAGTCTCATTCCTTCATGCATAACGCCACAGTAAAAGGGCTAAGGTCACGATCTGCTCCTCGTTTCTTTTCAGTCTCAGTTGTCAGAGGCCATTTGCCCATAGCTGTGAATCATTCAGGCCTTGAGCTGACATCATTGCACAAGACCGGAGAGTGTCCTCTTCTATCATGCCCACCAATGGGCAAGCGTGACAAGAGCCAAGTCGGGAGGGGATCGAGTTCAACCATTTCCTGTCCTGTCTTCTTCCTTCTCTTGATTCCAAGAGTGGCTGAGAATCAGAGACAGCCCAGAACAGAGGTCTCAGAATGAGAAAAAGAGCAGGGATCTCTGTCCACGCAGCCGCCGTATAGCAGGGCTGTGGTCACTCGGCAGTCCGAGAAGCCAGGCCTCAGAGCAGTGGACCCCATGCCTTTGTGGGCCCGTCTCCATCCAAGCGTGCCTGGATCCTTGGCTCCCTTCTTTCTCGTCATCCCAGCACTCAGCTCATTCCCATGTTGGTGGGCTATGACCTTGAACCGCTGGGTGGGTGCCTACCCCAAGGTTGGAAAAGCATGGGCTGTGAAATAATGGGGGTTAAATGTATTTCTGCCTCGCCCTGGGCCGTGGTGGCAGTGAACTCTGCCGTCTAGTGATTTACCTTATAAATATCCTGGTGTGTGAGTGAAGCCATGAATATTCAGGTGATTTGTTCCTCACTGCTGCTAAACAAGGGTGTGGAAGTGCTTTGTGTACTGGCGTGTGGAACAATCTCTAAGACATTGTTAAGTGGAAATACACAGCAATGCTGGCTGGCTCTCCATGTCGTGTAGGGAGGAGGAGACTATTTACTGGCCAGACTCTGCCTGGCAGCCTCCACTTGAGCCCCTCTACCTGGAAGCCTCCAGCTGGGAGCTCTACCTAGAAGCTCTACCTGGGAACTCTGACCCCACACAGGCCTCCTGCTCCACTGAATGGGAGTTACAGATGGTAAAGTGGCTCCAGATTAGGTACAGTGTGTGAACAAGAGAAGACTCCTCACTGTGTATGGAGTTTGAGTTATGCAAACCAACTATCCACTTAATAGAACAAAGACTTTAGAATTTACCTGGAAAAAAATCCAACCATGATGATGCACATCTATAATTCCCGGCACTTAGAAGACAGAGGCAGGAGGATCATCATGAGTTCATGGCCAGCCTGGGCCATACAGTAAGATCACATCCAAAAAAACACATCTTTTAGATTCTGGAAGCTGCTGCCCTTGTTTCCAGTGTGTGTTTGTGTGTGTACGCATGTGTGTGTGTGTGTATGCATGTGCATGTGCATATGTGTATATATGTATGTATATGTGTGTGCATATGCATGTGTGTACATGCATTTGTGTGTACATGCATATGTGTATACATGTGTGTGTATGTGGGTGCATGTGTGTACGTGGGTGCATGTGTGTATGCACGTGCATGTGTGTATGTGTGTGCACGTGCATGTGTGTGTAAGCTCTACCTAGAAGCTCTGCCTGGGATCTCTGACCCCACACACAGGCGTGTGTGTGTGCGTGTGCATGCATGTATGTGCGCATGCATGTGTGTGTGTGTGTGTGCATGCATATGTGTGTGTGTGTGTGTGTGTGTCTCATCTTATTCACTGATCCGTGGACACATACACACAGCACACTCCCATTGCTATTAACCTACTCCCAGAGTGCACTGCAGGGTATTCTCCACCCTGACCAAGGCCTGCTCACCGTCTTCTGCAGAAGCCATGTGGGCTGTCTCTACCCACCCGTGGGACATGAATATTGACCGCAGGGGGTGCTGCCCAGGCCTGCATGTCTCCTCTGTTCATTTCGTCAGCTTCCTCGTACCTGATCTGTATGTTTCTGTGTTTCACCTCTCGGTGCTTTGAGCTTTGCCTTTCTACATGTGTATTCCATGCCTCTGCCAGCTGTTGCGTTTACATGTGCTGTTTCATTAGTTCCCTCTCTTATCCAGCAATGCTCAGTTTCACTCTGTGGGTGCCACGACCTGCAGCCCTGTAGCCATCCAGGCTAAGAAACCGGGCTCCACCCTCACGTCAAGCCCAGTGCACCCCACCCCAACCCCAGCGTGACAGTCACCAGAACGTGGCTCCTCCACCTGCCAGCCTTTGCTGAATGAGCCCTAGTGGGCTTGCCTACCCATCCCCTCTGGAGATCCCCTCATCCCCCCCAGGATTCTCAGGAATCCCCAACACTGTGACAATGGGAGCAAGTCCTTCCTTCTCCCCTGAGGAAAATTCAGAAGAACTCATCGACTGGAAGTAGCTAGTCACACTGCTGGACCCAGTCCCAAGGCGAGCTCAAGGCTTGTATTCCCACCTGGGTGTGCCCATGTGATAGCAGGATTGACAGCTAGCCCAGTCGCCCCATAGCCACCCTCACCCAGGTCATCCCCACTGTCCCTGCAGTTCCCACTGCTACATCCCCCCAAACTCCTGCACTTCCAACAACAGGAGACTGGGTACTGCTTGGTTTGGTCTGTGCAGCAGTTCAAGAAGAATTCAATTAGTTTTAATTAGAACAAATTTAATTCATTTTAATTAGTTTTAACTAATTGTAAACTCTTAATTAGTAAAAACTTGGGCTTTACATCCAAGAATTTCAGACTGAAGGTTCCCCTTTATGAGTTGGAAATAACAGGGACATGGCAGATGTTGGGGGGGAGGCAGTCAGGACCTGACTCCCGCACAGGGTCTATGCCCCTTGCTGGCTGCCTGCAATATGCCTGTCAGCTTCCATTCCCACCTGAGGATGTCTATGTGGTGCTTTAATCATGTGGACTGGGCCCTAAGGGCTTCTATCTATATGATATAATGTATCTCCCTATTATTCCCTACACTTTCCACAGGATCCTTGGAGTCTGAAGTGTTGCTCCTCCTGGCTCCCCAAGTCCCTGGTCCTCCTTCCCAGCTCTGTAAACTCCTCCCACCAGTTCCTTTATGCTTTGGGGCTTTTACTATGACCTATGACCTTTGAAAGGTTGATCCTGGGTGCCTGCTCACCAAAGAGACGAAATTCAGAGAGATGCTCGATACCTCTGTCACTCCCTCATCTCCTCTACTCCCCGCCCCAAAATATCAGGGAGTCAGGATGCTGAGGCAGAGTGCCTGCCTGCCCAGTCTCCCCATTGCCACCATCTCCCATTCCCTGCCCTTCCCCAGCTGTCTTGGTCCTGGGGGGCTCAGAGGACAGAGAATGGTGAGGAAAACCTCTAGGTTTGAAGTCAGTGCCCTGGACTGAGAAGGGTCTCCTTGACTTCAGTGTCTTTATTGGGGACCCAGATTAGCCACGGCTTCCCAGGCTGCATGCAGGGTGATGGAAGCCTGGAGACACTGAGCAGGCAGGCAGACAGACAGACAGACAGACAGACAGGCAGACAGGCCATCTTCCTACAATGCCAATGGAGGGCATAGGCCTGTGTCAAGTGATATCCCTTCACTGGGTGACCTGATGTCACCTCACTTTTGTGACAATGAATTTCCAGCTCTGTCTACTAGAGATGTGACCCTGCCAGCTGGGGTTATGCCTCAAGCTGACATAAGGGGACCACCAATAGAGGGGACACCTTGAGGCACTTAGCATATATGGGCAAAGCAGAAAGGACAGCCTAGCCTATCCAACAGAAGGGGGGATGCTTGATCACATATCCTCCACCTTAGATCACAGCCCAGCCGAAACAGGAAGCAAGGGACCACGTATCTCAGGGATCCTGGGAAGTATGGCTCCTACAGCTGTCCTGCCTTTTGTAGCCCAGTACCTGGCTCTCATGGGCTCAGATGTCCCTAGTCGGTGAACCAGCCTAGAGCCTGCCTCTAACCTCATCTTCTCTGCCCCATAGAAAGAGGCTGAGCCCGGGACACAGCACCAGACTTTGACAAGGATCTATATCGACCTTGAATTTCAGGGAAAAACGACTAGAGAAAAATCAAGTTCCTGAGGTGCAGCGTGAAGAAGCATTGCTTAGAAATACTAGCAAAATATCAGGAGACAGTATTTTGGAAATCGGAAACTGGATCTGTAAACATTGTCAGCTAACAGGTAACCCCCAGGGAGAGGAGGAAGGAGGCAGAGGAATTTTTGCCGATTCTCAGTTCTCACTAGAAAAATAGGATCAACATACAGTGTTAGAGTTGGCTAAATCAAGACAGATCCCAGAAAACAAACACACGCTAGGGCAATTCTTATCAATTCGGCAATGACAATAGGAGAAAAATAATACTTAATGCTATTAGCAATAGCCAGAGGCAGGTGCCACCCACGCATCCATCGTGGGCGATAGGCAAAGGGAATGAGGCCCATGCACACAATGGAATCTTACTCATCTGTTCAAAGGAAAGGCATTCTGGCATATGCTACAGTGTGCAAGGACCTTGAAGACATTGTGCTAAGTGAAACAAGCCAGTCGCAAGAAAGGCATCATTGATTTCATTCACCAGATTCCTGCTATTGTCAAACCAACGACTCAGAAAGCAGAGATGTGACTGTCGGGGCTGGAAAGTGGGGAGATGCCAGTGTTTAACAGAGGCAGAGCTTCAGTGCGGGGTGATGGGACAGTCTAGAAATGGCGGTTATGACTGTACAGCCATGTGAAGGATTCTGCTGCTCGGCCGGTCACTTTACGTTTGAAAGTGATTCAAATGGTAAATTCCGTGTTATATGTGTTTTACCGCTCATTAAGAATAAACTCATAATGACAGCCCGGCCTGGGTTAGGGTGGGATGGGGGCCAGCTGTGAGGCCAAGGACCACCCACTGAGACCACCCTGTTCTTAGTCCACTGGGACTTGACACCTGGGAATTCTCTCGGGTTGGCAGCCTTAGATGCCTTCACTGTACACTCTTGCAACCTGGTGATGCGTAACTACTGGTCTCCTTAGGGCAATGATTCCCGACCTTCTTAATGCTGCGACCCTTTAATATAGCTCCTCACATTGTGATGAACCCACACACACACAACCATAAAATTACTTTGGTTGCTGCTTCATAACTGTGATTTTGCTACTGTTATGAATCATAATGTAAATAGTTTTGGAGATAGAGGCTGGCCAGAGGGGTCGTGACACGCAGGTTGAAAGCCACTGCCTTAAAACTCACCCCTGGGCAGCCACACCAGGAAGGACCAGACAGAACTCATCGTGTAGGACACACTAGCTTTCCAGGTCCCTCTGGGGAAAAAGCACCCTCTGGGGAAGGCCACCACAGCCTGCTAGCCACCAAATCCAACAGGCCCATGTCAAAAGACACAGGCAGCACTGTGCTCAAACTAAGGGCCAGCCAAGGCTTCCTCTCACCCTCAGAGCCATCTTTGGATAGAGCAAGGCAGGCTTGGAGAGGGGGTGGGTGCTATGTTAGAGTGTTCTGCACACACACATCTTGAATTTGAGGAATCTATGGAATCTATACCCTTGGGTTTCCTGGGAGGTAAGGAGCTGTGTCCCAGGTCAATGTAAAAGAAACTCAATACCCTTTGTCTCCTGAAATGTCTTCCTGCTAGCAACAACAAGCATAAGCAGCTGGTTCCTTCTGTCTGAGGGACCCCACAGACCCTTCCAAATCAAGGACAGCCTCAGGCCAAGACTTTGGCTATAACTCTCATGCCTGAGCCAAGTACCTCCTGTATGCCACTGTGGATGGTGGTGATGATGTTCTGACTCTCCTCCCAGGAGTCTCAGGACAGTTGCATCCTGGGATTGGAAGCCAGAGGTAGGGACTAACCTGACCTGAACTGTGGAAGGTGTTATCCCTCTGCTCCATTAGGCCTAACCTGACCCAGTAAGACCCCCTCATGTGCCCTGAAGCCACTGTGTGACCACACTGCCCCCTAGTGGCATAACGGTACACATCCCTGCACCAGCAGCCATCCCGTTCCATTGGGTTTTATTATCTCAACAATACATGCAGCCTACCAGTGAAAGGTGTGCTTCCTGCCACCCGGGGAGAGACATAAAAACCGAGATCGGAGGGTGCTTTGTAGGATAGCTCCGTTCAGTGATGCCCAGTACGCGACCCCTCTCTGCCTGCCAAAGACTGCATGTATCCCAGGAATCCAGAGAGCCCATCTGGCGAAAGCAGACCCTCGGGTTCGAGGAACGAAATACACGTAGAACTGGAACACCATGGGAGGGGAAGGAAGGGTGTGCAGCCTAGAGCAGCAGACAAGCTCCCTCATTCCATCCTCGGCTCCGAGGGGCACAGGAAGAGCACACTTGGTTGGTTGTCAGCTCTCACCATCTGGGTCATGCACAGCAGCAATGATTTGGCTGCTGGGAAGTGGGTCAAGAAGTCTGGCACTCAACTGGACGCCGGTGGCACGAGAGACTAAAGGATGTCACCAACCCCCACCTGATCACAACATTGCCCCAACCATAGCCAGATGTAAGAGGTTCGGGACATTGTAGACTTCTACTTTTCTCTTTGAGTATCTGGTTCTTTCCAGGTTAACTGACTGGCCCATGTTCTGACTATTTTAATTTCTTTCTTTCTTCCTTCCTTTCTTTCTTAATATATGTGAGGACACTGTCACTGTCTCCAGACATACCAGAAACGGGCATCAATGGTTATGAGCCTTGATGTGATTGCTGGGATTTGAACTCAGGACCTTTGGAAAAGCAGCCGGTGCTCTTAACCACTGAGTCATCTCTCCAGCCCCTTAACTGATTTCTCATCTTAAGATCATTACAGATTCTCAGGCAGTCTCGAAAGATGATGCAGAAAAACTCCCGGCATCCAGGTGAAGGGCACCCTGCTTCCCCCACGGGGAATGCTACCGAGTTTTATGGTGAGATCATATAACTGAACTCCTAGACCAGTTAGTTCCGGATGCTGGAGAGTTTCATCACATCAGGTCTAGCTACTTACAAACAAAGTGAACCAGAGGAAAAGCAAGAAGACAGGAGAGGATTTCAACCATGTTGGGAAGGAGGAGATCACCCATCTCAGTCTACCTCCAGCCTGTATGGTTGGGGAAGGGACCAGAGAGAGGTGCTTGTGACCCCAGCAGCCTTGATCACTGGCCCAGTCCTGGTTCAGCAAGGAGGTTCTCAGAACTCTTCCAGACGGAGGCTTCAGCAGATGCCTGTGAGGTGAGTGTTCAGCTTGAGGGATGGTAACATCACAGGTGATACAACTGTGGCTGTAGGACTGGGACGGTGTCTGGAGACCACACCCTGGTGTGTTCTGAGGCTCTGGAACAGTCCTGAGGATGGTATGAAAGCTGGCTATTCCTGGTTTCCGTGGTCTCACTGGTGTTGGGCTGGACACTGTCCTTGGGCGACTAGCATGTCTGCGTGTAGTGGGTCAGAGTCTGATCCAAAGCGACGGAGACAGATACAAAACAAAGAGCTGCCAGGCTTCTTCCTGATGGTAGTTCTCTTGTGGCTGAGGCAAACGTCAGTGCGTACCCGTCAGTCATAATTAGAAGCAGCCGGAATTGAGATTTACAGAACTTGACACAAAGGTCTGACTTAATCCTTGGGACAGCCCTACGAGGCTGTCTTCTGTCCCCAGTCCCAGCTGGTTATAGAAAGTGGGGCTATAGCTGAGAGACCACCCTGGCCAGCTAATTTGGAATCTTCAAAGCCCAGAAGTGATTTTTGCCCCTATCTGGGGCATTGGGTCTTACCATCACCGAGGACCCAAACAATACTGTTCTACCTCCTTTCTCTGAAGTGTTTACAAGCCATGGGCCAGTAGTCAGAGGCGGCTGTGGGTAGGCACAGTCCCTCGTCCATCTGAGTCCTCTCTCTGGTGCTGCACCAGCAGAGCCAGCTCTATGGAGGGACCTGGCAGGTCCTGGCCAGGATGGTGAGCCAAGAGTAGGATAGTCCTGTGCAGAAAGGTGGCTCTTACAAAAGGAAAGGGGATCTGCACCAAAGCAGGTGCCGAGAAAGGCGGATATAGGAGAAGCAGGTGCCAAGAAAATAAAAATGAGTGTGTCCCGGGGGACCGCTTATGGGAGTCCCGCAATTGTGCTAAAGTGTGGGAACATGTGGGTGAGGGAGAAGGAGGTGGGTGTGCTCTGCCTCAGGGTGGTCCTCGCCTCAGTGCAGTGCCAGAGACAGGCTAGAAAATGCACTAAGTCTTAAACCATACTGCCAGATATTTTTTTTTATTTTCTTGCTAACATAAAACACACTGCACAGAAAAATGCCTTTGAGAGCCCGTGAAAAATTTTAAAGACAGCTCCAAACCCAGCCACAAAACGAAGCTTAAAACAGTTTCTAAAAAAAAATATTTTTTAAAAAGCAAACTTTAAAAAATGAAGGTTTATTTTTAAACTTCTGTGCGTATGCGTGTTTGCCTGCATGTATGTATGTATAGTGTGCGTGTGTGTGTGTGTGTGTGTGTGTGTGTGTGTGTGCGCGCGCGCGCGTGCGCGCGTGTGTGTGCAGTGTCCACAGAGGCCTGAAGAGGGCGTCAAGTCTGGGGATTACAGACTATTGTGAGTCACCATGTGCGTACTGAGAACAGAATACAGATTCTACAAGAGCAGCAAGGTCTCTTAACCTCTCCAGCTTGAATAATAATAATAATAATAATAATAATAATAATAATAATAATAGAGGCTGGAGAGATGGCTCAGCAGTTAAGAGCACTGACTGGTCTTCCTAAAGTCCTGAGTTCAAATCCCAGCAACCACATGGTGGCTCACAACCATCTGTAATGGGATCTGATGCTCTCTTCTGGTGTGTCTGAAGACAGCTACAGTGTACTTACATATAATAAATAAATACATTTTAAATAATAATAATAATAATAATAATAATAAACTTTAGGCCACATATCTTAACTCTGTAAAACTGAATATTAACTAAGCAACAATAACAAAAAAAGTACACTATCACCTGGCATGGGGGGCTGGGAAGAGACCTTTAGTGGATTCAGTGCTAGTCATACAGGCATGAGGACCGAGGCGTGATCTGTACCCACATAAAAGCCTGGCATAGCAATAGGTGGATGAGAGCCCAGTACTGGCAGAGCAGAGGCGGGTAGATTCCAGGGGTCATCTGGCTAGTGTTTCTAAAACAGCATGTTCCAGGTTCAGAGAGAGACCCTGTCTCAAAAGAAAAACAAACAAACCAACCAGAAGGGCAAGCAAGATGGCTCAGGAGGATATAGGTGACTGCAGCTCAGGGCTGAGGACTTAAGTTCAATTCCTGGGATCCATGTGGCGGAAGAAAAGCACCTTCTTCCACGGGTTGTTCTCTGACCACTACATGTGCTCCATGACATGTGTGCACACATCCATACGCAAAAATAATTAGTTAAATAATTAATTTTCAAAATGTGATTGTTTAAAAAAAAAATAAAAGGTGGAGAGAGATATAGAAAGATAACCCATGTCAACATCTGGAGAGAGATATAGAAAGATAACCAGTGTCAACATCTGGAATACCTGCACATACATTTGTCCAGGCATGCGCACGCGGAGAAAATCACGTCCCTGAAAATATTCCAATCAGTCTTCTGACGGAGTCCCGGACCAGAAGAGATCAAACGAAAACAGCATCCTGTCCACAGACTGATGAATGGGCGCGAGATCGTATCCCACGCACCGACGCATCTCTCCCAAGAGCACACTGAGGAAAAGTGAATGGTTAAGCATCCCTTAGCTTTATTATTCATGGAGAAATATGTGTGACTGAAATATGACAGACATGAACGCTACCTCTAGGCTCCAGGACACTGCGTACCGCCTGGACCCAAAGGCTAATGTCCTACTACCCAGCTGGCCACATTCCCTACCACCCGTGGCCTCCCCAGGGCCCAGCTTCCTGCGGCTGTCTCCCTCCTAGCTGCCTTGGCTTGACTCCCAGTAGGGCAGGAAGGAGTTTGCAATCCATCCCGCCCCAGGCCTCTCACCGATGCACGGCAGAACGGATAAACCATCTTTATTGAGGTGCAATTCGCAGGTAAGAAACCCACGGTCATGTGATTAAGGTTGCTGTACCTGATAAGCACATTCTGCCTGTTGAGAGAGTTCCCACTTAACCCAAGAGCCCAGCCCTCCCCTGTGTCCTCTGCAAGTCCCAGGATTCCTGCCAGAACAGAACCTTGCTGCCAGACAGGGCACACAGGAGGGACTCTTGCCCTGGGCATCCTATCAACAACACTATAATTCTGAAGAGTCATCCAACGCTCCAGTCACCGCAGAGGTCATGGGATTGTCCCTTAGGTCCTGCTGCATGTCTGGGTTGCTGCTAGTTGTGAGCAGTTTTGAATGAAAGTGCACGAGTCTTGTGGGAACCTGCTTTGCTCCTCCCGAGAAGGGGGACAGAGAGTCGGACACACTCGATTTTTCCGACACAGATGTACCCCTTGCCACCCCGTGATGGCTACGTGTTGTTGCCCGCACTTAGTGCTGTCTGGTTTTAAGTATTAGCCTCTCTTGAGGGCACACCGTGATCCCCCCACTGATTGGTGAGGAACGATAGTGATATTAGACACACTTCCACACGCTCAGGACTAAACTGTTCAGATCTTACATATTTTATTTTTATTACATTTGTCTAGTGTGTGCGCATGCTCACCACCACCACACACACACACACACACACACACACACACACACACACACACACACCACGTGTGGGTCAGCAGACGATTTGCAGGAGTCTGCGCCTCTATGTGGGTCCCAAGAATCTGCCTCAATTTGTCAAGCGAGGTAACAAGTGTCTTCATCCCATTTGCTGGCCCAGATCTTTCATATTTTAAAAATTGGGCATTGCCGGGTAGTGGTGGCACACACCTTTAATCCCACCACTTGGGAGGCAGAGGCAGGCGGATTTCTGAGTTTGAGGCCAGCCTGGTCTACAGAGTGAGTTCCAGGTCAGCCAGGGCTACATAGAGAAACCCTGTGTCAAAATAATAAATAAATAAATAAATAATAAAATAAAAATTGGGCATCTCATCTTCTTAGTCTTGAGCTATGAGGGTTGTTTTAGGTATTCTGAATACATGCCCTATATGGATATTGTCTTCCAGGTGTGACTTGCTTTCTTCATTTAATGGTATCTTTTTGAAGCCCAGGCTGATAATTGTCCCTTTTGGAGACTTTGCTTCCTGGATACTTAATGCCTGCCTAAAGGAAGGACTCTTGCCCTTGGCATCCTATTTGGGAAGATGGGGTCTCCTTTTTAATCCCAGAACTTAGTACAATAGTTTGGATACTGAATGTCCCCTGAAGACTCATGTGTTGAAGGCTTTGTTCCCAGTGTAGTATTACAGAAAGGAGATGGTACTTTTTTTTTCTTGAGATGGGGTTTCTCTGTGTAGCCCTGGCTGGCCTCGAACTCACAGACCTCTACCTGTCTCTGCCTCCCAAGTGCTGGTATGTATCGCCCTACATAGCTGTTGATGGTACTGATTGGGAGTGGGTGGGTTGGTGGTGGTGGTGGGGAATGGGATGGGAGTTTTTGGAGGGGAAATGAGGAAAGGGAAATAACATTTTAAATGTAAATAAAGCAAATATCTAAGAAAAAAGAAAGAACGCTGAGCAAGCCAGTAAGAAACATCCCTCCATGGTTTCTGCTTCAGCTCCTGCTTCCTGACCTGCTTGAGTTCCAGTCCTGACTTCCTTTGGTGATGAACAGCAATGTGGAAATGTAAGCTGAATAAACCCTTCCCCCCTCCACCCCAAAAAAGGGTGGGACCTAGTGGGAAGTCTTTAGGTCACCAAGTGCACACCTTGACCTTGAAGGGGGACTGTTCAATCCAGCATTTTCCCGGTTCCTTTTGCTTCCTGGTTGTAACATGGGTAGCTGTGGCGTTCTACCTGTTCCCGTCACAGCCCTCTGCCTCACTACAGACCCAAAGCAACGAGGCCAAGTCACTATCACCCAAGATAACCCTCTCCTTTCGATCAGCTAATTGCCGTAGGACTTCTAGTCAGTGGTACGGAGGCACGTGGACTGCCACAGGACTCCTTATGATGACGGAAAGGGGCCACACCCAAGCTTTCCAGTCCACAGTCATGAGCAAGCACAAGACATTCACTAGGGAACTGAAGTTTACCGAAGCAAATGTAAATGGTGTTATCTTCTAATTTAGGTATGTGGCCCATTTGAAGTTGTATTCATAAGTACAGACAGATCGGTTTTTCCCACCCCCCACAGGGCTGGGAATGGCACCCAGGGTCTCATGCAAGATGGGCAAGCTCCTGTCTTGGAGCTCCCTCATTCCTGGTATCCGCTCTGTTCCCATGGTGACCTCAGTCATTCTTGAACTCCCTGAGTTCTCAAGACTGTCTTTCGGGACTAGAGTGATGACTCAGTGGTTAAGAGCACTGACTGCTCTTCCCAAGGTCCTGAGTTCAATTCCCAGCAACCACATGGTGGCTCACAGTCATCTGTAATGGGATCCGATGCCCACTTCTGGTATGTATGAAGACAGTGACATGTTCATATATATAAAATAAATAAATCTTTAGAAAAACAAAGACTGTCCTTCCTTAGCGAGACACTTTTACAGTCTTACAGACACTCTTTGTGTCATTTCTATGTGCCCCCAACCTTTTTAATTTTTTTCTTTTTAAGATGGAGTTTCATGTAACCCCAGGCTGGCCTTGAATTCGCTGTGTAGCTAAAGTTGACTATGAACTTTTTTGTTTGAGACGGGATCTCTTTATACATTCCTGGCTGTCCTGGAACTCATTACATAGATCAGTGGCCTCAGACTCACAGAGATCTGCCTGCCTCTGCCTCCTGAGTACTGGGATTAAAGGTATGAACCACCATGCACGGCATTTAGCTTTTTATTTTATTTATTTATTTTTTTTTAATACCATGAGCTTTTGGTCCTTTCCCCTCTACTTCTTGAGTCCTGGGATTGCCAAAAGATTTATTAGGATTATTTTTTTTTCCACTGTGAACTGAAGTTTTCAGCAAAGCAAACACACCACACATGCTGGTGTTGAAGATTTCACAAGAGTAATCCACTGATTATAACCTCGACATTGTGACATGATGGAATACTCCAGATCTGGAGTCGATTTCTCTCGGGCTATGTTTAGTTCCCTGAACAGCAGTCACTGCCCACTGCTGTGTCTGACCCAACACCCTTTGGATTAAATAAAACCTTTAGAAGGTATTCACGGCCTCTGCCAACCCCAAGCTAAGAATGTCCTCGGATAGCATCCAAAGCCCATAGCGGAGACACCCTTGCTTATCTGTAACCTGCCTACCTAGTTTTTTTTTCACCAATGGACTTGGGAAATGTTCCTTGACATTCTTTTGTTCTGTGGGCATAAAAGTTTGTGCAACTGCTTCTATGTCGGAACATGTTATTCAGAGCAACCAGAATCTGCATTCCTGAGCTGTGGTCCCTCATACTGGCTCGAAATAAACCATCCTGTTTCAAAGGGGATGATGGGAGGGATGGAGGCTCCTGTATATTCTGTATTATGAAGACATGCTTGAACTCCACATTGTAAAAAGGAGTTGGGGGAGCCACATTACGAACAGCCCAGCATGGACACACAGCTAACGGGCCTGTCTGTTGAGTTAACCCTTCTCAGCCCAGCTGGCTCTGAGGTATACAAGGCTGGCATCAGGAGAAACCAACTTGACTCAGCATTTTAAGAAGTGCCTGAGCCCAGGCATCCACAGAAGGAGGGAAGAGAGAGAGCAAGGGATGGTTAACAGGAGAAACACAAACATCACAAGTTCAGATGTGTGCCTGACCACCGGACCAGAGGGACAGGACTGAGCTCTGGAAAGACCTGCATCTTTAGTTCTCTCTCACGTTCTCCCTGTGTAGCTGCGGGCCAGAAATGAGATGCAAGGTTGATGTCTAGGAAAAGAATGGAGGAGGGGAAAAGTACTGTCTGGGCCAGCCGGGCTGCTGAAATCTGAAGGGGCACCAAGGACCCTGGCTGAAAGCCCAGGGGCAAGAAGGGCCCCACTCATCACCTTTCAGGACCTCAGAGGTAGGTGTGTGTGTCTGAGTGTGTCAATGTATGTCTCTGAGTGTGTCAGTGTGTCTGTGCATGTGTGTGTATCTGTGTAGATGTGTTTGTGTCTGAGTGTGTCAGTGTGTGTCTGTGTATGTCTGAGTGTGTCAGTGTGTGTCTGAGTGTGTCTGTATGTCTGAGTTTGTGTCAGTGTGTGTGTGTGTGTATGTGTGTGTGTCTGGGTATGTGTCAGTGTGTCCAAGTGTGTCTGAGTGTGTCAGTGTATGTGTCTGAGTGTGTCTGTGTGTCTGAGTATGTGTCAGTGTGTCCAAGTGTGTCGGTGTGTGTCTGAGTGTGTCAGTGTTTGTTTGAGTATGTGTCAGTGTGTCTGAGTGTGTCTGAGTGTGTTAGTGTGTGTCTGAGTGTGTCAGTATGTGTGTGAGTGTGTCTGAGTGTATCAGTATGTGTCTGAGTGTGTGTGTGTCTGTGCCTGAGCATGTCAGTACGTGTGTGAGTGTGTCTGTGTATGTCTGAGTGTATCAGTATGTGTCTGAGTGTGTGTGTGTCTGTGCCTGAGTGTGTCAGTGTGTGTGTGTGTGTGTGACAGCAGGCCCTCACCAGGCAGCCTTCTATGCCCTACTTCCTTCCTTGGTGTAGCAGACATTTTTCCCTCCCACTGACAGCATCCAGACCTGTGCTAGAGCAGAGGCTACCTAAGGGGACCTGTGGATTGGGAATGGGCAGCAGGTCTCCTGAGGTGCCCATCAGAGCCATCCAGAATCCTGGGCAGAAGAGAAACCATCTACAGTGACAGATTTGAGGCACCCTGCCCAAGATAGCCTCTTCAGCTGAGCTTGAGAGCCTCTGTTTCACCGGGGCCTCCAAAATACTGGGTCCTGAGGCTCTCAAGACCCCGAAGTGACAGTAGGGCTCCTAGGCAGAGGAAACTAGCTGCCTAGTCTCCTGTACCCACCCATGTCGATGTCAGGGCTGATAAAAGGACTACACTAGGCCTACAGACTTGCTTGTCCATGCCCAAGTAGCTGTCTCAGCCTTGCTTCGGCAGCCCCACGTCACTGATGCAGGGGCTGTAGGAGAGGGGTAGTCACATCCCACTTCCTTTAAGACATCCAGGATTCACCTTGGCCACTGGGATGGTGTGGTGTGCTCCTCTAGTGCATAGCACCAGGCCCCTATGCGACAGAGGCCTTCCAAAGCCCTCCCTCCTCTGTTCTTTCTCTCCCTTCTTCATACACCCTCACTTGACTTCCTACCTTAGGCCCAGAGTTCACTCTGCCAAGGCTGAATGGTCACCTTAGCTCCTCCCCCCTCACTGGTTATGTTGCAAACTGACCGTTGCCCCTCACAACGCAGGGCAGCGGGACTCAACTCTTAATGTTCCTTTCCTCCACTGGCTGAAGGCCATCTGGCTGCCCTTTGGTACTAAGGTACTAAGTCCTCATGTCCTGGGAACTCCGCTCCCAGGGGGCCAGATGGTCCTCCCTACTTCAAAGCGTGTCCTTCTGAACCTGAGCGGTCTGACCAGGAGCCAGACGGGGCCACTCCTGCTGTCATGGAGCCTATAGGATCCTTATGGGAGGTCACCAAGTAAGTGGCCTCTGAGTAAATTTCCTACCTAGAGGCATAGTGTCTTCCAGGCTGGGTGAGAAACAGATGCATCTCCTAGGTCAGGTCATGTACTTGGTGCGTGGGCTAAGTTTTGTTTCTTAGGGTTACTATTGCTGTGATAAAACACCATGGAAAGATTTGTTTAGCTTTCAGTTCCACATCACTGTTCATTTTCGAAGGAAGTCAGGACAGGAACGCAAACAGAGCAGGAACCTGGAGGCAGGAGCTGATGCAAAAGCCATGGAGGGGCTGCTTACTGGCTTGCTCCTCATAGCTTGTTCAGCCTGCTTCCTTATAGGAACATCAGCCCAGGGATGGCCCCACCCACAATGGCTGCCTCCCCCATCAAACATTAATTAAGAGACTGTCCTACAGCTGGATCTTATGGAGGCATTCCCCCTTTCAGATAATTCTGGCTTGTTTAAAATTGACATAGGACCAACCAGCACATCTATTTGTCAACTTGATACACAAACACATCACTGTCGAGCTAAAACCTTTCCTTTCTAGTTCTTCCCCAAGATGACACAGTAATATCAATTTTAAAAGTCCCACAGTCTTTAAAAATCCAAACACTTACAAAAAAATCAGTCTTTTCAGAATAGTCAGTCTCACTTAAAATCCAAAGTCTTTTAAAATTAAAAGTCTCTCGGGGCTGGAGAGATGGCTCAGTGGTTAAGAGCACTGACTGCTCTTCCAGAGATCCTGAGTTCAATTCCCAGCAGCCACATGGTGTCTCACAACCATCTATAATGGGATCTGACGCCCTCTTCTGGTGTGAGTCTGAAGACAGCAACAGTGTACTTACATAAAACAAATAAATAAACCTTTAAAAAAAAGTTAAAAGTCTCTCAAGTGTGGGCTTCTGTAAAATCAGAAATATATTAAATATCTTCCCACTTCAAGAGGGAAAAACCAGGGCATGACAACAATCAACTCAAAGTAAAACTAAACTCTATAGATTACTCAACGTCCAATGTCTGGGATTTACTCGCCATCTTCTGGGCAGCTCCAAAGGGCAGTTCTCTGGCTCCACCCTCTTCAGCACACAGCTTGTCTTCTAAGGTTCTAGTTGGCGGCACTCCTCTGTTGCTACTTGGTGGTCATTTCGTGGTACTGGAATCCCCCAATACTGGAGTCTTCTGCTGTAACTGGGCTCCACTCTCTCCAGGAGCCTCTCCTGAGCTCTCTTAACACAGCGCCAAGTCTCAGCTGCTCTCCACGTTCACACCTCTGAAATCAACACCACCACCTAGTCTGACTCTCACACTACCCAGTCCGGCTGCCAACAGGACGTACAACCTCGGTCACCTCTAGAACACAACCTCTGTGTGCTGACCCTGAGGAAACATTTCCCAGAAGCTTCAACTCAGTGATGCTGATCTCGTCTTAACCGCAGCTGATTCTTTGGCCCCAGCTAACCAGCATCCGTTGTCCCAACAAAGCAAAGGTCTTACTTTAGTGGTTCTGGTTTCTTGTTAATCACAGTCGACAACTCCAGTCCCAGCTGACCAGGCACCACAGATCCCTCACACAAATGGCCCCAAAGAGTCTTTGCTTCTCCCTGAAACTTCACAAGCCAGGCCTCCATAGTCTGCACGGATCTCAATATTCTTCTCTTCCAAACTCCTAAGAACAGCTCACTAAACTTTCAACACTCAATGGCTTTTCTAGCACAGAGCTCCAAAGTCCTTCCACAATCCTCCTCAAATAATCAGGTTTGTTACAGCAACACCCCACTATCCTGGTCCCAAATTTGTCCTAGTTAGGATTACTATTGCTGTGATGAGACACCATGAAAGCTTTTATTGACTTACACTTCCATATCCCTGTTCATCATCAAAGGAAGTCAGCACAGGAACCCAAACAGAGCAGGAACCTGGAGGCAGGAACTGATGCAGAGGCCATGGAGGGGTGCTGCTTACTGGCTTGCTCCTCGTGACTTGCTCAGCCTGCTTTCTTAGAGAACCCAGGATCCCCAACCCAGGGATGCCACCACCCACAATGGGCGGCACCCTCTCCTATCAATCACTAATTAAGAAAATGCCCTACAGCAAGATCTTATGGAGGCATTTTCTCAACTGAAGCTCCCTCTTCCCCAGGTAACTCTAGCATGTGTCAAGTTGACATAAAACTTGCCAGCATTCCTTGTGAAGGTTATGGTTCTGTCTGAGAGGGATGCCTTTCCCCTAGTCTAGTACATGCTTAGATTTCCACCATGTGTTGGGATACCTCGTGCTGCTGGTATAGAAAAGTGGACTCTTAGAAAGCAGTCACCCCAGTAGATTCTGACCTGGCCCTTTATGCTGAGGAGATGTGAGGCCTGGCTTTTCTGGAGCTGGGCAAAGGCTAGGCAGGCCATCGGGGACAGGCCCTTGATCTGGAACAATATGGACTTTGGGACCATTAGCAATGAGCACAGTTGCTGGGTTCCCTGGCTGGACTGGGGATGGCAGAGAAGTCCCATGCCGTCCTTTCTCTTCCTGGATTTGACCACGGCAGCTCAAGTGTTCTCAAGAGAACCTGGAGAGTGGGAGGAAGTGGCAGCTGGTCTTTCCCTCACAAGCCCTGCCGGCCCGAGGCTAGGATGGTGTCAGGTGCCCATCTTATTCTTCAAACTCCTCTGTATAGCACAAGTGCTAATCTATCTCGCTGGTAGGAGGTGCGGAACTAAAGGGCTTTCCAGAGGCACCCCGGAGTTGAGGTGGACTGCTTGTTCCTAACCTCAGAGCCAAGCCCCCACTAAGCAGCCTTGTTTCTCATAGACCCACTAGAACTCATAGACTGGAGAGGTAGGGTGTTAAGTTAGCATACAAACCTTAGGTCCGCGGCTTCTCAACCTGTGGGGGATAGAATGACGTTTTTTACAGGGGTCATCTAAGACCATCAGAAAACACAAGTATTTACCACTATGATTCATAACAGTAACCTACTTTACAGCTATGAAGTAGCAACAAAAATAAATGGATAATTGGGGTGGGTGTCACCACAACGTGGGGAGCTTTATTAAAGGATAGCAGCACTGGGAAGGTTGAGAACCCCTGCTCTGGATGATACTGGATAGGCAAAAACCACTCATCCTCTAAGGGTAGTCATGCTATTACCAGGGAGCGAGTTAGGACCGCCTTCTAGGGTTTGGTACCCTATGGGATTGAGCTGCAGAGCTCGCACGCGCTCCTCCAGATGTCTGTGGATCCGCAAACTGCAGGCCTTGCAGCGGCAACTGTGACTAGAACGTATAGGCTGGTTGGGGTTTAGCCGTAGTTCATCCCGACCCCTCCCATCCACAGCTCCATCCTGGGTACCAGTTTTCACTCCCATAGGCCAGACTGAAGGCAACTGCCATGCTTACACTAGCACTTAAACAAACAGTGGGTCACTTTATATCCAAGAAACCATTCCTCAAGGCACATCGTGCTCCATTCCCCAAAAACACCGTGCCAGCCATATGGAGCCCTCTCAGTGCCAGCATCTGGTATCTTAGACAGCAGACATTCTGGAAACTTCCTTGTTCTTCCCTAAGTCTTCTACAAATGACCCAGAGCAGGTAGGGAGGGGTGGGGTGAGGGAGGCTGGAGAGATGGCTCAGGGGTTAAGAGAACTGGCTGCTCTTCCAGAGGACCTTGGTTCAATTCCCAGCACCCATATGGCAGCTTACAAATGTTACAGGGGTCATTCTACCTCTGGTCCACCCCCAAGGTGTAGCTCCTTCTGGAATCCTAACACAATGATTGACAGGGCCGAAGGGAACCCCGTGCCCTGGAGTGGATGCTGAACTTGTATCTTCCCCTCTGTGACATATGGGCCATGTGGATTAGGTACGACTACCTGCTCCTGTGGGTAGGGTGCTCTCACTGAGTCCCCAAAGGGCACAGACCTGTCTGGTACAAAGATAGTCACAATCTTCCTCCACATCTCATCCTCTACCTTGTCCAGGGGTGGGTTCTTGTAGGCTCCTACTTACCACATATTCAGGACAGTGCTCTGAGGCCTTGCCCTTCAGACTGTAAGTAGTAAGTGGCCCGAGGGTGCAGGTAACCAACACAGCCAGATATGGGAGTCTCCCAGCTCATCCTAAAATTCCTCCAGCTACCTGACCATCAGTTCTAAAGAATTCGACACTTGATCCTGTTCCTTTCAACTCACAGGGACTCGAGTTGTGGGATCAAGTCTGGCGCGGTAATGGCAAGGATTGTGCAGATTTCCCAGGCAAGAGGTAGGGCAGCAGCCAGCCCCAAGTGCGTGCATGCTGCCAACTTGTAGAGAGGAGCCACTGCGTTTCCCAAACGCTCCTTGATGCCGCCATTGCTTTCCATAGCTCTGGCCTGAGAAGCTAGCTTCCTGGACAATTCCCTTGTACAGCAACTAGGTGGCCAAACACCTTTGTATGTACCATAGAAGGCCCAAGTCCGGAGGGGTGTGGCCGCCATGGGCTGGGGAGGAGCAGTGATGGTGTGGAGACTGGCTGTCCACACCTGGGACCCCCATGCCTATCTATAGATGACCACCGGGTCTAATCTCCCGGAACCCTACCACCTTGGGATCTATTAACCAGAGTTACTGGTCGGCCATTCCTCTTTGGACCCATGCCCCGCCCCCATTCGTTCTACTTTGCTTCTGAAGTGCATGGTTTCTGGGTCAGCCTCACAGGGCAGCTAAGGCAGTGACCCTGCCCTCGCAAGTACTCCGCCAAAACCCATCAGGAGGAAAGAGGCTGGCTTCAGGGAGGCCAGCCTCCTTCCACCCCACCCCAAGTTGCCAGCAGTCTTCCACCTGCTAAGCGTCAGCTGAACATCCCTGCTGGGGTAAGAGTTTGGAGGATTGGAGGATCGGTGGTGAAGGAAGGTGGGGTGGGGCCTAAAAACGCTAAGGCCAGCCTCTGTCTCTATTAACAGACAGGTTGATATACGGTGAGTGGTTATATGTCTGTGTGTGTGTGTGTGCGTGTGTGTGTTGGGATGGGGGTAGGGGTCTCCATGCATAGCCCAGCGCAATCCGTCGGTGCCCTTGGAACCTAAAGACGCTGATGCCCAAATGAGGGGCGTGCACAGCTGGTACAGGCAGTGCAACTCTAGCGGGCAGTCCGTGGCTGGCCAATGCCTTGGTGCCTGGACTGCTCTAGCAGGTGGTCGAGGGGCGCTCGTCTTAAGAGGAGCCTGACAGAGCCCGCTCAGACTTCTGCAGACCAGCAGGGGTCAGGGGCGGACCCGGGGAGGGGCCTTGGTCTTAGGCCGGCCGGTCACCGCTGTGCTCGATCAGATCTGGCAGTCGGCTGTGAGCTGAGACCCGGTCCAGCGCTGGACGGGTAGGGGGATCGTTAAGGGGGCTCAGGCGGGCAAGGCTGGCTGCGGGGCCCAGGGGTTGGGTGAAGAGGAGTCGGGGTGGAAGGGGGCTGGAAGAGGAGACGTGCTGGAGAGGCGGACAGAGAGGGTCGGTTTGGGGAGGGAGGACAGGAGCCGGAACACAGGGTAAGCGTACTGAAGGGGGCTTGGAGTCTAGAGATGTAGGGTCTCAGGGCACAGGCTGGCAGACGCGCCGCCGGTAGTCAGCTCCTCCGGAAACCACATGACCCAGGCGGTAGCTAATCGCCAAGTGTGGAGGGCGCATGCACGAATCCCTTGTGGGCGTGGCTGCGGGTGTAGCCAGGTGTTTGCCCCGCCCCCTGGAAGTTCCGCAGCTGCGCCTCCGGCCTACCACCATGACCACGCCTTCGGGGCGTGGTCAGTTTAGGTAGCCACGCCCCTCAACGCGGCCCTTGAGCCTACGCGCGGGGTTTATGGGTGTTGTAGTCTGAGTGTGTGCGCCCCAGAACGCCGGCTGCTGGTTGAACCAGGTACGGGCCTGTGGAACGAAGGGGATCCATTCTATGCGTGCCTGGGGAGCCACGGGGTAGTGCAAGGTGCGCTTCTGTTCCTTCCGGCGTCCTGAAGACGGGCTGAATTCTACACTACAGAGTATCCAGGGGGAGCTCCCTGGCACGACTGCAGCGCTCCGAGCAAGGTTTGCAGCGTGCCGAGAGCCTGTGGAGTGAGTGGAAGGCGCATGCGGGGTCTGCTGGGTGGAAGACAGGCAGAAGTCTTTGGGGTGCATATGTGCAGTATGGTGGGTGTGGGACACGGGCTGGTATCTGGGGTGTCGGGGTCCTTGTGTGAATACTTAGCATAGGCGAGGACCTCAGCGTTAAGAGCTGCGGGGCAGGGGGTCTGAGTGCTGGCCAGCATCCTGGGCTCATGTTTGCAGAACCGTTGCGAGGACAAATTCCCAGGCTGCCTGGTGGAACCTCAGAGCGCCATTTCTCTCCTTGTCATTCCTCTGGAACGGAGTTCTTGTGCCTTCAAAGCATCTTCCTCAGGTCAGGAATCACCACGTGCGCCTGCCCCAGCGACTTTAGAGCACGTGTTGCCTGCAAGGAAACCCCACCGCCCACGCCCTGTCCGTGGCGGGCCTCCAGGCCCCATTGTTTAGCTCAGAGGTTGCAGGCGTCCTGACAACTCTTGAACAACTTCCCTTTGGAACAGGTGGCATCTGCATCGCACAGCTGCCTGTAGTAGCCAGTCTTTTCTGTGCTTCCAGCATCTCTGTGACAAGGGATACTTCCCAGAGCTCAGCCCACATTCCCACTTAATAAAACTCCCGAGGAGTCTTGGCTAATAGCCAAGTAAACCATATTCACCGGACTCCTCACCCTGTGAGTGTTCCCATCCCAACCTGCCTGTCTTTACGATGCCGGTGGGAAGGAACCTCAGCAGGACAGAAGGTGGTTGTGGGGCTTGTCTCGGTGAGGATAGACTAAGTCTTTAGAGTTGCCTGCCTGACTGGAAAGAAGTAGCCTCCTCTCAGGGAGACTTAAGGACTCCAGAGCCGCTCAGGTGAACTCAGCAGAACACAGACCCCTGTGACTTTGCAAGAGCCTCATGCATTCTCCAGGCTAGGGAGCCAAATGTGCCCTCCAACAAGGCCCTGGGGCTGAGGAAAGAGATTGATTCTATGCATTTGAGCCTGTGGCAAAGATACAGTCAACACTCTGCTGCCACAATGAGAGAAGGGCAACGGGCGATTGTTTTCCCCCTTCCTTAATACAGCCATTCCACGATTAAAAGGAACCTTCTTTCCTGTTTTAAGATAAAATAAAAATGCTGTTTGTTTTGATTTTTGGGGTGCCGTGGAAAGAATTTTGTGAACAGTTGTATTCCACACTTCTTCCCCCCCCCCCCCATCTCTCATGCAGGTGCTAGGGCTGGTCAGAAAGTACTGTGCAGTCCCCGCCCCCCCCCCCCAACCTACCTGGGCTGTCAAGGATTCCTTTCAGTTGCCTGGAAGAGGTTGCAAGTTAAGAAGCAACACTATGCTCAGGGCACATGGAGTCCAGGTCCACCGTGATGCCCGCAAGCCATGAGCTTCCTTCCATATTCAGTTTCAACTGTAGAGGACAGGATTTCCCCACCCCCACCCCTCCCCCATCTCTCCTTTGGCTGAGTTGAGCTGTGCTGAGCTGAGCCTTGCTTTGTTAGGGAGAGCAGCCTGGGCTGTGCCTTAGAGAAGGAGGGTGTTGTGTAAGAGCTGGACACTTTAACTATGTGGGTGTGATAGTACCTCCAGTAGAGTGGAATAAACTGACCAGAGCAGTCTCTGCCTAGGTAACAGCCTGGAGCTCCCTTGGCATCCATTCATTCCTGGAGGTGCTGAGAATCCAGGCTGAAGCCACCTGCCCCATGCAAACAAGAGTTTAGGCTCCTGTTTCCTTCAGTGGCAATGTGGAGGATAGATTTTGACTAGGACCCTGGACTCTGGGCCACTCTCCTGAGTAGCAGCTTTTCCTCTGGCTGGCCTGTGGCCTGCCCGGTTGTCGCTGGAGTTGTCAGCTCCAGACCTAGAAGCCCTGGGAAGTGTGCGTTTCTAAGCTCTCCAACCCCTATTCCATCCGATGCACATTAGCAAATCCTGTGGGAGGGTGGCAGAACCCTGCCTGCTACGCTGGAGCAGGGGAAGGCAGTTCCAAAAATGTTTCAAATTGGAGCAGAGCGGCAGCCTGAGAAGGCCAAAGGGCCTGATAGTTCCTGTTTCTGCTTCCTAAGCATGAGGCTTTCTTCAGACCCAGGCTTAGGTCAGGCAAGAGCCAGAGTGGGTCCCAGGAGCTTGGGGGTGGGGATTAGGGATGGAGCTTGTGGCTTTACCAAGAGCCAGTCCCTAATTCCTAGTCCCTAGGCAACTAGGTTTTTCTGTTGAACGGGTGATTATGGTGGAAGGCATGAGCTGGGCAGGGGAGATGTACCAGCCAGTGGACTCTAGACTTGGAATGTGGTTCCCCAGAGAATAGGAGACGCCTATGTGTCCCCTGTGAGCAAATACTTGGATCCTTATCAGTCATGTGGTCTGAGCATAGAAGCCCAGGGGCTCGGGCTAGGCTCCTGGGTCTTGTCACTGAGACTGCAGAATATCTTGGGATGTGGTACAGTTCCCTTGAACAGACTGAAATGTGGGCTGGGTGTGTGGGTGGATGGAGTTTTCAGAATCTCAGAGGACAAGCAGGAGTCTATTTCCTGGGCCTAGAGCACACTAGTCGAGCCGATTACCCATCTTAGCACTAGTTAGGGTAGCACAGCCTGATAATCCTAGTGGGCTCCAGGAGTTCAAGTGGTCTTTCTAGCTATGGTGGGGTACCTGTTGAAGGACTGAAGCCAGTTCACCCTACAGACCCCTGAGCAGGGGGGGCCCTGATGAACTCTCACCATGGTATAAAAGTATAGTTCCCTGGGGGTAGCAGCCTCTGGAGTCTGTGGGGCTAAACATATGGAGTAATAGAGAGTTTATTCTGTACTGGTGTCTGATAACTTCTGCTATCCCTGGATTCCAAGAGACACCAAATAAAGGTGTTCCTGTTATCGCTGGGGGTGACCTTTTAGATGAGGGCCAATTCTTGGAGATTCTTAAGCCCATACTAGGCACAGAATCCTAGATTTACCTATATTCCTGGCCACCACTTAGCTTCAGGGTGGGGGGCTGTTTTAGTTTGGGCAAACGCGGTTGCCGTGGACAATTGCCCAACCTGGCCAGTCCTACATGTTGAGGAAGGGCTTAACTCTGCCTGCACCTGCCTTGGCCCCTCTGGAGGGGTCAGTGCCACAGGCTGAACCTCCTAAGTGCTGTGTCCTTTATTGGCTGTTTGTGTAGCTCTGGGGACCTTTGAGATGAAGCAAAGCACATGGGGCTCAGAGTTTGTCCAGCTGAGATGATTGTAGCCTGTGTTTGTGTTTTCTCCAGCCAGGCCCCCCTGCCTGGATGCTTGTTTCCATTCTTGCATGAGAATGTGGGTCCTGTCCCAGGGCCCTGCAGTTTCCGGGCCACCTACTGCCCTAGCATCTTCCCAGACATTCCTTCCTTCTGGACCTCTGGAATTCTGCCCCCTGGTTCGCCCTTCCTTGCAGCTCTCAACAAACCCACAAACCCCTGGTTCTCCAGGGGTTCAGCTGTCACCCTGCTTCTCCCTTGTCACAAAGGCAGGAGTTAAAGGAAGGACTCCCGGGCAGTCCTTACAGGGAGCACACACACTGTCACCTTTCTTTCTCATAGGTCACCTTTCTTTCTTGAACCTCTGTGTTTAGTGGGAACTCAGAGAACACCCTCCATCTCAATGTAGGGTCTATGGGCAGAGAATCTGGACCCCCCCCCCATAGTTCTTATATCTGGGAAGTTTTCTTCTCCCCTTGCTCAGGGTTTGAAGGAGACTCTAACGTAGCTCAGATTTGCAGACAGTTCCTGGAACAGGCTGTAATGAGCAAAAGGGATATCAGGGAGCCCATCGTAGAGGGGGTCCACCCTTAGCCCCACTAGCCCCTGTATACGATGCCTAGTCTCTACTCCAGGAGAAGGCACACTGCTCTGTGACAGCTCCCCTTTGGCCTACACCAGTCCCTTATACAAAAACCTGAAGCACATAAACCTATGACCCAGAGAGACGTAGCTCTGCCCATGAGCCAGGATAACTTGGGGTCCTGATGAGCGGATGGAGCTCCTGCCCTTCACTTAGCAAGGACAACTGGCAGTACTCACCTGTACCAGAGCAGCCTCTGTCCAGGACAGAATCGTGAGACAAAAACACTCTGAGCAACTTGGTTCTCACATGCCCCACAAATACTCGAGACTTCCTCGGGCCTGCGTGGTGTGAGGTCGGGTCAGCAGCTGGATGGGCCGTCTGTGGCTGGACTTGACATACCTTGGGAGGAGGTCTGTAGCCATTTGAACATCAGATTCATCTCTTCCTCTAGGAGTCCTAGAGAGGACTGTGGAGTCCCTCAGGTCAGCTTCTTGCTCTGTCCCTTAACCCTTCTTAGAGCTTGCTTTGCCTTGCCCTCAGTGGCTCTCGGTCCCTTCAGCTCACCTGCCTGTCCCACTGACTGCCCTTCCCGTGGCTAGTGTCCCTTAGAGCTACATTCCACTGCTGTAGGGAGGCTACGAGTCAGATATGACCTCCATGTTGTGTCTTGGTGCACAGCTGGTGCCTAGCCTAGCAGAGCTTCTTCCACTTACCCTCTCTACACCTAGGAGTCCACTAGAACACCAGTTCCTGACACCAGCAGAGGTGACCTGTTCCTGAGTCCTGTGTGCTCACAAATTGCCAAGTCCTTGAAAGGAATCTGAGGTGCTCCCAACCAGAATTTTATTTTATATTATTTCATTTTATTTGTTTGTTTGTTTTTTTGAGACAGTGTTTCTCTGTATAGCCCTGGCTGTCCGGGGACTCACTCTGTAGGCCAGGCTGGCCTCGAACTCAGAAATCAGCCTGCCTCTGCCTCCCAAGTGCTGGGATTAAAGGCGTGCGCCACCACGGCCTGGCTCTAGAACTAAAATTTTAAGTGTTATTAACTTACTAAACAAAGTAAGCTAATTAGTTAATGTGACCCTGATTAATACTTGATTAATAGGCCTGTGTGACTGAGACTGGTTTGCTTGAAGACTCCTGGAGGCTGTGCTGGCCTCGTCTGAGGGATTGGGCTCCTGGTAGTTCTCAGGTTGGCAAAGTAGGTTGATGGTTTGGGTCTGGGGTCTGCAGCCACCCAAGGCTAACACTGGGTCTCAACAGAAAGATGGGAAGGAGTGGCTTCCCGTGGGCTCCTTTGCTGACACCAGACTCTCTGCTTTTCTCTCCTTCCAGGTGGACTGTCATCTTTGCTCACCAGGTCCCATGAGGACCTGGGCAACATGGTGCCCACTGGCCAGGTGGCAGAAAAGCAGGCATGCGAAGAGCCCAGGCAGGACCCCGAACTTAAGTCCTGGCGGTCCCTAGTGTTCTATCTCTGCTTCTTTGGCTTCATGGCACAGTTGAGGCCTGGGGAGAGCTTCATCACACCCTACCTCCTAGAACGCAACTTCACCAAGAAGCAGGCATGTTGCTGGGCTATGCTATGCGGAGGTTGGGCGAGCAGCAGCATGGGCTGGGGGGGGGATTCTCTTAATTTGATATATGGGCAGCTGAGCCTGGGAGACTGGGTCAGAGGTGGCTTTGGCTCCTCCCTAACCTCCCCATGCTGCACGGAGCCCCCAGAGAGCCTTGGCTCTCTGATTGGTGAACCCAGCCGGATCGTGTGTCACTGGGTACTGTAGAAAGGAAACCTGTGCCTGCTTTGGGCCTGAGGAAGAATGTAACTGAAGGAGTGTTAACTTCTACTACCAGATGGTTCATCTGCCCTCCTGGTGAGAAAGCCCAGGCCCAGCCACGCCACGCCCACCCCACCCCCACCTTGCTTGGCACCTGCCTACTGCCGGGACTTAGCTATTTATGTGAAGAGATTATTGAAGGCATTTTCTTCTTACTCAGCCTTGGGGACAAAGGGTCCTATTGAAAGTCTGCTAATGAGCTTAAATCCAAGCCGACATGGAGATGGTTCTGTTTTTGGTTTTGTTTTTGTTTTTGGACGTGCACCTCATGCCATACAAGACAGGGCTGGACAAAGAAGGAAAGTCCTTTCCAGTAATGTCACAGCTGCCTATGAAGACCCGAGTTCAAGCCTCAGCACTTGCATAAAAAGCTAGCTGTGTGGGGGGAGCGGGAGGCTTGCAGAAGCCTGGGGTTCACACTGTCAGGCCGCCTAGCCATTGAGCCCCAGGTCTCAGTGACAAACCCTGCCTTGAAAACCAAGTAGACAAGCACCCCAAGAACACTCTGACCTCCACACGTGTGCCTATGCTCGGATGCTCTGACATGCACAAACTCACGCACACACACGGATTCCAGAGGTTAAGGCGTTCTGCCAAGCCTTAACTGTCCCTAGGAGACAATGATTGCAGGTAGTGTGTGTGTGTGTTTGTATTTGGTTGGTTTGGGTTTTGGTCAGTCTAGGGAATACTTAACTATAGGGAATTTGTTAGAATCCTTAGGTGTAAAGGTATAGGAATATTCCAGAATACTCTTAAGGGTATGCATGTGTGTCCTGTGTGTGTGTGTGTGTTATGTGTGTGTCTATGTCTGTGTGTGTGTGTTTGTGTGTGTGTGTCTGTATCTGTGTGTGTCTGTATCTTTGTGTGTGTTTGTGTCTGTGTCTGTGTATGTCTGAGTCTCTGTGTGTATCCGTTTGCATGTGTGTGTTTGTGTGTATGTGTGTCTGTCTGTATCTGTGTGTGTTTGTGTGTATGTGTGTCTGTCTGTATCTGTGTGTGTCTGTGTGTGTGTGTATGTGTGGGTCTGTGTGTGTATGTGTGTGTGTGTCTGTGTGTATGTGTGTCTGTCTGTATCTGTGTGTGTGTGTGTGTGTGTGTGTTTGTGTGGGTCTGTGTGTATGTGTGTTTGTGTCTGTGTGCCTGTGTGTCTGTCTGTGTCTGTGGGTGTGCGTTTGTGTTTATGTGTGTATGTGTGTCTGTCTGTCTATATCTGTGTGTCTGTATGTGTGTTTGTGTCTGTGTGTGTCTGAGTCTCTGTGTGTGTGCATGTGCGTGTGTGTCTGTATGTGTGTGTGTGTGTGTGTTTGTGTGTCTGTGTGTCTTGTGTGTGTGTGTGTGTGTTTGTATGTCTGTGTGTCTGTCTCTGTGTGTGTGTGTTTGTGTCTGTGTGTGTGTGTTTGTGTCTGTGTGTGTGTGTGTCTATGTGTGTGTATACCTGGGCACAGCAGATCTTGACTTGGAGTTCCAGTTCCTCTGACCTGATCCGCCTGCTTCATACATAGGCCACTACCCTGGCTGACTTTTGTAGAATAAGGACTCTGTCAGTGACCTGACCTGACCTCTGACGTGGACACTTGAATCCCCTCCATTTCTTTCCCGGATGGGGGGCTCTTGGCAGCCCAGTGCTTTGCTGCTGTCCTTGAGAATGGTCGCCTTTCTTGTTGCTCTAGAAGACAGGCACTGGCCAGGTTAGCCATCCGAGCCTTCTGTCCTGAGTTCATGAAGGGGCGTGTGGTCTGGTCTGCTTGGTTTGTTCCATTTTAGCTGTGACTCTTGGGAACCATGCTGTTTCCTGATGCTCATGCCTCACACCCCCTCAGGTCCTTCCCAACTCTCTTGGACCAGGTCATGCCGTGACTCCTGCATCCCTGCCCTGCTGTGTCAGAGCAGGCCTCCTGTTCTGTTATGAGCTGCCGATCCTGTGCTCATAGCGTTAGCTTGGATGCTGCCCCTTTGCCCTGTGCCCTTCTGCGTTAAATCAGGGCTCAGCTCTGTACTGTACAACCAATTGGGATCCTCCGGTGCCTGTGGCTTGCTGGGCAGTGCTGGACTTAGGTGGTGGGAAGAGAGCTTGCGCCAACCATTTGGCTACCTGACAGCTCCTGCATGTTGCAGAGACCTTTTATAGATGTCTCTTCCCCAGTAGCCTTCCAAGTGGGACCCAAGTTACAACCCAGAGACACCCCTACCCCTCATCTCCACCCCGTCAACTCCTTAATGGAGCCAGAGTGATGTGGAGCAGGCTAGGCGCCTCAGGTTGTTTGCAGCCTGAGTCCTCCTTGGTGTTGAAGATCTCTGGAATGTCTAGGCAGGGGTGAATCATTGTGGGAGGGACCTTGAGTGCTTAGCGCTGGGGGGGGGGGTAACCAGGATTATTTGGGGTGAAACTTGATCTTTGTGGGGCCCAGGATCAGGATCCTCTGATTCTCTGGAGCTTCTCTGTGTGTTGGCACTCCTACTTCCTGAGCCTCAGTCTCCGAGGTCTGATTCAGGAGCAGCCTGAGATAGCCTGTGGTTGACCTGGGGCAGCCTGCACTTGGCCTAGGGAGTGTCAGCAGTCCATCTGGGCTTGGCACATCCTGTGGGCCTGTGTACTGGAGGCTTTCCACGGAGGTCTCTGGCCCGGCCGGGTGCGAGGGTTCAGGCAAAGGGACGAGAGTGTAAGCAGGAAGGGAGAGTCATCTCAGCCTCCGCCGCTGCCGCTGCAGCTGACTCTACCTCAGTCACCTCCCATCTCAGTTGCTCCAGTTGCCCTGCGCTGAGTTGGCCTGGACTGGGCTGGGCTGATGAGCCAGTGAGGAGTGCGGGCGGAGCTTCTGGTGGGCGGAGCTTCTGGTGGTGGTTTTGGGAGAGCAGACCTCTTCCCAAGCAGAGGTGCTACAGCTCTTATTGACAGAAGCTCTCAGAGGACGAAGTAGTTCTCTTTATTCCTTCTGGATAGGATTCTTATATACAGTTTTGGGGTGGGCCGGAGTGTGACAGCAGGTATTTCTCATTGGCTTGGTCTGAGAGCTTGGAGATACCTTATCTGCATGTGGGAGGGCTTGGTGCTGCTCCTATGTGACTGATGGCCACAGACCTCTCTGCAGGGGATTGTGGGAGGCTATGTGACAGGAGCCAGGGGCCCAAGGGGTGTGGCCAAACGCCTACCATCCCTTGCAGGCGACCGTCACCTGCTGGGTCTCCAGGGTTTTAAGCCTGTGCTCGACCAGGGACCAGGCTGCCTCTCACAGCTCACTGCCCCACACGTATCCCTACATACCGACACATGTTCTGTTTGAACTCTTTAATTTTCCATCCATGACGTGGGGCTGGCTATGGCAGCTGCTGGTTTCTTGGGGCAGTGGGTCCTTTCGAGTGAGGTTGGTGGTTGCTCATGGTTGGGCTGAGTTAGCACTAAGTGTGTGAGTCAGTGACTAAGTCGCACTCCCTGGGAGCCCAAGAGGACCCAGCCAGCTCCCGTGTGCACATTAGCTAGATCTAAAACTGACGCCTAAGAGGAGATCCCGGGTGTGTCCTCTCAGGGAGAAAGGTCTGGATGACATTCCGGCTTCACTGGGATATGGGCTCTCCCTACAGAGCATCCATGGGCCTAACGCACCCATCCTGGCCTGCCCACACTTCCTTAGGCAGTAAAGAAGAGTCTGAGGCAATGTCTTCTGATACCCACCCTGCAGCAGATAGCTCCCACCCTACCCTAACCCCCGCATCCTATGCCACAGCAGGACAGGTGAGGGTGGCTACCAGACTCTGGCCTTAATGAAGGCCATGAAGGTTGGATTCTCCAGGGAGCATGCCCAGTTCTGCCTAGTGAGGTGGGGGTGGAGGGATGGCTCCTGGCCTTCCCTCCCTCCTGTGTGTCCTCCCTAGCTGTCTATTGTGCTCCCCGCATGCCCACTTCCATTACCATCCTCCTGTAATAGGGACTGAGGAAACCTGGGTTGGTTTAAAGTGAGTGCAAATCAGAAAGCCTAGGGCAGGACCATCCACCTGTAAATGAATGGTGGCCTCCCCTACAGTTTGACAGCTTCCTGTGAGTCATAGCTAGGGCCTGCAGTTTCTCGGGCTGGAAAAACCATCTTGGTTTCTAGGCTCCCGTAATGTGGTCATCAGGGAGACCGGGGCGAGGTGGACTCTTGCATGTTCACTCTGCAGTGCTCAGGGGAGCAGCCAAGTGTCCTTACTAACCAGTGCCTGCCTGTCCACAGGTGACCAACGAGATTATTCCCATGCTGCCCTACTCCCACCTGGCCGTGCTGGTACCCATCTTCCTGCTCACTGACTACCTGCGGTACAAGCCAGTCCTGGTCCTGCAGTGCCTGAGCTTCATGTGTGTGTGGCTGTTGCTGCTGCTGGGCACGTCTGTGACGCACATGCAACTCATGGAAGTCTTCTACAGCATCACCATGGCGGCACGCATCGCCTACTCCTCCTACATATTCTCCCTGGTGCACCCCTCCCGCTACCAGCGCATGGCCAGCTACTCCCGGGCAGCAGTCCTGCTGGGAGTCTTCATCAGCTCCGTGTTGGGCCAGGTGCTGGTCACCCTAGGACGTATCTCCACCTTTATGCTCAACTGCATCTCCCTGGGCTTCATCCTCTTCAGCCTGGGCCTCTCCCTCTTTCTAAAGCGTCCTAAGCGAAGCCTCTTTTTCAACCGCAGTATACTTGCGCGGGGAGCCTTGCCCTGTGAGCTGGATCAGATGCACCCAGGGCCTGGCCGGCCAGAGACTGGAAAACTAGAGCGCATGCTGGGCACTTGCAGGGACTCCTTCCTGGTGCGCATGCTAAGTGAACTGGTGGAAAATGCCCGGCAACCACAGCTGCGTCTCTGGTGCCTCTGGTGGGTCTTCAACTCTGCAGGCTACTACCTGATCACCTACTATGTGCATGTCCTGTGGAAAAGCATTGACAACCTCAACTACAATGGCGCCGTAGATGCCGCCTCCACACTGCTGAGTATGCACTGGAGGGCCCTTGCCGGTCCCAACTGGACCCCAGTGGGCCTGTAGTCCAGCCCTATCCCTTGCCCTACCTTGCCCCTGCTCCAGAGCCACCCTAACTCAGTCCATCTCTCCCATGGTTCCGCTTGCCCAAGCTCAGCCATGACTGAATGCCTTCTACCTCCAGGCGCCGTCACGTCCTTCTCCGCGGGCTTCGTGAACATCCGCTGGGCTCTGTGGTCAAAGCTGGTCATCGCAAGTGTGATAGCCATCCAGACTGGCCTGGTTTTCTGTATGTTCCAGATCAAGGACATCTGGGTCTGCTATGTGACCTTCGTGCTTTTCCGCGGGGCCTACCAGTTCCTTGTGCCTGTTGCCACGTGAGTGACATGGTATGGGAGGGGCTTCTGGAAAGTTCTGTTGGGGAGCCTAAGGCTATGTGGGCAGTTATGTGGGAGGCCTGACCGGTCTAGACATTTTTGGCTGTGTCCACTACACTGTTTTCCCTGGGCCTCACAACTCCTATCAGGACAGGGCATCCCCTGCCCTCCCAGTTCTCTCCCAACTGCGCCAATCCTTCCTGAACCCCTATAGTGTTGCTGTCCCATAGACCACCTAAAGTTGACCAGTACCCCACCTTCTCCTCACCTTGGAGACCCTCCTTCCATTTTTAACCTGCACCCCCTCCTGCTGCTTTGACCCACTCTGCTCCCTTTTCTGGACTTGACCTCCTTGCTCTACAGCTCCTCTGAACACTACCTCAAAGCTGCCCAGTACTGACAGCAGGCCATCTCTTCCGGATCATACTAGCATGTTGAGACCCCGCCCAGGCTGGGATGGAGGGAGCACACACTATCGTATGAGAGGACACGCTCAGTTCATGCCATGTAGGCCTCAAATATCCTCGCAGAGCTGGGTGTGGTGGTGCACACCTTTAATCCCAGCACTCAGGAGACAGAAGCAGGCAGATCTCTGTGAGTTCCAGACCAGCCAGAGATTCATGGTGGGACCTTGTCTAAAAGAAACCCAAAAGGTACTCATAGACATGTGCTCACAGCAGATGGACAAACAAACACATACACACTCCATCCACTACATGTGCAGTACACAGTCCATGTTTATACTATACATGTACATGGATAAGCATGCCACCATATATAATATATATGTGTGTGTATATGTGTACATATGTGTGTGTATGTGTATATATATACATGTATGTGTATGTATATGTGTACACATACATGTACATATGTATATCTATAAGTTTGTACATATGCATGTTTATATGTGTGTGGAAACATGTATATATGTGTGTATATGTGTATGTATATGTGTGTATATATGCATGTATATGTATATATGTGTGTATATGTGTGTGTATATATGTATATATGTATGTATATCTATATATGTGTGTATTTAGATGCATGTATGTGTATATATGTGTGTGTATATATGTATATCTATATGTGTGTATATATGTGCATGTATATGTATATATGTATATACATATATATGTATGTACACACATATATATACATACATACATGCACATATATATCATAGGTTTTATATACCATATGTACTTAGCATTTTCACTGTGCAGAGCTCACACCACACATAGACACTTGTCTTCTGGTATGTGCCACCTTTTCACCTGCCCACTGTCTACCTCTTCCAGGAAGAGCTTGGCTCCTTCCTACCTCCCAGGGCTTCCTAACCTGCCTTTTTCTCTACTCGGACTGCCTTCTCACATCCGCTGCCCTCCGAGTTGAGAGCACATTCCTATTCCCAGTCAGTCTCTCTAGGCATGTCCTGAACCCCCCACTCCTGCCCTGGGTCAGCTGCTATTGGCTGGTGGGTGTATTATGGGAGGGAGGGGAGAGTAGTGCTGTGCACAGGTGTGCTGGATGGGGGTATGTGGGGGGAATCTTAGAGTTGTGTATCTGTGGCGTATGACTTGATACTTTGCTGTATTCCTGGGTAGATATAGGATTATCCCAGGCTCTGTTTTTGTTTGTTTGCTTTTTGTTTTTGTTTTTTTTATTGTTGTTGTTAATATATTTGTTTAATTAAATGGGATCTCACCATATAGACCAGACTGACCTGAAATCTTCTGCCTCCTGTGCTGTGATTAATGATGTCTGGCTTTCCTCTTACACCTGCTCTGCTCAGCGAGTTTGATCACAGTATTTTTTTTTTAACTCTCCCAGTTTTCAGATTGCGTCTTCCATGTCTAAAGAGCTCTGTGCGCTGGTCTTTGGGATCAACACATTCCTTGCCACTGCACTTAAGACCTCTATCACGCTTGTGGTCTCCGACAAGCGGGGTCTGGGTCTCCAAGTCCGTGAGCAGGTAAGCCCCAACATCAGTCCCACGTCTTTGGGGGAGGGAAGCCCATCATGTGGTCTCGGTGGGGCCTCCTGGTGTGGTTCATTGTCAGGGGACACAGACCACAGATCCGTTGTCCCCAGAGTATACAGAGTGTAACCCACATTTGGAGCAGGAAGTAAGACGGTTGGACAGGCTCACATTTCCAGGGGCACTTGATGTGGTGAAGTTAGCCACTTTAAAAAAAAATTATATATTTGGTATTCCATCTGCATATATGCCTGCACTCTAGAAGAGGGCACCAGAGCTCACTGCAGATGGTTTTATTACCACCAAGTGGCTGCCAGGAATTGAACTCGGGACCTTTCGAAGAATAGCCTTCACCTATGAGTCATCTCTCCAACCCCAAAGTTAGCCACTTTTATCTATCCATGTGCCCCTAACCTGCTCCAGTCCAGTTCCAGGTTGGACCTCTGGGACTTGGAACCCCAGGTGACTGGGTCTCCAAGACTGGCTGAGGTATCAGCCATTTCTGAGGAGCCTTCGTCACACCTTGTACGTCCTCACCTGGGCCTGTACCGATGACTTCGCATGGTTACAGCTCCTTAACGTTCATGTCACATCCCTATAGGTGGTCGTCAAAACCTGATGCCCTTCAACCCAGATTAGATGATGCCTGAAGTGTAAATGTCTAGGAGGGAACTAGGCAGAGACCCTAGGTTGGAGCTAGCATCAGATGGCGTTGGCGGCCTACCGGCCGCTCTTGGGATGCCCTCAATTTTCTCACAACAGCCAGAGTTTTTCTTGTATCTTGAGAAAGCCCCTGCCTAGTCTATGATGGGGATGGTACTAGCCAAGCCAGTGTGGCCTTGATAGTCAGCACATGAGGAAGGATGGTAACTAGGCTCCTTAGTGACAGTCCCCAGTCCCACTATGGCTGGGGCGGGTATCCTAGGCAACCTGTGAAAGTCTTTGGTTTCCCTGGGCTGCAGGCCTGCAGGTTGGCGTGTGCCATGGAGGAGCGCTGACCCACCAAGGGTCCAGAGTTAACACAGCCCTGTCATTAAAGCTTGGTATGAAGTGTGGTGGGCCAGTGAGGAAGCAGGGGGAGTGGGTGCTTCCTTCTGCATGCAGGAGTGAACCAGCATCTATCTCACTGGGAACTGGCTGGTAGCATCTGAAGAGATGCATGAAGTGAGGCTTATTTACCATTTATACCTTGACCTTGCCTCCCGCTTGCCAAAGCCCCTCAGTGCACACTCCCTGCAGACTGAACCCAGAACAGTCAAGTCTTGCCTGGCCCATAGAGTAGTAGATCCAGACCGAGCAGGCTACATACATAATTCCTTATTACTGCCCAACGGCTCGTGGGCACACTGGAGCCTAGGGTTGTCTCACAGTTCTGGGTGAGGTGGAGGGTAGGTTGGGTCAGGAAACAACTCACTGGCTTGGAAGGGCCCATGTTCCCCCAAGAAGAGACTGTCTGTCCTCAAAAAGTAGGGGCTCCTAAAGTGAAGGGGGACTGTCCAAAGAAGCCCCAGGAGGAACCTGATTGGTCCCAGCTGTACTGCACTTAACACGTGATTTGTCTTTTAGTCACTGACTTATAAGGACGCTGTGCTCTCTCTGTCTCCCCACTTCTCCCTCCATAGCTGCCTCTTGCTCAGCCTTTGGGAGCCAAATGGGCGGGGCCTGAGAGACTCTTGAGAGACCTGTGCTGTCCTGTGTTGCCAGTGGCCCTGTTCCATTCCAGCTGCCCAGCAAAGACCCTCTTGCTAGTAAGCTTCAGAGGAGTAGGGTAGGAGGCTCAATAAGAAGGGGTCTGGGTCAGCTCATTCCCAAAAGGCTGGCCCCAAGAGAACTTCTCTTCTTCAGGGTGCTTGGTCAGTCCTATTCATTGGCACAGACTATATCTAGGGGCCCCCTGAGGGGCGAGGAGTATTCTCACGTTAACTCCCATTTTGTCCAGTCAAATCTCGAGATGTGTCTTTTTCTCTCTGGCTGGTTTTCTTTCGGGCATTTCGTTTTGTTCATCGTCAAGAGAGATGCAGTCTCCCGCTCTGTCCTCTTATGCCTCAGCCTGAGTTGGGAGACAGGCTAGGGCAGGAGTCAGGGCACTGGGAGCAGAGTCAAAGACCACTGAGAGCCAAGGTGGGACCTCGGGACTGTGGCTGGATTTGCTGGGTTTTTTAAGTTTGGCTTCATTCATGTCCAGTTTAAGAAACCACGCAGAGATTCAGGTTGCCATTTCTTTAGCTCAGTGTCATAATCAGGATGTTGATTTTTCAGTCAGAATCCAGAACATTTCATGCCTTCGGGGACCCTTGGGATCTGTCTTAGTTAAGGTTTCATTGCCATGAACAGACGCCGTGACCAAGGCAACTCTTATAAAGGACAGCATTTCATTGGGGCTGGCTTACAGGTTCAGAGGTTCAGTCCATTATCATCAAGGCAGGAAGTATGGCAGCATCCGGGCAGAGATGGTGCAGAAGGAACTGAGAGTTCTACATCTTCATCCAAAGGCAGCCAGGAGGAGGGTCTCAAATCCCACGCCCACAGTGACATACTTCTTCCAACAAGGCCATATCTACTCCAATAAGGCCACACTGCCTAATAGTGCCACTCCATGGGCCAAGCATCTTCAGATCACCACAGGATCCTTTCATGGACACAGTGACTCCCTTTACCTGTGGTCTGGGAATAGGTGTTCTCCCTGGAGGTGGCTCCATCCTCCTGTGCATGTATGTGCCCTTGGGCTTCTCCTCAGACTGGGGTAGGTGGTGCTGTAGCTAGCTACTGCAGGCTGTCAGTGCGCCTGGGATAGCTCCTGAGCTTCCAAAGTGCTGTGGGCTGTGTTCAGTCCTTGGATCTCACAAGTTCTTCCCTGGAGTCTGTGTGAATGTAGGTTTTATTTCTCCTGGATGGGAGCCCAGAAGTGGAGCTGTAGATTCCCAGTGGGACCGTTGCTGTCCCACGAGCAGGGTATGAGAACCAATTTCCCTAGATCTTCATCAGCGCTTGATACACCTCTTTCCTATTACACGGGTTGTTTTGTGTTTTTTTCCTCTTGGATTCACTTGTGAAACCAGAATTTGGTTTCTGCTACCTGTCTCTTTAGAAGGCAGTAATGGTCTGGTGTTTGGGACTGCAAGGGCATTTTACTTTACAACTTATGTGTAGTGTGGAAACTGTATATCACTGGGGCCTCTTATTGTGGACAGGCCTGTTGCCCTGATGTTTTACCCATATATCTTCAGAATCACATAAGACAGCGTTAATCAAATCCATTTTCACCATCAAACATAACTTAGAAAACACAAGCCAGGCATGCAGTGAATGCCAGCACTCAGGGAGCTAAAACAGGAGGATTGTGAGTTCAAGGCCACCTGAACTACCTAGTGAGCATGTCTCAGGAAACAGAAAAACAGGGAAATCAGGGAGGGGAGGGAGGGTTTGTTTGCTGTGGTCTCCTGATCGATTAATTCCCCTTGTCCCACAAGCCCTCTTGGTTAGCTTCTTTGGTCTAAATGTCTCTTAATTCTTCATCCCTTATTTCTTGCCAACTGTCTCCTCTTTGTATTTCTGGATTATTGTTGCTGCCTGATGACCCATTTCATGGTGGTTGCTCTAAAAAATTTTCTTCATATGATTCCAGTACCTACTGACTGCCTTTGGTGAGGTCATCCTCGGTTTTGATGTAGTGAAGCGGTAGCGAACAGAGGTCAAAGGTCTCCAGGCACTGTGTGCTGAAGCTAAGGGGTGTAAAGCCTTGCCCTCACAGCTCTGGCATTGTAGACTGGCATGCCCTTTGGGTAGAGTAGGAGTTCTAACTCCCGTGGTGGTCCCTTTCAGTGCAGTGAATGCCTCATTACTCCTGTGTGTGTGTGTGTGCGTGTGTGTGTGTGTGTGTGTGTGTGTGTGTGTGTGTGTGTGTGTGGTGAAGGGTAAGAAGCAAGGTCATTGCTTGGCCCCACCCAAAAGGTCCTCCTTTGTGTCTGGTGCAACTGAGGTAGTCAGGTGGTACCTTCCCTCTAGCTGGGCTCCACCTGTGCTGAACTTCCGGCTGCATCCGTCCCAAGACCCATGAAGCAAAAAGAAATACCCTTGTGTTTGCCATACCTTTAATGGATCCTGAGGTCTGGCTGGCTGACACTTCTCTCCACCCTTTTCCCCAGTGGGTGTGGCCCACAGCATCCAGGAGTTTGATTGACACAGGGGAATGGGGAACGGATGTCAATCCTGTCTTCTTGATAACAGAAGTCCCCAATGGCCATTTCTGAGTTTGCTTGAAATGTAATCATTTCCGAAAGGGTCTCAAGGGGCTCCAGGAAGCTCACCTGTCACCATCTGACCCCATTCTAAGTTCTAGGATCTTCTGGAAACAACCAGGTTTCTCTCTGGGAGGGAATGTGTCCGGTCCTTATGGAAGGGGTGTGACCCGTGGCTGCCGGGCCCGTTGGTCACTGCTGTGCGGCGCAGGCCGAGGCTATGCCCAGTCTTGTGACTGTGGCCAGGGCCTAGGAGAAGCCTTGGGACATTGTCCTGGAACCCTCCTGTTGGCCACGGGAATCAATTCCATGAAATTAGACTGACCCTTGAGGACACACAGATGCCAGACACTTGCTGGGTTCTCTGGGGAAGCGATAAGTAGCCTTTTTGTGGTTGACCGTGCTGTGAGAGAGAGAGAAGGGAGGGAGCCAGCCATCTTGAGACCTACCCTGGGGTGGGCAGGCTGGGTGATGGAAAACCTCAGTGGGATTCCCTAGGTAGGGCAAGGGTTGGGGCAGTGAGCAGAAAGCCAGAGGTCACCCAGACCCTCTCTCTTTCAGTTCCGTATCTACTTCGTATACTTCCTGATGCTGTCCGTCACTTGCTTTGCCTGGGCTGGGCTGGACGGCTTGAGGTACTGCCAGCGTGGTCGCCACCAACCCCTGGCCCAGGCCCAGGAGCTGAGTCCCTTGGAGACTTCTGTGCAGGCGATAAGCTTACAGGATGGAGACCTAAGGGGACCGCAGCCCTCAGCGCCACAGCTGCTCTCAGAGGATGGAATGGAGGACAGCAGGGCAGACTTGAGAGTCGAAGCCAAGGCTTGACCTATCTTGACCTTCCTAGCTTCATCCCAATTCAGCGACCGGATTCCTGACTCAGAGGCAGCCCCTCCTGTGTGCACTCCATCCTGAACCAGACGCTACAGACAGTGTTCCCAGTCTGTGTTGCCTTGAGTTCAAGGCTTGTCGGGGGTCCCCCTGTTGCCTTTCAGAAACCCTCAGGTTAGACCACAGAACTCTCCTTAGGGGCCAACTGTCTGAACTGAGGGGCGATAGATAGCTTATCCTCCTGGTAGCTTCTGAGGACCCTAAACCCAGCCTACTTCATGCTTTAGCGATGGTTGGAGCCTGCTACAGACACTCAGGGCAGCTCCCTGGCTTTGTGAACCCCATGCCAGGCCACTGCCAGCCTGGGTGGCTGCCTGTTGCTTGCCAAGAAGAACCTGTGTCGGGGTCAGCTATGCCCACCAGGCCAGTCTGCCCTTAGCTCTGGGAAGCTAAGGACAAATCATGTCTGCCCCCAGGGCTAGTGAGGTAGCCCAGACAACCAGCCAAGGTCCCCTGATCCTGCAGGGTGCCGGTTGCCTGTCCAAGGCTCCTGGCTAAGTGGCCCTGCTTTCACTATCAGAGGTGCTTGTTTGAATGCTTATCTGATTTAAAAAAAAAACAACAACAAAAAAAAAAACGACATTAAAATGGAGAACCACATTGGGCTTTTCTGTCTTAAGAAGCTAAAGTCAGAGGCACTAGGCGTATTCCCATCTGATAAAGTAGCGGCAGACTTCAGCCCAGCCTTCTCCCTTGTCCCTCCCGTCATCCCTAAATGAGTTAATACAGACTTGTCACATTTGGAGCAGCCCAGAGGGGACCGTAGGTGGGCCAGCCTTGATCGGAACCCAGGTCCTCCTAGAGGGGAATGCCTTTAGGGGGTTGCACTGGCTCAGCTCCTGAATATCACCAGAGAGTCAGCTGCGAGGGTCGACTATGTGGCATAAGCATTTTTCCCGACACTTTAAACTGACCCCAGTATGAGGTTTCTCATTCCGTGCTGGCCTAGCCTTGCACATATGGGCTATGGTTGATGTCACCCAGCTAAAGCGAGGATATATACCGGAGGATAGGCCTTTGCTGTCCTTGAGTTGACTCCCAACTCCAGAGCAAGGTCTGACACCTGTAAGTCATACAAGCAATATCCCTCCGGGCTGGCAGGAGTGAGTAACCAGTTCAGCAGAAAGCAAGAGGATTGTGCCTGAGGACCTACCTGAAGGTCCACTTCGGGAAAGGTTGTCCTGGAGACCCTGGGTCGAGAAAGAGGCTGCAAACAGGGCTGGTCTGTCACCTGCTGGTGATTACAGAGGACACTGGGCCTGCAACGTCTACTCTGAAGCCTTGCGGAGGAGGGCTAGCTCCATCCCTTCTAGGTTCGGTGATCTTGTAGGACACCATTGATGGACCTTTACCACAGGCAGAGATGGTGTGTGCCCCCTCCCCCCTGCCTCACCCGCCCATCCTGCAGCCTTCAGTGGCCCCCAGTTTGGTAAGATGGGGACTTGCTGGTACTCAAGCCTCTCCCAGCAAAAGCTCTCCCCAACAGCACCTGTCCACCCTTCCCTGCAGCTCTGCCGCCTACACCTGACAACCTGTACTGGCTGAGGACCTCTCTGCTCCTGGACCCTCTGTCAGCCACCAGCTGTTCTTTAATTGGCTGGAGGCTTTGGACCTGGTCTCTGTTAGGCAAGCACAGGCCCTCAGAGTAGCCACAGCCAGGATATGGTAGCAAATACAAGTGGTGGTCCTGTGGCTGAGTAAATAGATAATGTGTAAATATTGGGAAGTTTCTTTTATCTGCATGAGGGCTTGCTTGCATGTATGTATATGCATCACATGTGTGCCCGGTAACTGTGGGAGCCAGAAAATGGTGTCAGAGCCCGTAAAACTAGAGTTAGAAATGGTCGGTAAGTGGCCAGACTGATGCTGGGAACTGAGCACAGGTCCCCTGCAAGATCACCGAGTACTCTTAATTGATGAGCCATTTCTCGTAGCCCCGTCTACATGATTCTGAAGTCACCACATGTGCACTACTGGATACCAGGTGGAGGGTATGGTTAGCATCCACGCAGTACATTGTGTGCACATGTGTGCCTATGCACCTTTGTATGTAAGCACACCTGCGTATCCCTTTGCATACCTATGCATGCTTCTGTATACCACACATGCACACACGTGTGCGTGCACACACACACACACGAATGGTCCCATGTGCAGTCTATACCCATCCAAACCTGTGGACACACCCACCTGACATGTACACCAGTGTACTCATGCACAGGTGTTTGCCTGTTCGTGTGTGTGCATACAGGCCTGTATCCATGTACACACGACGATATCCATGCTCACCTGTTCTCCCTTAGTAGGACTCCAGTTAGCACGTGCAGGAACGGAAGCTCCCAGGTCTCATCATGGGTGATTCATCCTTTTAGTATCAGGGAAGGCAGCTTATAAACCAAGCGTCTGTATAAAAGGTCATTTTTATTTGGTGCCTCTTTGAAATGGCTTCATATCACACATTGTCACAGAACCAGACCCACTGGATTGTCCCAATCCTTGGACAGCAGAGCCTGAGGCAGGCACAGTGGTTTTGATTAGCCACTTGTGACCCTGAGCACACAAGTCCCTCCATAGGACAAGTGCTTTGTGCGACTGCTGCGAGATTTGGGGACTCAAGCTGATGAGCACAATGTGGCCTTACCCTAGCACTTGGGCTTGGCTGGGGTTGGGTTCTGCTCTGGACAGGATCTCAGGGGGTCACCAGAGAGGCCAGTCTGAGAGACAAACCTGAGGACGGGCCCCATGTCACGTCTGGCCCTCGGAAAAAGGAGCACACAGGCTAAGTCTGGCCACATTCCTGGCCTCTGCCCTTGGTGATGGGACGGGGTCAGATCTGGGGTCACAGTGAGTACTGAGCTTGGAAACCTGCTCTGGTAGGGAGTGGGGGAGACAGGAGCGCTGGTTCCTACTGCTCAAGCATGTGTAGCCCCAGTTACCACCTAGATGAGCAGGTGCCCGCCTGGACAACTGGCACGGCCACTGGGCGGTGAGGGAGGCACCTACACGGCCAGCCCTGTGCTGTCCCCCGCACGTGCATGCGTCTGTGGGTCTTAGGCAGCAACTGTAGGTCGTCAGCCTCCCGCGGGGACCCAGCTACGATCCGACTTCGCCAGGAAGCTCTCTACCAAGCGTGGAGGAAGAAAGGGAACGTGACACAGGCTGGCCAGTTCAAGTGGGGGAGGAAGGGCAGGAAGTCTGTTTTAAAAAAATATACTCTTTGGCTTCCTTTTATTTCTTGAGGATTACATAAGATGGGAACTATGCAGGAGCGTATCCCAGCCAGGCCCTGGGTGCTGGCTAGGTGCCCCCTGCACTGTGTCAAAAGTTCTGCAGCGCCTCTGTCCACCATCCTAGCTGGCAGAGGCCCTATTTGGAGAAAGAGGTCATGACGCTATTCTCGATGCACAGGACGATGTAGCCGTTGTGGCAGCTCGCAGCTTTCTGTTCCAGGAGCCTGCCTGACAGCAGGGAGGACGCCTGACCCGTAGCCCCCGGCGCTTCAGTCCTCCATGTCTCACAGTAACTTTCCATCAGCCTGCGCCCACTGGCGTCTGAGCCGTGCCATACGCTCTTATGCGGCCTGCAAGGTACACACAGACTGTCAGCTACCTGGAGACCACTAAGGCCGAGAAGACAGAGGCCAGCCGCCATCTTTGGGAACAGCAGAGCAGCGAGACCGTAAAAGGCCCCTGTGACCTACAGGACTTAGGGTCCGTCCACCTCTCAGATGTGCAGCCCTGCAGAGGAAGAGGATGTTGGGGGTGCAGCCTGGGCCAGAGGACCACTGAGCTGGGTTTTCCTCCACTGATAACGATAGACCTGGCTTTCTGGAAGCCTCGCTTGACACATGCTAAAAATGAGCTCTAATACCAGGGCTTAGTCATGCAGCTCACGGAGGGGCCTCGTGGGTGTGCCTCTTGGAGAAAGCAGATTGATGGTCAGGGTCCAAGTACTGCACTAGACACGTGTGTCTGGCTCTCCAAATCACCCTTCGGAGAGCAGGGTCATCGAAGCAGGTGTTTCGGGTGCCAGGTACAAAGTCACCTTGCGTATGACACCATTCTAAGGACAGTTCAGCTGTGGGTCAACAGTTCAGATGCCTTCTGCGACCAAGGGCTATGCTGGGGAGCTGCCTCACAGGATCAGTACTTTTCGGTGGTATTTATTTCCATGGCTGAGCAGGATAGCTAAGTAGTCACAGGTGATGATGTAATCTGCTATGGCTTTGAGGGTCCCCACAACCTCATTGCTTAAACCCACCCTGATGGCCCATTCCCATGTTCTAGGTTCCGTAATTTTATGTACAGACTTGTGTCAGTCTAGAAGATTGAGGTCTGGGTCACATCTCCTAATGCTGAGGGAACCTACCAGGCTGGGTGTCTCAGGACATCTCTGCCGTCAAAAGAAAAGATGCGGGCCCCAGGTTGCAGTTGACCCTGGGAGCCGGAAAACAGGGTGTCCCAGCTGGGAGATAGCACCTCATCCTACAGGAGACGAAAGCAGGGACTTCAGTTACCCATTGCATCAGGTCAGAGGAATGACCATCCGGAAGACCACAAGAGACCAAGGAACACATGGGGCTGAGGCATAGAGAGCCCCTTCTTCAAGGCAGGGTCTATCACAGTGAATAAAACCCACAGCTACCCTCCCAAGCCGGAGACTGTGGGATCTGTAAGTCCACATCATGGGCCCTGAGAATCCCAGCTCTCATTATAGGGAAGACCCAGGAATAAAGTCACATGATGGGTCCCGTGGCAGCGGGGTCAGGCTAGGTGGCACATAGAAATGACTCCATGTCACTTTGGGCTATGTGGTCAGCAGCATTGGAACCACTAGAAAGGACCATGGAGAGGAGTCAGGGCTCTGGGAGGATCCGGTATCCGAGGGGCTTTTCGGAATATTGGGGAATGGTAAGCCCTGCTATGAATTCATACCTGAGACCAAGGCCTGGGTAAAAATGGAGACAGACTTTTGGTCTCCCAAGAACCTTCAGGACAGATGCCACCTACCTTCAGGTTGACGATGGGCACAGACCCTCGGTCAGCACGGCGTACGATGCTGTAGAGGTCCTGCAGCCGAGAGGACAGGAAGGCCCGGAAAGTGCCAGACAGCCCCACGGCTCGGGCTTGCTGGAAGCACTGGAAATCTGCCCCACGGATACCACGCATGCCTCCAGACAGAGGGGTGTTCAGTGCCACCAGGTGGAGCTGCCGGAAAGGTCACGTATGGGTCACGTCACAAGCAGTATCACACGTAACCCTCTAGGTCTGTGGGCTGCATACCCACAGCACGGTGCACTCAGGCAGAGCCCACGGAGGGACGAGACCAGTCACTTCAGCGACGACCTTCAAGCAACCCTCTCCTGGCCCCCCTCAGCTAGAGCAGCAGAGGCAAGTCTGGGGATCTGAGTGATCCCAGCAGACCCCCAAGATAGCCCCCGATACCCCTTTTTCTGTGAGCATGGACAGGGACCAGCTCAGTCTGTTCCACCCTGGCTGTAGGGTAACTGGCCGTCCCTGGCTGCCCCACCCTCTGCAGAACAGAGGCACAGCAAGTGCATAGCCCTCTGCCCTTTTTTTCTGCCATATTAAAGACTAGTAGAGATTGGCTCCTAAGTGCTTGTTTTCATTGATAACCACTAAGTCGCCAGAAAAAAGGCAAATCGCTGGCCTAAATGATGAATAGCCCATGTAGGTCAGAAACCTACCCAGAGATTCCCTATCCAAAGTACTCCCCCTGGCAGCTCTGGGGCGATTTCCCTCTATCCTGCTCGGACCGGGGCTGGACAGACAGACACACAACCCTCAATCCTGGACACTCACCACGGGCTGAAAGTCCTGGTGAGTATGAGCAGGTGAGAGGGTGGGGCGGGCAGGCGGCGGGTGCACATAAGAACCGTGGTGGTGTGGAACTCCGGGGTAAGGCTGGCGGTCTGGGAGTCGTGGTGGGTTGGCCAAGATGTCATCTGCTCGCCAGGGTCGTGCCGTGGAATAGGAGTGCTCCCTCCGGGTATATGGGCTGCCCTCATGAAGCTGTACCAATGGCGGCTGCAAGGCAGCTACCTCATTGCCCTAAGGATGGACACACAATGCCTGGAATAGCTCTTCGCCTGGGATATCCCCCTCCTCCGTCTATTCTGTGCTCTTAGGCGGGACGGGGCTGGGCCTGAGGTGGTTAGAGGGAAGCTGTACCCTGAGCTCTGGAGTACAGACTTGAGCCAGGTAGGAGCCTGGAAGACAGTTCTGTCTCCCCACAGCCTCCACAGGGTTCTTGGGTGCTGGTCAAGCTAAGGCCCCACATTGTATTAGTCAGCTGTCACATGTCATTTGAGCTCACTGAGAGAGGCTGGCTCTGGAGTTGTCCACTACCCCCTATCTCACAGGCAAGCATATTTATCTCAAAGTACCCTCCAAGGTCTGTGATGGTTTTTCTATGTTTGACCCAGGGAGTGGTATTACTGGAGTAGGTGTGGTCTTGTGGGAGGATGTGTCACTGTGGGTGTGGGCATTAAGACCCTCGTCCTAGCTGCCTTTAGAACAAGATGTAAAACCCTCAGGTCCTCCTGCATCATGCCTGCCTGGATGCTGCCATGCTCCCACCTTGATGATGATGGACTGAACCTCTGAACCTGTAAGCCAGCCGCAATTAAATGTTGTCCTTTATAAGAACCGGCTTGGTCATGGTATCTGTTCACAGCAGTAAAACCCTAAGACAAAGGTCCCTTGTCTAGAGATGGCCCCACTCACTGTGGTGTGAAGGAAAGAGACTACCAAAACAGGCCAAGAGCAAAACACGGTGCTTCCTAGACTTTCAGTAACAATGCGGATCCAGAGGCATCGACTCAAGTCCTGACCTTCCTGTGCTCCAAGGCTACCTTCTAACAGATGAACGGAGGGAAAAGGCTCCTTACCGTCCCATGCGGGAGGGCTGTCCGGGCCTCCAGCTGAAAGGCAACAGCAGGGGTTATTCTAGCATGCTTCAGGGTTCTTCCCACATTCTTCCCACAGCCCCTCCCTCTGGAAGAGGCCTGTCCAAATAGGGAGGTGACTGCGCCCCACACTCTTTGGCTCCAAGTGAACAGTGGGTACTGGTTAGACCTAGAATTGATATCACAGACTCTTCTAGGCCAGATGGAAGGGCTGGTAGTCAGGAAAGAACTGCAGGACGGGACTGGCAGGCCCATAGGCCCAGAAACCAAACGCTGGTACCCAACAGTTCATTCATCTTGAGTCATCCTACCAGTACTGAAGATACTCATCACAGTGGTATTTATTATTGTATGTATGTATGTATGTATGTGTGTGTGTGTATGTGTGTATCTATGTATGTGTATTTATGTATATATATATATATATATATGCATGCTCACACATGCATGAATGAATATATATGTGCACATGGTATGGTGTGCGTGCGGAGATGTTAGAAGACAACTTTGCAGAGTTGGTTCTCTCCTTCCAATTTTTTTGAGTTCTGGAAAGCAAACTCATGATGACAAGTTTGTATGGCACATGCCACCTGGCCATCCCCACCGTGGTGTTTATATAGCGTAGCACTGGGACATATAGCATAGGTAGCCTACGTGCATCTTGAGGCCAACAAGGCACTAAGATGGGCCCTAATTCTTCAACTCACTATATCCCCTTACAGGATAGCTTAAGGACATCGGCCATGAGCCACCTGGGGGCTTGTGTTAGGACCCTACCTCATGTTATATTGCTGTAAGTGAAGTCTGATCTCTCCCCACCAGGGCTAAATGTTTGATCCCTGGGACCATTTGGCTTCTTGACAGCAGAGGCAACCCTGAGCCCAAGTAAACCCAGTCCTCCCTTAAGGAGCCTCATGCTGGGTCTTTGGTCTCAGCAATAATTATCAAATAAATAATAAAATGTTCATTTACTCCTTACCCTAAAAGTGCAGAGGAACCCGCTTCCTAATTTTGCAAGTTTTTACTCTTTAAAAGATTTAAAGAAATCCTTCCATCCTTGCTGTGGATATTAGAGGGAAGAGGGTCCCCCGAGAACTCACCAGCACCTTCCGGAAGCCATTTCTAACTCGTACGTAGAGCTCTTCCCTCTCGGCCACAAAGATGAGCCAACCCTCAGGCACCTCACGTATCTTGTCCAGCATGGTCTGGTATGTGGCCCAGATCCTTACCTGCTGGAATCCCAACCCAAGTCCAATATGAGTCCCACTGCCCAAAGCACCCAGAACTCCCAGGATTTGGGAGACCAGAAGGTGACTCTGGGTAGAAAGGTAGGTACCTTTCTTCGTCAGGCTGTTCCCAAGTAAGAGGAGTGAAGGTTATAGAGATAAGCACCTTGGGAACTCCAGGGTCCCACAGACACCGATCTCTGCACCCAGCGGACTATGGTGAAGACTTCCTGACATGCCATCTGCCTCTCCACCCCTACTCCAGATTGTCAGACCTCGGCCAACTGGACACTTACCCCGGCAGAGGCACCCATGGCTCCTGGGGGACCTGGGGGGCCAGGTGGGCCTGGAGGACCAGGAACACTGACCGCTACAAGAGAAATCGAGCTGCGAACTCCTGACCACATGGGCAGTCCTCAGGGACCCAGACTCACTCCCCTCGCTCTTACTTACTCTGTCTATGAGGGCCAGGGAAGGAGGGGGGTCCTGGAGGGCCTGGGGGGCCTGGGGGGCCCTGGCGCCCCTCATAGCCAATGCCAGGAGGTCCCTGAGGACCAGGAGGGCCAGGTGGACCCCGAATGCTCTCTCCCTTTGGACCCTAGGAACAACAAAAAGAAGTCCTTCATTGTACCCTGCATGCACTAGGCTGGGACCATATCTGCTCATAACCCCAGAGATGGAAGTAACCTTTGAGACCTGTACAGCCCTGACTACCACAGGGGCCCCTTTTCATGACAGATGTGATGTCCCGCCCTTGGGGTCTGCTCAATGCTGCTCTAAGCTAGGGATGGCAGCGAAAGAAAAGCCATGAGATACACATGAGGCTAGCCTGCCCATGTGCCCACCCAGCCTCATGCCCACAGAGAAGCTAATAATGTGGGGTCTTGGGCAGCTGAGTTTGGTATACAACCAAGCATGATGTGTCTCTTGACTGTGCCCAAGTCCACAGTGTGTGGACATCTACAGGAGGCCTGGGGTGGGGGTGGGAGGGTGGAAGGGGGAGCGGGGCATGCACTCAGGCTTACCGGAATTCCAGGGTATCCAGGGGGACCGGGTGGTCCAGGTACACTTGAGCTGAAGAATCCACCACCAGGAGCCCCAGGTTCTCCCCTCTCTCCTTTCTGTCCAGCATCCCCTCGGTCTCCCTTGTCTCCCTAAAATGGTCATCAGAGCCAGATGAGGATTACAAGTTGGCATGGACCCCGTGAGTCATGGGCACTTCCTTGGTCCTTAGAGCTCCCCCCCCCATCCCATTTCCTGCTACATCAGCTCTGCCCCCACTGACAAGGCATGATGGTGAGTGTTCAGATGGCAGGACACTACCGAAAGGCCACTGTTCCTCACGGGTGAAGGGAGAAAGTGGCTTCTTGGCTCAATGTCATTAGATACTTGTCAACAGGGACAAAGGCACCTTCCTGGACACCAGCCTCCCAATCAAGACATCCAAGTCCCTCCCACCCCCCTACCCCACCCCCCAACTTGACCAACAACCCCACCTACCTTCATTTCAGCTTCCAGGTGGAATAGGTCAATGGGGAACTGCCCTGCAGGGGAGAGAAGGTAGGTTAGGATCGTCCTGAGATGACAGATGACGGTACTAACTATACAGTCTGTACCCCCTCCCCCACCTCGCCCGCCTTCCTTGATTTGTGTAAGGACTGCACATTTTCTTAAATTTACTCCCTGTTGGTTGGTTGGTTGGTTTATTTATTTATTATGTTTTTGGTCATTTTGTTTTGCTTTGTTTCAGAGTTGCATTTGTAAATGCTCATGACTGGCCATAGGCTTTTCTGATCGCTCTCCATCTAGGGGCCTGGAGAGATGTGCTCCCTCATTCTGACAGTCACCCACAGATCCTCATGGGGGGTGTGCATTAAAGACCTGCTGTGTAAACTGGCTTCTTTCCCCTAGGCCCCTTGCTTCAGGAAGCCTGGTCCTGTCCCCTCAGGCATAAGGTCTCAGCAGGGCCCAGGGCTCCTCCTCTGGGCCATTTCCTGTTTGTTGACTCTTGTCTACAGAGGTGGGAAGCTGTTTTAACATCTTCGGGAGAAGTAACTTGATCTTTCTTGGTCTTTGTTACTTCATACATAAATAAAACATGACTTCATTTATTTCTGTCTCTAGAACACCTTCTTGTTCTCATCAAATGTGGTGTTTGGTGTCTCTAGTACCTTGGGCGGAAAGCGTGGAAACATTCCATTTAAGGCCTGTAAATTCTGGGAACAAAGTGGTTAACTCTCTCTTTCAGGGATAGCAAGCTCGGGTCACCCTTGCCTGTTTTTGCCTTCTTCCGGAGTCCTTGCCTTGTGGAATTACTGTCTTGGAGGCCTCTTGCCGCTATATAAGATAGTCCTGAGCAGCGTTTTATAACCCCCATGCCATCGGAGGTCACTAGCAGGACCTAAGCTCCAGCCCCTATCCTAGGACCTCTGTAGAGCTAGGTCACGGTCTACGGGACCCTGTGACCTATGAAGTGTCACACTGACCCAGCCAGGTCTCACCAGCATCCCCAGCCCAGACGACTTAGGGATCTTTTGTTTCTCCTTTGACTTGCAAGCTACCTGGACCAGTCCTCCAAGGCAGACGCTCACTCACCACGGGTTCTTATTCTACATTCAAAGACTCCCTCCCTGCTAAACCTGAATGAAGAACCTGCTTTTGCCTGCAGGGACCAGTCCTTGTGGTTGGGCTGTGGCCAGAGATGATGCCAATAGGCATTGGTGGCCGCTGGACCCTTCTGTCTCGAGGTTCAATTTCTCAGATAACAGCTGTGATGGTTTGTGTATGCTTGGCCCAGGGAGTGGCACTACTAGGAAGTGTGGCCTTGGTGGAGTAGGTGTGGCACTGTGGGTGTGGGCTTTAAGACCCTCATCCTAGCTGCCTGGAAGCCAGTCTTCCCACTAGCAGCCTTCAGATGAAGATGTAGAACTCTCAGCTCCTCCTGCACCATGCCTGCCTGGATGCTGACATGTTCCTGCCTTGATGATACTAGACTGAACCTCTGAACCTTTAAGCCAGCCCCAATTAAATGTTGTCCTTATAATAGTCACCTTGGTGACTGTTCACAACAGTAAAACTCTAACTAAGACAACGGCCTTTTTTTCTTTTTTCTTGTCCATTTTCCTCTGTATCCCCAGGCTCTGCTATTGTAGTGAGTGAGTCCAGTTCCTGGATTGTCCTGGCAGATTGACTTTGAGCAAGATGAGCACTTTTCTATTCCCAGTCATATTTCCCAAAATGCACTTGGTCACAGATGCTTTTGTCTGTGGCACACCTTGCTGGCCATCGCTAGCTCCCTTCTTCCAGGACAGTTCCCTCCATCTCCACCTTCTAGCTTGCCCATCCTAAGGGAGGGGTCTCCATATGTCTCTCTGGGCATCCGGTCCACTCCCGCCCTGGCTACCAACAGAAGCGTCCATGCTTAGTCACTGAAAACCTGAGTTTACATCTGTTCTGTCTTCTATTTCCTCTGTTGTCCCCGTTCTGTGTTTCTTCTCCCTTGTCTTGATTTACATCAAGCTTTCTTCTGTATTCTTGTCGTTTATCTTTCGTCAGGCATCCAGCTGCACATTCCAGGTTCATCTGCACCCTTGACCCCAGCTAAACATCAGAGATGCTCCAGAGAGTCTGGGCCTATGGCGGTGCAGCCTGGATTCTTCCCACTGCATCCGGTCAGCTGGTTCCCACCTCCTGGCCCTTTCTGGGACTGCTTGTCTCTCCCCAGAGGCTTGCACTGCGCACCAGGCTGTTGGATGCTCAGGCTACCCTCTTTGGACAGAGTCATACTGTGGAATTCTGCGTGAATTCTGATGTGGAACATCAGAGCCCCGTGCCCCCACGCCCCTCTGATGTTCTGAAGCACTCAGGGTCTTCTGCTTTTACTCACGTCTTTCTCCAGTTTTCTTGGGCATCTTTTGACTGTGAGAAGCACGGCAAATCTTTTCTTAGCTTTGCAAACTGAGCCATTTTGCCCTCGAATGCCATTTCTCTTGGATTCTCCAGTGACGAGTGTGCCAGACGATTGTTGTGTGTCCTTCCCTGGGGAGCGTCTCTCTTTCTGGTTTTTCCACTGGCTAGGCGCTGAGCTGGCCTCTCACAGCTAACCCTCGCTGTCTCGAGGGGTCATGTCCCTCAGTACTCTGAACTCTCGCAACCCAAGACTTACCCAGATGCCCCTCTTCTCTGAGATGATTCTCTTTCCTTTTAGGTCTGGGACATGGTACTCTCTCTAAGTCTTGATCCCAGCCTGGTAACTATGTCCCCGGAGGCCTAGGTACCAGGTTTTCTCTATCTCTGCCTGGTTCTTTGTTCAAGTGCCCATGTCTTCCTTATGATGCCACACATCGTAGGTGCTGTTGGTGGGCAGAACTTGACGTTCGAGCTTGGTTTTGCTTTGCTTTGGCAAAATCCCACTAGCACAGGCATGCTAACGCTTTTGTGGGGTGAGGGGATGGCCTCCGCTTTTGTTCGTTTGGTTGGTTAGTTTGGTTTTTAAGATACAGTATCTCTGTGTAGCCCTGGCAGTCCTGGAACTCCCTCTGTAGACTAGGCTGGCCTCGAACTCTGATACTCCTGCCTCTGCCTCCCAAGGACTGGGATTAAAGGTATGCGCCACCCACACCCAGCTAAGGCTTCTCAACTCTTTCCCTGCTTTCCTAGATCGTCTTGGCGGAGGTCAGTCAGACCAACATGGGTGCTGCCGGGGAACGCTCACTGCTCACTGGGAAGAGCAGCCCTGCTTGTACCTATCAGTGAGCGGGGTGACAGGAACATCCCACTGAGCTGCTCTTCCCAGCTTGCCCACCCCCCCAGACCCTAGCCCCAAGCTGAAAGGCTGACTGGGGTTCCTAAATCCAGCTCGAATCAAGACTTGGTAAGCTGAGAAAGTGCTGTGTCCCTCCAGAGGGTTGGACAGCAACCAGAGTATAGTGGTTGTCTAGCACCCCAAGGACTCTGGTCCCCAGCTCTGGAGCTGGCTATACCCAACAACCCACTGCGTGGACAGTGCAGAACATGCTCACCTGGTGGTCCGGGTGGGCCCACCTCTCCTTTGTCACCCTTTGGTCCTGAAGGCCCTGGCACACCTGGAGGGAGAAACCCCAAAGCTATCAGGGAAAGTCCCTCCCACCAATGTCCCTAGGCCTCGCTATTGTGTGCGCATGGCCAGCCTCAACCAGAAAGGCTGTGGATGGATGGGAGTGGAGATTAGAAATCAGGAGGAGCAACGGTGTGTGTGAGGTGGAGGGGAACAAAGCTATATGTTGGGGGAGAGGAAGCCACTGCCCTTTACCCCTACTGATAGGTGAGACTGTTCCTGCACCCAGGCCGAGAAATCTTGGGTGGTCACCCCCAGCATCAGCATCCCTGGACAGTCCTCACACCAGATGTGTGTGCTATTAGAAGTAGGATATGGGGGCTGGAGAGATGGCTCAGTGGTTAAGAACACTGACTGCTCTTCCAGAGGTCCTGAGTTCAATTCCCAGCAACCACATGGTGGCTCACAACCATCTGTAATGAGATCTGATGCCCTCTTCGGGTGTGTCTGGGGAGGTCAGTGGTGTGCTCATATACATAAAATAAATAAATTAATCTTTTTTAAAAAAAAAAAAAAGAAGAAGCAGGCTGCAGGCAAGGCACGGCCTAGCTAAGAGGTAACTCAGGAACAGGATACTCAGAGGTAGCAGAGTCAAGTCCCACAACTTCCTTTTTCCTAATCAGTTTGACGTTACTATCCTGCTGCCGTGTCCTATCACCCCAAACCTCGAAATGCACTGTGAGCCCCGAAGCCCTCACCTTGCTGTCCTGGTAGTCCAGGTCGGCCAGACTCCACAAATGCCTACAAAAGACCAAGTGAGTTATGGGAGAAGGGGAAGTGTGGGTGGAGGGTCAGCGTTCTAGAAAACAAAACGACCAGAGTCCCCAAGGCAAGAAGTCCCAGGACCCCTCCCCAGAGCCAAGTCAGCACCCTTTCCATAGGAACTCTGAAGTAAGGGCAGGGTCTAGATCAAGAATCCTAGGAGCTGGAGAGATGGCTCAGCGGTTAAGAGCACCGACTGATTGTTCTTCCAGAGGTCCTGAGTTCAATTCCCAGCAACCACATGGTAGCTCGCAGCGATCCCTAATGAGATCTGGTGGCTCTTCTAGCATGCAGGCATACATGCAGATAGAACACTGTATATATGATAGATAGATAGATAGATAGATAGATAGATAGATAGACAGACAGACAGACAGACAGACAGACAGATATAGAGATGATGGATGGATGAATGAATAGATAGACAGACAGACAGACAGACAGAATCCTAGTCATGGTGACTCGCTCTCACAAGTCACTTCTTCCCTTGCCAAGTTTAGTAAAACTGGGGCACCCCCAGCACCTGGATCCAGGACCTGGGTCCTTCCAGTTTGAGACTGTCTCCAAGCCCCAGAGTTAAGATCCCCTCCTGTGTGGGATCACTCACTACTCACCCACTGGGTCCAGGTGTAGCCTACCCAACAGACCCATCCCAGACCCGATTCCAAGGCCAGCAACTGGTGAGAAGCTGGTATAGAATGAGTCTCTGGCCACTTACATTGCTGTCATAGATGGGCATCCCGGGAGGACCTGGGGGGCCTGGAGGGCCAGGGGGGCCAGGCATTCCCTGTGGAGGGACAGAAAGCTCTGGTTAAAGTCATAGCTAAGCCATCAGTGTAGGCTAGGGGAGCAGACATGGGCTGAAAAGCAGTTGAATCAGAAAGCTGAATGAGTTTGAGGATGTCACACGAGCTGTGGATAACCAAAGTACTGCTTCTCCTGAGATTGCTAGCTGTAAACTCAGAGCTAGCTCACTCAAGAAGGGTTCGACTTGAATAAGTGAAATTTTATTCTTACTTATTCAAAGTAAGGAATATAGCCCAAACTCCCAACAGTCTCACACTACCCTCTGTGAAGAATGTAAGCCCTGAGAACCCAGGTAAGGCATGACCAGGGCTTCTTCATCCCAGAAGGGCACCCTGCATTGTCTGCCTTCCCCAGGACAGCTGTGAACATCTGTGTACTTGCTGGTACTTCAGACTGAGGGATACACTCCCCGTGAGGAACAGTATTCAACCTGATTTTAAAAATCATAACTGATAGGCTGGAGCGGGGGCTCAGCGGTTAAGAGCACCATCTGCTCTCCCAGAGGTTCTGAGTTCAATTCCCAGCAACCACATGGCGGCTCACAACCATCTGTAATGAGATCTGATGCCCTCTCCTGGTGTGTCTGAAGACAGCTGCAGTGTACTCGCTTACATAAATAAATCTTTAAAAAGAAATCATAACTGACGATAAAATCCACGGGGCAGTCTTTTTCATTGGGATGGATGTGACTGCACCAGTCACAGACCTGCCGCTCTGCAAACTCTGCAGTTTGCCCTTGATTTTTGCATGCTGTTGGTAGGTAGGAGTCCACAGAGAAGGCAGCTGACAAGAAACCCACAGCAGCAACGACCAATCAGGAGTGCGAACTCTCTGAAGCACTTATATCTGGGTTTTCCATGACCATCTCTGCTCTGGGCAAAGCAGGTGGGAGGGAGGAGCCACAGGCCGGGCGCAATCACTCTGGGGAAGTCCCTGAGTCTCTGGGTGGCTGCGTCCAGTAGAAAGGCAAGAGATGCCGTGAAACAAAAAGTCCTAAAGTCCCTGAGGCAGCAGACGTTTTAAAAGGTATAAAGCTATGTTGATGGATCCAGAAAAGGGATGTCGGAAGGCTCCATCCTATGGGCCTCTCTTCTGGTATAGGAATGTGCAGATATGTTTGTGCATGTGTAGTTGTGAATGTATCCACATAGTATTCATGCAAAGTGTGCCTGTCAGGACCAACATGTCTGGTTAACATCACTAGATACCTGAAACAGCTCAGCTATGGGGCCCTGATAGCCATACTCGTTCCCCGGTGTTCCAAGCCGCCACCCACTCACCATTCCAGGACACTCACCCTCATGCCGAACGCAAGGCTGGCATCTCCAGGCTCCCCTTTCTCTCCCTTTAAGCCATTCGTTCCGGGACGACCCTGGGCAAGACAGAGTAGCAGACCTTCTGGGACACTGGACAACGTGTGCACAGTCCCATCCTTCCCACGGTCAAGGCTTCACAGTCCAGCCTCAATCTAGCTCTTGCCCAGAAGCTAGAAGAGGCAGGATACTGACTAGAAGGGCCCAGGTCAGAGCCCCCACTTTGCCCAGGGCCTCCTATTGGGTGTCAGATGAGGTGTTCTCTTAGCCAAGTACACCTCTGTTACATATTAAGACATTGGCCGTATAGGTATGATAGATGTATCAGGGGGACGGACAGGAGGGGCAGCTGTCTGTTTTCTCCAAGGCCTCTGTAGTCCCACTTGCTCTCCAACCACTAGGTCCCACTTGTAAAGCCATCAAATCCTCACCGGCCATCCAGGGAAGCCAATTTCACCCTTATGCCCAGGTCGTCCATAAGGACCCTACAGAGAAAAAAAAACAATGAGTTGAGGAATGGGCAGAGCCTCCTAGTGAGGAGGGAAGGGCCACCCTAGGAAAGGACCAGGACTGCCATCTTTGAGGAACCGCCTGTTGCCATCGGGTGCAACCCACCCCATGTTTTTCAATGCTGCAATTGATACAAACCCTGGGCCATGAACTCAGTGTCACAAGAAGGGCACTACTCACCGGGGGTCCTCGAAAGCCTGGTTCTCCCTGAACAGAGAACCAGAGATGCAATTAGATAGCTGTGGTTAACCTTGCCCAGTGCCTCCCAGAGTCCTTGCTACACCCATGAAGATGTGCTAGGCTGACAACCAAGGCTGATAACCACGCCAGCGGGACAGGACGGACATCAGCATTAGGGACTAGGTCCGGCTTAAGGCACAGATAGATGGTCCCTGAGTCCCCGAGGGTGGGTTCAACTTACAAAGCATATAGCTAAAGTCACCCAGGTCTTATTCAGCTTTAGAGCCTCGGAGAGCAGAGGGTTCTCTGGGCCTGGGGAATCTAGTATTATTAGATCACCTTCTAACAGCCTTGTAGGCCAGTGAGAATCTATTCTTCAGAGGCACCAAGGCTTTACAAAGCCCTTTCCCCAGTTCCTTCTTGGAAGGCCTGCATGGGCAGGAACCCCAAATACAGTATGAGGAACAGGTCCTAGCCAGCCAAGCACCGTCTCATGCTCAGGTCCACAGGAAGGGGGAGGTCTAGATCCCTGTCACCCAGGGTAGATGGATGCCTTGGTCCCCTTCGTCTCCCATAGAAAAAGGCCCGGTAGAAGACGGAGCACACTGGAACGTGGTCAGTATCACTAACCTTCCTATAGGTGATGTCATCCAACAGTACCAAGGGATGACGCATGCCACTGGCAGGTTTGGGAACCGAGAGCATACCCAAAGGGCAAAGGAAGGGTAGATTCGGGCTGTAGAAAGCTTGGGACGCCCGTTCAGGAGCGGTCTGAATGTGTCATGATCTTGTCTCTCTACTGGAAGACCCCCCTACACACACACACACACACACACACACACACACACACACACACACACACACGCTTTCTTCACAGTTTTAGGGAACCCCAAACTCATTCTCACCTTGGCTCCCTTCTGGGCGTGACCCAGGGCTCTGCCATCAGAGCTAAAGATAGTGCCTGGCTCTCCCTTCTCTCCCTGGAATGGCAAGGCAGGAAAGACAGATCAAGGATCAGCCACTGGGCCTCAGATACTCCCCAAACAGAAGCAGCAAGGGCCTAGTATGGGGAGTTTATGGCCAGAGCCCTCTGGGTTAGAGTAACAGATATGGCCTATCCCAGTATCCACAGGCCCCAGCCTGTCAAGAGTTGTCATCTGGGTAGATAAGATAGAATATCTTGCTTGTAGCAGGTCTGTGCAGCAACAAGGCTGCACCCTGGTTCCTAAGAAATAAGCAGAAGGCACCTCCCCACCCCAGCCCCTTACCTTGGGCCCTGGGAGACCCTGCTCGCCTTTGGAACCCAGGTCACCCTTCGGTCCAGCAGGTCCCTGTAGTGACGATTGGAATGAGGATCCGTGACCCAATGTTCCTTAGTCCCCGGAACTCCCATATCCCATGCCCTGTGTTTGCTCCCTGGTCCTGTGCCAGCCCTTCAGAATCCTTAACAATTGCAGGTGGAAAAGACACCACGCTATGCCTTCCTGATAGCATCATGACCTCAAGGACAGTGACTGTCCCCACCCAACCTTACAGCGCTCTCCTGTGTACATCTAGAGCATAGCCCACGCCCACCCCCAGTGCCAGGGGATAGCTGAACAAGCCTGCACCTCGGAAGCAGAGCTACTTACAGGAAAGCCTGCGTACCCTGGCTTGCCCTGTGGAAAGACGGTCACCATGAGTTTGGGGGACACACCGCTCTCCCTGGTGTTCTCACCCAGTACCCCCTAGACCCACTCTGTGGACTCTCTTACAAGCAAGATGGTACTTACCTCAGGTCCTGGCGTGCTCAGTACAGCTCTCTGTCCCCAAGTCACCAGGAAACACAAATTAGAGGGGAAGAAAAGAAAGCCGCCTTTGAGTTGAAAGTCACCTGGTGTCACATTAGCCACAAGCTCAGCAAAGCTAGCCCGAAGTGGAAGTCAGAAGAAAACTGTATTTTTAGCGGTACGCCTGGGTTCTCTCTGCAGGTGCCCAGCTGACAGCTGACCCATTTCATGAAGGGTCCCCCTTCCTAGCTTGGGGTCCGCTCTCCAGTCCTGTCTCATATAGCGCCTCCTGCATATTGTCTAGTTCATCATGTGGAGGCAGCTCCACCTACTGGAGGCCTTCTATGCCTCACTGTCCTGTCAATGCCCCCTGAATAAAGCTTCAAGCTTTTGATCTACCGGAGCCCTAGACCTTGTCCCTGTCCCGCCCCCCCCCCCCCCCTGCAGGGCCACCCTGGAAGCAAGAGGCCTGGGCCAGGCTCTCTCATGATCACTCACAGCCTTGATTCCAGGACTATATTGTGCCCATGTCAGAACTGAGGGACCAGAGATTCCAGAAGGTGAAGTAACCAGTGGGGATCACAGCTGATAACTACAGCTGGGACTTGGGCCTAGTTAGCAGCCCAACCATGCTCTGCCTCTGTCTCCGTCTCTGGGAAGCCTCTCCCCTACATTCATCTCCCACCCTAGAGACTCAGGCTTCTCCCTGCAGAGGAGTGAGCTTGGACAGCAGCTTGGCTCCTGGCTTCTGTGGTGGGGCTGTGAGGGACCCATTCACTCTGGGGCTAGGCCCATTGAATATGTTGCTTCCGCCACCACAAAAGAGCAATGGTATAGCCTTTATAGCCAAGAAAGCCTTAGAAGCTTTGGCAAGGAGAGAACTTGTAGCCAACACAGCCTTTTCCTGAGGAGCCAGGGTCTCTTATATCCTTTCGGTGAGGCAGTTAGACCATCTGTAAGCAGAACCTAGACTGAGGGATGAACCCTGCAGCACTCCAGTGTACTTACATCCTCATTTGACACATAGATCACAGGCCCTGGAGGTCCTGGGGGACCAGGGAGGCCTGGCTGGCCCACTCCATCTTTTCCTGGGTTTCCCTGGAAGAGAATGGCAGAGAGGTGAACTTTCTGGTTACTGACCCCAGAGCCTACCCATAGTCCGGGTGCTAGGTTTGTAGACAGTAGCTGAGAGCTATTCCTGCTGATGTAAGAAGGTCTCTGCTCAATTCTGTGATATCACATGGGCAGCCAGGTGGTTTGGACCTGAGGCTAGGGCATGATGGGATTTCCCCACTCTGAGGTCTGAGCAGCTCAACTCATTGTCCTTTGTGTATAGCTATAAGAAGACACTCACCTTTTCTCCCTGGATCCCTTTCTCTCCTTTTTGCCCCTGCAGAGACAGAAAATGAGTCACTGTAGACAGAATCAGGAGTCCCTTCAGGGACCGACCTACCTAAGCCTGAGTTCCAATGCAGACATGGACTCTGTGTTTCCTAAAACCTTGGAGACTAGAGATAGATACCCAAACCCCTGACCAGACTTGGCTCCACAAGGCAGTGTAGCAGGTGGGGGACACAGATCCAGGATACCCCAAGGCACACCTTGGATGCCAGTGCTCTTCCCGAGGACAGCTTTTCTATGCCCCCTTACTCACCGGAGGTCCAGCTACACCTTCTCTTCCTGGGGGACCAGGGATGCCCTGGGCTCCGTCTGCTCCAGCTTCTCCCTGGGACAGACAAACAGAAGATCCGGAGTCAGCCCTACAGCCAGGCAGCAGAGACTCCTAGAGAGGAGGCCACAGCCACCATGGATGGGCACGGCCATCGCCTAGGCTTCTGCTGGCTACTGGCTCAAGTCGTGGAGGGTTACACAGTTTTCCCTTGAGCAATGAGGAAGACGAGGTAAAGGGAAGGGGGAGGGGAAGAAGATCATTTCCCCTTAATTGATACATGGATCTGTGGGTGCGCCCTATGGCAAGGACTTAACCAGGGTATGGCCTATGGGGCATGATTTCTGGTCTCTTCAGCCCCCCTCCCCCATACCCAGGGGACAGTGTACCCGACCCTGGGTGAAGTACCTACCTTGGCTCCAGGTGACCCTGTCACTCCAGGATCCCCCTAAGTGGACAAAGGGTTCCATAAACTTGGGGTATCAGCTGGCCCACCCACAAACCAAGATACATTCTCCTCTGTTAACCACTCAGGATTCTCGGCCCTAGCACTTGGGATCTCCTCCCAAGGGTCCTAGAATCCTGGGTGACTAAGCTGGGATTTTGAGGTCTTATACTGGTGAAAGGTATGAAATATATCCCAGCATCATGGCAGTCGGATAGTTCTGGATATCGTAAAAGCAGGAAGCAGGTCTTATCATCTCCACTATTAGAAACAAGGCCTCTGAAGAAAATTCATTTAAAAAAAAAATCTACAACAGGCCCATCTAAAATTCCAGCCTTTGGGAATGTCCATCCCATGTTTTGTAAATCATAGAAAAACATTCTAAAAGGAGTCCGGGTAGCAGCGGAGGTCAGTTGGGACACCCTGGTGGGGACTATTCTGGTGTCCCCTGCCCTGGGGAGCCTGACTCAAGCCTACGAGAAGGTAGGGGCTACGGAGCCAAGTCTGCTGTCCCCAAGGATGACAAGGGAAGCTGAGAACCAAACTCTTGGATCCTCCGGAACACACCACCCTACTGTCCCTGAAGTTGAGAACATGGTGGAGCTTGGGGGTATCCCTGGGCTCTTCAAAATTCTATCATGCTTCAGACATATGAAGCCAGGAATCTCAATTTGTGGGGGATTTTGGAAAGATAGAGTATGACCCCACTAACGCTCAATGCATAGGAAGGGGCATGTGGCTATTTTTTTTTCTATGAAGCCATCTGCTGTATTTTGCAAACGTCCATGCTAAAGTCCCAGAACATTAATCGGCTAGGCAGATCTCCAAGAAAGGCCTCCCCAGCTCACCTTGAGTCCTGGCAACCCCGGAGGTCCCTGTCAGAGTACAGAAGAAAAATGTTAGTGACCAGATCTGCTTTATCAGTCCTCAGTTGATTAGCCCTTTCCAAACCTCATCCCTCTAGTGAAAACCAGGTGCATGGTACCCAAAAGCTCTCAGCTCAGCCTTCTATTGTAAAAGCTATCTCCAGGGGCAACTGAACAGTAACAGAGTATCCAGCCAAAAGATACAAGAGGATTCTTTCTGTTGTCCTTACACCCCGTCCACATTTGCAATTGTTTTACAGTAAAAGGATATACTGAAAAAAGTTACAAAGAATAGCAACGGCAACAATAATTACTTTAAACTATTGTCACAATAGTAGTGGCCCTGGACACTGGAGGTCACCCTGGTGTCCTCCAAGGCAAAGGCATACTGTGGCTCCTAAGGAAAGGGCAGCAGCCTCAGGGAGGAGTGGTATCCTGAATGGGGCCATCGAGTATGTACATGCCTGCACTCAAGTGCCTTGATGTCCCCATCTCTTGGGGACTTCTTTGCTGATCTATTCCAAACTATATATAGGTCAACAGAGAAATAGGAGCCCCCTACCCTGTCCCCCAAACTCCAGTTACTCTGGCCAAATATCTGCCATTTTCTCAAACGGCAGGCATGGAGGGAATCAGGTAGGGAAAGGTCTATCTATCGGACACCCTCTCTCCCTTACTGGCAAAAGTTTGGGATCAGGTCTTTCCCAGGTGGAGGGTACTGTGGTTCATATCCCTGAGCTGCTTGCTGGGGACTTCTTGCCCTACATGAGGCTACACCAAGGACACCCCTGACCTGTGACCCTCCTCCTGCCTTGGCTCATGGGCAGTACCTGCAGCCCATCGGAGCTTCGGGTTCTTGACCAGAGGGGTATTCCAGAGCCTTCCATGTCATCCTGAAGGGAACATAAAAGGGATGCTTAGTTTCTGACCCTTATTAAGGAGGAGACTTCCCTGAGGCCAGGAAGGTGAGGGGGTAGGAGTGGGGAGAACTGTGGATAGCTGACAGAGAGCTTGGGTTATATGTGTGGTAATCAAACCCTGGTGGGAAGGCATCCTACGCAATCCCAGGGCTCTGGTTTGTGTGTGTGCAAGAGAAAAGTGTACCTGGGTCTATAAGCAGGTTTTCAGCAGCTAAGGAGGGAGGTATGGAGGGGCTAGGAACAGTAGCCACAGACATTGGGCATAATGTCTGTGCCCAATCTGGGTACACTAAGGCCAAGCCAACACTGGGCCAACCCATCCAGGCATTCAGGGCTCAGAGGTGGGGACCCAAAGACAGGGACAGAAGAAACCCACATGGTGACAAGGGCTGGGCCCTGCCTAGAGAGCTGTGAGCTTCCTTGGAGTCAACAGTAACCCAGACTCACGAATCCAGCAGCAAATCCCGGTCCTGGTGGCCCCGGAGGCCCTGGAGGTCCTGGGGGTCCAACTGGCCCAGGGGGTCCAGCCAAGCCAGACTTTCCAGGCATACCGATGGGCCCAAGGTCTCCTTTGCTCCCCTGCACAGACAGAAGGACAAGGTCACCAATCTTGGCCCTGGGCTTGAGCAAAACTGCAGGCAACCCCAGCGAATGCGTACTTCCTTATGACACTTGTCGAAAATCTGAAGACCCAGATTTAAAAAAAAAAAAAAAAATCACATTCCTCAAGGGCATACTGACAAATCCTTGATTTAAAACAATGGGGCCAAGTGACATTCACAGGTGCACAAGCCTGACACTGTGGCTTTGGCCATAACCCAAGATTCACAAAAGCAGGCAATATGCTATGGCCTGCTACCTTGGGTCCTGGCTGCCTGACCGTAGAGACAGGGATAGCAAGAAGCAGGTAAGGAAGACAGACAGGCCATTGGAAGGGACAGGAAGAGAAGGCCTCAGGGTGGGTCTGCATGGGATCCCGTGGCCACAAGTGATTTGGGTAACATAGTCACAGGTATTCCTCTGACTTTGAGTCTGACAAACGTGAGGAGGAGAAGCAGGCACAGATGATTAGGGCTCGTCAGGGAGTCCGAGGGACCAGATCAAGGAAGCAGACAGAGGTGGGAACTTGGAGCTCAGGTCGGGAGGCCCTCCTCTAGAAGGCTCTGCTCCAAGCAAGTTAGCCCTGAAGTTGGACCCGGTGGGCCAGTATGCTCCAGGATCCCTTGATGAACTAAACATAGGAGAAATGCCCTGAGCCAAGGCAGACACAAACTTTCCTATAAAAGGTCTAGCTGGGTTCAAAGACAGCCTGGGCTACATGAGATGCTACCTCTACTAACAAGTTCCTTTGTGTGTTACGAGGATGTACACAGCCATGTGGGTGTGGCGTCTCCAGCTGCAGAGGGTGGAGGTGTACTAGGGGTGTACTAGGGGTGGACCTAGTACAGCTGTCTTTAACCTCAGTAAAACGCTTGTCTTATTAACTTATCCTTGAAGACCCTCCGCACGTATAGACCCAAGTGCATGTATATATGGACAGACCAGACCACCTGAGGGTAGACACCAGTGTAGGGGCAGATACACAGGTATGGTATAAAGAAAGAAGTGTGTGTGTGTCCATTTACACACTCGGCCCCATCAGCCCATCTCTCTCTTTAATCTCCTGACATGTTTGTCTACCCTCTGATACCCAGGTTCTCTTCTCCTCCACTGGATTTTCCTCTCATCCTCAACTCTCTGAGTACAAGCCAGGATGCCTATCAGAACACGAGCGGACCAGGATGGCATTCCCTGTACAGACATGGGTAAGGATGCTGGGAGTACCACTGGGGCACTAATCTGAAGCAGGCAACTCTGATTCTGAGGTACCTGACTGAGGTACCCCAGGAGTTCCCAGGGAGAATTCCCTTATACCTGCCTATTGGGAGCTCATTTCCAAACCTGACATCCCTGGTTCCATTGCATTAGCAGAATAGAACAAAGTAGAATACCTCTCCCTCTGTCTGTCTGTCTGTCTGTCTTCCTTCTCCCCTTCCCTCCTTGTTTGTCTATCTCTCTATGTCTGTCTGTCTCTCTATGTCTGTCTGTCTCTCTATGTCTCTCTGTCTCTCTCTGTGTCTCTGTCTCTGTCTCTCTCTCTCTCTCTCTCTCTCTCTCTCTCACACACACACACACACACACACACACACACAAAAACCAAAACACTGGTAGAGCTGGTGTCATAATCAACACCAAAAACTACATCTGCTGACTAGATAACCCCTGCATCCTGCTGGGATCCGTTTACTAAGCAGGTAGGCCCAGCCCTACCAGAAAGAAAACTGGCTTGTTACATACCTTGGGTCCTGGGATGCCCACATCGCCCTATGGGGGAAAAGGAGAAAATTACAATAAAATCAGACATGTGTGTAGCAATTAGAGAAAAATCACATCTACTACCCGTAGTATACAATGTATCAGACTAATAGTAAATGTAATATACTATTATGCTGATTCTAGTCGTTTCTGGGCCTGTTTCTGCCCTCCTCCCTTGTCAGGGATGGAACCCCTGGGGAGCTCAGCAGGAGGAGAGCCACCAAAGCACAAAGCCAGAGCACCTCAGCACACCATCCCCAGGAATGCATCTCAGACTTCCGGACCACTGACCCTTTCAGCTTAGCTGAAAACAAACGCTGTGTATAGTTCATTGTAAACAGCAGTCGGTTCTCAATCAATGAGGTCAAATGACCTTTTCATAGGGGTCGCCGAAGACCACGGGGAAAACAGAGATACTTAATACTTACATTATAATTCATAACAGTAGCAAAATTATAGTTATGAAGTAGCAACAGTAACTTTATGGTTGGGGTTACCACAGCAGATGGAACTGTAATAAAGGGGCGCAGCATTTGGAAGGTTGAGATCCACTGATTTTAAAGGATCTTCAGTTACACAGCACTGGGTGGGGGCTGGGGGTGGGGGGAGAATCTTCTCATCCAATCCCAGGAAGTTCTGGGAGCAGCCCTCCATGTAGGCGCCTCACAACCGGCCTCCCTCCCTCAGCAGTATGAGACCACAGGAGATCATGGTTAGCAGAGGCTGGCCTGTCTCTGAAGACTTCTATCCATGTAACTAAACTGAAACCCGAAGTAACAACCCTTTGTGATCCAATGAAGGGCTGCCAGTCCTACAGTGGTAAGAAACACATACGGAGACCCTGACTTTAAGCTGAGTCCCGCTGGCACAGATACCAAGAATCTTCCTACATTGAGGATGCAGGCTATGTCCATTGCCTCACCCTACGGCAGGCACCCTCCACAGACTCCCAAGCATGCAGCGTCTACCACCCTGTGGCTACAGGCATGTGCCAAGTGACATCCACCTGTAGGGGTTGACTTACAACATTGCCTTTCTGGCCAGCCGCTCCTGGTGGGCCCTCTTTGCCTGGAGGACCTGGAGGTCCCTGGGGGGGGAGGGGGGAGGCAGAGAAACAACGAGATGAGTTGGACAGGATCCATAAAGAGCAGGTAACCACTGGCAACCAAACTTCCTAAGAGTCAGGATATAAACTATTCCCTCACAAGGTGCATGCAAGGTTCAGAAGGCACCGCCGCAGGACAGAGATCATTTGTGTGGGCTCTTTCTTTGGACCTGCTGATTAACTGGGGAAACTAAGGTGGAAGGTTCGAATCCACCCAGCCCCTAGTGGCTAAATGTGTGGCTCAGAGTCAGCTAGTGGGTCAACATCCCCAGAACCACCCCAGGGTAGCCTACCATCCCCACCCCACCCCCTCCTTAGAATAACCCAAAATGTGAACCGCCTCCACCTTGCAAAGGGGCATGCGAGTCTTAAGGTAGATCCAGCAGGAAACCTCACATGATCACACCCCACATTCCTAGTCAAGAGGGTGCTTTGGGGCAGGGAAGGGAGCAGAACTTACCGGGGGACCAGGAAAACCCGGGGGTCCTTCCTTCCCAGGCACACCAGGAAGGCCTGCAGGTCCCGGTGCATAGGAACCGTTGACCCCAAAGCGGCCTGGCTCACCAGGTAGTCCTGGGACACCAGGGGGTCCTGGGGGGCCAGGGAAACCTCGTGGACCCTGGACATGAGAGAGGCGGTCCATCATAGAATGCATGGCCCGGCTGGGCAACGATCACATCCCCAGCTAGTCTTGTCCCACCCCCAAGGGTCCCCAGTGACATCTCAGACATCACACTCTACAGGTGCCCAGGGACAGTGGGGCGTAGCCACTTACTCTGAGGCTTTCTAGGTCTCCGCTGAAACCAGATCCCTCCATGTCAATGAAGGTCTGAGGGGAGGGCAAGAGAAGACATCACAGGACACTGTCCTGAGTACCAGGAAGTACTACCCAGCTGTCCCCTAACCAGTCAAAGGTGTCTGAGATGGGACGTGGGACATCATTTGCCCCACAGCCTGGCCATCATCCCAAGCACATAGCAGGAGCCCATTCTCTTGGACCAACACTATCAGGAAGAATCGGTTCCTTAGGCTGAGTACCGGGACCTGGCGTGGAGGAGGCCAAGGGTGGAACTTACTAGCTTGTCCTGTCTGAAGGAGGGTCCCGGCGGTCCTGGTGGCCCTGGAGGTCCTCGAGGCCCAATACCAGGATCTCCCTGGAACAAAAGACAGACCAGTCACGCTGAGAATGCACTGTCCCCACTTTCAGTCAGGAGCTGAGATGGGAAAGAGGCCACACCCTTGACTGCACACACGTACCTTCTCGCCCTTAGGGCCCACATCTCCTGGGGTCCCTGGAAAGCCTTGAGGTCCAGTGTCACCCTAAAAGACAAGGGTAGGGGCTAGACAGAGAGAAGCATCTCTCTCCCTTCACATGATAATTCTTGAGTCCCAAATACTCCTCATTACAGAGCAGGGGGCGGATGGGAGCCAAGACCTTCAGGAGACCATGGAGGCCCGATAAGTCAGGAGGGGGCCTTGCCACTCAAGGGACATCAGAGAAAAAGCCAGGGTTTAAAAGGGATACCAGTGGCTATGGTAAGTACCCACTGAGTCTTATCACAGCGCCTGTGCAATTGCATGGGCTCTCTTCAGAGACATCCACTTAGTTGGTAAGTCCACTGTATATGTGTGTGTTTGTGTGTGTTTGTGTGTGTGTGTGTGGGGGGGTATATGTTTATGTGCAAACTCAATGGACACTTTGGGCTCGGGGACACCTCCAGGTATGACTGAGTTCGCTTGGGTTGGGTGCTTTCTCGGCCCTGACTGTCTATCAGGTACAAAGAACTCCCTGTGACCACTCTTGCAGCATGAAGGACCCTATCTGCTCAGCACTGCGCGCGCGCACACACACACAAACATACACACACACACCCTTGCACACTGGCTTCCTGGTTCTTTGTGGTGCTCCCTCCCCTCTGAGGATCTGTGAACACCACCTCGTGGTTCCAGAAGTCTCAAGGGCATGGAAATGCACAGGCTTAACTCCCTTTAGCCACCTGGAGTTAGACACAAAGTGCAGCCCAAAGGAAGCTGCCTTTCTGTGGCCTCTCTGGGAAACCATCGCCCTGTGCCGTAGGCAGACAGTTCGCGGATCCTGTGTAAACATCATACAATGTCTGGTGCAGAGAAAAAGCAGAGGACGTACCGGTCTCCCGTCTTCGCCAGGGTCACCCTGTAAAATGCAAGAGTAGCCGTTATTAATGGAAACAATCCTGCTGCAACTCCCTAAGACTAGACACAGAAACACCCGCTCTCCCGCTCCTGCGGTGTAAAGCTGAGAACCTGGACAGCCGTGTGCTCCTGATGGCGTAATGGTTACACTGCGTTTAAAGTTTAGACTCACCAAACTTGAGAGTCCAGGAAGCACAAAATGCCTCTAATGTATAAGTCCCTAACAGTTCACTTCCTGCCCCCACCCCGACCTTGACGTTGAAGTATATTCTTTTTGTTCATTTTTTGAGACAGGTTTTCTTTGTGTAGCCCTGGCTGTTTTGGAACTAGCTCTGTAGACCAGGCTGGCCTCAAACTCACAGAGATGTGCCTGCCTCTACCTCCGGAGTGCTGAGATTAAAGGCACATTATCAGCACCACCGGGCTAAAGACTATTCTTACATGATTGATTCTTGTAAAATTTGCTGTTCTAGTAAGATAATGGATGATAAAAAAGGTTTGCTGCTATTTCTGACTTTGTAATCAAACTCACTTACTCTAATCAATGTCTAGGACAGTATGGTCATGGTAAATCTCTGAGCGACCCCAGACCCACAACAGACAGCACTTCTACAATAGAGCGTATATCCAGGGCTGCCTTGGGCATGCCTGGCCTCCATCCCTCCAATGTCCTTCTAGTTCCCGAACGTATCAGGAGGCAGGACAGAGTCCTGTGACCCAAGGATGTTATTGCCATGATCCCAACCAACTCCCCCACCAGCCTCAGTCAGAGACCTCAGCTCTGGCCCAGATGACAAGGAGAGGCCAGTACTTACCGGTTCACCATCCCTTCCGGGAATACCATCCTTCCCTGGTGGCCCCTGAGGTCCCGGGGGTCCTTGTGCTCCAGGGACAGGCGGCAAGCCGGGGCTCTGTACCACTGGCCCGGCAGGACCCTGGGGCCCAGCTGGGCCAGGTGGGCCCTGAGCACCTGGTTCTCCCTTTTGTCCTTTCAGACCTCCCTAGGGACAAGAGAGGACATAGGGCCGCTGCAACTGACGTACCAATCCACCCCACACCGCTACTACATTCTCTGGGCATTGAATCTAGGAAAGGACTTCAGTGGAGCATGGAGGGAGGGTTCAAGGCAGGGAGCTGTGCACGGGCAGGGGGTGCAGCAGGCCAGAAGAGGGAGTGTGGGCCTGAGGACTTTGGGGAAAGTCAGTGAGACACATGGAAGGCACTGAGGGTTCCGGGGTGCCCTGAGGTGACCTCACCTTTATCAAGCCACCTCCGGGGTTCTGGACACCCTCATCCCACGCACCACTTGAACCTGTGCCAGGAAGGGTCTCAGCTGGGAAGAGGGAGAGACGGCCCTGTCAAGCTTCCCGCAACCTGAGGCTCTCAGCTTTATTCCCAAGTTCTCTTTTCCCCCTCATCTATAACCCGGGGGACCACGGCTATGGGAATGGCCACTTGTTCTTCCACCCACCACAAGCCTCGAGGACAGGGGCCATGGGCATGGTGAAGGGGTGACAGGAGAGGAAATGGAATCAACACAGACTCACACAGTCATTAAGAGCAAGCACAATTGAAACCCCCTAGAAGATTCCTAGATTGGTTTGAACTGTCCACCATCAAAACCCTCTTCCACCAGCCATGCAATTGGAATAATGGAAAACCAGCAGAAATTCTGAGGGATGGCCCCAGAGGCTCCCCGAGACCCCATCATCCACACTGTGCCTCTGACATATAAAGGCACACACACGTGCACATACACACACACACACACACACAGGCACGTGCGCGCACACACAGAGGCATGCACCCACGTCATTTCCCCTTCTGCAGAACTGTCTGGACATTTGTGGAACTTTTCGAGACCGCTGTCTTGAATTCGGTCCCTCACAAGACAGCCACATTCAGGGAGCCCAACCTTGATAGTGGAGTTTGATTTGATAAATGGCCCACACCCAGTTCTCCCCTGGCTTCCTCTCTGGGAACAGGAACCACGAAGACACCAACCAACCCAGGATCACCTCTTGTATTGGTTTCATGCCGTTCCTATGTGTTCAACCCACGAGTGCTAGCGGAGCCAAAGTTTAGCCCAGTGGGCCTGCTGCCTGGTTTCGGACAGCCTTTAAGCTGAGAATGGCTTTTATAGATATGTACAGACAAGAAACACTTAAAGACTTCAAAGGTCAGAGACAGACAACGCCACAGAGACCTGGGTGACCCCAAGCCCGAAGTGGAAGTCAGCCAACTCTACCAGTCGATTCTTCCCTCAGCCTCTCCTGAATCTTGGGTATCAGCTATAGCTCAGGAGTATAACTGGAACCACATGATAGGTCCTTCAGGCGTGTTTGGGGTACCAACCCCTTGTGATTAATAAGAGGCTTGTGGGGTGACACCTAGAAGTGGTTGCTGATAACTTCTCATCAGTGGCAGACAGTGAAAATAAACCTTGTCAATAAGTCATGGGGACCAAGAAAAGGCTCTAACTCTTGAGCACTATTTAGAAGCATCTAGTGGACCTTGGCCAGAGCACAGAGCCCCCATCTAGGGTTAGAACTGACGCTCACACAGCTCTTCCTGGCTGAGCCCACGGCCTGGCAGGGCTGAGGATCTGCAGCGGCAAATGAGAGTGGCCAAACAGCGTGCTGGGGTTCCTTACTCATTCTCGGGGTTCTGGGGAATAGCGCTCTTAGCCCATGAGGCTGAGATCGTTCTCTGGGGGAGGAGCATGCTGACGGTCTTGCCCACACCCTGTCATAAGCTCATTTCCTTAGTAAGGAGTAAGCCAGACACATGATCAGGATGACCCCAGCCCCCCCCCCCCTCCATCCCCAGCCTCCATCCACCAAACTGCTCCAACTGCAGGAGCCAAGTACCAAGTCCGTCCACCAGAGGGCAGCATGGGCTCTCCCTGCAGTTGCAAGGCTTTCCTAGAACTTGAGGTTTCGCAAACCTGAAAGCAGCGCCTCCAGCGGTTTTTAAAACTATACAAACACTGCTAAGAGAAATCAAACAAGACCCAAACAAAAGGCAATCATGGGTCTCAAGAGTCATTACCAAGACGGCAAGACTGCCAAACCTATCCCCATCCAAACTCCGTCGCTGTGGATTTGTGAGAAGCAACAATTCTCAGTTCAGACCGACCGTGCGAACCCCCTGTAACCGCAGAGCAAAGAGCGGACAGGAGGGCTGAGCTACCTGATGGGGGTGGGGTCAAGACAGGCGGCAGCACCCACGGCTCAGAGAGAAGGAAAGGCAAAGACTCCCAGTTCAGAGAAACAGATGGGAATGGCACAGATGGAAGGGCAAGGAGATCTGCAGCACGGAGCAGAGCCCCGAAATAGACTAGAGTGGGGGAGGGTGACTTTCCACATCTCGGAGTCAGCTCAGCAGGGAAAGGGTTTTTTTTTGGTTTTGGTTTTGTTTTTTGTTTTTTTAAACAGTGACAGAGCCAAATGGGGAAACCGTTTTTGTTTTTTTGTTTTTTTTTTTAAGAATTAAAAATAGGTTTTTGGATCCCCTTGGGCAGAGTCTTAGATGATACCAGGAGTGAGATCTTTGATTTTCTGCAAAAAGTCCGAAAGTTTTTCTTTTCTAAAGATGCTGTTAAGAAAATGAAGCTGGGGACTGGAGAGGTGGCTCAGCGGTTAAGAGCACTGACTGCTCTTCCAGAGGTCCTGAGTTCAAATCCCAGCTACCACACGGTGGCTCACAACCATCCGTAATGAGATCTGATGCCCTCTTCTGGGGTGCCTGAAGACAGCTACAGTGTACTAATAATATATAATAAATAGGCCAGAGCGGGCAGGAAGAAAATGAAGCTGAATGTTGAGGTTCACACCTGTAAGCCTAGAGCCTGAGAATCTGAGACAGGAGGGTCACAGGTTCAAGACAAGCTTGACACATACATTCACACATGGAGGAATCTCTACATAAATATAAAAATTATATCTATATTTAGATTATACATATACATAGCACACACATATACACACACACATACACATCCCCAGAGGGTAGGGTAGGAAGGTATTAAGAAGTGGGGGGTGGGAGAGGGAAGGAGCACAAGGCAGACCACCTCCCATCAATGATACAGTGATGCCTAAAGATCTTCAAAGGTGAGGCGCAGAGACACCCCCACACACACTAGGGTGGGTGACAAACAGACAAACCTCCTAATCAGACAGAAACCCCAGAATAACCTTCTCTGAAACCACCTCAAACTGGACATAGTGCATATGTCCATCGCTAGGTAAATAGGCAAACACATGTGGTCTGTCCACACCATGGCTGACAGGTCAACACCTGACTGGCTATGAAGCAGATGCTTTTTATCAAAGGGACGCGGTGCCAAGCAGGTGCTACTTACTGTGTCCCCATAGTTCCCCCATACAACACATGTGCAGTTCTGGGGAAAGCCTGTGGTGACAGAAGCCAGAGCAGTGGGGTGGGGGTGGGGCTGCCCAGGGAAACCTGGCAGAGTAAGGGTCATGTCCCCGTGTCTTCCCTGGGATCCCAGAACACAGGATGATGGGAGTGAAGGCAGGGCTCACCTCAAGGCCCATGGACCCGCACAGCACAGGTGGGGGTGTAAGACCCCCACCCATGAGCCAGAAAGTCAATACCTCTCAGCCTTGCTTGACTTGCGCATTAACAAAAGGAGGCAGCCATAGCTGGTGACCTGTGGAAATCTAGACCCTGCATCTCTGATCGTTGAGTACTTGAGCCCTGACACCATCAGGGGGAGCCATAGTCTGTTCTCTCTAGTGTGCTGGAAGCCCAAGGGACTCCCAGAGGCCCTTTTCATAGGCCCCACTGTACTGCAGTCCCATAGAGCTGAGAGGTGGAAGGAGACGTTCACTCTGTTACCCAGTGTACTGGCTGGTTTTGTGTGTCAACTTGACCCAGGCTGGAGTTATCACAGAGAAAGGAGCTTCAGTTGGGGAAGTGCCTCCATGAGATCCAGCTGTGGGGCATTTTCTCAATTAGTGATCAAGGGGGGAGGGCCCCTTGTGGGTGGTGCCATCCCTGCACTGGTGGTCTTGGGTTCTATAAGAAAGCAAGCTGAGCAAGCCAGGGGAAGCAAGCCAGTAAGAAACATCCCTCCATGGCCCCTGCATCAGCTCCTGCTTCCTGACCTGCTTGAGTTCCAGTCCTGACCTCCTTTGGTGATGAACAACAGTGTGGAAAGTGTAAGCTGAATAAGCCCTTTCCTCCCCAACTTGCTTCTTGGTCGTGATGTTTGTGCAGGAATAAGAACCCTGACTGAGACAGCCAAAATATGCTGATACCCAGCAACACAGAGACTATTCCAACACACACAATTCACATTTAGCATGTCTCAGGCATCCATCCCTGTCTCCCGCACGTCTCCCAGACAGTGGCTTCCACAGGAGACATGTCCAACCCCATATGCTGACCCATGGCACGGTCTGGACTAAGAACATATTTTCCCCTACATTGTCCCTCCCGTGGATCAGTTCACACTCTCCTAGCAGTTCACACTCTCCTAGCAAATGGATGGCCCTGAACCAGGAGATGGCATCTCAGGGAAGGTTCTTACACATGACAGACAAAGGCAATGCAGGCCAAGATCTCTGACAAAGGATGTGTCACAGCTGTCTGATTCAGAACTCTCCTGGGGCCCAGCCAGGAGCCTGCCTGAACAGGACCTTCTTAGAAGGCAGAAAAACTTCAGATGGGGGACTGTTCTGATTCTGAGAGAGCTCTCATCCAACACACATGCACACACACTACTCACATACACACGCATGCACATATGCATGCATACACGTGCGCACACACAGACACACCCAGTACAACACGAACCCATATACGTGCACATGCATACACACTGTGCACGCACGCGCACACACATGCACACATGCATGCACACATATATACACATACTACACACTACACACACACATAGCATATCTAGAAAAATTTTACCTCCTATAGAATCTACCGTGGCTTCTTCCTCCATTTCTTCTGTTCTAGAATCTTCTGTGGTGCGGCCTCCAGCCAGGGGTGGGGAGGTGACAGGAGGTGGCTGGGGGAGCCCAGGTAATAGAGATGTATCCTGCAAGAGGAGAGCGGGACACCTGGCTCTATTACTCAGCAGTACGGTTATCCCGTGCATGTATGAGCTGGCCATTCTGTCTGACTTTGGGGTTTACGGCTTATGAAATGGAAAGCTCTGCAGTCTTTTCAAGAAGATAAGAACACTATGTGCCGGGCGGTGGTGGCACACGCCTTTAATCCCGGCACTTAGGAGGCAGAGGCAGGTGGATTTCTGAGTTCGAGGCCAGCCTGGTCTACACAGTGAGTTCCAGGATAGCCAGGGCTACAAGGAGAAACCCTGTCTCGAAAAATCAAAAAAAAAAAAAATTTAATTAAATGTATTCAGTTAGAATACATTTCTACAGAGGTATATGCTATAGGTTTTCAATGGCCTGGAGGTTAGTGTCCTATACCTCGGGAGTTCTTAACTGCTGGAGGACCAACGATAAAGAATATCTGCTGGTCTAGTCCAGAGATTTCCTATGGATGGATAGCACCAGGGATGGCTCAGGGGAAGTCCTCTGGTGTCACTGAAGGGTGTATGGAACAGGTGTGTTCTGAGACTTCTCCCTCAGTTCTAGTCTATGCACTGGCCCATCACCGACTTCTTATTGTTCGCACGGAGGAGGCTGGTCTACCCTTCAGACCCTCTGCCATGTACCCAGTTTCAAAAAATACTCAGCCAGGGGCACCTGGTACCCCATATCAACATGGCCTCTATCCCTGACGACTTTTTATCAGTGACTGTGTAGTCTAGATAGATGGGAGTACCCTGGCTGAGGTAGTGCTGTGGGGCCTGGACGAGCCCCGAGACCTCTAAGAGCATGCAACATGGCTGTCCAGAAACTTCCCAACAAGGCCACTTGCCTTATCCTCATGTTAGACACAAACCAGTTATGGTCTCATAGCAGCCAACAGCAGCGACAGAAATGCTAGATCATCTCTGGTGAGAAAGCTCTGTCTTTAGAGCTCGCTCAGGGCAAGAGGCATCAGAGCCAGAGGGGAGTAGATGGCCAACCTCAGACTGGTCCCTGCTGGGTATGCATCTGCATGACAGAGGGACGGCCGGGATATCATATATACCTGTACACACTATGCACAGACTGTGCCCCTCCGCTGGCCAGGGGATGCCCTGGCCACACACAGCAACTCACCTCCCTGTGTGTCGTGCTGCTCTCTTCAAAGCCGCTTCCAAACTCTCCAGATGCCTGCAGGGTGGGACAGAAACGAAGTTAGGACCAGAGACACAATGACAGGGCCATCAACTGGACATCAAACAAGACCCCTGATGGGTCAAAAACAGTCAGACTCGCTGCTCGGGCCAGCCAGAAGGTTGTAGATGAGGACTGTGTATGCCTGTTATGTGACATGGTTGTTCTGTCCTCGGATGCCATCCTCAGGGGATGGGCAGGTGGGTGGGCAGGTAACCTAAGGAGCTAGAGTCCGGGCTGACACTGAAGAAGCAAACTGGAGTGTAGGTGCTTCCAATCATGTCCCCATCCATCACCTGCCTGGACTGGCTACCTTCATGTCCCTTCCCAGCAGCCTCCAAGAGCTCTGGGGAGGCCAAGGATCAGTCTTTCTTCCTACCAAGGTATATAACTTAATATAAACCCAGAGGCCAAATACCACCTGGGCCCATAGAACCTGCAGTGACATCTCAATGTCAAGGTGGCCCTGGGTGGGATGGACACACAGACACCCAGCGTGGGCAGCATGTGCGCATGCTCAGTGGGCGGCACGCTCAGGTGTGAGCATTTCCCATCCACTAGAGATGAGTATTTGGTACCAGATAGAAGCCAATTACATTTCAGATTTCTCTCCTGGAAAAGGTAACACGAAGGAAAGGCAGGCATACTCAGCTGCTCACAGCCAAACACAGCCAGGCTCTGCCCAAGAGAACCAGAGATGGGATGTTGTGGTGTGCCACCTCCCCTGGGACATCTCCCCACCCCCAATCCTATCCTCTGGCAAGAGATGGACGATTTCCTTGGATGTTATGATATTGTGCATACGCATACACACACAGACACCAGGGGCACCCAGAGACGCAATACATCCAGATCACACCGTGTGCACCCCACACCTACGAGACACATAGCACACAGAAAACGAACACACCAGCAACACACGAGGGAGGCATACAGCAACACACAGACGCACACAGCACACACACAAAAGATACTCTGTACACGGAGATAACACACAGCTTATAGATAACAGCAGACACACAAAGACATACATACATACATACATACATACATACATACATAGCACACAGGCAACCAACAGACAAAACCACAGAGACAAAGAGAGCACACACCATACAATAGACACATATACCACATCAGGAGACACACATAGCATACAACAGGCAGACATACCTCCCCCCTCCCATAAACACACATCATACAAAACCAAGTACATATGCACTTTCCATGGGGTGACTCCCCCCATCACACACTGTGTCACTGGGGGCGGGTGCTGGGGGGGATGTGTGTCCAGTCTCTGACATTTACAATTCTCAGGTTTCTGAGATGGAAAGTTAAGGCAGAGGAAGGTATCTGGAGACACAGGTTCCTGAAACCCCACCAGCATCTTCTGACAGCATATTGCTTGAGAACCCTTGCTCACAGTGGGAAGAGCCACCACCACCACCACCACCACAGACACTCACCCGGTCTTCATCATCATCATCTTCATCCAGACAGTGCACGGGACTCACCCGGGGGGTTTTGCGTACCTTCAGCTCTGAGATCATCCCCTAGACAGAAGCAGAAGATCACTAATTTGAAAATGAAATGTCCCTCAATGGATCGGGTGTTTGAACCCTCCACTGCTGGCCGGTAACACTATTTGGGAAGGAAGGTTCTGGAGCCTTTAAGAGGCAGAGCCTCACTGAAGGAACTGGGTTCCTGGGAGACTGCCATGACATGCTAAAGTCCTCCCCTACTTCCTGTCCCCTCTCTGCTTCACTTCGGGACTGCTAAGTGACCAGCCGTCTCATGTCTCCACCAAGCTTTCCCTCCCTGGCCCCCGACTATCTCCTCTCAAACTGCAAACCAAAATAAACACTGGCCTCCCTCCTGTAAGTTATATCTGGTCACAAAAACAGGGAGAGACACTAAGACCCTGCGGCCTCGGGGGAGGGTGCTCACACTGAGCCTCTGACTCATGCTGGCCCCCAGCCTACCCTGAATTCACCAGGGAATCTCCCTTTTGTCAGCAAGACTAAGGAGCAAGCTCTCAACCGGCTTTCAAGTTGTGGCAGTTTCTGGGTCAAGTCGAGGGAGGCCACAAGGAACAGAGACACCCCACGACAAACGTGGCCCCTCCCCTCACACTTGGTGTCTGGATCTCTGGCCCTCGGGCAGGCTCCGGGTCGGGGTGTCGGTCTGATGGGACCCTGAATGCTTCCCAACAGGGTATACTGGAGTTCATGCACACATTCCCTGTGCTTGCATTTTTATGTTGATTGTATCCTGCTACTCACTAATTTCAGTTTATTGAGTAGAGATGGGCGATTCCTCAGTTCCAAAATGACTTACTTAACAATGATCAAAGAGAGGCCTGAGCAGAGGGGCACAGCCTAGCATGAGATGCCGCCCACCTTTGACTTTTCAGTCTGCCTATGTGAACAATACCTTACAGACAGAAAGGGAGGACATGGCGGTCCAAACGGGACTGAAATCTGAATCTCATACGAATTTTCACACATCGCAAAATAACTAAGCCATTTGAAAAATGTAGCCATCATTCTAACTTGGGAGCCTTTGCTATGGGTAGCAGGCGATGGCTGGCCCATGCTTCCGGCCAGGTCTGGGATCCCACATTCAAATGCTTTATGATCCTCCCTCATACCTCCCTGTTTCCCAAGGAACATGTGACAACTAACAGTCCCACCTCTGTCCCCAGCTGGGTCCTGGCCTGTGGCCTCCTCTATCTCTCCTTATCTCAATGTTCAGCTCAGTCTGGCTTTTCTGGGAAATACTCCAACACCACACATGGGGTCAAAGCCACCCTGGGCTAGGTCCACCCCACACCCCATGCCCTACAACTCTTCCCGGTATTGAAGACAGCCAAGCAAAGTCTCTCTGTGTGTGCACATGTATGCATGTCTGCATAACTATCACACATGTGATACTTATGTGTACATACCTAAGTGTACACACCCACATATACACACAGCTTGGCTTACTTATGGTAGGTGAAGGAGCTAGATGACTATGGACCCAGATAAGGGAGAGAGAGGTGGGCTTCAGGAAAGCACTGCACCCCACAAACACTCCGACCTGGTCATTTCCAACCGGAGCAACACCTTCACTAACCATGAGCAAGCATGCTCGCAAAGGGCAATTTCACAGCAGTCAGGTACATACCTGGGAGTCACACCTGCAGCCACCCATCAGGTCCACACTGAAGGTGGTTTGGCTTCAAGTCCTTAGACAGCTACCAACCACCCTGTCAAATTATCTCAGAAGCAGTATGGTGTTGTGGCAGGCCACATTCTCCCCACCTAACTGTGGAATATTCCAGAAGACCCATGGCAAGAATTACCAGTAGGCAAACGATTGACGATCCTGCCCCCATCAGCTAAGTTATATGGAGATGTCCGTTATCCACAGCTCTGTCCCTGTAATTCTACACTGACCCACACCTGGATCCACTCCCCTGAGGTAGCAGGTAGCTGTACTAGTTCTCCAGAGACTCAGGTGCAACCCAAGGACCAATGCTGGACTAGGTGCAGCATTTGGTGACACCTAAGGGAGACAACTACTAGAAGACAGACCTCACGTATCCAGGGGAGCACAGAGACCATTAGTGTCTACTGGGCAATCCCCAGGTATGTGGGAGGGTGGTGGCAATGTAACCCAACAGCAGCAGCAGACTGAGAACTTGTTCTCAGTGACAAATGAGACAGGATATGGGGACTGTCACCTTCCAGGTGCTGCCCTCAGTACCTGGGATACATAGGTAACATAGAGGCCTGACACTAGCGTCCCTTGCTTAAACCAAACTAGTGAGACTACAGGTCTCTCGGCTTGCTCTCTACCCTCACCTACCTATCTCCCCACCCCTCAAGGTCACCACAGTTCAGTGTCCTCAGCACCTGAGAAGGTGAAGAAGAATCTCTACAAACCCCTCAGGCCAACAGAACCCATCTCAGGAAACCCAGGCCCTGGGTCATGGGAGAGGAGTCTCTGGGGGAGGAGCAGCAGAAAGAAAGCCCTGGCCTGTGTCAACCCCATGGGTCTCAGTGGGACACAGAAACAAGGCTTAACCCTTTAGGACCAACCTTGTGATAGTGGGGACTCTGGGACCCCTATCCCATTGCTGTGGTGATCTGAGGTGCAGGAGGCTTCTAGGTTGGAAAAAACAGAACAGATATTTATACCCCCCAAAAGACTAGATGGACAGTATTGGGTCAGCAGATAAAGAATAAACTGGTTGTATCTAATCCAAGGGGATTCTGGGAGATCCAACCAGCCAGCACCAGGAAACCATGTAAGTACACACCATTGTCGGAGAAGAAGCATGTGATTGTACATATGTGTGTGAGTGTGAGTAACACCCATGTCCGGGAGCACAGCACCAGTCAGGCACAGGCCCTAGTGCACAGAGAGCAAGGATTTACAGGTAGGGAGATGCAATATTTCCTGCCAGGCAGCTTCCTGGGTCAACAGAACATCCGGGATCAGAATGGATATCCAAGAAGTCAGGTACCATGGTAACCGTTAAAAGCAGCCAGGATCAGGAGGAATTGGGTTTAAATACTAGAAAACTGTTCCCTAGGGGTAATACTGGCGCCAGGAGCATCTGGGATGATCTTGGCTAACGGACACATGGCATTCTACACAGATGGGCTCAGCGCCACACTTTGCCAAGGCTTTTAGGTGCGCGCATCTGTTAAAGGCCTGAAGAGGGCAGAAAAGACTTGTGTCTGCACTGAGTTCCACTTTGCATCCTGCCCTTGTGACTCTTCCGCTCCCACCGGGAGTCCTCCCAACCTCGAATGGGGGAGACGACAGTTGTACAAAAGCCCTAAGATCCACTGCAAATATTTAATGGACTTGGACCCAAGAGTTATGCAATCTGGACCTTGGAAACTGGGGGAAGGACTGTCAACATGGACAGATGAGTGCCACGTGGAACTCTTCCTACCACGTTGACCCGTGGTGCTTTGGCCATGGGCAAGTGACTAAAACTGGCCAGCATCAGGAGGAGGCACACACTCTGTCAGGGCTCACCTGGACCTGCTATAGCAGGAGCGGTATACCAGTCAGCAGAGGTCAGGGGCTGAAGACATGATGTGGGGCTACTGGCTGGTTTTGTCTCATTTGTATCTGGGTTTCTCCATGGCCTTCAGGGTAGCCTCTCTGCCCTACCCCTTTTCCCCCAGCCTCAGAGTCATCAGGCCTTTTCCTCCCTCCCTTTTTCTACCTCACATGGCCAGCCTAGTTCCTGCAGCCCTGTGACCCAACCATGTCACCTGCTCTGGTGACCGATGCCTCACAGCTCCGGTGGCTCCGGTCACTGCCTTTATATTCGTTCTCCCACACTGCTTTGTGAGCCTCTGGCTTCAGGTCTTCCCTCCCTTGACCAGGTCCCAATAGGCCATTTCATCACAGCCAGCCTCCTTTGGTCTCTTAACTTGCCAAAGAAGGAGATGCTACATGCTGTAGCAATTGTACCCACCATAGGCTACTCCCACTTCAGATGAATGGAAGACATGTTGGCGGAGATTTACAAGAGGGAACACTGAGAGGAGCCAATGGAAATGATGGCTGAGAAGCACCCTGATTCAGGGACCGAAAGGAGACCAAAGAGTGCTCCACTGTCCTCCAGTTATGTTCCTTGAGGAGGAACATAACTGCTGGCGTCAGATTTTGATCCCTGCTGCCTGCTCCTCCCCTCACACGGGCAGGCCTGACATCAAGAACTTGATACCTTGAGGCAACCTCTTGACCCCAGCACAAACATCATTTTTTTATTTTTATTTTTTGAGGGTGGGGGATATTTCAAGACAAGGTTTCTCTTCACAGGCTTGGCTGTCCTGGAACTTGCTCTGTGGACCAGGCTGGCCTTGAACTCAGAGATCTGCCTGTCTGTGTGGTAATTTGAAGATGCTTGGCTCAAGGAGTGGCACTATTAGGAGGTGTGGCCTTGTTGGAGGAAGTGTGTCACTGTGGGTGTGGGCTTTGTAACACTCCTCCTAGCTGCCTGGAAGACAGTCTCCTGGATGCCTCTGGATCAAGATATAGAATACTCAGCTCTTTCTAGATCACCAGGCCTGCCTGGATGCTGCCATGCGAACTGAACCTCTGAACCTGTAAGCCAGCCCCAATCAAATATTGTCCTTTATAAGAGTTGCCTTGGTCATGGTGTCTCTTCAGAGCAATAGAAACCCTAACTAAGAGAGCCTGCCTCTACCTCCTGAGTGCTGGGATTAAAGGTGTGTGCTGCCACTCCCACCCCACTCATTAACTTCCATAGTAGAGCCACGGCTGCACCCTGAGGAAAATTCATAGCCTCAAGAGCTTTTAACACTGAGCTGTATTCTACATGAAGGAAATGAAGGCTGACCATGGGATGCTCACAGATGAACGAGCAACATGGGAAAGCCATGCTTAGCAGGGTCTCTGGAGTCACAGACCCACGGATCAAGGGGTGCTGGAGTTGAAAGAGAACCACAAAAGAAATCTTAAGCCAATGTACTAGCTGGTTTTCTGTGTCAACTTGACTCAGGCTGGAGTTATCACAGAGAAAGGAGCTTCAGTTGGGGAAATGCCTCCATGAGATCCAGCTGTGGGGCATTTTCCCAATTAGTGATCAAGGGGGGAGGGCCCCTTGTGGGTGGTGCAATCCCTAAGCTGGTAGTCTTGGGTTCTATAAGAAAGCAAGCTGAGCAAGCCAGGGGAAGCAAGCCAGTAAGAAACATCCCTCCATGGCTTCTGCATCAGCTCCTGCTTCCTGACCCTCCTTGAGTTCCAGTCCTGACTTCCTTTGTTGATGAACAGCAGTGTGGAAGTGTAAGCTGAATAAACCCTTTCCTCCCCAGCTTGCTTCTTGGTCATGATATTTGTGCAGGAACAGAAACCCTGACTGAGACAGTCAAGAAGATGGGGGAGCTCACAAGACAAAGCAGGGTGGGGTGGGGTTCAATGGGGAGTTCTGGCCCAGCATGTGGGAGGCGCTGGGTTTAACTCTAGCACCCACACAGAAGCAGAGGCATCTCTGGCAAGAGAATAAAGCCAGGAGGAATTTTAACAACAGGACACATAAAATAACAGGCATTACTGTATTAAAACACGGTCCAGTTGGAAGTCATGCTTTAAAGACATGATAGTATAGACTGATGCTCATGATCAAACTCCAAGGGACAGGCAGCACTCTGTGAGGACTGTCACCCAGCAAGGACCAGTTGGTCCTGGGAGGCTGGAGGCACAGCCAGACTCTTCCCGGCAATGTGTGGATGCAGGTGGGACAGAGCATCCTCAGTTGAGATGACTCAGAGGAAGCCTAGCTCCCCATACATCTGGCTCCCAGCTCCCTGACTCCCAAAAGCTCTGGGCTAGCTTCTGTCACGTCGTGAATCACACAGCACAATGACTCGTCCCCAAAGACCTCAGCACCAAGTCTGCAAACATCTTGTGCTAAATCCAACTATCTTCTATTCCCCCTCCAGCACATTTCCCTCTTTCAACTGGCATCAGATTTGAATCTATGCAAAAGATCCTGAGAACTAGCCCACAGGCAGGGTCAGACTGCTGAGGTCATCGGGGGAGGAGCCTATGATCTGCACAGAACCAGCACGGGTCCCTGAACGTACTCGGCCTCCTTCCTCCTAAAGGTTTTTCGTATCGAAGGTTGTGGTGTTTTCCAAACCCAAATTAACCAAAGAAACATATTAAATGCCCCAGTACTATTGTTTATAAGTGCAAAGAAAAAATGGTATAATAATAATGGGAATAAATAATAAATGGGAAATAAAGTGTGTGTATACTCATCCAGGGATCAGTGTCTTTCAAATATAGTCTGTATAAACCAATAAGAAATGGCTGGACTCCAACAACAACAACAAAAAAAAAAAAAAAACAAAATAACGCAACAACAATAACAAAAAAATAATAAAGAGATTTAAAAAAAAAAGGGAAAAGTGTGCATTCACAAACACACCAAGAAATGAAAATGCCCAGATACAGTTTGTCTACATATCCAGCATGTAAGCCTGGCAGGGCCCAGTCAGAGATGAGGTCACCTCACACAGAGGGGGCTGTATCCCTTCATCAGCACCACAGGGTGTGAGGCTCTGCCCCCTGCAGCCTCAGCCTCGGCTGCTGAAGCAGGAGACTCACAGGGCCTGCCATCCCCTCGGGAAATGATGGGGACAGTACAGCACAAATGTCCCACTCTGGAAACGATGACGCTCCTTTCTGGTAATCGTGTCTGAAGATCAGAAAGAAAACACAAAGAGGCCCAGTTTGCTGCCAAAGTCCTGGTAGCTTTTGAACCTCGTGGGTTAAAAGTTCCTGCCGGAGGGCGGAAGGTCATCTTTGAGAGTTGTGGACGTGGGACTTAGCACAACTTACAACAGGAGGGCCTTGTCTGGGTCATAATTGAGTGTCTGTCCCCTGGGAACACGTCCTTCCTTACACACACAGGGACCCCTGTCTGGGTTGGGCAGGGGCGTCCCAGCTGCTGATGGCTGGTGGACTGAATTCAGGAGGCATGAGTCAGTACCCGCTTAGGGTCCCCACGCACTTGTTCCCAGGAGGCTGGGATCCCAGCTGGGATCTCCAGGAGGAGTGCCCTCCTACAAGAAATGAGGACCCAGAAGTGAGGGACTTCTGCAGAACACGTCATAACGTCTTCTAATAGCCACGGCTAAGGTAAGCAGGGCAGTTGTGTGAAGTCCCTGTCCCCGTTACCAGCAGGGAGCTCCCTCAACTGTGTGTGCAGCCAAAGAAAGACCCTACTCTGGCTAGCTTTAAATGAGTCATTTTTCTCGTTGTTGTGTTGAAATAGGATAGTCCAAACGGACCTGGAACTCTAGACCTTTCTCCCTGCCCAGATGTACATCTCTACAACTGTCTTGTTAACTTTTTCACTAAATGCCTGCGTACCCATTTTTCAGAAGGTATAGCTGAGAGCCCTGACTTAAATCCCATACTCTCCTCATGTTTGGAGCCTCCAGCTTCCCAAAGGCCCCAGCTCATGCCTGAAAAGGTGGTCTGGATCAACTCAAGATGGGAGCCTGGGTAGAAATAGCCTCCTGCAGCTATCTTATACACACTGGAGTCTCAGAGAATTCACACAAACCCACCGGGATGCTTCAAGTCATCAAACAACAGAAGTTGGGGAGCAGATGCCAACTCCACCCACAAATGGGGAAGTCTGGGCTACTGCCCCAGGCTGCAGCATCAACTGGAGGAACCTGCTTTCTCTCATTCCCACTGCCCCCTCCTCCCCTGGATCAGCACACAGTAGGGCGATGCAGGTTACCTGGAACTTGTCAGGGTCTGCTGCTCCAGCCTGACCCACGAAGAGGACAGAGCCACGTTCCAGCTCCAGACCCTGTGAAGACCGGGCAAATGGTACTCTCTGGAACTCTTCACAGTCTACGTAGAGAGCCACGGAACCTCCATCCACGCTGAGCGCCAAGTGTGTCCACTGGCCAACAAATGCGGGGAGGCGGAAGCTGGCTCCCGTCTGGGTCTGGCTGGCCCCGGGCTCCGTGTAGAGCAATGAGATGTTTTGCTGTCCATCTCGGACCTCTGAGAGCTTCACGCCTAGCGAGACGACCCCCTGGGCGGCATCTGTGATGGCAAACAGCACCCCCGCGACCTGTGTGGCTGGCCGGATGTGAAACAGCAGCGAGAAGTCCCGGAAGAAGAGTTTAGGGAAATGAGAATGGGCCATCTGGCCACTGTTGGAGTCTGGTCCGAAGATGTAGGCCGGCCCGACATGAGGGTCGTCGATTTGTGAGATCTGCTGGGGTAAGGGGTCTCCAAGGAGCTGCGGCAGTCCCACCTCCTCAGCACCATTCTCTGCAAAGAGGAGGACATCCAATGAGGTGACTGCGCATGATCAGACCAGACCCAATGGCATCCTGGGAGACACGGGCTATGAAACCACCCCCGTGAGCTCACAGGCCGAAGCAATCTCAAGACGGGCATGAGGAACTGGGGTGTGGAGTCTCCCGCCCTCCAGACCCAGACTCTGCAGGAGAAGCACAGATGTGGACTAAGACCTCTCTCAACTACAAAGCGAGAAGAGGTTGCGCACATCAATCAAACTTGGGAGATTCAAATAGCCAGGCTCCCAAAGTTAGCCGTCTCTGGTTTCATTCGATCATTATGGTTTCTATGTTGATACCCAACCCTCGCTCTGGTTCTCCTCAAGCCTGTCGATGTGTCAGATGGAATGTTATGGGGGCAGAGAGGCAGGACAGCTCTTCCTTGGCCATTTCTGCTTCCTGAAGTTCGCCACCACACTGTGACGCAGAAGAACCACGTGAAGGCTTGCGGCCACAGCCCTATACAGACTCTCCCAGATTCACCGCTCTGCTGATGTGCTCCAGTGACCCAATTCACATACTCGTTTCAGTCCTTGCACCATCTTGATTCAGACACAGCTGGGCAAGCCAGCCCTTGCCCCTTAGGCAAGGGCCATCAGACCCACTGAATACACTCACATGGCGTTAGCATTACAAAGCCTGGGAGGAGGGGCTATAGCAGGGGACAATGTTCGATGTCAAAAGCTCTTAAAGGAAGGGACTGCTGGAGGCAGGCATGCAGGGAAATGTACAAGAACAGCATGCTTCAGGTCAAGGCTCCCACTGTGGGGCTGGGCTGACCAGGCTCTACAGATTACGAGGTGAGAAACCCCGAACCCCCAACTTCACAGGATAAGCTAAGTCAACGAGCCCCTTGGACCCAGAAGACAAGAGCTGCCATCGAACACATCCCCCAGGTTTTGTGTGCCGCATGGACAGCCCAACCTGCCGCGAGGGTCTCCCCAAAGCCTCACCCTGTCACGGGTCCCCTAATCCCTGAATGCTGACCAGACATGGTATTTTGCTGGGTGCAGAATGGACCCGGCTTGGTGGGGGCACGGCTTGCAGTGACTGAGTGTCTACAGCCTTCCAGAAGAAAGCAGAGAAGACTAGCAGGCCATCCCTGGACAGGCGGTCATCCAACACAATCACAGCTGTTACAATGTTCCCTTCTCCCCAGATATGCTAGGACAGGGCGGGCACTGAAGTTTAGAAAAGCCAAGTCAGGCATGCAGCCTGCGGGCTGGAGATGTGGGCGTTCTGCTTCTCCTTCTGAACAGCAAAAATCCCCGGCGCTGCATTAGTACAGCACTCAGGATTCTGCGGCTCCTGGCTTCCTGGGCTGGAAGGCACCGGTGTGTTCCGTGATGACCCCTGGGTCCTACAGCCAGCTCTTCCCAAGTCCTTCCATTTCTTTTCCGTGAAATTCTTTTTTGGCTCTGTTGAGAGGAGCTGCCAAATGCCAGGGCCATAAGATCACTGACTCTGTTCTCTGGTTACAGCAATGGTGAGCAGGGTGGCACAGGGAGTGGGGAGGGGCAGAGGGGGCGGGGTGGCCCTGGGTGCCTATGCCAGGAAACTCATTCCCCTGTAAGAAGCAAGGTCTGTGCCATGCTCTATAACCTCAGAGGACTACTGCAGGAGACTGACCCCTATGCAAGTTAAGGCCTTTCTAGTCACTCACTTGAACTCAGATCCAGGAAAGGGAGTCCTACGTGGTTAAAGCCCACCTTCCCTAAAGGGGGCGGGTATAGTTCTGAAAGTCTGTATTTTAACACACACACCCTTTTAGCTCCATGTAGAACCAACTGCACTCAGCATCCCCCCACATACACACACACACACACACACACACACACACACACACACGAGCACAGTCAAGGCTCTGGAGGGTCCTGCAGCAAGAATGTTTGGTGCTCCCAACTGACGGCACCAGGCTCCTGATGGTCCAGGAGCCCCTGACAGCCTCCCTCCCTGGACTACAGCCAAACCATTCCCTTCGCAGGCAACCTCACCAAGCAGGGCCTGGTTTGAGAACATTGAGGGCAGATGGTACAGCCATTTGACAAGGGCTAGCCTTCGGCCTGGGCTCAGTAATGGCAAATGTCATAAGAAAAATGACCCTTAACAGGGACCCTGGCAGCCCCAGGGCAAGAAAGCACACTCCCTCACTGAATATCTCTAAGCAGGAGACATCCCGTCCCTCAGCAAGGCTCCTGGCCAATCCTGGTGTCTGCCTACCCTGAAGAAAGACTTCCAACTAGGCCAGTATCTACTGGACTGCTCAGGGATTTCTCTAATGGAATAGAACAAGGCTGTCAGTCTGTATGACTGGTGCCTCTGACATCCAGGGCCCCACGTCTTGCCAACTGGCTCCCCCAGGGATGTAGCCTGGGGACTGTGCATCCATCCCTGGGCTGGCCACTGGCTTTCCACACACACTCTTGGGGCTTCTGCATGCAGGGCTCGGACTGTGGCAGTCTGTCCTTGCTCTCCCTAGCCTCCAAATCCTGTGGCAGCCCTGCCCCACAGAGCCTAGGCCTGAGTTCCGGCAGATGTGCATCTGGTGCTCCCAGACCCCAGGCAGATGTCAACTATCGGTGATCTCCCAGTCCAGCCCGAGAGGGAACCATTTCTGAGATACCCAACTGCCAACCAAGCAACTCCTGTGGAATCTTCTAGAGAAACTGGTGTCTAAACCAAACATTTCCCTTGAGTCAGAGGGAAATACGGCAGCCCTTCCCTGCTTCTAACTTCTGGGGTCTCTTCGGATACAAACACATGCAGCATCTATGTGGGGACCTTCTACGCTGGGCCCATCCCAGGAACCCTATGGTTATCTAGTACACAGCGGCAGAATCCAGGGGACAAGTCCAAGCAGCATTAAGACGGTCTAAACTGCCGTGGAAAAGGCTCACGAGTTATTTGAACTAAGCAGTCAGCGTGGAGAGTTTTATCACATCCGCCTAGGCCTGGCTCCGCTGAGCTGTGGAAGATGAGACGCACCAGACCCATGGTAGGATGAAGCCTTGAATGGAGCCATTTTAAGAGACATTCCGAGTCAAGGGTCCTCACAGAACTGAGAAACTATAACCAATCCAGAACAGAGAAAAGGCTAAATAAATAAATACCATAAACTAAGAGGACAGTTTGAGTTCCGGTAGACCAGCAATATGAATATATTGCAAAATCTCCCGGTGGAAAACAGACTTGAGTTGGACCAGAAGCAAAGGGCAGAGGGGAAACCCAACAGCCCAGCAAAGAAAAGAATCTGGCAAAAACTACAGAGAAAGGCTGGGGGGGGGCGGGGGGCGTGCGTCAGCAGGCAACAGTTATAAGATGAGCATTGCAACCATACCAGGAATGAGCCGTACCAAGTAGAACGGAGTTCAGGCTGAAGCCGTCATCCTTTGATCTGTGTCTGAGGGCTGCCCTGCTGGGTACATGTGTCTAGGTATATATCTAGGTATGTATGGTGCCCTAGGCACACACAGCAAGGCAGCTTATTTTGTTGTTGTTGTTTTTGCTTTTTTGGTTTTTTTGGTTTTCTGAGACAAGGTTTCTCTGTGTAGCCCTGGCTGTCCTGGAACTCACTCTGTAGACCAGGCAGGCCTCAAACTCAGAAATCTACCTGCCTCTGCCTCCAAGTGCTGGGATTAAAGGCGTGCGCCACCACTGCCCGGCTAAGGCAAGTATTTCTTAAGGACGCCCCCTAAACACTTTTTCTGTTCAACTTGAAAGAGTTACAACCTCAGGGTGATGGAGGGTCCCTTCCTGAGCCTCAAAGGTATTGTGCTCCCTCATGCTACTTTGTAACCCGGTAGCAATTAAAGCATGCACAAGCCCAGGGTGGGCGGATACCTGATCTCCGTATTAGAAGAAAAACACATGGAACAAACATCCCCAGAAACAGCATTGCACCCTGCCTGAATGACGAGCAAGTGAAGACTCTGGTTGACATGCTAACCCACACCCCATAATATCCCAAACCCCTACCTGGTCAGCATTATCCAAAAGTGGCCTGGGGGTGGGGGGTGGGGGGTGGTATTTTCCGACCAGGAAGAGGCGCTCAGATCTGATCCCGCTTTGAAGAGGAAGGTCCTGTATCTCGAGGAAGGTCCTGTATCTCGAGGAAGGGGCAGTGCCTGGGCAGGGTTATCCCAGGAATCCAGATCAGGACCTACTTAAGGTGCTAGACCAGTGTTTAGGATGCACAGGCGTAAGACAAAATGCACCAGAGGGTAAACAGCCCATTAAAGCAAGAAGCAGGAAACACCTAAAGGTGCAGTGGGCAGAGTTATCCCAGGGTGTTAAAGAAAGTGCTGGAAGCATTCAACCACAGGATAGAAAGGCAGAATGGCTCTCTGGGAGACACAGGAGATATGTGAAGGAAGCTTTCACATACATTTTCAGGCCATTCATGTAAAGTGAGAATCAATTTTGCTGTTCCTGTGTAAACACATATCCACAGACCTCAGTGACCAGAATAATGACCTCCAAAGATGTCTATTACAATGGATGCTGTTTCACCTTACATAGGAACACTCCAGTGGGTTGCATATTTTGAGATGAGGGTGAGTTAGATATATTTACATATTCATGAGGATGAGCCAGATATATTTGCATATTCATGAAGGTTGTTATTCCAGGCTAGAGGTTTATGCTCAGGTAGGGAGGCTGAGTTCTGGGCCAAAGATGGCGACTACAGGAGCTCCTTGCCTTCTGGTACCCAGGCTAATCACTGATAATGTAACCTGCACTAACGGCGTCTTAAGATTTGTGGTTTTGGAAGAAAAAACAATGTTTCAAAGTGAGGACTATGAAAAAAACGGCAGGGCAGAGAGAACCAGGAATGGCCTCCTTGGAACAGACCAGCAGGCTGCAACAGCCATCAAATATGTGATGCTGGAAATCCGGCATCTAAGTAGAGTCTGCTCCCTGCTGCCTTCCCTGATACCTGTAAAGGAATCTGAGAGCCCAGCAGCTGTGAAACCATTTTCCTCAGAGAGCTCCAAAAGGGATCCTCCCCACTCCTGCCTGGAGGGCCTGACCCCCTTCAGAGTCCATCTCATACTGGTGTTTTTAGACCTTGTCTGTCCGTGGCATTAATAACTGTTCTAATAGACTCCTTACCCCTAACAAACGGTGTCAGTGTCCCCTTGATCCCTTCACACCAGAATGTGTCCTCCACTGTGAAATCAAAGGACAGGCAGGGACTGGAAGTCTCACGAACATAGGAAGAGTCAAAGACCCTCATAAAGGAAGAGGCACATCTAATCATGAAAGCCATGTTGCCGTAAGAACACCTGGCTATGCCACGGGTTGGTTGGTTTGTTTGTTTGTTACTACATGATTTAAATGTATTCAAAGGATGATTACATTGTTTTTTTGGTTCTGGATCCATGGGTAAAAACATGTAAGCAAGGAGCTGGGCTTAGTGGGGTGTGCCTTTAATCCTAGCACTTGAGAGGCAGAGGCAGGTGGATCTCTGTGAGTTCATGGCCAGCCTGGTCTACAAAATGAGTTCCAGGGCAGACAGGGCTGTTACCAAGGGAAACCCTGTTTTGAGGTGGGGGTGGGGGGTGGGGAAGAGTTGCCAAGGGATCTCAATGAAAGGCAGAGACAGAGGTACATGAGAGTAGCACATTTGAATACCACTGAAGTTAAGCTAGTGTATACCCAAATTAAAAAGTAAAGCTTGAGGATGACAAATCTAATTATATGTATGGTAGCACACCCCCCCACACACACACACAAATAACAAAATATATAAAATTACATATACATAAAAAGAAAATTAAAAGGGAATTTAAACATTTCATTACAAAATCAACTAAGGGGGGGGGAGGACTCAGGGGTTAAGAGCACTCACTGGTTGCTCTTTGTAGAGGACCTGGGTTTGGTTCCCTGTACCCACAAGGCACCTCACAACTGTCCATGACTCCAGTTCCAGGGGATCCAGAGCCCTCTTCTGGCCTTTGTAGGCTCCAGTCATGCATACAGTGCACATACATACATGTAAGTGAAACACACACTCACACACATAAAATAAAAACAAATCATCTCAACAGAGAGTAAAGCCTGAAGTGGGGAGTGGAGGTCTTCGATGCAGACAGTATCAACAGCAGGGACAGAGGTCCTCAGAGCAGCAATTATAATAAATGGTAATGGACTAAATGTCAATCTAAAGTCAAGATAATGGAGCTCAGCAAGTAAAGGTGTCTGCTTGTGGTCCTAGGAAAAAACTGATACCTCTAAGTTGTCCTCCAACTTCTCATGTGATCCAGAGTAGAGGTGCACACACACTTGAAAAGACACACACACACACACACACACACATTTAAAAATTTAGAGGCTGGTGAAGTAACTTAAGAAACTATAATCACATGCTCTCTACATGAAATGCTTTCTATCCAAACAGGCTGACACGGAGATGACAGCCTACACAGAGAGGATGATGGGTAATATTAGACAGAGAGGATGCTGAGTAATATTTGACAGAGAGGATGCTGGGTAATATTAGACAGAGAGGATGCTGGGTAGCTGTATTATTAGACAGAATACATTTTAAACCCATGTGTTACAAGAGGCACAGGGACAGAAAAGAATCAGTACAGGAGGAATCATTGACAGAAAGAAACCAGCAACATACATGAAGCAAACTGACAGAATAAGGGAGAGACAGAAAGTTCTACAGCAACAGTCAGGGACTCCAGCACCTGCTCACTGAAGGGCAGAACACCCAGACTGAAGATGAGGAAGGACTCCCCATATCTCTAGGCATGCACAGAGCATTGTCAGCTACAGTGGCGTCCTGGTTCCTCTCTGATGTAGATGTATCATTTCCAAGATAGACAGACAAATGTCAGGCCACAGAAGAACATCAACAGACATGACACATACTCTCCAGCCACGTTGGGATCAAGTAAGACATTAAAACAAATAAAAGTGGAATATTTACAGATTTAGGGAAATTACACTTCACAGTCCTAAACAACCAGGAAATACAAAACTCAAGGCAGAAATGAGAAAATAAACACTTAGAAACAACAAAAAGTCAAGTGTGTTGCCATGAAAACTGGTGGGGCAGTTAAAAAAAAATCTTTGAGAAGGGAAATCTATAGCTATAAATACTTCATTAATAGACAAATGGTCTCAAATAAACAACCCATATTTCATGCAGAATTAGGAAAAAGGTGGTAGGGGGTGGGGAATCCAGAGCAAACAGAAGGAGAAAAAATAAGGAAGAATGAAACAAACAAACAAACAAAAAAAATCAATAAAGCAACGAATGGGAAAACACATGGGGAAAATCAATGAAAGCAAAGTCAACTCTTTGGAAAGATAAACATAACTGATGAACCTTGTAAAGCCAACCAAGACAAAAACATGGGGGAGACTCATAACCAAGGTCAGGAGAGCAGGGTCGTCGCCTGACTACAGGAACGGAACGGGCTGTGACAGAACCCGAAGAAACCACAGGAAGAGGCCGATTTCTAGACACACAAGAGCTACAGCAGAAACAGAACACTTGGACAGATCCAGAGCTAGAGAGGAGACGGGAAGAATTGTAAAAAAAACAAAACAAACAAACGAGCCCTGCTTTTGAGAACACTGTAAAAAATTACATCGATTCTTCTCAAATGTATCCCAAAATACTGGAGAGAAAATGTTCTATCTCATTCTATAAGACCAGTATTATCAAAAGCAAGATAAAGATGCTATTAAAAAAAAAATAAGTCAGGGGAAGAGGAAAAGGAAGAGGAGGAGGAAAGGAGGAGGAAGAAGAAGAAGAAAAAGAAGAAGAAGAAGAAGAAGAAGAAGAAGAAGAAGAAGAAGAAGAAGAAGAAGAAGAAGAAGAAGACGATGACGACGACGACGACGACAGCAGGCAGGTAGGTTGGAAAGGAAGTTGAAGAAGTTAGTATAAACACCCAACGATTCTGCAACAAGTTTCTTAGAACTGTAAGCAGTCTGGGTAGGAATGAAACTATTCTAAAGAGACCTTTGTGTCTCTCTCACTGACTACAGCTTGTTGAAACAATATGCCCCAAAGAAATGGGAATTTCTCCCCCAGAAATCCGATGCTGGGAGAAGAAAGTTACCTATCAGAGTGAGAACTTGTCTCCTGGAAAGAGATTTCACACCATCCTAACATCTTTGAGACCACCTTATAAGACAAGACTAAAACCCAGTAGATGATGGACCAGTGATTGGTAGGACCACATCCTAACAATGGCTGCTTACATATGCACGCCCCCAGGCCTCTATTGAAATTTTCTTCTCACATCAGGACCTGAAGACAAGACTTGCTGGATCTCTTCCTCCCTCTTCTCAACGTGATCACTGAATGCATCTTTCCATGCTTTCCACTTCTAATTTAGCTTTTTAAAAATTGTCTCATTGAGGACGGGTGGTCGGAATATAACTGGGGCACAGGTTATGACACTCCTACCCCCCTCTCCCAATTTGGTAACAGAACAAAGAAATAAACTCAGCAAACCAACAGGATAAAACATCCATCAACAGAGAAATCATCGTTTATCCACAGCAACACTCAATCTGAAAAGGAAAGTTCGAGACGATTTCCACATACAGTATCACCGAAAAGAATAAAATGCTTAGGACCTAACTTAGCCAAGAAGGGGAAAGTCTTGTACAGCAAAAGACACACACACACACACACACACACAAATGCAGAAAGAAATTAAAGACATCAGTGACAGGCCGCCCATGCTTACTGTGCCTCTGAAGCAACCCAAGACTTAAAAATAACAACTTATAAATAACAGAAACAAATTTCACACAGTACTAGGTGCTGAGTCCAAAACCAAGGTATTTTGAGAGTTAGTCCCCATTCTAAGATGGCACCATCTCACTGTGTCCTCAAGAGGGGACTGTATCCTTACACAGCAGAAGCGAAGGGGTAGAGAAGTATACACACACCCTGTACCTTCATGAGGGTGTGAAACGATTCAGGAAACCACAGCCTACAGTCACCTCTAAGAGGCCATACACCTCAGCAGCATTAGATCCGGAGGAGACACATTCAAACTACAACCATTCTAAAAGCCACCCAAGGTGACCTACAGGCTATACACAATCCCTATCAAAACCCCAATGGCAGTTTTGGTTTGGTTTGGTTTTTGGCAGCATCAAGGATTGAACCCAAAATACCATGATGTGGAGAAATGTTCTAGCACAGGCCACCACTTCACTCTTCCCAACGATAGTTTTTGTAAAACATTTTAAAAAAAAAAAAGCCATCCAGAAGTTCGTGCCAAATCTCAAAGAAGCCAAAGGAATTGTGGCAAAGACTAAAGTTGGCAGACTCACAATTTTCTGGTTTTAGAACTTCCTCCAAAGCTACAGTCACCAACTGTGGTGATTTGAACATGCTTGGCCCAGGGAGTGGCACTATTAGGAGGTGTGGCCTTGTTACAGAAAGTGTGTCATTGTGGGGGTGGACTTTGAGATCCTCCTCCTAGCTGCCTGGAAGACAGTCTTCTGGCTGCCTTCAGATCAAGACAGAACTCTCAGCTCCTCCAGCACCATGCCAACCTGGATACTGCCATGCTCCCACCATGATAACAGACTGAACGTCAGAACCTTTAAGCCAGCCCTAGTTAAATATTGTCCTGTATAAGAGTTGCCTTGGTCATGGTATCTCTTTATAGCAATAAACCCAAACTAAGATACCAATACTGTCTCTGGCATAGGACAGATATATGGACCCTGTGTGGTGTTGCATTATCTGTACTATCCTGTAACCAGCACTGGAAAGGCCCAATCAGTATCTCTTAAGCCACACAAGACCCCATCTCCAAAACAAAACGAAACAAAGCAAAAACAGAAAACAACAAAAAGACAGACCAATGAGATAGCGTAAAGAACCCAGAAATAAACTATCACATATATGACCAAATGATTATTTCCTCCAAAGCCACAGGCTTTAATGTTGTCAGGTCCTTACACTGTATATTGGTCAGGGTTCTCTAGAGTCACAGAGTTTATGGGCAGTCTCTATATAGTAAGGGAATCTGTTGACGACGTGCAGTCTGTAGTCCAACTCCCCAACAATGGTCAGCAGCAGCTGTGGATGGAAGTCCAAGGATCTAGCAGTTGCTCAGTCCCATGAGGCAAGCAGGCAAAGAAGAGAGAGAGAGAGAATCTTCCTTCTTTATGTAGGTCTCCAGCAGAATGTGTGGCACAGATTAAAGGTGTGTGCTGCCACGCCTGGATCTAGGACTTGCTTTGTTCCAGGTGACCTTGAACCCAGAGATCTCCCTGTCTTAATCTTCTGGGATTCATAGCCACTATGCCTCAAGATCTCCATGCCAAGATCCAGGTCAGAAACTTGTCTCTCAGCCTCCAGATTAGGATCACAGGCGAGCCTTCCAATTCTGGATTGTAGTTCATTCCAGTTATAGTCAAGTTGACAACCAGGAAGAGCCACTACACACTGTGTGTGTGTGTGTGTGTGTGTGTGTGTGTGCACGCATGCGTGTGCATACATACGTATACATAATATGTGTGTATATACCATGTGTGTACATATTATATACACTGTATATGTACTATATGTGTGTATAAACATACATGTATGTATGCATGTATGTATGTATATATGTATGTATACACCTGTACATGTACACACATGCACAGACAGGCACAAACACACACACACACACCACAGTTGGGTTTCAAATGGATTGAAATCTATCCCTATTCTAAGTCCCATGCCTCTTCTACCTTGTTCTCTCACCTTGCCATCTCCACAACATCCTGGTTGCATAGCTCACACACGCTGTCACTCACAGGCACCATCCTGGAGCCTCCAAACTGAACCAAAAAGAAAAGGCAACCTCAGCTTGCCACTTCCTGACTGTGGATGCGATGTCTGCTGTCTCTCACCCCTGCCGCCTTGCCTACCCCCCACCATGGTGGACTGCATCCTCAGACTGAGCCGGAATACACCCTTCCTCTCTGGAGTTGCTTCCCTCAGGTTGCCACAGCAACATGAGAGGCATCATCATCACACTTGGTACCCAGAACGCAGTAGAAAAGGTCACATTCAACAACGGAACAACCCAACTCAAAACTGAGCTGGGAACATGACAGACAGGAGGGAGGGATTGGGGTGTTGGATAGCATTAACAGAAATGGGGGTTTAGGCTTAGGGATATGGGCATTCTAGGAATAGATGGTGGGTGGTAGCCAACAGCACTAACTTGTACACGGGACAGTGGTCACGGGGCATGCTTTATGTTAAGTATATTTTATCATCTTAAAAATAGGTAAAAAGAATGACTTCCCCAAGGCAGAGGATAGACAGTCATCTGCCAACGGGAAGGATGCTATCAAGGAGCCAGTCTTTAGACTCACTTGAAGACTCTGCTGGCCTTTGAGGTGTCAAGTGTCTTCTCCCAAAGCCTTGACAAGGACAGAACCACAACACACTGTCCCCATATGCCTGAGCTGCCCCAGTGGGACCAGGTCCATTCTGCTAGATCCCACCTCAGTTGCCCCATAGGGAAGCAGACATTGTGGTTTGAAAGTACCACGGGCTCCTGGGTGGAAGGCATGGTTCCTACATGGTGTTGCTCCTAAGAGGTGACTAGATCATGAAGGAAACTCTTCTTTGTTGGGTTAATCCAGGAATGGATGGGAAGGTTTGCTGAAGGCCTGTCTCTGAAGGCTACTGTCTTAGTCAAGGTTTGTATTCCTGCACAAAACATCATGACCAAGAAGCAAGTTGGGGAGGAAAGGGTTTATTCAGCTTACACTTCTACATTGCTGTTCATCACCAAAGGAAGTCAGGACAGGAACTCAAGCAGGGCAGGAACCTGGAGGTAGGAGCTGATGCAGAGGCCATGGAGGGATGTGACTTACTGGCTTGCTTCCCCTGGCTTGCTCAGCTTGCTTTCTTATAGAACCCAAGACTGCCAGCCCAGGAATGGCACCACCCACCATGGGCCCTCCCTGCTTTATCACTAATTGGGAAAATGCCCCACAGCTGGATCTCATGGAGGCATTTCCTCAAGGGAGGCTCCTTTCTCTGTGATAACTCCAGTGTGTGTCAAGTTGACACACAAAACCAGCCAGGACAGCTACCCTGTCCCTGGTCCCTTGCTCTCACTCCTGTGGGATGAGCAGCTTTTCTTGGTCAATACCCTTGACTGTGCCTCACCACAGGCCATATGCAGTGGAGCAGGAGTCAAAATGATGCTTTCCTCTCCTAATCTGTTTTAACAGGCAGTGGGCCACCATGACAAAAAGCTACCACCACAGACGAGCCCCTACAGACAATGACACTGACATTTCAGTGCTGACAGGACAGCCAAGAACATGTCTGCATCCTCCATGAGAAAGGAAGAAGAGTTGGCCCACAGGCTGGGAGGGAAGGCTCAATGCCCAGAGCTGATGCAGAATCCACACAGCTCAATGACGAAGCAAGCAACCGGATGTTAAAATGGGCACAAGACCCGAGCAGGCATTCCTAAGAATGCCAACGGTCTGCAGCACAAACCTGGTCCGGATCACAGGTCATCACCAGAGACATAAACGAAATCCGCAGCGGGACAAACCATGTCACATCTGTTAGGCATGAAGCAACAGGTAGCGGACAAAAAGGAGGAGCCCTTTACACTGCTGGAGGGGGTGGAGTCTAGGTCAGCTGCCAGGGGAACACGGTGAAGCTGAGAGGGAGGGAGGGAGGGAGGGAGGGAGGGAGGGAGGGAGAGACAGAGAGCGAGAGAGAGACAGACAGAGAGAGAGAGAGAAAGAGAGAGAGACAGAGAGACAGAGACAGACAGAGAGAAACAGAGAGGGAGAGACAGACAGACAGACAGACAGAGACAGACAGGGAGGGAAGGAGGGAGGAGACAGACAGACAGACAGACAGACAGACAGACAGACAGGGAGGGAAGGAGGGAGGGAGGGAGGGAGGGGGAAGGGAGGGGGGAAGGGAGGGAGGAAGAGAGGGAGGGAAGCAGACAGACAGACAGACAGACAGGGAGGGAGGGAGGGAGGGAGGGAAGCAGACAGACAGAGACAAAGACAGAGAGAGAGAAAGAGAGAGAGAGGGAGGGAGGGAGGGAAAGAGGGAGGGAGGGAGGGAGGGAGAGGGAGAAAAGAGAAAGACAGACAGACAGGAAAGGAGAGAGAGAGAGAGAGAGACAGAGGCAGAGAGATACAGAGAAACAGAGAGACAGGAAAGGAAAGGAGGTGGGGGGAAGGAAGGGGAGGGGAGGGGAGGGGAGGGGAGGAGAGGAGAGGAGAGGAGAGGAGAGGGAATCAAAATACAACCACCATGTTCAGCAGCAGCCAAAGGAACTAAGGTTAGGCTGTGGAAGACACACCCATACCCCAGTTTTACTGCAGCATGCTCACAGCAGCCAAGACCCTGAGGCCCCGTGGGTGTTCACAGACATGAAAAAGAGAAGATGCTGTACCCACAAAGCAATACTGAGCACAAAGGAACTCCTGACTCTTGTCAACACAGAGTGACCTGGTGGACACTGCGCTAAGTGAGACAAGCTGTGCACAGAATAGACATCCCGTGACCTCCATCACAGGTAGCCTCTAACAACCTGTAGATGCAGTGTACAAAGGTGGGGGCAGGGGGGAGTTGGCTGGTGGAGAAGTAGAGAAACATTAATCCAAGGCCAAGAGCTGGCAGCTGGAGGTGCTGCCATCTTAGTGTGTAGAGGGTGACCACAAATGGCAATCTATACTATCTGAACTCTGCTCAGAGAGGGTTGGTACATGTGAATTAGTGGTAGAGAACCTGTTTGGTATGTGTGAGGCCCTAGGTTCTATCTCCAGTATCTATCTAGCTCTCTCTCTCTCTTTCTCTCTCTCTCTCTCACACACACACACACACACACACACACACACACACACACACCACGCATGCACTCAGAAAGTAGCTTTTAAGTGTAACCCTGAGAAGAGACAGGTAACTGGTCAGTGTTACATAGAATAATATCAGCCTATGAAGCCATTGCATCGCACACTCTAAATCCTTGAATATTCATGAGTTCCTGCAGACTCTCCCCAGGCTCCTACAGCTCACCTGAGCCCTAAGCCTGGCTGCCCCCTACTCATGGGCTGAGTGTCAGATCTGGTGTGCCTGGGAGGAAGGGAATGTCTGTGGGCAGCTCAGCTAGCACCATGCACACAATATTTATCCGCGGGTTGCCAGGAGTGAGAGATAAGCATTCGGGTATTTTTCCACGGAGGGGTCTTGTCTCCTGGGATCAAAGTTAAACAGAAACTCGGGTTAACTGAAGCGTCCTGAGAAACAGCCGCAGTTTGGAATCTCTCATTTGATTAGAGAGTCAGATATGAGCCAAGGCAGGACCACAGCAGAGCCCCACCCCCCAGTGTCCCCCCACCCAAGAGCCTCCAGGCTCCCTGGGAAATTGTACCTGCCTCTGCTGTTATTTGCAGGGTAGGCAAGGCTCTGAGACGCGGACATGTGAGAGTTAAGGCCAAATGCCCGATCTATGCAGCCCCTTGACCCAAACTCTGTCATTCTCAGATCCCACTGAGATACCTAAAGGGCTCACTGCAGGCCGCAGCAAGTCCGACGGTATTAGTGAAGGCAGAGAGTCGAGGATCGTGGGTACGGTACCCCTGAACCCAGGGACAATGCTTACTCTCTGTCCCCAAGGGGCAAACCCATATATATAAGGCCCAGCTGCATGCTGACCTAGCATGCTTGTCAGAGACATAGCCATGTCAGGGAGTTCCCATGGTGTGACCTCCCAACTATCACCTCACATACCGACTGAATGCTGTAATGTTTCCCCGACACCTTGGCACCGGGCCACTCACCTCGTGGTCTCCCTCAGGGGTCAGAAGAAAAGACATGGGTGAGGAGCTACGAGCTCTGCTAGACATGAACACAGAGGCCTCGGGGTGCTAGGCGGGGCCAGGTGTGTGCGGTGAAGTGTGTGGATGTCTAGGGCGCAGGCCTGCGGCACCAGACAAGTGTCTTGTCTCTTCGGATCGACGTTTACACAGAAACTCGAGTTAACTAAAGCCAGATATGGAAGTCCAGCTGTGCAAGGTTAGGGGTTTAGGGTGACTGCAGAACTTCAGTCAGACCACACCCCACTGGCCTGAGGTGGGGGAGTTGGAGAACTGGGCAGGGCCCACATTATAGTAGGAAGTACCCACCGTGGTTCTGGTCAGACCCTGAGGAGGAAGTGTGTGCTCCCTAATAGGAACTCACCGCTCCCAATCCCTCAGCTTCCGGATGTGATCCAGGCCCCTCCATGTCCCCTGATAGTCGTGGGGCTAAGAACTGACCCCAACATCTCCCACTCTAAAAACTCACAGCTGCCACTAAGGGGATAGGCGACACTGTTGGGGGAGGGGGTCCCAGCAGGAACCCCACCTGCCCTACACCATACTGAGGTAGGAGTCATCAAACAACCAGGGTGGCCCAGCAGAAGAGAGACTCACCCTGAGAGGATGAACCTAGGGAAGTGAGGATGAGAGGCCTCCTCTTCTTACCAGAGTTTCCACAGAACCCTCCCCCACCAACCTTGCACGGAAAGGGGCTTTAGTTCAATGAGGTTTGACAGCCAGCTGCGGCCTGCACGTACATGGGCCACGAGTGCTGATGGACCAGTCCCCCAGGACCTTGATGGGGATACAGCTCAAACTATCCAGATGTTCAGCCACTGGCTGGCCAGGCAGCCAGGGAATGACATTAGTGTCTTACGAAGCTCCACTGTACGGACCATCAGTGCCAGCACTGGCCCTGCACCCCATGTGGATAAGCCTTCACTCACAGGGGCCTCGGTCTTCCTCCCCAACCTTCTTCACAGCATCTGACTGCCCCTGAAACAGTCGCCTGACTAGGCGTTCCTAACCCTGGATAGCAGTCCTCTTGCTTACCAATCATCCTGCACGGCCTAAATAGAGGATGTAGAAAGGTTGGTTGTCTTCCTGTCCAGACACATCCCTACGGAGCTGACCCTGCAAGGCAGACTCTGCCAGCTGCGGCCAGGCACCCGGAGGGAAGCCTGAGCCATTCCACATTCCTCTATTCCGAGGATGGAATGTGTGTGGGACTCTACGTGACACCAGCTGGGTCAAATCTGAGTCTATAGCCCTGGAGTAGCCCCACCCTCTGGGGCCCAGTTGGGGCCCCTAATGCAGCCATGAACGATCCCTGGGTTTCTGCCCAGTCTGGGCCCTTCCTGGAGCAGGTCCATGCATCCCTCTCCCCTGCCTGTGGCTCGTCCCTCACCCTTGTCCTGTATGTATCTTCTCAGCCAGGGATCTGGTCACCCTCTGGATGGTGACTCCTGTTCACCTGCCCCTCCATCCCAGCCCCTCATGTGCCTCTGTCCCGAGACCAAGTGCTATCTATCTGGTGCTTGATCCTGCCTTACCTGGACCCCCTCTCTTGCTACATCCAAGGCCTGTGCAGGCTCTGGGCCTCTGATGAGTATTCCAGCCAGCAGCTCTCTAAGAACCATCCAAGTCCATCCTGCTGGCGTCCGATAAGATGGCATCCAATAAGATGGCTGGCAACCCTCATGGCTTCATGGCTACACAGCTGACATTACTACAGGAGACACCCCCTTGGAGTCCAGCAGAGCCTCCCAGCTCCAGAGCCCGCTGACTAAAGGTCAAGACTACTTGCCCGCATGCAGAAGACAAACACCAGGTCCTGAGGCCGACTAACGCCTCCCAACACAAAAGTATCTAAGGCCCCACCCCCATCCATCCATCCATCCATCCTTCACCTAGCCAGAGGCTATGTACTCCAAAGCTTGCAGGTCATGGCTGGCCACATGGGTGGAGTAGGAGGCCGGGGCCTATGATCCTGTGTGCCTGGCACCTTTCAGACCTTTGGCCAGGATGGCTAGGGCCACAGGGACATCAAACAATGTGCCTCAGAGGCTAGGAACAAGGAGGAAGCAGCCGGTGTTTGGTTGAGGGAATCAGAGCTCCCTCAGACGCGTCAAGTTATCGCCGGGCCTCTCAGTTTCCAGTCTGTGACTGAGGAAGCACCTGGCTGAGTCAGAATCAGGACACCTCAACACTCACAGAGCACCTAGGGCAGGTGGTGACCTGTCATGCCAGCTACAGAAATAGAACGTGTGGTCATAGCCACGCCCAGACCCCAGCCTCCTCCCTGCCCGGAACACCATACCCCAGTACCTCTCCAGTACCACTGCCAGGCTCAGCGAGGCGAGGGTGGAGATCCCGTGCCAGGCTCTCATGAGCACTTGACAAAAAGCAAAAAGGAAAGGGGCGGATGGTAGCCACTTGGTTACCTGCAGCTGGCCCAATGAACACACAGTACCCATCCTCCTGAGAAGGAAGAGAGGCACAGCCGACAGGCAGCCTGTCCCCAGCTAGGTAGTTCCAACACTCGTCCTCCAGGGCCTCGCAGAATTGCCGGCAGGGTGGCAAGGCAGGTGGTGGGCCTGGGCCACATGAGGGAGCCAGCAGTAGACAGAAGAACCAGGCAAGGAAGGGGTGGCAGTTTGTATGGAGGAGGTGCCCCCAAGCCTGCGCGGTGGCCTCTACCTCCGCACTGTCTGTATGGTGGAGATGATTAGGCAGCCAAAAGTGTCCGATACCTAAGCGACTGCAGACAGCCAGAGTGGCCGGCAGGGGCAGGCAGTGGCTGGTAGAGGTCAGAGAGCCGTTTCCCACCAGTGCAGAGTCGTCAGAAAGCTCAGGTCCTGAAGAAGGAGCCACGTGGGAAACCCAAGCACCAGGGAACCCAGGGAAATCTGCTACTTTAGAGAGTTGGGCTGAAGGGTCAGAGGAAGGGACAGAGAGTAAACCGTGCACGCTCAGAGAAGCCGTCACCAGAGGACCCGTCACCAAGGGAAGAAGAGGTACGTGCCCGTGGATGTCAGAGTGGACATCAGAGTGTCTGTGCTGCTGGCTGGACCTGGCTGCCAATGGCGAGAGTCCTTTCCCCTCCAGAAGCTGGGGCTGCCTTGGGGGCTCTTGGCTCCCCCAGGGAGGAGCCCTGATCCGTGTAGAAGAGAGAAATGCTCTACCTGGGGACGCTGGTGACACTGAGGGTCTTCCCAGTGGTGCCTGGAGGCTGCTCTGGAAGGGAGGCGGCTGGGTGGGCACAGCCAGCGTGCCGGCCTCGGTTGTCCGAGCATCTGCCGAACTTGGAGCGTCACTGCTCAGCCAGAGAGTGGTCTTACCCTCCTGGGGAGCATCGGAGAGCTCGGCGGGAGTGGGGAGGACTGTAGGGATGAAGGAATCTGAAGGCTCAATCCCAGCATTGTGCTCAGTAGTGGAGTCCTCATCCCACAACTGGACGAAGCTCCGAATGCCCTGAGCCACATTCAGAATCTTGGCTCCGACGCCGGCAACGTTCTCTTCCTTCACGTCTGAGCTGGCAGCAGGAGCCACCAGGGGAACGGGGACAGCAGGGGTTGCAGGGCTGCCACCCTGGCCAGCTTCCCGATCCTCCTCCTCCTCCTCCTTCTCCTCCTCCGGGGGCAGCTTGGGGCTGACAGGAGTTGTCTGTTGTTCTGTGAGGCCATCCTGGGGGACCACGTGCGTGGTGGGGTTCTCTGTGGACTGCACAGGTGAACTGATCTGGGGTTGCGAAACCGGGCCTTCCAAGGAATCAGTGGTCTTGGGAGACCAGAACCACACCAGGGGATTCAGGGGACTCAGGGAATTCCCATCAGTGCTGGCAGGCACAAGGCGGCAGGACAGCAGCAGCAGCAGCAGCGACAGGCAGAGGCGTCTGCTGGGGTCGGGAGCCATCAGGGCAGTGCAAGCCTCTGAGCTGGGGCGGCTCCTATGGTCCTGGAGGTGGGGCCTGCCAGGTCTCCACCCTCCCCCATTCCCGGTTCCCAGTCTCCTTCCCTCCACCGCTTCCCTCTGGCAGAAGGGAAGGAACCCAGCCTGAGAATCAAGGTGACCCACCAAGCCCTGTACCTTCAGATTCCATTTAACTCCTTCCTTTCTGCACCTCCGGGAGCAGACAGAGCAGAAAGGTACGGGTAAGAGACACCCAGCGGAACTCCAGCTTGTGCAACTTAAGAGTGCTGCAGAGTCTCTGCTGAGAGTGGGTGTGGGGGCCTGGCCAGGGTCCTCGGGGGACATGGAGGCCGCACCCCAGCTCCTACTGCCTCCATTGGAGAACACCCGGAAGTCCTGGCTGCTGGCCACCATTCTATGATGAAACCGAGTTTGAAAAATGCTCAGCTTGCTACAGTTCTAATTCTTGTGTTACAACTGTTGATTCAGAGAAAGGGTGGGTGTCCGTTCCTTCCCCTCCCCTCCCCCCCCACAGCCTACAGCCCTCCTACCTGCTCAAAGCCTAAAGCCATCAACTTGCTCTGTCCCTTGGACCCCCAAAAGCCCACTAGTTCTCCCCATGGGCCTCAGTGGCCACATTATTTCTTTCTCTGGTTTGTTCTTAAGTCCTCTCGTAATATCCGCCTATAGCTCGCTCTCTCTCTTTCTCTCTCTGCAGTGACCTGTTCTGTAGCTGTGTTTTATGGTCCAGCAAGTGTTTCAATGGGAATCCCTGGGGGTTGCTTCAAAGTAACAGACTGTAGCAGTAGTTGGGCCTCAAGATGAAGGCAAAGGGAAAAACCATGTGGGATGTATCCCAGGGCTACGCCATCAACAGCAGGTCTTACGGATTCCAGCACCTGGCAGAGAGCATGGCAATGGCTTAGTGGCCTGTGTCCAGGAGCAGACCGTCAGGGCACTGCTCTTACTCTTGCATTTGCTTCATCAGGTCCATCTGCAGCTGGGTGTTTTCTTCCCTTCACACAGCTTCAGGTAAAAATCTCACTCTATAATAAACCAGGGGCTGTAAGTGGCCTCTCCATCCTGCAGCCTACAGTGGGTTATAGCGCATGGGGACCTGTCAACGGCCACTATAGCCACCCTGACCCCATGAGGTCAGGTAGCTTCTTCTACACCACTCCCTTCAAGGATATAGCTGGATGGTCTTCCAGGACCATCTTCCTGTGCTGACTCTATATGAATTCCCATCTGGGAGGTCTCCTCCTGCCTCAGCACTCACCTGCCTCACTGTGAGCCCAAGGGAACTGCAAGATGTAGGTGGGAAAGGGACACACTTGTCTGGCCACCTGACCACATGTCTTCCCAGCCCCTCCAGCGCTGAGACCTTTTTTGGATAGCTAGACTTGGGGATTAGGACACCCACATATCCTAGGGCTTTGGACAGAGAGGTCCAGGATGTAGCTGGGTTTTTGAATTTCAGAGACATCCTGTATCTAATCAAAGTCAACAATCCACAGAAATGAAGCCAAGGAGATAGAGCACCCTGCAATCCCCCACATTCTGTGGTCCTACATCCAAGACCCCACAGGGCACAGCTCTCTGCCTCACCCCCACCACTGCTGTAATTCATAAAATGGTCCCCAGGGGCGCCCAATGGGGTAAATACTTCAAGGTGTGGAGAACTGGAATTGTAAGTTGCCCTGGTCCCCCCCTTTTCTCAAGGCCCGGTGGGAGGAGCTTAGCCTCTCTAGGCTGTTACTGGCGCCCCCAGATCTGAACATTTCCACCCAGAACAGCACCAGGGACCCCACCCCTACCCCCCAGACCCAGGAAAGGCTGGCATTTATCCAAGAACTTTGCTCCTCCCCAGTTCTGTATGGAGTCTAAGGCAGTGTGGATCTGGGCCAGCAGAAACAAGTTAGCTACATAGGAGGAGGGGCAGGAATTCAGTTCAAGCAGAGACCCGAGAACGAGAGGCCAAAACATCTCAGTGAAAACAAGTGTCCAAGGAGCTGGAGAGGTGGCTCAGTGGTTAAGGGCACAAACTGACTGCTCTTCCAGAGGTCCTGAGTTCAAATCCCAGCAACCACATGGCAGCTCACAACTGTCTGTAACTCCAGGATCCAACACCCTCATACAAACGTATGTGCAGGCAAAACATCAACGCACATAGGAAGGAAGGAAGGAAGGAAGGAAGGAAGGAAGGAAAAAAGGAAGGAAGGAAAGACAAAACAAGAAAAGAAGTATCCAATGGTCACTGGGCAGGAAAGTGGAAATACTGAGATCAACTGTGGGGAAAGGGCCGCTGCCAAGGCTGGCTATCCTCAGTCCCATTCAGAAGGGCCCAACAGGGACAGTGCTCCTGGCCTGGGGGTTCCTAGCAATGATAAGTCAAAGCAGGACTGGACCCCAATCCAGCACCGCTTCTAATTGTCATGTTATAGAGTCTGTGGCTTCCTCAGTTTCCCCAGCAACAAAAGTGGACAGGAACAAGTCTCCCATCCACACTGCACAAAGCTGCCAAGCCCAGCAGGGTTCCCCCAACACCAGTCAGCCAGGCACATGCTAGGTGAGCTCCCAGAATGAAGAAATATAGATACAGAGGCCATGGGTCCGGGGTCAAGAGCACAGAACTCTTAAGAGTTTAGAAACGGGCCGGGCAGTAGTGACGAATGCCTTTAATCCCAGCACTTGGAAGGCAGAGGCAGGCGGATTTCTGAGTTCGAGGCCAGCCTGGTTTATAGAGTGAGTTCCAGGACAGCCAGGGCTGCACAGAGAAACCCTGTCTGGAAAAGCAAACGAACAAAAAAAAAAAAAAAAAAAAAAAAAAAAAACCAAAGAAGAAACCATAGCTGGCAACCTGTGTATGCACAAAAACATACTCACTCATACAAATACGCATACACACTAACATGTCATCAGCATGTACACATGGCTTTACTACCAGGCTCTATACGAGGCCCCTTCTACAGCCTCAGCCAGCTGTCTCTCCTGACCCCGCTTTCTCCAGAGTTATTGCCCTCCTCCCCCAAGGCTGCCTTCCTCCCCCAAGGCTGCCCTCCTCTCCCAAGGCCACCCTCCCCCAAGGCTGTAGTTGGTGGCAATGCTTTGGTGTGATGAAACAGCCCCGAAGGCATGTCCCCAACTGTCCCACATCAATGTGTAAGGGAATCATCAATCAATGCCTGTCTAAAGGGCAAGGGCTGTGCCGTTTGGCTCAGAGTCCAGCTGCAAACAGCTGGATACCAAGTCCCTCTCCGAGAGTGAGGCAGGCAGGCAGAGGCCCACATCTGTGCCTCTCTGAGCTCTACATCTCCCAGTTAATCCCCACGAGGATTGCGTCTGTTTGAGAAATGCCCAGTGAACAGTCTGCTTGAAAATTTCCTAATGTGATTTCATGCCTCCGAATATCTCTGGAAAATCCCAGGACCGAAGTCCAGAACCCTGCCCCCTACCCCGCGTCCTGCATGCTTGAGAAGAGGGAAGGAGGGGCAGGAGAGACCCTAATCTGATGTCATATCCTGGTCCCCTGCCCCATCCAGATGCTTATTTCCGGGACCCCTTGACTGGCAGGATAGCTCTGCACCCAGGGACTCAATATGAAATTCCTGGGCAAAACCAGAAGCCAGGGATAGAGGTAATGGCGTGACCATAGCTCCTATTTCAAGGACTCTATGTAGGAGCACACAGTCCCTCCCACACTGAGTACCCACACCAACACTCACTCTTGCTTAGTCCCCCCACACCCTGCTGCTTACTTCAAAGCGTCGCAGATCCAGTATTCACTTGGATTCATAGCTCAGGGTCTAAGCTTTGGCCCCCATCTAGAGTCTTTCACTACATATACACCTACATGTACACATACACGTACACATACACATACACACATACATATGCATACTACATACATATACATACTACATATACATATATATATGCGCACGCACACACATTCATGGACACACACATTCCCACACTTACTCACATGTATGTTCATGCCCACTCCATACACTCAAACACACATGTTCATGCTCATACAGTCACACACACACATACGACAGCGCGAAACACTTGCACTATCAGGGAACACTAAGGTCCTGGTCACCCATAGGCCATTGTCTCTGTCCCTCCCAGCCCTGTGTAAAGGGTCCCATCAGCCCCTCAATCTGGCTTCACTCTGTGTGCCCGCAAGCAGCACAGGTCAGCGTTTCAGACAGGAAGAAGAACAGAAGCCGGTATGAACCAGGAACAGCACCAACCTGTCTCCCTGCCACTGCCTGGTCAAGGGTGACCTCAGACCCTTTGGAGACAAACAGCATGTTGTCACGCAGGATTTGTGGAGAAGCATGGAGATTGCTTGGTCCAGATGAGGCCAGCCGTCATGCTAGGAAGAGAACCCAAGGTAAAGAGAAAGAGATCCCTACATCCACAGGAAGGTGGAGAGGGGACTCTGTCTACGCCTCAGATTCTAAGACCTAAGGACTCAGTGAGATGGAAGAGAGCCCCAGGATACAGTCACTACCCATCTGATTCAGGTGCTGAACATGGGGTTGGGGTGGGAAGATTGTGGCCCTGGAGCAGACATCTAAGTTCTCAAGGAACTCATCACAAGCTGGGCTCAATCACAGTGTCCTGCAATCAGCTACTGAAAGACTCTACCTCCCATGAGACACCTCCCCACACACACTCTAGCTCCTAGAGAACAGGAGGGATTGGTCAGAAACAGGGATCCGCAAACAGCATCCCCCAGGAAGCAGGTGTCCCCCAGGGTCCTGATTCCCAGCCCTAGCCTGCAGCTTCCCTCCTCTCTGGCATTTGTGAGAACAACTTTCCTAGAAGCCTGTTGTCCACTGGCAACCCGTGATTTAAGGCCGTTAATGCCTGAGGCTTTCTTCGAATGCAGCTGAGTCTGACCTTGGGTTGGCTCTCCTGCTCTGCTGTCCCTGTCACCTTGTGAGGAAACACGTCATGTGCCTTGCCTTGTTCGGAGTAGCCTTTGTAGTCTCGCAGGTCTAACTCTCCCGGAAGCCAAGGCTCCCATTGGCAGGGCTCCCATAGTGCGGAACCTGGAAGACAAGCCGTTCCACAGGGCTTGTGGCAACACCTATGCTGACCTCTCCAGAGCTGTGCACTGCCTAGCTTACCTATGAGTTGACTGAGAAGCCAGTATAACCCAGAGGGCCCTGAGGGCCCTTGAGAACAAGGACTCAAGGACTGGCACAAGCTGTACCCACAAGGGTCGACAATCTCTAAGGTTCCTCTCTTGACCCTCAGTGACAAGAGTCACATACGGCTCCTCCTGTCTGCGTCAGCCAGCAGGGATCGAGACTTTGATCAAGACGGGTACCAGCAGAACACTGGGGAGCGATCACCCCGGGAGGACAAACGAGTTTATCTCAGTTTCACAATCAAGGTACCAAGACACGAGCCGTCCCTCACCCTCGCCTGCCAAGGACCTTGGCTGTGCCACAGCAAGTTAAGAAGCCACTCCCTCTGCACCATCAGTCCCAGGGACACAAAGATTCTCAGAGACTTAGCAAATCGGAAACCTAAAGACACTCACTATGTTTCAATCTGGCAAACTCCCTCTAGGAACCCAGACTCTCCGGGCTACCGACTACTTCCGGTTTACAAATGCCCCGCCCTCCTCATGTGACCTAGGGCATCCTCGTGGCTCAGCCAAGCACAGTCCTCTACACTCCCAGAAGACACCACCAAATCTTCTGCAAACCAGGGTCACTTTGGCTTGGGGACTCTAACCTCCTCCCATCACTGTGGGGACAAGGGCCAAGCACCCATCTGAAAGGCAGTCTTTAACTCCGTTCCTCCCAGCACTTGTCCCTTCCAAAAGTCCCGCCTTCTCATTTCGGAGGCAAGACGCACCCCTGCCCCAGGCAAGAGTTTGTTCTGTCTTGTCGGCCCGTCTGGTCTGGTTTAGATTCCTGAATAATGCAGTCTTCTATTTTCATTAAAAACCCCAAGACACCCACATACGAGCAGGAGCTGACTCTTAGCAGTGTGAGTTGTTAAGACAGATGGGGTTCAGTGAGCTGCAGGATGGCTCTGGGAGACAGTTGGGGAGCTCAAGGGTCAAAAGTACTTCCATCACCTTGCCGGGCAGTGTTGGGTACATGCCTTTAATCCCAGCACTTGGGAGGCAGAGGCAGGCGGATTTCTGAGTTCCAGGCCAGCCTGGTCTACAGAGTGAGTTCCAGAACAGCCAGAGTTACACAGAGAAACCCTGTCTCGAAAAAAAAAAAAATTTCCACCAATTATCTTGTATCTAGGCTACCCTGAGACGCAGCCCGCGGTATCTCTGGATTTCCTACCTTCCCCATGGGTCTCTCAGGGCGGATACTGCCTGTCCCAAAGCCAAGTTGGAAGAACTGTAATGGCAGAGCCAGGAGCCAGGTCACCACAGCACACAGCTTGCATTCCATGTGATTCTCTCCCTTGTCCGCTGACTGGGGCCAGTGTGATCACTCTGGTAAGACTCGGGTCTACTGAGCCTTTGGAAACAGAGACCATGGGGGGAGGGGGAGAGCTGAGAGGGCCCGTCGGCAGTGGAACAGTGTCCTCACTCACTGACCCAGTCAGACCCAGACAAGTGTCCCCACGCCTCTGAGGGACAGAGAGAGGTTGGACATCTGTCATCCCATCTGGAGAAGGTTCACCCACAAAGCAGTCAAAACACTGTTTTCTCCACCGTCCAGAGTAATCAGGATCACCGACTGAAGCATAAGACAGTCAGGGGACACCACCGGGCTTCCAGGGATACCTAACCTTATAGGCACGCCTCCCCCTCAGGCAGTCATTGCAAGGACACATGGCCATCGGTCTGGAGACCTTAGCAAAGGCTTGAGTAAATTCAACAGAAGCAATCGGTCGGCTGTATGGAGAGTGTCACACTCCCCCCCATACACGTATCTAAATATGCCTATGTCTACTAGGTCAAGGGGAGGAAAGAGGCACCCAGTCACCGTCACCACTACATGCCACCATGCAGCCTTTCCAGGAGGCCAAAAATAAATAAATAAATGGCGTAGTGATTAAGAGCACATAATGCTCTTCCAGAGGACCCAGGTTCAATTCACAGCACCCACACCAGGTAGCTCAGGATTCCCTCTAACTTCCGTTCCTATGGGTTTGGCGCCCTCTTCTGACCTCCACCGGGACTGCACTTACACGCACATGCACAAATGCATACAGAGACACAATTTATTGTGTCACAAGCTTCTCGGGTGTGATAAGAAATTTCGATCTTCAGGAGAATGTTCAGGACATAGACAGGAATACTAAGGTGCAACTTATCACACACAGGAAAAGCCCTGCATGTGGACATGCAAGAATATGAGTATGCAAGCGGGATGCCCATGGCTGAGTGGAGACAAAGACCCAGGCATAGACGTGCAGATACATTGTATTACATATAAATGGCAGTGTGCCCATGTGCACAGACAGGTAAATAACAGTATCCAGAGAGATACATACAGCTCAGCATGTACGATTTCCATGTAAATGACCGTGTGATGAGAGGTATGTATGGTTCTGTGTACACAGATTGCATGTATATGTATGTGTACATGCTTGTGTGTGTTCACGAATATGGGTATGGTACATTTACATGCTATGCACAGATGGACACCACTGTATACAGATTTTCACATACATGGATATGTGTGCATGTGTGTACAGGAAAGACGGAGCCTGAAAGAAAGGAGGCCCAAATTTCCCCCGTAGAGCCAAAAGACTTCAGGAACTGTTTATTGGGGAAACAGAGGTTTCTTTCTGATCCTCCTGGGTTGGGCCACTCCTCCTGTCTCCTCACTTCACCCCAGGGACTCAAGATGACTCAGCAGAGGTGGGAAGAGATGCATCATCCCCTGGGGACTCAGGAGGTTGTTCCTACCGGGCCAGGCTCCAGGAGAAGCTGAGGGAGGCAGGGAAAGCAGGGAGGGGGGTCTGGAGGGCAGGGAAGCCAGATACGAAGGACACGCCCCCCCAACGGACCTTACCTCTCAGAGTTGAAATTTAATATTCATGTCCACAAAATTGATCTGAATGTACTCTAGTGACTATAGACTCCACAACCATCACTGCCCCAAACAGAGCACGTTTTTTATATTTACCGGCCTTCAAGAACCAAGCCTGTTTGGTTTGGGTCCCGTGGGGCTCCACACAGCTGGAAGTCTGGTAAAAACTGCTCTGGCTTGTAAGCAGCTGGGCCACTGGCCACTTATCAGGACTTCCTGATATTCCTCCAGGGTCCTTTAATGGTTTGAATGTACACTTTGCACTTCTTAACTTTATTCCTTGATGTTTTTTGGATTTGGGGTGCTTTTTTTTTTCAAAGATTTATTTATTTTATGTACATAAGTATACTGTAGCTATCTTCAGACACCCCAGAAGAGGGCATCAGATCCTATTACAGATGGTTGTGAGCCACCATGTGGTTGCTGGGAATTGAACTCAAGACCTCTGGAAGAGCAGTCGGTGCTCTTAACCGCTGAGCCATCTCTCCAGCCTTTGGGTGCTATTGTAAGCAGGCTTTCTCTCTTGACATTTGTGTGTGTGAATCACCTGTGTCACCCGTGTACAGACCCACACTTGCTCTTGAATATTGATCTTGTCTCCTGCAATCTTGCAGAACTCAGTGGCTCTGACTGATTTCTAGGGGAACCCTTGAGACTTTTTATAGTTCAAGGCCTGGCATCTGCAAACAAAGAGAGTTTCACTTCTTGCTTCCCAATGTGGGTCTGTCTTTCATGTTCTTCTTCTCTTGCCTAACTGCCTGGCTGCACTGCCAGTACCATGGTGAATGGAAGTCTCAAGAGGGGACACTCTTCGCCTTGTTCCCGACCTCTTGGGGAGCATCCAACCATTCACTAAGATTAGCTCGCCACTTTCCAAAAATGTCATTTTCTGAGTCGATGAAGTTCTTTCTGGAGGAGTATGGATTGTGTCAAATGCAATTTTCTGGACCCATTGAGAAGTCCACATGATATTTTTATTCTATTGATATAACGCTTTGTATTGGTTTTTGGATGGTAAGTCAACCTTGCTTCTCTGGAGTAACTCTCACTTGGTCATGGTACATATAATCTCTCTGATATGTTGCTAGATTTTGGATACTTATTTTTTCCCAGTCAGGGTCTCTCTTTATAGCACTGGTTGTCCTAGAACTTGCTAGGTGGACCAGGCTGCCTTGGACCTCCCAGAGATCTACCTGCCTCTGTCTCTCAAATGCTACAATTAAAGGCATGTGCCATCCAGGCATAGCCTGATATGCTTATCATTTTGTCAAGGTTCTTGTCTGTAGCTTTCTGGTTTTGTGATGTCTTCTTTGTCTAACTTTGGATATTCATGTCTTATCTCAAAAATGATTTTGGGGTGGGCCAGCTGGGGCTACACAGTGAAGCTCTGTCTCAGAGTGCTTGAGGGTGGGAAATAAATACCCAGACAAATATATATAATTTCAGAGAGAAAACAAATTCTCTTTCGCTCACAATTTCAGGTTCCAGTCCACCACAGTGGGAAAGTCAAGGCACCAGGAGTTTGACGTTAGATCCAAGTCAGAAACACAAAGCAGGGAAGGCTGGCGCTCAGTTTATACAGCTCAGCTGGAGAGATGGCTCAGTTATACAGTCCAGCATCCTCTGCCCCGGAATGGTCCCACCCACAATTAAGATGCATCTACACACACCAATTAATGAAATCAAGGTTAGTTCCCCACAGGCATGTCCAAGGACCCTAGATTCTGTCAGTTGACAGTTAGCACTCACATACTTCTATTAAGAGTGTATTTCAAGCAGGGCAGTGGTGGCACACCCCTTTAATCCCAGCACTTGGGAGGCAAGAAAGAGGCAGGGAGATCTCAGAGTTTGAGGCCAGCCTGGTCTACAGAGTGAGTTCCAGGACAGCCAGAAAAAATCTGTCTCAACGTCCTACCACCACCACCACCACCACCACCAACTAAGTGTCTATTCCTTACTGATTCAGTTTGATGAGCTAGTATCACTTTAGGAATGTATTCATTTTATGGGTCATCCAAGTGGCTCCCATTTTTCACAGCACTGTGTTAGAGCAAATCTGGAGGACTGCGATTTCTGAGTTTCAACACTTAACTGCAAAGCTCTGGTCACTGGGACAGGGAGAGGGACAAGGGGGACGGGTGGACAGATCGGAGCGCCAGAACCGAGAGAAACATAGCCCCTAGTCTGCGGTTTGGTGACTCTCAACATGAGCACCAGGACTGGTCAGTGGGGAAAGAGTCACTTTTCGATAGATGGTACGGTAAGGTGTGTGGGGGACAATGCCAACCCAAGCCCAGCCTCACATCATGGACCAAACTTCTTACCCGGAGCTAAGAGCTAAAGATACAAAACTCTTGGAAGAAGAGATGGGAATAAACCTTCAATGGCCTGGGACCCGACCAATAATTCTTATGGGCACAGGTAGCTGGAGCAACAAGAATAGAAAGGCAAACTATACCTGTCAGAAATACCATCAAGCCGGGCAGTGGTGGCGCACGCCTTTAATCCCAGCACTTGGGAGGCAGAGGTGGGCGGATTTCTGAGTTCAAGGCCAACCTGGTCTACAGAGTGAGTTCCAGGACAGCCAGGGCTACATAGAGAAACCCTGTCTCGAAAAACGGAAAAGAAAAAAAAAGAAAGAAGGAAAAAGAAATACCATCAAGAATGGAAGAAAGCCTCGTGCTTGTATACTCAATAAGGGTTTGTATCTTAGCTACACAAAGAACCCACAGCATGAAGAGTAATAAGCAACTTTATTACCAGCGATTGAGGAATCCAAATAAGCCCCACTGCAGAGGAGATAAACGCCCAGTAGAGACAGAGATGATGAACCCTCAGCCACCATTACACAGCATCAAAAATCAAAGAGCAGAGAGCTGGCGTGACAGTTAAGCCAGATTCAACCACTACCGGCTGGCGTAGACGCAGTCAATCAGACAATGGAATACTATTCAGCCACAAAAAATGAACGGAGCGCCGGCACGTGCCAGGCTGAGGAGGAAAGACGGTTTAGCCTCCCCAGAGACATCTTGCTGAGTGACAGTCCTGGACACCACACGATTCATTCACACAGAATGAAGAGTTGGCAATCCTCTGGCCGAAAGCCAGAAACCGGCTGCAGGGCAGGGGAGCGGTTGAGGGGAAGAGACTGAAAGCCAACCGGTTTAAGAAAACGTTCTGAAGTTGATATTATTATCTCGGAATGCACCAAAAGCAATGGGTTATATCCTTAAATGAGTGGGTCGAGGGCTCATGACAGATGTCAAGAAAGCCTCAAAGAGAAAGGAAGAAAACACCCACGTCGCATTTCCAAACCCCAAGAAAATCTGCATGTATTTGATCTTTAACGAGGCAGATTTCTTTTCGAGGATTTCATGAACTGCACCCTTTGATAACTTCCTCAGTCTTGTTTTCTAAGGGGGTTTCTATTCATAATTTCCTTAAATTATGAATTTCCTTGGTTTCAAAACTCATCAGGGGCCTTTTTGGAAGCCAGATTGCTGCTATGGGCTTCCCAGTTCCCTTCCGCCCTCATCCTGAAGGAGCAGCTTGGGCACCCCAGCACTCAGCTTCAGCCATAGCTCCTGAAATCAGACCCACTCACCAGTGCACGTGTCCTCCCGCCCACTATCATGTAGATGTGACAACCACCGGGACAGTTGGATCTCTGCCTCATGGACAGTCTCTCCGGGTCTACAGCACAGTGGATGGTCTCAGTCTCATGGCTGAGTCTCAGTGGTATCCAACCAGCTTGGGAGAGGAGGATATCCTCATAGGCAGGTACAGCATTACCTTGGTAGGAACCTCAGGTCTACGTGATGCCAGGGTTATATATGCACCAAGTGTACCGTCCCTGCTACTTGCAATTAACTGTCCCCCTCTCGGTGGCTGCACACAGCGAGCCTGAGTTTTCTTTCAAGCCAAGACTCTTGACCCTGGAAATTAATATTTGACTGGACACAGTCACCTCAGCCTTCACACGGGAGGGCAACTGCCCTCACAGGCCATGACTCACACACAGAGGGTCGGCACAGCACCATCCTTCCTGCCAAGACCTGTGAGGAGAACACACAGGACAGAACAGAGGTGGGGGTCAAAGCCTGAGGTCTCCTGCCCAGGACAGGGGTCCTCGGTGATTGTGGTTTGCAGATGGTAAATGGCACGTTTGCCTCTCTGCCTTGTCTCTATTAGAGTCAGGTAGCCTCGGTTAGTGAATGTCTGTCTCACTTGGCCTTTAAGGTTTTAACAGTTGTTTATTAACTGGATCCTTTCACAGAAGGCTGCACAGCACGTTTACAGAGTTAGGTTCCCAAGGGTGGGGAGGTGAGGGCTTGCCTTAATTGGGTTAGTGGGGCCTCAGTGGGGGTGGGGGGCATGGGGTCAGGCACACCCAGGAGCCAGGGCACATTCTCTTGCAAATCTGTCATGTCTTTGTGACCCCACAACAATGACCTGGGCCTGCTTGGGTAGCTCAGCTATCCTGAGGGTTAACTGAATAAAAATCACCACTCTCTGAGGCCTGGGGACCTGCAAGATTATGCTAAGCATATACGTTGTTGTTTCTAAAGAAATTGGATCTGGCCTGGAATTATGGGTATCTCTTGACACAGGACAAGTGTCTCTTCCAATGTATGTACACAATGGGAGTAGGAACCCACAGCCTGTGGTTATGTCTCAAGGTCATTGTCAGCAAGGCTACCCAGACACCTGGCTTGCTCCTGGTTGGCAAAGAATGAAGTCCCTATGAAATACACTGACATTGGTAGTGTTGGGGTTGGCGGGCGGCAGCGGCAGCTCCAGAAAGACCACACCAGGCCAAACAGTTCTATGTGAGGGTTATTGAGAAGGGAAAGGGAAAAGGTGACGGTGGAAAGAGAAGAGGGGAAGAGAGAGAGAAGAGGGGGGCGCTTCTCATATATACACAGATGGTAAAGATGAGAATATGGTGGCTGTTGCCTTGGCAACAGGCATATAGGTTGCACTGTCGCCTATGTAATGTCACAGGTTTCGGAGGTCCTGGTACCAACAGGTAGCAGGCACCGTACAGCAAAAGGGGCCATAATCCCTCACACACCCACACCCATCTTGGCCCCTTTGTATTTCAAGATTACTCCAGTACCTGGGATATACCCAAGTATATCTATTGGGGTGACACACTGGTACAACATGGGAACCCTACCACCACAGAGGAACAGGCTGAGCTAGCCAGGCTATAGAGCTCAGGTGAGGATGTACTGGAGGCCAGAGGGGTCTGTGGCAACTCAGCTGATGCAGCCAGAAAATATACAGCCCCGTAGATTCTTCGGAAAGAACAAAGCTCAGGTATACACATTCCATTCGGTTGCCAGATGGGCGTGGCCAATCATGCATGGCCATAACCATGCCCAGGCTGTTCCTCCAGGTAGCCATGCAAAGTTGCACTGATTGGGGAACTGGTCACTATCCTCTGGGAACAATGCTGGGCTATCCTGAGGACAGCAGTGGGTAGCATCCTACAAGGCCTGGCCTATCCTCTGGGTGGCTCCTGTCCTCTCACCTGTCCCTTCTGCATCCACATCTCTCTCCTGCATCTCCCATGTGTGATGGTTTGTATATGTTTGACCCAGGGAGTGGCACTATTAGGAGGTGTGGACTTGTTGGAGTGGGTGTGGCCTTGTTGGAGTGGGTGTGGCCTTGTTAGAATAGGTGTGGTCTTGTTAGAGTGGGTATGGCCTTGCTGGAGTGGGTGTGTCACTGTGGGTGTAAGCCCCTCAATCCTAGCTGCCTGGAAGCAAGTATTCTGCTAGTCGCCTTCAGATGAAGATGTAGAACTCTCAGCTCCTCCTGCACCATGCCTGCCTGGATGCTGCCATGCCCCTGCCTTGATGATAATGGACTGAACCTCTGAACCTGTAAGCCAGCCCCAATTAAATGTTGTCATTTATAAGTCTTGCCTTAGTCATGATGTCTGCTCACAGCATTAAAACCCTAAGACACTGTAGGAGATCCAAAGATGGATGAAGAATATGGGAGCCAGCCATATGCTGCAAGGGAGTCCCTAAAGCTCTGATGCTTCCAGCCCCTCTATCCCCATCAACTCTCTTGAGAGGACACATGGGGGGACTCATCTTCCACTATATCTGTGGTAGGAGCCTCCTATGCTCACTAAAACCTCCCCTTGGAGTCTCCCATGACGAGGCCTCCAGGCCCATGGTAAGTAGATAAGTGGACCTGTCACCGTTGGGCCTGTTGACTTAAATGCCAGGTATAGAAGAACAAAGACAAACTTGGGGCTGGAGCTGATCACCCTTCAGGGATCTAGGGCTCCTGGGAGAGAGGAAAGTGTTAAGGATATAATGGAGGCTAAGTACCCTGTCTTACCCAGGACATGTGGACAGCCCTGTGGGGACGAAGGAAATTTTGCCAATGTAATCAGTCAATGATCCCATGACAAGACCCTCTGGACAACCAGGTTGAATCTGGATTTCCTAATCATTATTTTAAGAGACAGAAGAGGGGGGCTAGAGAGATGACTTAGCGGTTAAAAGCACTGACTGTTCTTCCAAAGGTCCTGAGTTCAAATCCCAGCACCCACATGGTGGCTCACAACCATCTGTAATGGGATTCAATACCCTCTTCTGGTGTGTCTGAAGACAGCTACAGTGTACTTACATATAACAATAAATAAATCTTTAAAGAGAGAGAGAGAGACAGACAGACAGACAGACAGCCAGAAGAGGGATACAGACCCAAGGGGACACTACTGGAGAACAGAAGCAGAAGTTAGGGTGATGTGATCACATCCTCCAAGAGACCCTGGGGCAACCAGGATGAGGCCTGAGGTCTTGTTTGTAGCTACCTAGGATGTGGGGATTTTTCTATTAGAGCCCAGAGCCACCCAGGAACAGTGGGAGCAGGAAGAAAAGGCTGAACTCCCGGGGTTACAGTGGCCTCTGCTGGAGGCAGTCCAGGCTGGCATGTGGTCATTGCTAATTCATGTGACTGTGACCTGTGACCTGTGACCTCAACTCACAAGCGACCCTGGCCAGGGAGGAGCCAGGTGTCAGGTTGCGCCTAGCCTCACTGGGTCTGTCCACTCCATGAAGTACAGGCCCTTTGATTCCTAGGGCTTTGGCCACCATCCCGGGCACCTCAGGAGGGCTGTTCATTAAGTAACAGGGAGCCCAGCCCTGGTACCTCACCGAGGTCAGAGGCCCCACAGCCCAAAGCCATAAACAGAGGCTACTACATGTTTTATTTCTCAGAACATTGTTAGAAAACTACCAAAGTAAGTGGGGCTGGTGGTGGAATACGCCTTTAGTCGAAGCGCTCAGGAAGCAGTAACAGGTGCATCTCGGTGAGTTTGAGGCCAGCCTGGTCTACAGTGTGAGTTCCAGGACAGACAGGGCTACAAAGAGAAATCCTGTCTTAATAAGAATAAGAGGAGGAGGGGGATAGGAAGAAGGAAGAGAGGAGGAAGAGAAAGAGAGGAGGAGGAGGAGAAGGAGAGGTGAGATGACTCAGTGGTTAAGAGCACTGACTGCTCTTCCAAAGGTCCTGAGTTCCAATCCCAGCAGCCACATGATGGCTCACAATCATCTGTAATGAGATTTGACGCTTCTTCTGGTGTCTACAGTGTATTCATATATAATAAATAAATAATAATAAATAAATAAATCAGAAGAAGAAGAAGAAGAAGAAGACAATCTACTATAAAGTAGTGTCTTAGTCAGGGTTTCTATTGCTGCACAAACATCATGATCAAGAAGCAAGTTGGGGAGGAAAGGGTTTATTCAGCTTACACTTCCACATTGCTGTCCATCACCAAGGAAGTCAGGACAGGAACTCAAGCAGGTCAGGAAGCAGGAGCTGATGCAGAGGTCATGGAGGGATGTTTCTTACTGGCTTGCTTCCCCTGGCTTGCTCAGCCTGCTTTCTTATAGAACCCAAGACCACCAGCCCAGGGATGGCACCACCCACAATGGGCTGGGTGCTCCCCGCTTGATCACTAATTGAGAAAATGCCCCACAGCTGGATCTCATGGAGGCATTTCCTCACCTGAAGCTTTCTCTGTGATAACTCTGGCTTGGGTCAAGTTGACACACAAACCCAGCCAGGACAGGTAGCATGGGCAGAAACGGGTACCAACAGAAAAGTATCCAGGAGGCCCAGAGCTGGGACCTCTGCGGGCTTTCTCTTCTTTCAGTAACGGGGAAAGGGAGAAAGCAGTGCCAAGAATGGAGCCAGGAAGAGCAGAGAGGGAATACAGAGAGCGTTGCTGTCACCAAATCATTAAAGGCCGCTTCCGTGCGGCCTGAGACCACACCTGCACACCGCCGGCTGGCCCACGCCAGAGCCAACATCAGTTCTGGTGCTTTTCACAGTCTCCAGCCTCTCCCCTAGCGAGTGGCTTACAGCGCTGGTTTTGCAATGTGTCAGTATAGCCCCAGGATTCAGCCTCTGGTCCCCTCCATCTTCTGAGATTCCCCCCAAACTAGCCCCAGGGGATCTCAAGAGCTCTCTCCACAGGCCCGAGAGCTACTTGGATGTTAAGAGCCCACAGCATCTCCCCCAGGAGGAGGAGCCTGTGTCCTCCCAGAGCTGCTCTGGTGGGGGGGGGAGGGGGGCTGCCCATGTGGAATGGAAAAGAAACACAACTCATTCAACAGAGCTTGGGGATACTCAGCCCGGGCCTACATACCACCCTCTCCAGAGCTCCCCAGAGAAAGCCTACTTAAGAATCAGGTACGGAGACATCGAGAGAGAGACAGAGACAGAGAGAGAGAGACAGAGACAGAGACAGAAACAGACAGACAGATGGACAGACAGAGAGAAACAGACAGACAGACAGAGACAGACAGACAGACAGAGAGAGAGAGAGAGAGAGAGAGAGAGAGAGAGAGAGAGAGAGAGAAAGAAACTGTGGTGAAGAATTCTGTCTTCATCAGGCCACAGCTGGTGGTGGAAATTCCCATGGCCAGAAGGAGAATGGAGGTCCCCTGATAGTCTGCATCCTGGGGGCCCACTGCTGTTTTTGCATGGCTGGAAGAAAGGCTAGGCTCCCCCTGAGCGAGGGGCCAGGCTGTGCCTGGGCCAATGGCCAACAGTCTAGTCTCATTTCCTACCCTGCCATCCGAGTCTCTGAAAAATTTGAGATGACTCCCAAGTCCGGTTGTCACTGGGGTCACAGCAGGGGGTTGGGGTGGGAAGACAAAAGTCCCTGGGTTCTGGAAGACACTGTCAGCTCTGGGCCCCAGCCTGACCCACTTCCTCCCAATGGCAGCTCTGAAACCCACCCACCTGGGGCCTGCCAAGCCACAGCTGGCAGCTGGTTTCCTGGCTCTTCACCAGCTGTCTCACCAGGTGGCACCTGGTCAAGTCACACAGTAAGTTCTACCCAGAATCCATGGAATGCAATTAGGAAAGAGTAGAGATGCCAAAAAAAAACCCAAGCGGCACAGCAGGACTGGGTCACACACACCCCCTTTCTCCATCTCCTGCAGCCTAGAAGCCAGGTGGGCGATTCAGCCAGCACAGCCTTGGGACCCCAGATCGGCTTCCCCACCAGCTCTGGGCTACTTGACGACACAGGGAAAGAAATGGGTGGGTGGCCCAGGTTCTCACGCAAACCGAGTTCCACCCACACCGTTGAGGTTACAGAGCCCCACGCAGACCATGATTCACTCCACAGGACTTAGCGCTGAGCTGCCAAGGTAACTTCTGAGATGCCTTCAAAGTCAGCCTCTGACCTCCTGAAGTGTGCCATGTGTCCACTCAGGCAGGAAGGAACCCCAGGGAAACACGCTGGATCTGCAAACACTGGACTTGTGGTCCGGCAGCCAAGACCGTCAGGACATGGGCTGCGGCTAGGCGGCGGCCACCAGAGGGAGCCTCAGACCCAGCTTCCTTAGCCACTTGCAAGCTTTTCTAAGGAGCTCTGGTATGATACTGTATCAGGAAAGAAACTGCTATACAGTAACTCTAAGTGAGAGAATAACTTCTCAGCCCACAACTGACATAGGACACCTCTGTCCACATCTTACACTTACACACACACACACACACGTACACACACGTACACCCACACACACGTGCGCATGCACACACACACATACACATGCACATGTACATGTATAGACATGTGCACCAGAAACACAAACACCTACGCAGTAGACATACGGTGTGCGAGTGCACACACACTCACACACACAAACACGCACACCACATACTTGCCAACAAGCACATGCGCACACGTATCTACACCTGTACCAGAAACACAAATGACATCTACACAGTAGACACACTGCATGCACACACGCACACACACACACACACACACACACACACACACGCACACACACATACATACACACACTGCAGCCCACAGGCATAAATGGAGCCTGTCCCCTACTGTGCCCTGTTTTACAGAGGTGTCAGTTGTCAAACAGCTCCAGTCCCACTAGCATCCTCTAAGCCCCTTTTCTGTCTACATCACTAGGTGCTTGCCTGGTCCAGCACCATACAGCTACAAACAGATGAAGATGGACTGTCTCCTGGTGGGTAGCACTTCCCTTTGCGTGTAATGCAAACTCCACGAATGCGGTCCAGGGGTGAAGGGGTGGAGACCCCAGAAACTGGACAGCAAGGCACAGAGCGACTCCTCTGCCCTATGCTCCATAGGGGAGTGGATTTTCCCTCTACACCAATGCTGGAGAAGAACCCAGGCCTCCCGCCCACCCAACCAGGTAAATTCTCCGTGACTGTGCCACAGCTCAGTCACATGGCTAGGAAATGACCCATTTTATCTTTCTCTCTGTGAGCTTAGCAGAACAATACCCAAGATGCCTGACATCCTTAGAAGCTATGATTGTTGTACCTCAGGTCAGTTAATCTGCAAGTGGATGTAAAAGACACTGCACTCTGGAAGCCATGGATACAAGGTAGCCTAACCCCCAGGGGTTCTCTTAGGGAGAAGAGAAGGATTTCAGCCTGAGAGAGACTCCCCACCATGCTAGTCTTGAGAGCGGAGCAGAAGAATTACAGGGGTGAGTGGCTTCCAGATTATAGGAAAGCCAGAATGGTTTTCCCAGCAGGAACCTGCCTGTTATATTTCCTGACTACTGTAACCAGTCGACACATTTCCTGCTTCCAACTGGGTACTGATAAACACGTCTTAAGCCAAGTACTCCTGGTGACTTATTAGAGCAGCTTCAGAAAGCCTAGTTTTACCTGTGGCAGTCTGAGCCTCCCTTGTAGACTTGACCTATCTCTGGAATACAGAGTTTCTGTGCACGACCCAAGCCCTCACAGCCCCCACCATCCCACTCTCTGTCCCTGTGCCTCCCTGCTGCCTTCTGAGGCCTCATCTGTAAGGTCTGCCTTGTGTGAGGCCCTAGTAGATCCTAAATGAGATTCCAGTGTTTCTTGGATTTCCTGTTCATCTCTGGATGCTAGGCCTCAGCTTCTCTGATCTTGGGAAGGGGCTGGTCCTACCCCTCATGTTATTAACAAATAATCCTGCAAAAATTACAATAAAACTGTCTTGGCCATGCTATGTAGCCGTCAAGGTTTCAAAGCGCATCACTTTTTATACTTTGAACAAGAACTTTGTGGACCTCACCCTGAGGAGCCTTGAGGAGTTTCCATCTGGAAATCATCTTTGCAGGTCAGCATGGAGCATCTTCCAGCTGCAGGCAAATCTGCTAATGCCATTCGGCAAACAAGCTGTTCTCTGAAAGAACTGGATGGCGGCGGCTCCGTCCCACGTGAATCACAGGAGCCGTGGGCTGGCCCCCCACGGAGGCCTCCGAAGCACGCAGAGATCAGTGCCCATCAAAGGACCTTGGTTGGGGTCCCACCCCAAGAACCCGCCTTCCCTTTGCTGGGGAGAATCTGCCTACACATAATACCAAAGCCCAAGGGGCATATTTTCGAAAGTATGCGTTCGTTAGCATGTAAGACGCAAAATACACACCCTTTCCAGAATCCTGGTGATTTGGCCTACCAGGCTTCAGGGCAGACATGGCTGTAAGCTGTAAGAAACAGAAGCGGGATACAGGCATTTTCCTCTGCTTGCCTGGCTGCTAGCCACGGGTCCACCCAGCTCCACAGCCTTCCTGATCTACAGCCCCCACAGTGAAGATGGCAAGCTACCCATGCCTTGCTAGGCCCGGCCTGCAGGCCCCGACAAAGCCTATTTTTGCCAAATTAAAAAAGCTGTTTCACTCTACGTGGGAGCTGGGAATGTATTCCATACTGGGCTTCAAAATCACAGGGAATGTGGTCTCAGGGAGTTACAGGTGACACAGAAAATGGGGGTTTTCGCACACAGTCCATCACATGTACCTTGTAATGGAGGCAAGGCAGGGATGGCTACCTCTAGAGCATGTTCCCCCAAAAAGGTTAAAGGTGAGACAATGGTCTACTGTCCACCTACTCCTAGGGCCTTCCTGACGCCCCCCATCACCCCCCACTTTACAAAGAGGTAACCTTTACAGCTTAAAGAAATGAACTGCCAAGAACACTGTCATTCATATTGATGGTTGCATAAAAGATGTTAAGGAGATATGAGAGAACTTTGTTAGGTGGGGTTTTAAATACCCTTAAAAACATCTCTCAGCATTGTCTACAAGGGCCACAAATCATTTGGCCTTAGGGAGGTACCCTGTGATAGGGTTGACCCAGGGAGTGGCACTATTAGGAGGTGTGGCCTTATTGAAGCAGGTGTGGCCTTGCTGGAGTGGGCGTGGCCTTGCTGGAGTGGGCGTGGCCTTGCTGGAGTGGGCGTGGCCTTGCTGGAGTGGGTGTGCCGCTTTGGGCAGAAACTTTAAATCCCTCATCCTAGCTACCTGGAAGCAAGTATTCTGCTAGCAGAATTCTAGCTAACCTTCAGATGAAGATGTAGAACTCTCAGCTACTCCTGCACCATGCCTGCCTGGATGCTGCCATGCTCCTGCCTTGATGATAATAGACTGAACCTCTGAACCTGTAAGCCAGCCCCAATTAAATGGTGTCTTTTATAAGACTTGTCTTGGTCACGGTATCTGTTCATAGCAGTAAAACCCTAAGACATGCCCCGAAATTCACAGACTCCGGTGCACAGGCTCCTCCCCTACCCCCAACCAGACCCAGGTGGGCAGGACTAAGCACTGCCCCAGCTAGCAGAGGCCTTGCTTTCCTGGTGTGAAGGACAGACAGACATGGATAGGACACCTACATATTACCCAGAAGGACTCAAATGAAGAGAAAAGGGATCTGGGAGGCCACATTTTCATGGCTGCCCCGGGTAGTCCACAAACTACCCTGACAGTAATGACCCAGAGGACTGGTCATCCCTGTTGGCAGAACCCACCAAGCCTCTCCAACTCCTGCGCCCCACTTGACAAGTATGAACTGAGCTGGGTCTCACTTTCCTAAGTGGGCAACCCTATGCTCCAGGCTCACCCACAATGGTTGCCTGTCTCTGCTCAGGTGAAAGGGCAGGGCACTATAACATAGCAATGGACTCTGAATGAGCATCAAATGGCCGGTCCTCTAAGCCCATGCCTGCAAACCTACCAACCATAGAAGAATGTACACAACAGAGGCTGGCAGAGCCCCGTCTACCTCTGCAGAGGAACTACAGACTATCCCTGGCTCTGCACATTTGCCAAAGAGAAACACTGAGGCTTAAAGGCGGCATGCGACCTGGTGGGGTCCCCCTGATGGAAGAAGGGGTGCTGGCGGCCAGGGTAACGAGAACAGGATCAGAACTCACACGGGGCTGCGGACTGGAGTCCCAAGTGCTCTGCTGCCCTCTCTGAGGAGTGGTCCTGGAGCGGGGCACCCTCAGGAGGGTAAACCCGGGACCTCAGACCTCCTCACGGAGCCTGGGATATGGTCTGTGGACTTGGTGTTTTTAAATCTTCTAAGAATACTGACTATAAAAGTAAAATAAAGAGTTTTACTATCCCTTATTTTAAAAAAAATTGAATAAAATGTCCCTTTATCCTCTGGGCTCCTATCTCCATCTGAATAAACAGCGCCCTCACCCCCTGCTTTGTCCTTCTCAATACTGACAAGGTCAAACAAAGTTAGACATTAAAGAGATCCCAGACCCTTTTCGGAAGGGAAGGGTTGTTGTTATTTTCTTTGGCCGAGCTAGTTTCAAGAGTTTCAAAGAAGACTATCATCTGTGGGAACAGCTGGCTTTCAGACCCTATCGGCGGTTGTCACAGTCAGTATGGGGGAGGGCACAGGGGACCTCTCTGCTCAAAGAAGACATTTCCAGATAGAGTCAAGACGGGGGACAGGGGACTAGACAGGGTGGGGGTACTCCAGTGTTCTCTGTCTTTGGTTTCTGTCCCCGGGGAACATGAACAGGTCTCAGCAGAAGGTGTGGGGATCTTTCCTGCTTCACTCTGAGGTTCTCTGAGCTCAGCGTATAGAAGTGTGGGAAAGAGAAGGAGCCCAAGCTTCTCAGCCCGCACTTATCCTGTAGTGCCTACTTGAAAGATGAGTTGCAGGCCCAAGGAAGCTTCCAGATCCACAGAGATAGATAGATAGATAGATAGATAGATAGATAGATAGATAGATAGATAGATGGATGGATGGATGGATGGATGGATGGATGGATGGATGGATAGATAGATAGATAGGTAGATAGATACATAGATAGATAGATAGATAGATAGATAGATAGATAGATAGATAGATAGATAGATAGATAGTAGATAGAAGGTGGCTCTGTCAATAAACCAAACAGCAACGGGTTGTTTTCCTGCGGTGTCTCGAGCACTCCCTGAGCTGTGTGGCCCAGACAGGCCCTCTAGGGCCCGAGAACCAAGAGAAGGCCAACCTACGGACCTCGCATTTGGAACACGAGGGTTACTCACATTCGAATAAGTGTAGATGCGGAAAAGGACACGGTGGCTCTCTCCGAAGCCTGTGTGGCCAGAGGCGGCGGCAGTAGAACGTGTGTGAAGATGGGGGAGGGGAATCCCCCACCTGCAAATGATCCACCAACCCCCAGACTCTCCCTCACCCTATTTGTATTTATTCACTTTTAACCCACTATCAACTTTCTTGGACCAAGTGGCCTTAAGACATGAAAGTTGGGCCAGAGAGATGGCTCAGTGGTTATTAAGAGCACTGACTGCTCTTCCAGAGGTCCTGAGTTCAATTCCCAGCAACCACATGGCGGCTCATGACCATCTGTAATGGGGATCCGATGCCCTCTTCTAGTGTGTCAGAAGACAGTGACAATGTGCTCATATACATAAAATAAATAAGCAATTGTTTTTTGTTTTGTTTTGTTTTTTTAAAAAAGAAGTCTGCATTGGTGGTTCAGTGGTAGAATTCTCACTTGCCACACAGGAGAGCCTTAGTTCAATTCCCGGCTAAAGCATAGTAGTAATTTGCCGGGCAGTGGTGGCACATGCCTTTAATCCCAGCACTTGGGAGGCAGAGGCAGGTGGATTTCTGAGTTAGAGGCCAGCCTGGTTGACAGAATGAGTTCCAGGACAGCCAGGGCTACACAGAGAAACCTGTCTCGAAAAACAAAAACAAAACAAAACAAAAAAAGAAGACGACATGAAGGTTGGGTTCAGCCAACCTGAAATATTTGTCACCTGATGTCCACCTCCTCTGCCTGTCCCACCTCAGCAAGACCCTGTGGGGACACTTACTGCCTCGCTCTGGCACCTCCCAAAACCCTCAGCCAAGCGATCCTACCACCTGCGGTGCCAGGAAGAGGCCTGGGGTTTGTTTGTTCCTGGGCTCAACTTCACAACTGTCTCCCCTGCCTTTCAACCTGGGTCTGCTCCAACGTGCTGTGAGGGAAGCCAGAGGGCATGGTGGGAGGCACCTGGGCGGGCAGATGCCCATGGAGGTGTCCATGTGGCTCCGGCTTCCTGGGTAAGGGAAGAGTAAAGGTGACTGATGCCCTGGGCGGGACAGCACTCGCTGGCCACGCGAACCCTCTCCATTCCCACGAGCTCAAGGGCACCCGAAGTAGGACCAGCTGGTCCTACTATGCTATGGCCCCAGAGACTGAAGGCAGCAGCTCTGTCCCACAGACACTTGTGGTTCCGGCCCGGCTATCCAGAGCAGCAGGCCTAAACCACACCAAAGGCACACCCAAAGCCTCAATGAGCACACGCTTCTCCCCCTGTCCAAGGCCTTGAGAACGTCACCATTTTCCAGAGCTCTCAGAGTGATCCCCCTGGCTCTCACAGCTACCACATGCTATCTGCTGCCTCCCTCGTCCCTGTTCCAATAGGTCACTCCGTAGGAGTGGAGTCATGGTTTCTCCCCTGTTGTCCTCATTAACTCATTGAAGGCATCCATCCATCACTCCATCGTGGAAGGAGTAAGGAGCCTGCCCTGCTCTGGGTCAGGCCCCTCCCAGGTCAGCCTACAGACCAGAGAAGCCACTGTGACTAGAAATGTGTCCCCTCCCCTGCTGGCCATTCTCTAGATGATCAGACATGTGGGAATTTAAATCACCCACCCCGTGGACAGGTACTTAAGGCTGGACCAGATGTGGAAGGGTCCCTTGGCTTTTGCTCTCTACAAGAGGTTGTTTCTATCCTTTGCAATGGACTTGCCAGACCTGCCCACCTGACCAAAGCCTGGCCTAGACACATGCTTGACTGAAGGAGGCCTGGGCGTGGAGTTGCAGCCAGCATCTAACAGCCGCCCTCAAAGCCCTTGCTTTGGGCTCCTTGCTAAGAATAAAAGTAAACACTTGCTACCCACCCTGGGACCCCAGGCAGAGAAGAGTCTGCTCCACATTCCTGGGCTTCCAGAGACTTAGCTAGCCGCCCACACACTCTGTCTGCCTTTGTAACTAGACCCAGGGTCACCAAGAACGACCCCAAGACTGCCCTGGGTGGGCCGGAGCCCACCTCCCTCCTTGACTGCCTATCCAGCCTCAGGTGGAGACGCTCAGGATATTCCTATTGAATGAGCCCCCTCAAAACACACGGGTGGCTGAGGTCCGAGGCAGGAAGAAAGGTCCTCTTCCCAACTATGAATCTCCTCAAAATGGTCAACCACAAGAGTGCAGTCAAGTCATGGACTAGGGGCCTCAGCTGGCTAGAAACTGAACTATAGCTGTGACCCAGGAGAGAGCCCAGCATAGAAAATGATGGTAGGAGGGAACTAGGGTGCTACCCCTAGTCGTGAACCACGGCTCCATACCCTGAGGCATAGACACAACTCTTATCCCCACATGAGTACCCAGCATGGTTTCCCAGTACTGCATGCTGGGAAACCAAGGAAGGAATTGTCTGGGATGGCAGGAGCCTCAAAAGCAGAAGAGCCTAATGACAAGGTGACCATTGGTGCCAAGGTAGCCATTCTATACCATACCAAGGAGCCAAAACCATGGGTCCAAGGGACATTAACAATGGGAACAATGACCAGACAAGAAAGCAACATCCTGATGGTAGGACAAAGAAATGCCCAGGACTGTCCATCCCTAAAGGGGTGTGGTCTGCAGCCTGGGGGAGTCTGGAACTAGAGGGGGAGTCTGCATCTGTTTGGTGAACCCTGGGGCTGGATGGGAAGAACTGGTGTTGCTAAGACAGGCAATGGATTCAGAGCAGGCACACAGGGAATTTTCTAGGCAAGTATGAGGATGGATGGATGGATGGATGGATGGATGGATGGATACACAAACATGCCAGTGAATGAATACACCTAAGACATGGACTTGGTGTGACAGACAATCATCCCTATTTCTCCTTCCTCTTCTACTGGGAACAGTTCCTCTCTCACAGGGGCACAGAGGGAGACATGGATTCCCCCACCGATTGGCTGAGATCCAACCCAGGGGAACAGAGACCCGCCCTCCATCTCTTAGGCTCCTACAGCCTTTGTGCCTTGGGACCTTCAATGTGATCTCCAAAGGCTGCTGCTTTGGGGCTATGAGGAGAAGGAAGCTAGGAGAGACCAGGGTTGCAAAGAGGCCATGGTCTCCAGTCAGATAAACGGAGTCTAGAAAACACATTTGTAAAGAGAGTAGTACAACAGATCGCCAGCCAGCCAGCCGGCTTAGCCTGATGCTCGCTACACAGGCAGGCTGAGAAACACTGTGCTCATGAAGAACCAGGTCTCCGAGGGTACATGCAGATTCTACCCCCACCAGGTTCAAGACACACTTGGAGTAGTCTACCCAAGCGGTCATCCACAATAGACAGAGATCCAGGGATGGCACAGATTAGTGGCTTCCTGGGACCATCAATGACGCAGGGTTGCCTTCTGGGATAATGAGAATGTTCTAGAACGAGTTTGCAGTGATTGCCGAACAACACAACAGCTGTGCCAAATAACCCTGTGTCATCCACTGTGAGATGCCTGGTTTTAACGCTACGAGAACTTGGCCTGAAGAAAACATAGAAGGCTCCCATTATCCCCAAATAGAGAAGTCACAGCTAAACACTAAAGGAAGCTGCCACTGTGTGTTATGGTTGGTCTCGAAGTCTCTCCTGCTGACCCTCTCCGTGCACACCCTGCGTTCCAGTCAGCCTGTGTGCTCCCTCCCAACCCCCTTCCCCTGGAATCTGCTCAGTTAAGTCTCCCCCACAAACAAAGCGCTACTCAAAGCCCACAGATACCTTCACCTCAGGTCCCTCGGACTATATTTTGCCTCACCATGATCCAACGCCTGAGAGAAACAAAAGTGCATTTGGACTCTGGGTTCTGAGGCCGTTGCAGCCCATCATGAGGGAGAAAGCGTGGTCACGGCTGTCAGAGTGCGAGGCTTGTTCACAACGCTGCAATGTGGAAGCAGAGAAACAAAGGGAAAGAACCAAGGACCTAACCCCTCAAAGGTCCACCCCTAGAACCCTACTCCTGCCACCTCAAGGCTCTCCAGCAACCCAATTTAGGGACCAAGTGCTCCAAACATAAGCCTGCAGGAGACGTCTCAGTTTTAAACCATAAATTTCTTCCATTGGTCCCACAAAGGCTCATGGTCACCCATAACTCGAAATGCTTTAACAGCCCCTGACACCGTCCAATGGCCCCAATGTCTCTTGAAGCACAAAGCATACCCTTTATAAAATCAAAAAGAAATTGCAATGGACAAAATAAACACTCTTACTCCCAAAGGGAAGAAAGCGGGGGACAGCTGGCTGCTCCGTGTCCAGCATCCCTGAGGTCATTATGGGATGTGAACTCCAACTGGCTTAGCTATAGCCCTGCCTTTGATGTCCTGACACCGGCAGTATACACAGTCTCTCTCTTTCTGTCTCTCTTGTCTCTCTAATATTTATTTATAATGTTGTGTTCTGCCTGCATATATACCTGCAAGCCAGAAGAGGGCGCCAGATCCCATTTACAGATGGTTGCGAGCCATCATGTGGTTGCTGGGAATTGAACTTGGGACCTCTGGGAGAGCAGTCAGAGCTCTCAACCTCTGAGACATCTCTCCAGCCACACCTTACAGTTCTTAAATGCTCCTCATGACTATAAAATCAGCACTGTACAGGCAATACCAAGTGTTAGGGTTCTTTCTAAGCTCCATCCCACAGTTACCTGGCAATAGCCAGGTAGGCCTGGCCTACTACAAAAAGGGCTGTTCAGTCCCTCCCCTTTCTCTTACTTCTTATCTCTCTCTTACCTCTCTCTCAGCTTCTCTCTTGCCCCTCTTGGGCTCTCCTCCCCTTCCCCCCTCTCTCCACGTGGTCATGGCCAGCCTCTGCTTCTCTACTCTTTCCCTTTTCCTTTCTCTGCCTCCACTACCCCATTAACTCCCTTCCCATGCCCTGAATAAACTCTACTCTATACTATGTCGGTGTGTGTCTGGTCCCTTGGGGGAAGGGATGCCTCGGCATGGGCCCGCTGGGGCACCCCCTTCCCCCACACCGCCGTATACCATATTCTCTAAAGCTCTTTCTCTTTTTATGATCACAACATCACGTTCTGCTGCTAACTCCAGAAATAGCCAGACACCACTGGACCAAAGTCCTCTGAGCACCCGACTGATTAAACTTGAACAAACCTTCCCTTGGGTGGCTGCTTGCTGGGTTCCCTTCAGTTCTCTCTTTTTAAAATGAAGTTCGAATGCACTTGCATTTTGATACCCCAAGGCCTTCAAAAGGGCATGTACTTTTATTTTTCTTAATGTATGAGTGCTCTATCTGCTTATAGGCCTGCGTGCCAGAAGAAGGCATCTGATCCCACTCCAGATGGTCGTGAGCCACCACATGGAAGCTGGGAACTGAACTCTCCGGAAGAGCAGCCCATGTTCTTAACCGCTGAGCCATCTCTCCAGCCTCCAGTCCGTTACTTTTTAATTAAACTTTATTCCAGTCTTTCGGATATAGGAAGAACGCAATTATGTTCTTTTCTGGAATATTACTTGACTGTCCTCTAACCTGGTTCCCAGTAGAGTCCTCGTTCCCATCTGAAACCTCATGAACACAGTGTCCCATCCACATCTCCCAATCTCCTGCTCTTCCATGCTCCCAACAGAATCTGCTAAGGTCTGTTTACTGAATTCTATGTCTTCTGCCAACGCCACCATTCATGCACCAGTTCCAATGACCCGTAGACCACAGCAGTGGCGGCTCCAACTCTCCAGCACTGATTTCTGTTATGAGTTAACTTGGCTTTGACCAAAGGCCTGACAGAAACGATTTTAAGAAAGAAAAGGTTTGTTCTGACTCCGTTTCAGGGAAGGAGAGCCCGATGGCGTTCACAGCAGCCGAGGATATGAGGTGGCGGCTACCCATGAGACACAAATGGAGTGTGAGATGGGACAGAAGCAGAATCTTCAATGTTCTACTGACACACACACACACACACACACACACACACACACACACACACCCCAGGCTCCTACTCCCAGCAGCTAAGCCTCACCCCCTAAAGGAGCACCTCCCACGCCTTCCATAGCTTTCCAAAGAGCACCTAAATCTGGGGGACCTAGCTTTTAAAATATGAGCCTGTGGGGATAGTTCATCCGCAAACTCAAGAACACCTTCCAGCCCACAGGAGGTACAAGCCACCACCCTAAATGCAACAAGGTACACAGGTCTTAATACAGTGACCAAGGGTGGCCATGCTGTAGGAAGTGGCGCCTGGACTACTCACACCAAGGAAGCTCATGGGGGGGCGGGGAGGTCTCCTACCCAGGGTGCTTCATGTCCACCAAGCTCTCTGAGGTAAGGGACTGAGCTAACAGGGAGGCTTCCCCAGGCTCTCAGGCGGCTCAGTGAGTCACCTCATTAGTCAGACCTGAGCTCAGAGCCCAGGAGTGGCCAGGTGCCAGCGCATTCCTGAGTCTGCCCACTTCCCAGCACTCTCAGCCTGTAGAGGCGGCACAGGCCGGGCACCTGCCCCAGCACACAAGACAAGGAAAGGGAACGGGAGAAGGGAGCTCAGTGTGTGGACTGTTGGAGCTGGGAGCTCAGAATCCCCCCCCCCCCCCGGAACCTGCCCCGTATAGAAAAGAGACTGAGGCAAGAAACCACAGGTCCAGCCACTGAAAGCCAAGCACGGTCAGTGGGTCAGTGGTCCTCAACTGAGTCAGAGGTCAAAGCCTCAGAAAGATCTCCCTACCCCCACTCGGAGTTTGCTCTCAATTGCCCACACCAACACAGTTGCTGGGGGGCGGGGGTTGAAGTCAGGGGTCAGCATGGAACAAGAGGCCTCTTTTCGGAGGGGGGAGGGAGCTGGAGAATGCCGTGTTAAGGGCCCTGTAGATATTGGTCACCTAGGTGAAAATGGGGGGGTGGGTGAGAGGCATACCCCTTTGCGGAATGTGAACTATGGGTGGTCTCACTCAGTCCCTCAGGTCCATAGCGACCTTGAGTAAGAAACAAAAGTGGATAAGGCATGAAACACACACACACACACACACACACATACCATTTGCCTGGTGTGCCTGAGAGCCTGGCTTAATAAATGGCAAATACCTATGCATGGCTTAAAGAGGCTAAAAGGAATATGGGGGTAGGGGGAGCATTTGGTGCTGTTAGGAACCCTCCTGGGTAGGCCCTCAGCCAACCAGACAGGATTTGAGAGCAGCATCCGGCCTGACACAGTATCTCCCACCCTCACTCAGCCCCCATTCAAGGGCATGCATGAGTGTCATGGAAGATAGACAGACAGACAGGCAGGCAGGCAGGCAGGCAGGAAGTCAGGCAGGCACACCACACACACACACACACACACACGAACACACACATGCATGTACGCACAACACACCATACACACACACACACACACATGCATGAGCACACACATGCACAGCACACCACACACATGCACACAAACACATGCGCACACAGCCTTGTCTCTCTTGGCTCCTGTAGCCCTCAAATAAGCCACAGATCCCTGAGAAAGGACAGAAGCAGCCCCAAACAGAAGCATGCCGGGTGAGAGGCAGATGGTAGCACTGTCTGCCAAGGAGCACAGCTATTGATGAGCCCAGGGAAAAGCCTTAAGGACACCCGAGCTATCACCCAAATGACACTCTCAGCTAGCAAGCAGTGTCCCATGGCTACGAGACATCATCCTAGCAGGACAGGGGCACAGCAGTCTGCACACAGCCACTACAAGCTCAGCCCACACTGCCATAGGTGCACATCCTAGCTCCAGCTTAGCCTTGCTTCCAGTGTCCTCTGAGATCCAGCCCGGAGAATCTTGCAGGGTGAGCAGAGGGTTGGGGAGGGAGCGGGAGTGGGGGAGTGACAGAGTGAGTATAGACTACCACAATTTCTCAGAGCCCCAAGGGAGTCTCTGCAGATACAGGTACGGTACTGCACTGTCCAAGAGGTAGAGTAGGTTGTTAACTCCCGAGACAGCTCTCATGGCGACCTCCTCACCACACCCATTGAGGAAACGCATGGTCTCAAAAGACTGGGCCCTGAACATGGAAGTCAGGGCACAGGATGATACCAGAGCCCTGAAAGGCAAGCTCACAGCAGGCCATGCCTGAATTAAGACTATTTTATAGCTTTCGTTGGAGAGAGCTGGGCATGAGCCCAAACTTGCCATCCAGAATGGTCAGCCAACCTATACATCTAGAAGAATATTCTTATACATCTAGCAGCAGCCCAATTCCCCAGCAGATGCCACATCTCCTCTGGGCAGTTGGCGCTCCAAGGGACAGGCTGGGCAGTCCAGCAAGTGCCCGGGTCCATGCTCCCTGACCCATCACAGTCTAAGCAGTGCCTGGGAGCGTTCCTAAGCTGACTCACTACCCAGAACCTCTTCTGTCACTTCTCCATCTCCTGAGGCTGATCCCCTCCCTTGAGGACCACAAAGACCAATCAGAGGAGCCACCTCTGCCTGGGAACTCCTGCCCCAAGGCACTCTGGGTACCTGATGGCTTAGAGCCAAAATGCCCGCCCACTTGCTCCCCTGATGACTGCTTTGAGAACCAGAGGGCTGGCCATGATGTGGCCACATGGGGTGTGTTTCTCAACATTGAAAATAAAGTCCCAGGAACGTCCTCTAAGAAGGATCTGCTGACTAGGTAAGTACAAAATACCAAAGCTGCTACCGACCCTAGACTAAGTCTTTCGCACCGGGTGTGGCCCTACTAAGAGACGCTTGAAGCCACATTCTTGCTTCCCCTCCCCACCACATGGGCCGTCCCAATGCCATTTATAGACCCTTGGCCCTCCCTGGCACACTGATTGGCCCAGGGCAGAAAGAGATCTGCCCTCTGTTTGTGGTCTCAGGGTACAGCAACTCCTCCCTTGAAAGTGGGGGCTGGGGTCCTCCATCCCTCCCCCAGCATGCCGACGTCAGCTCAGGCTCAACTATGTTGACTGATGCCTCGCCGCCGGGAAGCCCTCAGCCACAGGGCCCTGCCTGTTCACTGTGCACGGCTCCTGCTGCAGTCACACGGAACTTTAGACCTTGGGTCACCAAGGAAAGGTGAAAGCATGGGGAAACCTGCTTCGTTGTGAAGAAACTCCAGTCTTCACAAAGCACCCATCTAAACAAGAGGCTGAAGAAACTGATGCTGATGGACACTCGGGCCAGAAGCAGGCAACTGCCAACACCAGGAAAGAGGCAGGTGAGGCACACTCAACCCTTTCCCACCTTCCCACATGTCTGAGGAAACACTGGGAACCAGACACAGAAAAGACAGTGGCTGGAGGGAGGTCCAGGCAGGTCCACCATTAGTGTGCGCCTTAGTCAGGGTTTGTATTACTGCACAAAACATCGTGACCAAGAAGCAAGTTGGGGAGGAAAGGGTTTATTCAGCTTACACTTCTACACTGCTGTTCATCACCAAAGGAAGTCAGGACAGGAACTCACACAGCCCAGGAACCCGGAGGCAGGAGCTGATGCAGAGGCCATGGAGGGATGTTCCTTACTGCCTTGCTTCCCCTGGCTTGCTCAGCTTGCTTTCTTACAGAACTCAAGACTACCAGCCCAGGGATGGCACCACCCACAATGAGCCCTCCCTCCTTGATCACTAATTGAGAAAATGCCTTACAGCTGGATCTCATGGAGGCATTTCCTCAAGGGAGGCTCCTTTCTCTGTGATAACTCCAGCTTGTGTCAAGTTGACACAAAACCAGCCAGTACAGGGTGAGACCTTGAGCCTTCGCACAAGGTGGCCGGCGCTAACGGCCCGCTCTGTGATCTCAAAGGAGGACATGTCTTGACAAGATCTTCAGCATCTACCCTTTGTCTGGCATCCCCCTCCACCTTCTCTGTCCACTTCCTCTGATGGGTTCCTAGGCTTTAAAACTGGAACTCAAGTTCGAATCAAGGCTCAGTCATTTGTCTGGGAGCCCTGAGAAGAACCATCAGCTTTGAGTCTGGTCTGGTCACCGTGGGAAATATGGAGTGGCACGTCGTCCCCGCCCCCCCCACCGACCCCATGCCAGGCATGTAACTGGTAGTTCTAGAAGCTTCTTTCTGTTTGGTTTCTGGACGTGGGACAAGGGACTGAGGTGTACATTTTACACAACAAAGCAGACCTGGTCTCCAGGTTCTCCCAGCATCCCTCAGTTCCTACCTGGAATGCCCCGCCCCCTCTGGGGACTGCCTTTCTCCCAGAGGCTCCTCCCTATATAATCCAGACATTTTGGGGTCTCTCTCTCCTTTTCTCTCCCCTTCTCTCTCTCCCTCCCTCTCTTTATCTCCCTCCCTCTTACCCTCCCCCTCCCTTTCCTTCTCTCTCTTCTCTCTCTGCATGAATACCCTTTCTCTCCTTCCCCTTTGCTCTCCCCATGGGGACTTCCCTGGCCTCTGTCCCTCGGGCAAGTTCACTAACTTCCCAAGAAGCCTACATTTAATATAATCTGATCTGGCTTGAATTGGCTCATTTCACTGGCAACAGAGAAATCATCACTCAACTGTGATGTCACCTTCAACTTCCTGTCACCTTAAGCCCAGAGCCCGCAGCCCCCTTTCCTCTCTCACCAGGAGACAAGCCTAGAGAGGCAGGGTCTAGACGTGTGGAGAACCTGGGGATGTCAGGTGAGGGTGCCCGGAGGACTTCCCCTCTCTAGTTGAACTCCCTCCTTCCCAGAGCACCTCAGGTTGCTGCACAGTGGATACTCAGGACAGTGGTGGGAAGATGGCAGGGTCCATATAAGAACAAGGAGGTTAACAGAATGAGAGCTCACAGAACAGGCTACAGACACCTAAACTCCTTCTTTCGCTCCCTCGCCAGAGAGAGAAGCAAGCTGGAACTGTGCATTCCTGCCAGCCACAGTTAAGGCCAGTTAGGGAGCCTGAGTCTATTCAGAAGCCTGAGGGAACTACAAGGCAGGTCAGCTGCTTCCTGGAGACTCTCCACCTCCCACAGGCCAGTGCCTAACTCCATGGGGCTGTTCCACCAGCCCAGCTTCCAGCTTTGTAGGTCCAGCTATCTGCTGGACAGCAGCGATGACCTAGCACATGCCTCTGCTCTGCCCATCTGAAGCAATGGGGGAGCAACTGCACCCACCACCTACCACATGAAAACATCAAACAGAAGTGTCCTTCCCAGCAGGGGAGCTGGGTGTGCCCAGCCACTGCCTGTAAGGACCATGCAGACTACTGGTCAGAGCAGACCCAAGCTGACCTGCTGGAGGGGACGGTTGGCCATGTCTTTCGGGACATCGTAGCCCGGAGGATAAATGGGTTATTTTTCAACAGGGGCCAGCCTCACCTGTTAATGTTTGACTGGAGATCAAGTCAGGAACTCAGCAGTAATGGTGACTCAGTGGCCTACAGCCCACGGCTTTGTGCCACATTTAGGGAGAAGAGGGGGGGATATACTAGGTAGACAGACTCCAGGGAATGAGGCCGCATTCCACAGAAGTCAAAGGCCCAGCTTAAGTGTGACTAACAGGGGCTCCCACACCGGTCTCCCTCCTAAGCCCTGGCAGCTCTAGAAGGCACCCACTTCAGCTAAAGATGGTGGCCCAGCTCATGTTAAGTGATGATATCAGATAGGTACATGGTCATTCTCAAGTCCACTAAGCTCAGAGGCCACTGGCAAATTCAATTCTCTGGTGGATAAGGAAAAGGGAGACGACAAACACCTCAACTAAGCACCTGTTAGGAGATGGTTTTGTGCAGATCTCTATGCCCAGACATCTGGTTGGAGTCCGGATGATGGCGTACTGGGTCTCATTGTTATGTAAAAAATTATTTTTCATCACCTCTGATTGGTTAATAAAGATCTGACCAGCCAATTAGTTGGGCAGAAGAGACTAGGGTGGGACATCTGATCCCAGTGGTGGTATAGTCCCTGTAGACTCAGGAGTTTGAATGATTGCCCCATAGGAGGTGTGGTCTTGTTGGAGGAAGTATGTCACTGTGGGGGAGGGTTTTTGGGGTCACAGGTGCACAAGCTAAGTCTAGTGTGACCCACAGTTTTCTTCTGATACCGGCCAATCAAGACATAGAACCCTCATCTCCTTCTCTGCCCTGCATGTGGCCAAGTTTCCCACCATGACAATAATGAACTAAACTTCTGAAACTGTAAGCCGGCCCCCAAATAAGTGTTTTCCTTTATAAGAGTTGTCATGGTCACGGTGTCTCTTTGCAGCAATAAACCCCTAAGGCAAGATCCCAAAGACAGGAGACTGAAGACATAGCTCAGTCGGTAAAGTGTCTGCTATATGAATAGGAGCAACTGAGTTTGATCCCCAAAACCCCATTAAAAATTTGGGTATGGAGATACACTCTCATAACCCCAGTGCTGGAGAAGCAGGATGGCTGGGGTCACAGGCAGTGGTGGCGCACGCTTTTAATCCCAGCACTAGGAAGGCAGAGGCAGTCGGATGTCTGAGTTCGAGGCCAGCCTGGTCTACAGAGTGAGTTCCAGGACAGCAAGAGCTACACAGAGAAACCCTGTCTAAAAAAAAACAATAAAACAAAAACAAACAAAAAATCAGAAATGAAACAGAAGGTGGGAAGTACCTGGAGAGTGACCCCTGAGGTTGGCTTCTGGTCTGACAGGCACATTCACACGTATGCACCCATGTGTACATGCGCATCTACATGCTTAACAAAGAAACCCCAAAGGAGCAGCAGGTATTGAGGACAAGCGTCTCGGGACAGCAAGCTCCTGGAACTTTGGGGGCCTGAGGGAAACACACTCACTAGGTAACCTGGGCTGGCTTGGAGTTCAAGGCAATCCTCCTGCCTCAGCCTCCCAAGTGCTGGGATAACAGTTGAACACCCTCACACGTGGAAGGGTCTCTCGGAGGTTTAAAGTTATCCTCGATTCACTCGTCCGTCTGGCTGCTTGATTATTGGGAGGCAAGCGGGGAAAAAAAAAAGGAAGGGATAAATAAATAAATAAATAAATAAATAAATAAATAAAATAAGGGTCTCCATAAATGGAAGACAATGCATACAGTTGTCTGACCCTGAAACTCATGAGCTTCCTTCCGGCCAGCAGCTGACCACCATTCCTGCTGCTCCATTAGCGATGCATCTGGTCTTCTTGTTACTACAGCTTCATCATCTACCCATCCCCACTCCTGGCTGTCCATCTGCAAAGCTGCTTCCTCCCTCCCTGCCTTCCCAAGGGTCCTGACCCACACAAGGTCGTGAGCTGCCCTGATTGGCCAGTGTGTGTCCCCGTGGCTCTGTCTCTGCTATCCAACTGATGTCGACCCTCCCCCCGCCCCCCGCACACCTCCCCATCCAGAACCGCCATTAGGGAAAACCTAACTGCTTACAGAAGCTCTTTGGTCATGAACATGGATGGCAGGAAGTCCCTATGTCAAGGGCAAGGAATCCTGACACATGATTTGAATGGTAGCCTTGCAGTGGCTACCTGAGGAGATGTCCGGTCCTGAAGTCAAAGTCCAGTCCCACATAGAGCCTGCTATCTGCCTACCATCCTTCTTCAAGGTGCCTGCAAAGTGTGACGTGGGATAGGCAGACACAAATCTCCTAGCCTAACCAGGAGCTTAAACAGTCATGGCGGAAGCCAATCAGAAGGGGCAGAGCGGCGTGAGGGTGCACGGCCGGAGCCTCCGAGCCCGGGGTAGAGCATAGGGGCAGAAGCAGAGGCTGCCCTCTGGCCCCTGAAAAGACAGCAGTCTGCAGTTAAGACACCCGAGTAGCCTGAGTGGGTACCTGTCCTTGACTACAGGTGGACCCCCATCAAGGTCTTGGCTGCCCGTGACTTCTCGGGTTACCGCTCAGCCTCCCTCTGGGTTGCCAAGCCTTCTCCACGGGGCTCCCCATGCTGCCCTTGCCCTACTTCCTACACGAGAATATTGTAGGGAACAGAAGGAGCTGGGGTCCCCTGGCCCAGCCCCAGAGAACTCACCCCCCACCTCCCACCAAATGTAATCCAGTTGCTGGGATACAGTACAGTAGAAACTCAAATCTCGGGATTAGCGTCTAGACAGCACAACCTTTCCCCCCAGTTCGCCACCTATAATTGGGACTCAAATCGGCAGGCATGGCGGGCAGATAGCAGGAATAAAGGAGGAATTTGTTTTCTGGAGCCTCGTGGGGACATCCCTCAGCCAGGGCCATGCACTACCTACTCTGAGGCTGCTGAGTACTGCCGACCTAGGGCTATGAGCCCAGCTGCCCGCTGGCTATACACAAAGAAGCTTTCATCCTCCGGAATGTCACGTCTTCAATTAGTGCAGAAAGAGCTGGAGAAGAAAGAACTGAAGATCGAGGCCTCCCAGCACTGGGCTCGCCTGCAGGGAGCCCTGTTTGTTAACTCTATGCTGCCCACAGTCCTGCCAGGCAATTGGCACAGGAGCTAATGACCAGGTATTCCCCCCACACTGGGAACGGGAAGGGAGCATCCCCCCTGAGTAACAGTACCTCGGCTGGAACTGTCAGGACTATGGAGCCAAGGTTAGTCGTTGGCCTTTCTACGGCCGCTCAGGGACAGGAGAACTCATCGCCAGGTCTAGGTTAGGGACAGCGCCACCTGTGCCTAAATTCAGTGTCCTCCAGATTCTTGATTCTGTGACATGGATCTAAACAGCTCATCTTAGTCAGGCCCACCTGGGACCTGCTGCCAGGCCCATAACAAGAATGTGGCTACGGATGTGATTAACCAACCAGTCTGTGTCTGGAAACTGGAGTTCAGCCAGGCATGGCGGTGCGTGCCCGTCATCCCAGCCTCAGGCAGAGGCGGGAAGAGGGTGAATTCAAGGCCATATTAAGCTACACTGTCTCAAGTAAACTAGGGGCATGGCAGTGCGCGCACACACACACACACACACACACACACACACACACACACACACACACACCCACACACGGCACACCGAGGCTGAGACAGGAGGATCAAGACTTTGAGGCCGGGAGGATGGGCTACACTGTATCCGCAAAACTCGTCAAAGTGTCGGGATTTAGTCTGTCGGAGCTCCTTCTTCAAAGACATGCCCACTGAGGCCCTGAGGAGGGTGCGTCAAGGTTTTTCTGTGTCGATCGTTTTTTTTTCTCTGTGTGGCAGGCCTTCATTTAAAATGCCCAGTAGACCTGCTAAAAAAAAAAAAACACAGGGGAGGGGCCACACACAGTGGCTGCGGAAGGGAGGGGCTACGCAGAGAGGGAGGAGCTACACAGGGGAAGGGGCTATGCGGGGGGGGGGGGGGTATACTGAGAGAATACACAGAGGAGGAGCTATGCAGAGGGGAGGGGCTACGCAGAGGGGAGGGGCTACGCAGAGGGGAGGGGCTATGCAGGGGGAGGGGCTACACTGAGAGGATGCACAGGGGAGGGGCTTCACTGAAAGGCTACGAAGAGGGACTGAGAGAAGAAGCCACTGCTAATAGGGAGCCAGTCTTAGAGATACACTGGTTCCCCTGGGGGGCGATATGACCCTGAGCCCTAGATAGCCATGAGCCAAGGAAAACAGAGTCATGGGTGGAAGGAGGCACAAGGCGGAGGAGGACATGGGACGTGAGAGAGGAATGAGAAGGAGTCACAGGTAAGCGATGCCCTCAGCAGGAGGTACGTCTGTGTTTACCAGTGTGGGGGCAAAATAACCGGGAAGAGCCCTCTGGGGAGTTCATCTATGTGTGCTTGACCCCTTGGCAAAGCTGGTAGCTCTGCAGGGGACCAGGACGACGGCTGGACTACAGCAGACCCACTTAAATCTGCTCTGTTATAGAGTTTCCACGTGGGTGAGACATGAGGTTCTGTTAAGCACTTTGATCAAAAGTACATCTTTTAAAATATTAACTATTGCCGGGTAGTGGTGGTGCACATCTTTAATTCCAACATTCAGGAGGCAGAGGCAGGCGGATCTCTGTGAGTTTGAAGCCAGACTGCTCTACAGCGTGAGTTCCAGAACAGCCAGGGCTACAAAGAGAAACCCTGTCTTGAAAAACCAAAACAAATAAATAAATAAAACTACTTAATATCAACTGTGCATGTGAACGTCTCAAGAACTGAATTCTCTAACTTGGGAACTCTAGGTAGCACATGAAAGCTCTGACCTTCCAGTGGGCCTCTGCTAAGATTAGCGATCCCCGTGATAAAAGAGAAGGGGAATTGTTCAAACAAGCATTTGCCATCCTAAAGTTCACATTTGTTTGCAGAAGACAGAACGCTGTGGGGAATGCATGGTTACTAATTCTTGTGGTCATATCCAATGCCGGGAAAGACTGAGACAAGAGGTCTCCAAATGGCCAGACTCACACAAGTCCCATAACTGCATGCACACGAAAGTCCCATAAACTACAGACAGTCCTGGGTCATTTATTTATTTTTTCATAAAAAAGGTGACATGCAGAAATGTCCCCAGCAAGTCCGGGGCTAGTGGGCAGTCTCCCACCCCTAGTACATGTGGTTCTTCCACGGATTTATTATGTAGCTGCAGGCTATGTTTGATAATGATACAAGTATTCACGTGGAACTCCACATCATCTGAGGCTCTTGGCTTGTGTGGACAAGTGCAGGCAATAACACAACTGGATGTCACTGGTTCAAGGACAGGACTCACTAACCGTATGGAGGTCACCAAGGCTTACAGGAATAAGGCTCGGGGAAGAGGGAGGGAGGTACTAAGGAAGAGTCGCGGTGGGCAGGTCTGGGAGAGAGCTCTGGGGCTGGATGCCTCAGGGAAGTGGCCTGATTCTGCCCAACACAGAAAAATCAGGCCAAACCACAGCCTCGCTGGCTGAGATCAGATTAATATTCAGTCTGTGTGATCTTTAGTAACAGATTCAGCTCGAGACATCGGGTATGTTTAAAGGTCCCTTTAAGCGTGAGAGGAGGTAGAAGTGGGCCCAGGCCGTGTTACACAAAGACTGAGAGCCCTTAAAGACAGCTGAAACACAAAGTGTCCAGCCACGGGGCGGCAGGCAGGCAGGCAGGAATCGTTGCTAGAGATCAGCTCCAAAGAGGAAAATCAAGACCTCCTGATGAACCGGGTATGAGGTCACAAGCCTTTAATTTCCAGTACTTGGGAGGCAGAGGCAGGCAGATCTCCGAGTTCAAGGCTAGCCTGGTCTACAGAGTAAGTTCCAAGATGGTCAAGGATACACAGAGAAACTCTGTCTCAGAAAAAAACAAATCAAGCAAGAAGCTCAAATGAGTGCAGACATGGGATGGGGAGCCCAGACTGCAACAACTCACCAAGAGGAGAGAATAAGGTGAACCAGATGATGCCAGTTGGTGAAATTTTAGTCCGACCCTAGTGCATGAGTACACAGCCCAAGTGGGACTGAGATAAACTGTAGGAAGATAGCCAATCCCCTGCTTCAGGCTAAGTAAGGCTGATTCGGAGAGCAGTGGTCCGCAGAACCACTCCAAGGCAGCAGTATCCTGCACAAAGCAATTCCCTCAAGGTACATATTGCTTAAACCAGTGATCAGCGGGGACAGGAAAGGAAACTTTTAAAAACCCTTCACTAAAACTAGAGGGCAAAGGTCAGATAGGTTGTCTGAGAACTTAAGAGATAAAGTACCAGAACAAACTGTTATCTTTTGTCTTATCTCAGAAAGAAAGAATGCTGTCCCCAGACAATGAAATGCAACAGGAGGAAATGGAGCCTTCCAAAGGGGCTGAGGACAGGAATTGGGGACAAATAGACCATCATGTGGGGAGGGACTGACTGTGGCCATTATAGTTCAACTATTAACTGCTGCTAAATTATTGAAATTCGAAAACTAATTTAGCTTGAATTTAACGCCTGCTGAGATATAGGCTGATCATAGGGACAGAGGATACTGGAAGGTTTGCAAAGATGAGAGGAAGCTGCTAGGGGCCCTGGAGAAGAGGGATGGGGGATGGGGGCGGGGCTTAAGAAGAGATGCGGATGATGGAGGGTGAGCAAAGGAATGAATGAGGGATGCTGGGAATGCTAGGGAGGAGGAATCCTGGGAAACTGGTAGGAAAAGGATGAGGACAAAGAAGGATAGGGTGGGGATGCCGGAGGCGGGTGGGTGGGATGCTGGAGCTCACGATCACTGCCTTGGTTCAGCACACACTACACTCGGCATCCTCACACCCAACTCCTGAGTCAGAGAAGCTGGGCTGAGCACCTGGACAGAGGCTCCCTCAGACGCTTTCCCTACCTGTGTGCTCTCAGAAAAGGTCCCAATCCCTGGGTACAAGCAAAGAGCCCAACATGGCTGGTTTGGTCCAGTACCAATGAAAGACATCATTTAAAAAGTCCACTTGCTAGGTGGTGGGTATGGTTTGGTCATTTTCGTAAGGAACAAGGTTCAGTTCCCAGATCTGAATCTGCCACCATGTCTCGGCAATGGACTGACTAAGGGCTTGTCGGACCCATTCTGGATAACCGAGGACATAGGAATCACTGGCAACAGCTGAGGCCTGGGCAGTGCTCAGAACAACCAGAGTGTGGCAGCCTCTGGTCCACAGATAAACCCGATGGAGTACTGATAGCCTACTGGGCACACAGCCATCTGCTTTACTTTAGGGAAATATTTCCAGCCCCACTCTCATATCCCTTGAGGCTAGCATCAGCCGGTTCTCCTGGGATTGAAGATGCTGGGTTGATAGGCGGGGTGGGAAGGAGCTAGCTTTTATACTATGTATCTATGTGTACTATGTAGCATTGTCCCGGGCAGTGGTCTGTCTGATTTGGGATAGACTGAACCTACTCTGCAAAGCCCCTAGGTTGTGCGTCCTGCCTAGCAGACCTCCTACTATATCTCGGGGACAGCATTCATGGACATTCCTCCCAGTGGCTCCCACCAGCCTGGCAGCCACTTCCTTAATGCTAATTTCTGCTCTCCCATAGTTAGCTGGCCTCCCTCTACTCTCCCGCTTTGGACAATGGGCCCTAAGCCAGACCCGGGCTGCTGTTCATGCTATGTTTCGGGGACCTGGCAGTGGAGAAGTCCATTGAAGGTCAGGGAGTGGGGAACTCATCTTTGGCTTGTTGGTAGAGAACCTTTAGGATCAGACAGCTTTCTGACTGGTGGGCCTTAGAGACTCTGTGGCATCCAGCTTAGGGAAAAGATCAGACCTTAAATCGCTTCAGAGGTTCTCACACCACGGCAGGCACCTTATTCCTCGGAAATCTTGGGATTTCCTCCCCTTCAGTGAACCAAGGAGCCTCCGCATCTGTTTCTAAACGTTATAGGAACAAATACCCAGTCCGCCGCGCAAAACACGAGTTTCTTCTTTTAGGGTTCTGCAGGTCACAAGAAAGTCAAGGATGGGTCTTCCAGGATCTAGGGCAGACCACCCCAACTTTCCCAGAAAGTGTCTAGAGGTACGTGTGTCACCTAACGGCTACCTCTGTATTCAAGGCCAAGGCCAACAGCATAGCATCTTCCAAAGTGTGCTCTGTCCTCAAATCTCCACCCTCAGATGCGCATGCTCAAAAATCATACCTCCATCCTCATATCTGACTCTTCTGCCCATGACGTCTGGTAAGGACCCCGGGATCACGTCAGCCGCCCAGAGGTCTGATCATCTCCCTACCTCAAAGTCCTCAACCTAACCCTAAGTGTAATAATGTGCTTTTGAAACCTTCACAGTCTCCAGATGAAGACGGACATCTTTCTGAGACACTCACTATTCAGTCTAATAAGACACGCCAGATAAGGGCATGTGTCTCCCATCCTTAGAGTCTATCATCTGTCCTCGCTGGTAGACTAGCTGTGTTTCTCAGTCTGGCATAGAACCACATCCTGCTAACTGACCTTAGTCCCTAGGGCTAGTCACTAAGAGAGGAGCTGTCCACAAGGGGGCGGGGGGGGGGGCAGTGTCTAGGCAGGCGCCAGGGTTCAAGCCTAGCCTGTCTAAAGAATCCGCATTTCCCCTCTCCCACAAACAATAGTAAACAATGATGGGAAAGGGAGGAGGAAGAGGATGGGTGGTCTCCCTGGTTACAAATCTCCAAGGCACTCCATTGGGCTACTTTCCTTGAGGGTAGAGTCATGCCATGAAGAAAAATAGTCAGTTCCTGGTTGCCCTGCGGGAGGGGGCTCTCCAGGAGATAGGGCTGTTTTCTAAGGACCTGGAATGAACCAGAGGTCCTTAAGAATAATTGTTGACTGCCAAGAACAGGTGCATAGTGGGAAAAATAAAAGGTAAAAAAAGGGGGGAGGGGCTGTTAGGAGCCAGAATGAGAAAAGCAGAGATAAGACACCTGGGCTTAAAGGACATTGGGCTCAGCATATTCCTCCTCCTCCTCCTCCTCCTCCTCCTCCTCCTCCTCCTCCTCCTCCTCCTCCTCCTCCAAGGGCTAGTGGCTCAGAGAACAGTAATAGCTCTTGAAGACACATAGGAAGAAGGACCATGAGCTCTTAGCTCTAAATTCTCCCAGTTTGGAGGACCTCCCTGTTCACAGGACCCTGTCCTGGGCCTCCCTGTCACCTTGTGCTCATTGGGAATGTCCTAGGAACCTGCACCCTCAGCCATCGGCATGGAGGCTTCTATAAAGCAAGAAGGTGACCAGGAAGGACCCAGGACCACATCACCATGAGAAGAGAAAGGAATGGTGTGGACAACAGAGGCTGTGCCTGACCCAGCCCCACAGGCAGGGCTAGTGTGAGGAACCCCGGCTTGCACCGGGCAGGGATTAATTGACAGTGGCTCTCAGTTTTCTTTCTTTCTGTCTTTCTTTCTTTCTGTCTTTCTTTCTTTCTCTTTCTCTCTCTCTCTCTCTCTCTCTCTCTCTCTCTCTCTCTCTCTCTCTCTCTCGCTCTCTCTCTCTCTCTCTCTCTGGTTTGGTTTTTCGAGACAGAGTTCTCTGTATAGTCCTGGCTATCCTAGAACTCACCCTGTAGACCAGGCTGACCTCAAACTCAGAAATCCACCTGCTTCTGCCTCAAGTGCTGGGATTAAAGGCGTGTGCCCCCACTGCTTGGCTTTTTTTTTTCAGGGTGTGTGTGTGTGTTTGTGTGGTGGGGGCTCTCAGTTTCCTAGGTGAAAGGCTGAGGTAACAATGAAAAGGGAATGGAGGTTCTCTTGTTCAGTCCCCAGACGGGACCTAAGTCCAGGGCTCAAGCCCTGACTAGAAAGCCTCTGCTAGGAAGAGATACCAGCCCTTAGGAATTTTCTGATAACCCATTACCTCAGCCCTATAAAGATACTTGTTGGGCTGGAGAGATGGCTCAGCGGTTAAGAGCACTGACTGCTCTTCCCAAGGTCCTGAGTTCAAATCCCAGCAACCACATGGTGGCTCAACCATCCGTAATGAGATCTGACACCCTCTTCTGGTGTGTCTGAAGACAGCTACAGTGCACTTACATAAAATAAATAATAAATCTTTGGGCCAGAGCAAGCAGAGGTCCTGAGTTCAATTCCCAGCAACCACATGATGGCTCACAACCATCTGTACAGCTACAGTGTACTCATACACATGAAATAAATAAATAAATCTTTAAAAAAAAACTTGTTAATTAGAAACAGGCAGGTGGCCCTGAAATCTCTCTGAAAGCACAGGATAAATTAATTTCACTATGCTGGACACCTCAGGTAGTCTAGGAAGAACTCTGAGAGGCGGAAGTAGCTGCATTCCCTAACATGTCACAGTAGCAGGTCCCACTCAGAGCTGGGTCAGAGTTCAAGAAACATACCTCCTACTCCTAGTAACGACAATCTTTCCAGGGTACTGCCTGGCAGCTGGGACAGAGGCCCCGTAGGGCATTATGGGTCCTCTGAACCCAGCCTAGGACTGTCAGGACTCGGAGAGAAACTGAGTCACAACTATGTTCTCTCTTTAGGCCAGGCCAGATTTTATATTGCCACGTGGCAAGCGAACCATCCTCAGCCCCATTCAGAGGAAGCCACGTAATGTCACACAGCACTGGGAATACAGCCAGCTTCGAACCTACAACCCCGGGCTCTCAGTCACCACATCAGCTTCCACCTATGAGGGGAAAGATGATGGCCAGGCTGCCTGCCAGATATTATCCCCGGGATCTGATGATTCTACAACTGCTTGCTACAAGATCTGGACTCCGGCAGAAAGCAATCCATACACAACACATATCTCTTACACAAATGCCTAGCCCCACAGCCCTGTGCAGGCATCTGGCCTCACCCGATGCTTCCCAGAGAAGGCATCTAGACTCCCATAGTCCTTTGCCTTCAGATATGAGCAAATCAGCCCAGGAGGACCTCCCTGAGCTAAGCCCATCCTTAAACTGTGTTTGCTGCTAGGGAGTGGATTAGAAGTCCTACAAATGAAGAAAAATGTTATGTATTGCAGGCTGAGCCGCACACACACCAATGTGGCACGCAAAGCTACCCCCACAAAAAGACAGAGCTACATGGAAAGAAATACCCCAAGAAAAGAAAACAGAGGTATGATGGGTAATATAGTGAGTGACCCTCTGCAGGGCAACTCGGAAATATTTGATCAGATTAGTAAGATTTTTTTTTTTTGTAGTGACAATAGCTAGCTCTGGCATGACCTGATGAGAATTAGCTCTGTGCCATCTAGAGGGGGCCTTACCTCTCCTGAAGGCCCAACCACAGCCCCCGCATCCAGCCCCAACTCTGACTGGAAGCACCTAAGATAAGGACCGTGAGAACACAGAGCTGGATGGAACCCAGGCCCTGGGCACTCTGCCTCCAGAGATAAGAGAAGGCCCTGCTCCCTGTCGACTCTCACTCTCCCCTCAGCCCCTAGACTGTCGGCATCTGGAAATACTCTCTGTCTACCTTCCTTCCTTCTCTCAGAGCAGGCACCCGAGGTGTTCGGAAACACACACAAGAAAAGAGAAAATAGGAAACTGAGTGGAACTGTGGAGGAGCGACATTCGCCCCAAGGTAACTAGTATGGCCTCTCTGTATACACCTTCAGGTGGGGACTAGCCAGAGCTAAGGGAAACCTTGAAGAGTGCCCACTAAGGCTGGGTACCACTCTGCTGGCTGGCCTCAGTAGCCACTGTGGAAGTCCCAGGTACTGCTCCCCTGAGGACACCTGCCTTACCCACAATGAGGGGACCTTGGGAGAAGGCAGGACTACTTCAGCTGACCCCTTGCTCCTACAGCTCCAACCGGCATGGAGTCAACTGAGGCAGGAGCCTCGTCTACCAAAGGCCCTGGGGGACTGTACCCTCCTTCCCCCCTCAGTCCCCTCAGTCAGCCATGCTCTCAGTAGGAGGGCAAACACCATCCATCCACCCCCACCCTGACCAGAGGTAAACAGCCCAGACATCTAAGAATTAGGGGTGGGCAACTGCACCAGATACACCTGAGCGGCCACATCTCACTAGTTACTAGTTACTGCCGTATGCCCAAGGACTAAAACTCAGGGATGTCTTCCCAGAAGATGGTCTGCAGCTGATAGATGGGAAAGTCTATCTTTGTCCTAGAGGCATGAGGCATCTAGATTCAAGTCAGAGGCTCACGTAGTGCAGGGATTCTTTCTAAATCCACTGTTCTTCCCAGCCCTCCATGCTCCCAGGAAAGGCTGGGTGTAAAAGTTAACAACTACTACACTAAAGAAGCCCTTGCTCTGAGCTCTCTCCAGTTTAGCTTTTCACAGTTCAAACCACTGCTTCTGCTCAGTGAATGGCTTGTGCTGGCAGGCTTTTTGAAGATGCAGAATCCTGCTACAGAAATTTGATACTGTTTCAAAGACATCTAAGCTCAGCTTTGAAACAGGAGGCCTGGTTGCTGCTAATTATGAAAGGACTCAAAAACAAAGCAAATCAAAAACAAAACAAAACCAAAAAATGGTGAGTGATTCTAAACAAAAATGAGTGGATGGTGGATGGATGGATGGATGGATGGATGATGGATGGATGGATGATGGATGGATGGATGGATGGATGGATGATGGATGGATGGATGGATGAAAGGATAGATGGATGGATGGACAGATAGGAGGGGCAGACAAAAGATGTGATGCTGTCCACAGAATTTAAACCTTAGCTGAGTGTAGTGGCACACGCCTTTAATCCCAGCACTTAGGAGACAGAGGCAGGCAGTGAGGCTGGTCTGTGAGTTCAAGACCAGCCTGGTCTACAAAGCAAATTCTAGGACAGCCCAGACTATGACACAGAGAAATCTTGTCTTGAAAAACAAACTATCAATAGTAGTAGAAGTAGTAGCTATTAATTTTAATTTATTTTAATAATAATTATTATTACTATTTAAACCCATCACCGATCCCTCTCTGCTGGTAGCCCCATCTCATCTTCCTGCAGCATCTTTGAGGCTTTTGTCTGTCTAGCATCTTTTCTGTGGGATACCCTAGAGTCAACCCTCACCCATCATGGCCAGTGCTGGTAAGTAGCTAAACCCAGCACTTTTTACATGTACCTGCAGAACATCCCGATCTTCTGGAAAGTGGGGATAACTGAGGACCTGCCATGTCCTGATGCTGAGAACCCCTGTCCTGCCCCCCATGACAACACCTCCCCCATGCATCAAAGGGCCCATAGGGAATCAACCCAGTAGTGACCCCATCTGTCAGCATAAAATTCCAGAAAGTTGTACAGGCTTGTGGGCAGCCTCGCCAGGCTATGGCTCCGACTGCAGCAGCCAGATGACTGTGCTTAGGCATGTCCATCGGAAGGAGCCAGGGGGAAGATATGTTCCCACAGGCAAGGACCAGACCTGCGCCTGCATCCCAAAGCTGACCTGCCTCAGCGCATCTGTGATCAGAAGTTTAGCCGTGACAGCCACCCCACATGAGCAAAGGCCCACTAACCTGAGCTGCCATCTCTCAGCCAGCAACCTGGCTCCCACATCCCCAGCCAGCCTGGCTAGAGCTGCAGACCAAAACACCGTGTGTGTGTGTGTGTGTGTGTGTGTGTGTGTGTGTGTGTGTGTACGCGCGCAGTGTCTCTGCATAGGCGCTGCCTATCCCAGGAAAGATACAGTGTGAGTTGCACAGATACATTGTATGTCATGAAAACACCCCTGAATCAAAGAAAAAGACACAGAACAATGTAAACAGCTTTACCAAGGGTTCTCAGCTGCCCACAACACACACTCGACTCCTCCTATTAGGGATGGGGAATCCATGCTTCAAAGCCAGGTGACAGCCACCATACCATCTGGGCACAAAGGACTGGGCACAAAACTTACCGTGCCCCATCCACTGCCACCTCAGGAGAACACAGGCCTGCATGACCTCACTACAGAGTTGGGGAGCCTTCCAAGATGGCTCCAAGAGAGGAATCCAGGCCTGGCAAAATGAATCCTGGGCCCCAAAACCTCAGGGTAGGAGCTAGACCTAAAGCAGATGACCTGGTCAGAGGAACAGAACTGTTCAGCTCATGGGATACATGTTAGATGCCCCCAGATTGTTCTATGATTTCACCATGCCACTCGCTTGCAATTCAAAATGTACCAAATTCTCAAACCTAATAAACATACCAAATATATTTGAACTCTTTCTTTTCTGACAGGTAACCCCTAGCAGAGAGCATCTGATGAAGTTCTAAGTCCTGATTCTCTATCTGTGGTTCAAGAGATGTTCATGGAGTAGGGTCCAGGGACCCCTTGGACCTCCCAGTGAACCCAACTTTTCTAACACCACAGATGGAGATAGAATTCAGAAGTTTACATAAACAAGAAGGTGTGTGTGTGTATGTGTGTACATATGTGTACACGCACATACATGTGCATGCTCAAGTACATATACATGTGCAACATATATACTGTTCTGGCCCATTTACTTCTATGTGTGAATGTATGTTGTGTTGTGTTTTGTGGATGGTACTGCATTTCAGGGTGTGTGTGTGTGTGTGTGTGTGTGTGTGCATGCATACATGTATGTATGCATGTGCAACTGTTCTGGCATGCCCTGTGTACTTCCATGTTTGTGTGTATGTTGTGTTTTCCTTCCTGGAAGATGCTGCATTGCAAGCAGCTTGTGTGTGTGTGTGTGTGTGTGTGTGTGTGTGTGTACACACACGTGTGAGCGCGTGCATGTGCGCGTGCACGCGTGCATGCATGGTATGCTTTTGTGACAGTGGGAACATGTGCCTGTTTGTGTACACATTTATGTATGAACACACATAGGCATTTGGGGGGCACAAAGGTGAATGAATCTGTGTGTGAGCGCCTGTGTGGTTTGCACTGTGTGAACATGTATGCATATCTGTATGACCCTTCATGTATGAACATCACATTCATGGGCACTTGTGGCCGGAGCGCACATTTTTGTGAATATGAATGTCTGTACGGTACATTTTCAAAGTGGAACAGCGGCGCTCTGGCCTGATTAGCTGCGGCATCTACCGGCACCCTGGGGAGGTCAGCTCACTCCTTCTAGGTTTCCTCAGGAAGAGGGCTTCCCCTCTCTCAGTCCCCCCCTCTTCCTTTGAAGGAAAAACAGGAGTACCCTGAAAAACAAGTTTTGCTGAAATTCAAAACTATCTTCAAGGTCTTTGCGTCTGAATCCTGAAGACTCCCCAGTGGGTGAGCCAGGAACGGGAGCCCTTTCCCACTAACTTAAAGTCTAATGTTACCAACTGCCTGTGTGCCCCATCCCTGCAGACTTACTGAGGGACTGCAGCTCAGGGGCGCTGCCGTGTGCTAAAGCACCCATAGACAACCGTAATGCTAGGAGCCAGACACAGCTCAGAGCACAGGGAGTCTGCGGAGACGTCAAGGACATGAAGAGCTGGGGACAAGAGGATATGAAGACAGCACCTGGGTGGCCACGAGCATCCCACAGATGCCTCCTTGGCGTGTCCTCTTTCCTCACAGAGCCCTCTTAAAAGTCCATAACCGCATGGTACACTCGAGTCCACAAGAGGAGAAACTGCAGACAAATGGGGACCTTACATATCCTAGGAGTCACAGGGGGTGTGACAGCTCCCCCCAGGCAGGTTAAGATTAAAGATGCAACCTAACTATTTCAGAGCATCCAAATGGAGCCCAGAATCACAGGACCAGTCCAAAAACAGAAAAGGGCTTTGCTCAGCATAGAGACATTTATTTGGAGATGTAGCTAGGCCTCCAGGCAGCTGAGGGTGGTTTCTACATGACCCAAGCAAATCACAACCTGCCAGTCAGGATTTCAGGCATATTAGCTCTACTCCCTCATCCCCATCCCCCACCCCCAATAACTTAAGAGCTCACCAGCTATCCCGGTCCAGAGGACTGAGCCCCACCCGGATAAGGAGCCCTGGCCATGTTGGGGGAGGAGCTGGTGAAAGTAACACAACCCCCCACCCCACCCCCCCACCCCACCCCACCCCCGCTGAGCAGCTTTTGGTTCAACCCCCCAGGACACAGAAGAATCACATTCCTTGGACGTCTCTTAAGGGACCTCCCTGTCCCTGAGGGTACAGGGCTAAAAACCCCAACCAACAGTAGCCACAGTAAGCCGACAGACCACCTTCCCAGGTTTATCCTTCGATCGCACCAAAGCTTTCAGATACACAGGTTCGTTCTACCCAAAGGCTAAAATTACAATCCATCACCTTTCTGTACTTGAAATCAGTCTAGCTGGGGGCTGGGGTGTGTGTGTGCTCTGGTCTCTCCAGCATCTTTCCTTTGTCATCAGTGGTTACAGAAGAGGCCCCAGGCTTACAAATCCCTGTCTGCAGACCCTGCCAGGCCCTCATTTGATTAATAGCCCCAAGTGCCATGTGGTTGGTCAGTAAGAATGGCCTGGCCAAGACCCATCTCTGGCAGTTGCAAGGCGTTACCCTACCCCCACCCCACCCCACCCCACCCCACCCCACCCACGTAGTTAACACAAGTAAATGAAGAATTATCTGCTACCCAAGCAATAGGTGCTTTTCAGTTCTGCCCGTACTGATGTTTAGCCCGAAGTGACTAACGCACCGAAGCGATGGACCAGGCTACTTTTCCTTCCCAGAGTGATTCCCCTCCTCTCTTTATCTTTTATCCTTCGTGATGCTGTGGCAAGAGGCCTGGGACCACAGCAGGTGATACTGCAAAGTTCGGATTTGGTTCTTTGGGGAGGTCACCAGCAGGCGCCTTTATGATAAAGCGCGGGGTTTCTACCCGGGTAGTCTGGCATTGCACCAACCCCCAACTCAGGGGCCTTGTGGATATGTTGAGCAGGAGAACAGCCAGTTGCTGGTGGTTAGCTGCTGAATCTCAGAGCTGGTGGCAAAGCTCTCAGCGCGCCCATGCTGCGGTCCTCACCCGGCAGCAGCCGAGAAGGCGACGATTCCAGCATCAAAGGGGACCGCGCGCAACCCGACACCACCGTAGGCGCGGGGGACAGGGGCCTTGAGCTGCAGCAGCACACAAAGACTAGCCGGCCACCGGAGTCCGGCCCGGGCAAATGCGCGCAGTTTTGCCTCAACAGGTTGGAAACTCAAAGATGACGCCATGCACTTAACGATCTTTCTCGGTTCTTTCTCAGCCGTGACAAACCCCGCCCACGGTCCCTCCCGAGGACCTGGAGGGACCGGCGGCGGCCACTGATTCAAGCGTTGACCAGAATGAGGCCGGGGAGGGCGACACTGGTGAGATGGGACATGGGTGTATGCCTCTGCTCGCCCAGCCAGCGGAGCGCACAAACTTCTCCGCAGAGCCGCTTAAGTCTGGCCACCCCACAAGGGACTCCAAACACGGACAGCTCGCACCCCGGAACCCCAGACGCTCAAAGCCTAGAGAATGAATGGCTCGCATAAAGCAGCACAGCGCTGAAAACGCCACCACCGCGCTACCCCAGAGCACTCCAGCCACCGCCCGCCACCTGCGCGTGGGCAGGGCCGGGCCGCCACTGCCTCCCGGCGGACCGCACAGGATAAGAGGTGGCTGTCTCCGGGACAAGCCAGAGAACTGCACAAAGGGCACGTAAGTCCGGCGAACCCTGGGGCACCAAGTTACGCTTCCATCCAGACTTACCTGACTCTGCCCAGGAGACGCGTGCCACCAGCAGCAAGACCAAACTGGTGAGCACGTCCAGGAGGTGCCACCTGCGAAGGACAGTCACAGATTAGCGGGCCCCGGGTGACCCCCACCCCCTCGCACCCTTTAGCCCTGAGCCTGCAAACCTGGGCGCCATCTCCCCAGGCCAGGCCGTCTGCCCCCCAGATGCAGCGCCCAGCTCCTCGGTGAGCCGCTTGCCCACAGCGCTCCCGACCGCTGCTGCCGGCTAGGGCAGGGGCGGGCAGAGACGAGCAGGGGCGGGACGGGGCGGAGACAGTTCGATGGGCGGGGCCCTGGCCTCTTAGGCACGGAGCTGGCCAGAAAGGACCCGGTGAACGATCTGGTAGGATTGGAACCTGGGGACAAACAGAGTGGACAAGGGCATCTAGAGCAAGTTCTAGAACTCCGAATGACAGTCACTTCTTCCCCTCAAGGTCTCCAACGCTCGTGTTGTTCCCTCATACCACGCTTACGAAGCTGCCAGAGGCAACATGTGAGATCTAGGTTCAAACCCAGGGCATGGTGCAAGGATGTTCCGCATTCATTAATTCATACCCGCTGCAGGACGTGTGTTCCGGTCTGTGAGGTGGACAACGGGAAGGCCAGCGATTTGAAGAAAGAAGACATCTACCACCAGTGGACGTTGCGGAGCGACGGTGGTCGCTTCTTAAGTTCCCTGCATTCCTGGGTCACTGGGTGTGTCATGAGGGTCCTGCCAGTCTCAAGATCTCCACTGTCTCCTAGTCCAGGGCAGGCTCTCTAAACCGTTGCCATGGTGCACTCCAAGGGCACCTCCTCCAAGAGCTACCTGCAACATGTGTTATGAAGCCTGCCATGCCCAGGGGTGAACCCTGCCCCACCTCCATCCCCACAATAGGGATACCCAGAGACAAGAAGGTACCTTCAAATAAGCAGGCAGGCAGACAGACAGACAGACAGACAGGCAGGCAGGCAGACACAGGCAGACACACACACACACACACACACACACACACACACACCTTTTCTCTCCCACCAATTCAGCACTCCTACTGCCCCCTACCTGATCTAGCTTTGGGCTCCTTCCTCCGGCAACTGGTCAGCACAGCCTTCCTGGCCTGGCCTTTAACAAAATCAGACAGCAAAATCCAGTTTCCCGAAAGCCATTTCCACTGGCCTAGTGACATTCTCCCAAACTCCCTGGCCCTCATCCTTGTCCATCCCCACTGTCCTTCTTGACCTGGCTCATTTCCTGGACCACAAAGAACTATCCTCAGGGTCAGCCTGGCTCCCTAGACCTTCTCATACCTCCACCCCGAGTCCGTACCATCTGAAGTGACTCATACTTTCACTGCAGACCACCCCCTAGCTCTACCCCAGAGTCCCTCCTAATCCTCCCAGGCCCCTCTCCAGTCTCCCTCCCTCTCCTTCCCCATATTGCCTCCTGACCTAGGCCGGCTCTGCCCTCCCTCTGCCTACTGTTCTGCAACTGCAGCCTGAGGCCTGCTTGGGATTCTCATCTGCTCACATCATCCGAATCCCTCTCCGGGCTTCAAAGGCCGGATCCTGCCCCAGACCCAGGGGCCTGCCCAGTCTCGCCCATCCACTTGGCCCACATCCTCACTTCATCTGCTTTCAAACTTGGGAGTCCCTGTCCAAGTGAAAAGGGCATGGAGGGGAAGAAGGCAATCTAGAGGACTGGGGTCCACTTTTTTTTTTTTAAAGAATAGAAATGATAGATTGCCCTATACTCTTTTCCAAAACTATTTCAGAGGAGAGGGCAGGATCGTGCACCACTGTCTGCACCTGGCAGGTCTTCGCGTGTAAGTCCACGTGTGTGTTTCCGTAGTTACACTTAGCATGTGCACGTGTGTCAGACGACATGCATTCGTGCACACATACATGTAGGAGCATGTCCTGGATCTCAGTAATCCTGTCTCTCTTTGTGTTCATATCTGTCTACCTGGAAGTCATGCCCAGGTGGGGAGTCTGAGGTAGACATGGGGGAGGGGAAGGAGGCGGGTGGGGGAGGGGGAGGGGCTCTTGTTTCTTCTGACTGCCTTCCAGATCTGCTCCCACCACAGCAGGCCTAATTCTTCGATCTTCAATTAGCTGATTGGAGCTCAACTATGTGTCCAAAAATGCAGGCCTCTGCAGGTGGCAGGATGTAGCCCCCAGGGTTGTCTGTCTGTAGATCCTGGGAGGAATTCTGAAATGGGGCGGGGGGGGGGGGGGGTCGGAATCCAGCCATCAGAGGGCTTCAGAGTCCTTCAGAGGTGGCTGCCTGCCCTCTTCCGGTATGACACCTGAGGCAGAGGGAAGTCCATTTTGGAAGAATTTGGTGATGGTGAATGGGGAGCAGCAGGAGACAAGCAAGCCTCCTTGTCCTTCCCAGACACAAGGAAGATTATTCAAAGGGCCTAAGTGTCAAAGCTGCGGACAATGGAAATCACCCACAGGCGCTCTTTGCTGTGAAGGTAATGCCTGGATGCAACCGAGGCTGATAAAGAAACGCATGTTCTACACGTCTATTAAAGATGCACACTCTACACATCGTTCCCATAGTCTCTGTCCTCCCCTCGGGCCATTACAACGTCTCCATTAGTCCCATAATAGTCCACACCTTTTTCCTAGAAGGGTTTTGTTCCCTTCGGATATACGATTAAGACGTGACCACTCTAGAAGCAGGGAGACCCCTGAAAATACAGATGTGCACTTAGGAAAAATCTCAATTAATGCTACACTCTATGCCCTTCCTCTTTTTCTGCATAAATATGGGGTGTGCTTGGGAGAACAGGGCTCAGCTCCAGCCCTAGTTAATTCTCTGCAACTGGGGGGGGGGGGCACAGACACACAGAGAGACAGAGAAGACAAAGAGACAGAGAGAGGAAGGGAGGGAGGGAGGGAGGGAGGGAGGGAGGGAAGGAGATCAATCGATCATCAGTTCTCAGCATGGTGCCTGGCTGTCCTAGCACCATGGGATCAACTGTAGACTCTGTTTCTCCTCCAGAGAAACACCATAGCGTTGGATGTGAGCTACGTGTGAGTCAGCTTCCTGTTGCTATGACAAATTTTTTTTTTTTAAAAATCAACTTTATAAGGAAGAATGCCTCCTTTGGGATCGTCATTTCTTAGGGTTCAGATTACGGTTGGCCCAGTCACACGGGTACCATAAGCCCGACAGAACATCATGACAGGAAGCCTATCGCAGAGGAGGCCGCCCACTGACGGAGCCTGGGAGAGGGTAGGGTCCCAAGAGCCCCTCCGAGGACAAATCCCATGACTTTCCTTTCCACCACGAGGCCCTAGGTTTTCCTTCACCTCCCAGTGACACCAAAGACAGGGAACCAAACCTTTACCGGGAACCAGACCTTTAACAGGTGGAGATCCAAATTACAATGGCCACCAAGTAACTTTTCACCAGGAAGGTGGAAACTACAAAATGGGCCAGGTAGCTATGAAAAGCACAGTGTCTATCAGAAGTCTAGTCTCAGCCAGGCCCCACGCTGGAGTCCCTAAACCTGAGCTCACAGCACAGCCATTCAACCATTTATTTTCAGGCTATGGGTTCCCTTCTGAGACCTGCAGAACATTTTCTGTGCTGGGGGTTGGGGGGAGAGACGCTATTGGACTCTGTCACTTGGCTCTGTTACAATCCATCTCTTCCTAGCTCTGGTGACTGTGTAAGCTGTCCTTTGACTATGTTTCTTACTTCACAGCCTAGCCACACCCCCACCCCTTCTGACGGTCCACATCATACTGCAGGGTCATCCTAACTCCTAACAGTTGTATCTATACCCAATCTCTGCCCCAGACTTGGTCCTAGTAGATACTTCCATAGAACCACGACATGTGCATTGGGTGAATACCTTATACTGCTGCACTGTGGGTGACAGCTTTCCAGCTTGCCTCATCTGGAACCAGGGCTCAGCGCTGTGGCTGTCTGACAAGCATCCCTGTGCTGAACCGCTAAGCCTTGATGGTAGACTGTGGGTGGAAGAATTCCTGGCAGAATTTTGTAACAGTGAGTTACAAGATGGTGGGACACCCATAGGGCAAAGCGCTGTGCTCCTGTGAAGAGATCTTAATTAAAGATTGGAAAAGGCCTGTCTAATAGCACACATATAGTATGGGGCTGGAACACTCGCGGCAGGAGAGGCTGGCCACTGTTGAGAAGTAGTTGTCTTGGAGCAGGGCAGGTGCTCAGTTTTTATATAGTACACAGTTTCTGAGGTTTGAAGTAGCCACTATCTACTTGATTTGTTGGGCCCCTTGTTTATCTACTTTCCCGAAGTGAGGAGGAACCAAACTGCTACCTTCCTGTCACTCACGGGCAAAGGGCATCGCACGAAGACCTAAAGCCTCTGTTTGCACAGGACTGAGGCTCCAAGAAGGAAACATCACCTCGACAGTCACACTGTTACTGATGCTCCAGGGACAAAGAGCTCCAAGTGACTTCTCACTCCCTGCCGACAGACAGCAGCCATGTACCACACAGTTACACGTTAGCAGTGAAGCCTGCACCTGACTTTCTCCTTCTGGTACTTACCTCATGGCACCAGCTCAGCTAAAGGCAGCAGTTCTCAACCTGTGGGTGGCGACCCCTTGAGGGTGGCATATCGGATATCCTGCATGTCAGATAGTCACAGTATGATTCATAAAAGGAGCAGAATTACAGTTTTAAAGTAGCAACAAAAATAACTGTATGCTTGGGAAGAGGGTCAGCACAACATGAAGAATTGTATTATAGTCACAGTATTAGGAAGGTTGAGAACCACCGGTTAATAGCATGGTGGACCTAACTCCAGTATACATGGTGTGTCCCTAGAGCTGGGAGGACCACTCAGTTCAAACCTAGCCCAAGCAGGGGCTGGGGAAAGAGCTTGATGTTCTTTCAGAGGATCTGAGCTGGGCTCTCGGCATCCATATGAGGCAGCTCATAACTGCCTGTAACTCTGCCTGGCCTCTGAAGGCACCCCCACACACATGCTCATACCCACACACACACATATACATAAATAAAAATAAATCTGTAAAAAACTATCCCAAGTGCTCATACCACAATATTACAGATACACACAAGAGACAGAACGAACACATAGAACCAGATACATCACACACACACATACATAAATAAAAATAAATCTGTAAAAAACTATCCCAAGTGCTCATACCACAATATTACAGTTACACACAAGAGACAGAACGAACACATAGAACCAGATACATCATAACACACACACACACACACACACACACACACACACACACACACGAACTCTGCCTTTGTTGACTCTCAAAGCAATAATAAAACTTTCCCAGCCACAAGCACATTTCCATGGATTTCACGGGACCTTCATCCTCCCACAATGCCTCTACTGTACCTCTTTTTCCAGCTCCCACCACCAACCTGGGTAAACCTAGAACCTACTCAGTAGCCGGTTAGAACCTGAGACCTATGCCTCCCTCCCCTTGTCTGCCCACCACGCTTTCTCTCCCTCCTCCCTGGGTCCTGCTGACTCAGTGCCCACCGCCATGCTTGGTGTGAGGCATGCTGAAGCCAGGTCTCCAGGAAGGACGAGAAGGCTAAGTCCCGGCTGAGGCAGGAGTCCCAGAGTACCCTCTCCCTGTGGCCGTTTGTAGACCCCAATGGGCAGGGCTAGCCTGTGCCTCCTTGGTTTTCTTCTCCCCTTCCTGGCAACGCTGCATCTTACTCATGTGGGCTCCTGCCTCAGACCACACCTCCGCCCAAGTCCAGCCTGGGACTATCTGAAGACATACACTGACCATAGTTATAGTTTCCTTTTAAAGCCCAAATGTCGCTGATGGAGTTAACGCCCCCCCCCTCGGCCCGCCCCTCCTCTCTGTTCTCCTTCTCCTACCCAATAAGGTCCTTATTATCTTCTTGTGTTTTTCCTCCAGATATATGTTACTCTAGAAATATACTGATGTCTTGGGAGGTCTGAGAAAGAGAAAACTTCCATGGTCCAAAAACTATGTTTTTAAAAAATTTACAGTGTTTTAAACCGCAGCTCTTTCTCGGGTTTCTTTCTTTCTTTCTTTTTTTTTTTTTTGCATACACATGCATTGATAGAAGTAGCATGAAACCAAGGTGACTGACTTACAATCCCATCACTGATGAGTAAGAAGGTGTTTCTGAACTCTTGCTTAACACTAATAAACTTCCTCGAAGGGATAGAAAGACAACACCCAAATCAGAGGCCAGCGTGCAAGGATTGAGGTGTGGCTCTAACAAGCTGTGCAGCAAAGGCTCCCAGTGAGTGGAGACACAGAGAACTGCATGAAAAGCCAGTTCTGCAGGAGCTGTCCACCTTCGTGAGTGTACGCAGGCACGCAGGCACGCAGGCACGCACGCACGCACGCACGCACGCACGGAGGCGCAAAACCATGGAGACTGGAAACCACGGAGTTCTCTCCCAAGATAGAGGGCTGTTTCCAACAAGCCCATGGGAGGAAAGAGATATTTCAAGAAATAGTGCTTGAGAAATTTCTAAATTGATGACAGACACAAAACCATAAACTAAAGAAGCAGCTCAGGAAACATTTACCAGGACCAATGCCAAAATAGTAAAACAAACAAAGGAAAACAGAAAGATGCTCGCTCGCGTGCACTCAAACTAGAGAAAAGAAAAAAGAACGGAGAAAGTCTATCCGATTTCTATAGAAAAAGAGAACAGAGAGAGAAAGAGAGAGAGAGAGAGAGAGAGAGAGAGAGAGAGAGAGAGAGAGAGAGAGAGAACATATGCATCTATAAAATTTTAATCGGGAATCATTAGGTTGGCTTACACAGTTGGAGAGCCAGAGACCCCAGTAGCTACTCATTGTGAGAATTTGGGATTAACCCTACAGCCTCACTCAAGGATGAGAGCCTAGAGCCATCCCTGGACTCCCCCGGCATAAGTGCACATGTTGCTCTTACAGAAGACCCAAGTTCAATTCCCAACACCCATATTGTAGCTTACAACCATCTATATAATTCCAGTTCCTGGGGACTTTGACCTACTAGGACACTAAATACATACATGGTACATGTAGGTAAAACATTCATACTAATAATATTAAAATAATTAAATAAATCTAAATTTAAAAATATTTTTGTAATGCACCTGAAGGTAGCCCTTGAGATTTTAAAAGAAGTAAAGGGGGCTAGAAATGTGTTTGACTTGATAGACTGCTACCTCAAACACACAAAAACTTGGGGGTTCAGTCGCTAACCCTATTTCTGTAATCCCAGCATTCAGGAAGTGGAAGTAGATGTAGAAAGAGCAGAAATTCAAAATCATCCTTGGCTACATAAGGAGTTCAAGGCTAGCTTGGGATGCGTGAGACGCTGTCTCAAAAATAAAAGAAAATAATAAACACTATAAAGCAAAAACAAGAGGATCTAGGAAGCTGGCTCAGTTGGTAACATGAGAACCTAAGTCCATTCCCAGAACCTATATAAGGAAAATACAAGACCAAAATCTGGGCACCGTAGCACACATTTGTAATCCCAGCTAGGGAGACAGAGGCAGGTCAGCTCTCCAGGGCTCAGTAGCCAGCCAGCTTAGCCTAATCAAAAAGTTTCAGGCCAGTGAGAGAGAGATCCTAAGAAAAAGGGGGACAGAACCTGGGGACAACACTAAGACGGTCCTGTAGCCTCCACATGCCTGCACACACTTCTGAGAGCAGCAGAAGTCTCAACAGAAAAAGATACAGGGACAGCCTTCTAGATGCCCCAAGACACTCTCTTAGAAACTATTAGAGATGAGCAGGGTGGTGGTGGCACACGCCTTTAGTTCCAAGACTCAGGAGGCAGAGACAGACGGATCCCTGAGTTCGAGGCCAGCCTGATGCAAAGTTCCAGGATAGCCGGGTGTGCCTTTCCTCCAGCCTTGAATAGGCTAAATAGACCTTAAGTGTTTGCCACTTAAGTGTTTGCCAGCTGGACCTTAACGACTCAGGTGCAGTCTGCACCAGCAATTTCCTACAAGAGCAGACTGCCCGCTGAGTTTGCTTTGCAATTGCAACATAATCCAGCTGAAACAAAGGATGGGTCTGTGGACCCTCCCTATATAAATACAGTGCTGAATATTTAACTTTGAGCCTTGATCAGAAACTTTTGTTTTGGCTTCATTCATGCAAAGCTGCTGGGCAGCTACAGCCGGGGCTATACTAAGAAAGTCGGTCTCAAAAACAAACAAACAAACAGAAAACCAAAAAAACCTAGGCCATGATGGTGAGAGAGCCTTTAAGCCCAGCACTCAGCCCTTGGGAAGCAGAAGTCGGCAGATCTCTGTGAGTTCAAGTCCAGTCTGGTCAACCAAGTAAGTTCCAGGAAGCCAGGTCTACAAAGAGAAACATTGTTTCAAAGAACCCCCCCAAAAAAGAGAAACAGAAAGAAAGAGGATGAGAGGGTAGGAGAGAGGGAGAGAGGGAGGGAAAGAAGAAAATGAAAAAGGAGGAGGGGGAGGAAGAGGAGGAGGAAGAGGAGAAGGAAGAGGAGGAGGAAGAGGAGGAGGAGAAGAAGAAGAAAGAAAGAAGCCTGGGAAACTACTCATATGTACAACCCTATTCCTGGTGAAGGAAATCCAATGGTTTCCTACCCATCCTGACTGTCTTAGCCTAAAGAAGGTGTTTTGGGTTGTTTTGTTTTGTTTTAGAACCCACACAACCTCAAAAGGGCAAGGCTAGGCATTTCAGGTCTCTGGAAGAGTCTCCAAAGGGATTTAAAAAAAAAAAATCAAGAAATCACTCTGAAAATAGAGCCAGAGTTTCTCTCTAGTCCAGACCAGTCCTCTTAAGCCTGTCCCTATTTATAAACAATGAAGAAAATCCTCATGTGAGGGAAAAAATCACAAAGTCCCCAAACCAAAGGGTCAGGAGTGTCGAACAATCTTCGGGCATCTTGGTTACTTTGTAGCTCACCAGAGAAGACAAGCAGGATGAGAATGTCTGTCTGTCTGTCTGTCATCTGGAGTGGCACAAAAGCTTCTATTAGACCCGAAAACGAGGTCATCAAACCACGAGAAACCTTTCTGATACCTTACGTGGGGAAGAATTCTTCAGCCACCAAACCCAGTTGTGGAGCCCACAACTAAGTGGGTTCACACAGACAGGGAACTGACTAAAGTTCCCTTCCCCAGAAACACTTCAGGCAATCACCCACATGCATCTTTCCTGAGGGACCTCCAAACACACTCTTGTGTCCCTTGTATACTAGAAGCTTCCACAACTACTGCCTTAATACAGTACATGGAGAGAGAGAGAGAGAGGAGAGAGAGGAGAGAGAGAGAGAGAGAGAGAGAGAGAGAGAGAGAGAGAGAGAGAGAGAAACTCTGTCTGTGGTACTTAGCCTCTCAATATTGCCACGTGATTTCCTGACTGAGCTTTCTGTCTAACACTCTAACTACACTAAAGAGAATGAAAAATTTATCAGTTTTGTTCAACCAAAGTATTCCAAATGCCTCAAAAGTACTTGGTATTTTGTATCCAATAAATCTGTAGAACAAACCACTCATTGTTATTTATTAGGAAAATTTTCAAATATTTAGATAGAGAACATGACAAAATCAAACACTTGGACTTTCTTCCCCAGCCTCATTTTTTTAAAATTAATTTTGTTTTGTTTTGTTTTTGTTTTTCAAGACAGGGTTTCTCCATGTAGCCCTGACTGTCCTAGAACTCACTCTGTAGACCAGGCTGGCCTCAAACTTGCAGAAATCATATCTGCCTGCCTCTGCCTCCTGAGAACTGGGGTTAAAGGTGGGCGCCGCCACTAGCCACTTGAAATTTGAACAACACTAAAATTTCCAACAAGCTGTGAATGGAAGGGTTGTCCTTCAGCCTAAGAGGGATCTTCACGGGGAGTTCTCAGCCTCATGCTTAATGTTAAAGAACCAAATGCCTTCTCCTTAACATAAGGAGCAAGACAGGGGTCTCAGCAGGACATCATTTGTATGTGTCACTGTTCCAGAGGCTTGACTGAGCACAATGAGGTAAGAGAAAGATAGTGACTACAGTAGAAAGGAAAATCAGATGTCTTTTTCACATATGACAGGATTGTATGTAGCATGTTCTATAGAATATACAAACATATATATATGTGTGTGTGTGTGTGTGTGTGTGTGTGTGTGTGTGTGTGTGTGTGTTTGGCTATTAAATTTAAGACTAGCCTGGTGCATACTCTTAGTTCCAATACTTGGGAGGCAGAGGCAGGAGGATCTCTAAAGTGAAGTCCAGCCTGGTCTATAGATCAAGTTCTATGCCAGCCAAGGCTACACAGAGAAAACCTAACTCAAAACAAAAACAAACAAACAAACAAAAACAAACAAAAAAAATTACAAATAAAGTTGTAAAAATTGCAAATATAAGGGCAAGAATAAATAAGTAAATAAATGCAGTCCTTGATGCCAACAACAAATAATTCAAAATTTAAACCCAGGCAATATTTATAAGCAGTGTTAGGGGAAAGTAAGAGAGGGAGAAAAAAGTTACCTAAATTGGAGAAAGAAAGAAAAAAAGAAAGAAAGAAAGAAACTAAATAACTAGTTTTAAGATGACCTAAACCTGCATTAAGGTTCCACCAAAACCCACTCATAAAGTTGTGGGACATAAAATCAACGCAGCCCCTCAGAGACATGAAGAAAATCCCACCTGTAAACAGGACCCTCTCAAATAAAATTCTCATGAGTAAATTTTAATGGGGAAACGAAAGATCTATATGCCGACCTCTAAAGCACAGACAAAAGAAACCGAAGGCTTCTGAAAGATAAACGAGAAGATCACCTGTGTTCACCTAGTAGGAAAAATTAATATTATGAGGGTGCCCATCAATGCCAGAAGTGATCAGCAAGGTCAAGACGGGGCCCACCGCAATCCCAAGAGCATTTTTTCACATGACTAGAAAAAAAAGCTAAAATTCGTAGAAAATTATAGAAGACCCCCAAATAGCCAAGGCACTACTGAGTAAGAAAAAGAAACTGGAGAGCTGGAGAGATGGCTCAGGGGTTAAGAGCACGGACTGCTCTTCCAGAGGTCCTGAGTTCAATTCCCAGCAACCACAGGGTGGCTTACAACCATCCATAATGGGAACCGATGCCCTCTTCTGGGGAGTCTGAAGACAGCTACTGTATACTCAGACATAAAATAAATAAGTTTTTGGGTTTTTTTTGTTTTTTTTTTTTTTACAAAAACAAAAAAACAAAGCCGGGGGTATCACACTGCCCAACTCAAAAATACCTTACAACACTGTAGAAAGAAAAACACCGCACTACTTGGAATAAAGTAGAGTGGTGAGCTTGGAAATAAATCCACATATTCATGGCCACTTTGGGGTTATTATTTATTTATTTACTTACTTATTTGCTGCTATTGTTTTGGTTTTTCAAGACAGTGTTCCTCTGTATAGCAAGACTTCGCTGGTCTGGAACTCACTCTGTAGCCCAGGCTGGCCTCGAACTCACAGATATCTACCTGCTTCTGCCTCCTGAGCGCTGGGATTAAAAGCATGTACCACCACCTCCTGGCACTTTTTTTTTTAAAGGAAGATGCTAAGGCCACTTAGTAGGAAAAGGACGGTCCCTTCGATAAATGGTACAGGGAAAACTGTGTGTCTACATGCAGGAGGATGACATTCAGTGCTCCATCTGTAAAAATCTGCTCAAGGTAGATTAGAGATTAAATTTAGGTCCTTAAAATATTAAACTAATGGCTGTCTCCTGAGAGGCTCTGCCAGTGCCTGACAAATACAGAAGTGGATGCTCACAGCCAACCATTGGACTGAGCATGGGGTCCCCAGTGGAGGAGCTAGAGAAAGGACCCAAGGAGCTGAATGGGTTTGCAGCCCCATGGGAGGAACAACAATATGAACCAACCAGTACCCCCAGAGCTCCCAGGGACTAAACCACCAACCAAAGAGAACACATGGAGGGACCCATGGCTCCAGCCACACATGTAGCAGAGGATGGCCTTGTCAGACATCAATGGGAGGAGAGGCCCTTGGTCCTGTGAAGGCTCGATGCTCCCAGTGTAGGGGAATGCCAGGACAAGAAAGCAGGAATGGGTGAGAGAGTGAGTAGGGGGAGGGGGGAGGGGATAGGGAGTTCTCGGAGGGGAAACGAGGAAAGGGAATAATATTTGAAATGTAAATAAATAAAATATCTAATAAAAAAATAATAAACTACCAGAAGAACAGGCAGGGATGAGGATCTATCCACCAGTCTGAAGCTGACATACTTGGGTTAAGACAATGATTTTTCTGGACAAGTGAATTCTATCAAGCTCAAGGAGAGAGAAAAGACAGGTACGGAGGTGGAGAAACTGCCTGCAAGACAGACAGCTAATAAAGGCTAACAATCCAAGGTAGAGAAAAAAAATCCAATGACTCAGGAGCAATGAAACAAATAATCCAGAAACAGGCAGCAGACCTGGGGGCCATTTCTCAACAGAAGGCGTACAAGTGACCAACAAGCCCAAGTGGACACGTCCAGTAACACTAAACACCAGGGACATGTAATCAGATGTCACCTCATGCCTGTACCTCATGACGGCCACTTTCAGAAACACAACAATACAGGGATGTCAAGGGAAGGGAGTCTTTGCACACCGCTAGTGGGAATGTGATTGGCACAGCCGCCGTAGGACAGTGTGGGTGTGTCTCAGAAAACTGAAAATGGAACCGCCACATAACTTGGCAACCCAACTCCTCGGGTACACATGCAAAGGAAATAGATTTGGTGTGCCAAAGAGACATCTGAATTCCTGTGCTCACTGCAGCGTCATTTATAACCGAAGGAAATCAACCCACATGGGTAAAGAAGGCGCATTTGGTACAACTCAATCCTATTCTGCCAGTAAAAATAGGAGAAAGGTCAGACAATTGTGACAGCCAGGAGGGGTGTGGAAGATACTCTGCTCAGTGAAATAAGCCAAGAACGGGATGACAGACGCTGCATTATTTCCCTTACCCATGGAATCTAGAATAGCTGAACCCAGAGAAGTAGAAATATTTAATAAATAAATCCCAGTGGTGGGTTCACTACCCACCCCAATGGTCTATGTTCCTGAATAAAAGACACACACACACAGCCTTTATTTATTTTTTTTTTTTGGGTTTTTCGAGACAGTGTTTCTATTTTTTTTCTTTTTATTTTTTATTTTTTTTGGTTTTTCGAGACAGGGTTTCTCTGTGTAGCCCTGGCTGTCCTGGAACTCACTTTGTAGACCAGGCTGGCCTCAAACTCAGAAATCCTCCTGCCTCTGCCTTACACACAGTCTTTATATTTAATATGTCTTAGTACAATAGCTGGGCCACTGCCTAAACTCCACCCACTTAATCCCTACTGTGGATTGGTTCTAACGCCACTCCCTCATTGGGTCTGGGGTAGCAGAAATGAAATATGGATTTTAGTAAATAATAATTCGCGAATATCGTAGGGGATGTGTTAGCAACATGCAAATTTGGGAATGGCCCAGCCATTGAGCTGTTTAGAGTATATTAAAAATAAGGCTGTGTGTGTGTGTGTGTGTGTGTGTGTGTGTGTGTTTTATTCTTGAATCCAAAACATGACATGTGAGCGGGTAGCGCAGAGCATGTGCGAACCTGCTGGGGAGTGTAGAGCAGATTAACATGTTAGCGCGCTTCAAATACCAAGTTATTACTTATTAATCCTATGTTCTATCTTGGCTGCTCTGGACTGCCCATGGTGGCCATGCCTCTCTGTCCTGCATTCTTCTCAGGCCATGGTGTCTCTCCTCTCTTCCACATTCTCCAGGCATCTCGGATCTCCTCCTTCCTCTTCTCCTCTATCCAGGTTCCAAGCCCAGACATCCTAAAGTCCCACCTCTGTCTGCCCTGCCCAGCCATTGGCTGCTGGCATCTATATTTACCAATCAGAACCAACTCAGGGCAGGTTCCCAGAAACTAAGTGCAGTTATCCCTTGCAAACAGTTCTTTAGGGACCCAAATTAACATTAGAATACAAGCAGCATTAGGCCAAACCCACTACAGTAGGGAGTAAAAAGGTGGCTGCTAAGAGATCAACAGAGGGAAAAAGTGGAAGTGTTCTGATTTGTTTTTAAAGCTATACATACACAAAAGCATAAAAAGACTGACCAAGTTTGCCCTTCAGTTTGCCATAACAGGACCATGGAATAGGGCTGGAGAGATGGCTCAGCAGTTAAGAGCACTAACTACTCTTCTGAAGGTCCTGAGTTCAAATCCCAGCAACCACATGGTGGCTCACAACCTCTGTAGTGTCTGAAGGCAGTTACAGTGTACATACATATAAATAAATAAATCTTTAAAAAAAAAACAGGACCATGGAGGAATACCACTTATCGGTTTGCTCCCAGGCTAATGTGTAGTTAGCTTTTTGATACAGGCCAGGACCACTTGTCTAGGGATGGCACCACCCACAGGGGGCTTGGCCCTCTTTTATCAATGATCAATTAAGAAAATGCTTCACACACATGACCGTGGGCCCCTCTGATTGAGTCAATCCTTCAGTTAAGGTTCCCTTCCCCCAGATGATTCTTGGTGATCTACAACACAAACCACCCAGAGATGAACTTAATGTGTCTAAGATCTGTGTGCCAAAAATCTATAAAACTTTACTGATACCTGAGGAAGTTGCAAATAAAAAGGTGGTCGCAGCATGTGTTTTAACTCAAAAGACTCAAATTTTGTTTCAGTCTTGTCAATTTGTTTCAATCCATTAAAAATTTGTTTTCTCTTAAATTGAGGTAGAAATTAACATAAACCCACATTAGGCCCAAGTAAGGTTGTTTTCTAACTACCCACATGCTGCTTATAAACTATGTGTAAAATACAATGGACTAGGGTAGCCTATGCTATTGGAGGAACAAAACATGTTGAGGAATGTATCCAACTTATTTCCAACATTTCACTATGAATTGTTGTTGACAATGATAAGTGAAACAGCAGTATTGGAAAATAGAAATGCAGTGAGCAAAAAAGAATAGACTAGAAACCTAGAGATGGATCCCCAGGTGCATAATTGACTTAGCTTCACAAAGATGCCCAGGTTTTCCTGTTTTACTAGTATCGCCTCAGATTTGAGGGGCAAACCCTGTGTGGATTCGAGTCATCACCCACCTAGAACCCTACAACCTGAGCTCAGCTCTAAGGCCACAATGATTTCCAGCAAGGCGCCATTGTGGGTGTGGGCCATGTATTAGGGCACCCATACACATCGCATCACCTCCTTGTGACTCCAGAGCATGCTAAGACCTGTGATTCCAGGAGGAACAGGGAGCTACACAGGAATCATTTTTGCCATGAGCACCAACCCTGTCTAAAGTTCTGTTCTTATCAGATTTCCATGGCAACAGAATGAGACGGTTATTCCCAAACCAACACTCCCCACAGTGATGAGAGATGGATACATCTCTTTCTGACTCATCAGGAGGACTGTCAAAAAGAACAGGGAAGATGATGCCAAGTCCCAGAAAGGACATGAGCATTTGAGATGTTCACTTCTTGCTGCTAGGAGCAGAGATTAGCAGAACTTTGGAAAACCGGCCATATCGAGCAAAAAGAAGCTTGCATTCCAACCCCCAAATCCTTCTCTTGGGAATACATCTGACAGCTATAACTATGCGTATCCCCTAAAGACATGGACAGGACTATTCACAGCAGAATGCAAAAGCTGTGTTAAATTCACAAAAGGGCTTTAGCATGAGGACTAGTAGACACAGCCAAGTGGGTGAAGTTCACAAATACCACTGTAGGACAGACACTGTACACAAGAGAGTTCGTATTCAATGATTCCACGGACACAGTTTTTCACTGTGTACCAGCTGAAAGTATTGAAAGGCACTATTGTGGATCACAGTAAACTGGGAAATTCTCCCAATTAAGTACACAAGATAGTTATATCCTCCAGAACTATATCAAGCATGCATATACATTGAGGCATAATGTCCTATCCAGTGGAAGCCATCTATACATTTACTAACCATCAATAAAGAGGAAGGGAGAGAAGGAAGGGAAGGGTGAAGAAATCAAATTCAATTCAAAACAAAATTTCCAACAACTTCTGAAATGGCCCTAAAATTACTCCTAGCATTTGTTCTATATAAGTATATAAAGTATATATAAAATATATAAGTATATATATTACGGCATTGACAATTATAAAATCAAAATATCAATCAACTGAAAAATGGTAAAGATGCTACACACCAGAGTATTAAATATTTAGTCAAAACTTAATTCTTTATGTAAAAATAAGCAAATACATCTATCTCATTGATATACAAATTTGATTTCACAATAATACATTGTGAAAGTATATACATAGCAAATAATTGTAAATATTTTAATGATTAATTATCAATAAACGTTTGATTTGTATACATGCCACATACAGGGTTGAATGAAAATATCTCAGATGAATAGAAATTATAAGAGGAAAAAGAAAATGTAAAGGCCCTGGTTTACCAGGTGCTCTAGTGAGGTCTACCAGATATCCAGCCTTGGTATACTTAGATGGCACCAATGAGAATGGCACCAATGAGGTACATCAGTTGTCTCCTGAGTGGTCTATCAAATGGTTTTCCGGTGCTCTACCAGATGTCTCCAGAGTGATTTGCTATAGGTAGGTCTCCAGCATGATCTATCAGATGGTTCCAGAGTTATATACCAGATGTATCTACAGTAGTTTCTCAGATGCTTCCAGAATGGTCTACCAGATGGCTCCAGCCTTGGTATATTTAGATGGCACCAATGAGGTCTACCAGATGCCTCCAGGGTGGTTTACTATAGCTCTCCAGCATGATCTACCAGATGGCTCTAGAGTTGTCTACCAGATGTGTCAACAATAGTCTCTCAGATGTTTCCAGAATGGTCTACCAGATGGCTCCAGGCTGGTCTACCAGATGTCCTCATCCTGGTCTACCAGATGTCCTCATCCTGGTCTACCAGATGTTTCCAGAACAGTGTATTAAATGTTTCCAGTCTAGTCTACAGATGTTCTTAGAATGGTCTATATCTGAATCTATGTCTAGATTAAGTTGCAGAGGCCAGGTGGCAGCAGGATACACAACACACTCCTTGGTGGCTCCTCTCTGCCTCACCTCACCACTCTGCCTGGGTCTTCAAAGAAAGACCAGGAAGGAGGCCAGAAAGCATCACCCACAGTGAACATCTAGAACAGCTTGTATTGAGGCTGCAGTGTGTTCGAGGGCAATTTTTACGTTGCTATTCTTTACATTACACATGTGCACAGTAACAACACTTCCAGATACATGAAGTACATTACAACAAGCAAAGGAGAAAAAAATGCTTAGCATTTTTTAGGAAGGCAAATGTGGATGAATTTTCCCATTAAACTGAACTCTTGGAGAGAGACTCCATGGTTAAGAGTCCTGGCTCCTTTTCCAGAGGACCCAGGTTCAATTTCCAGGACCCACATGGCAGCTCACAACTGTCTGAAACCCCAGTTCCAGGGGATCTGACACCCTCACACCAATGCATATAAAATAAAGTTAAAAAAAAAAAACAAAACAAAACTGAACTCTCTTGCACAAAGTTCTGAATGGAAGACAGGCCATGAAGAAAAAAAGCTCCCTCTGTCACCAGGGTGCCCCAGGGACACTGGAATGCTCTGTTTCTACCCCCAACTTAAGAGGAGATCTGAGGTTCCTGGAAGGAGCTATAGGGTGAGAAAAACAAGGGGCTGTGAAGTCCAGGGCTCAGTGAGCTGAGCCTAGGGAGCTGCCCATTGCCCTGCCCAGCCCAGCCCAGGGGAAGCATTGTTGTACAGTTCATTGTGCTCTGAAGCTGTTTTCAGCCCTGTCTGCATCTCATCCTCTCCTTCCTCTCCTTCCTCCCCCTCCTCCCCTTCCTCCTCTTCCTCCCCTCCCCTCTCACATTGTTCCCTCTTCCCTCCAGCTCAGCCCTGGCCTCCCCATCTGCTTCCCCCTTTCCTGTTTTCTGTCCAGCCCTCACCCCTGCCACCCTCTAGGGGTTTCTATGAAAGGACGAAGAGGAAAACACAAACTCAGGACCTAGTCCAAGGAGAGCACAGGCCCCCTGGTCACATGGCCTTGGCCAGGCCTGACCTGGCTGGGCATGTCCTTTTAATTGATGTACCCTGGTCACTCATTCGAGCCTTGTATATTTCATGACATGGCTGGAGAAGAATCCTTTCAGAGTTTGAAGCTGATGTTCACTATTCTGCCTCAGAGCCTAGCACCAGCCATTGTATCTACCAGTACTTATACAAAGCATAACAGAACCTCCCCTGAAGCTGGCTATATCTGCCACACATTGGTGGACTACAGAGTCTGTGTTGTGGTAAATATTATGTGAGAGCTTCTACCCCATCTTAGAAGTTTAGTTCCCGAATAGAAGACATGAAACCTTGTGTTAGGATTCTGTCTAAGCTCCACCACAGTTACCTGGCAACAGCCAGGTATGGCCTTCCCCACAGTTACCTGACAACAGCCAGGTAGGCCTGGTCCACTAAAAAGGGGGCTGCTTGCCCCCTCCTCTCTCTCTTACTTTCTTACTCCTGCTTCTCCCTTGTTTCTTTCTTGCCCTCTTGGACTCTTCCCTTCCCCCTTCCATTCCCCCCTCTCTCCTCGTGGTCATGGCCGTACTCTACTTCTCTACTCTCTCTTTTCTGCCTTCCTCCGCCTCTACTACTCTTTTAAGCCCCCCTCCCCATGCCCTAAATAAACTCTACTCTATGCTATATTGTTGTGTGGCTGGTCCCTCAGAGGGAAGGGATGCCTTGGCATGGGCCTGCTGAGACATCCCCTTTCCCCAAACCTCACCACACCCCCATAGAACATATATTAATACCCATTTATCTTTTTATAATCACAACACCTTTATATTTATAATAAGCCTTAAAGCACTTGAGCTGGGCAGATATCAATCCTCTATGCTATTTTGTCTACATCCCCGCCAATAACCCCAAGATATCTCTTGGCATGTTCCACCTGTGCTGCTCCAACTCCCAGGCCAACCCTCATGGCCATGGCACACGAGTCACCTACCCCATGAAGCCTTCTTCCTTCCTCCTCCTCTCTCTCCCATGGTCTCTGCCTCAGACCCCAAGCCCTGGAACTGAAACCCTGCCTATCTCTCTTCTGCCCAGCTATAGGCTATAGGCATCTTTATTCCACCAATAGTTTTAAATTAAGGAGCAAGGTTTACACAACAAAAGATGGTATATGGGGTAATTCACTTGTCTTGAGGCAACTAGACCTTGGGATACAGAATTTAACATTACAATACATAGCAACAGACCAAACCTCTACAAGCATATGATAGCCACATGACCCATCTGTGTGGCACTGGATAGTGTTAGGAAGGCCTGCACTGCCTGTCCACCTTCCTTGATGTCTAGTCTTGGGGCATTGCCCCCTGTCCTTGTAGAAGAGGGCTAAGCCCCTGAACCAGAGCTGGAGAATCAATGTGGGTTAGTTCCCTGCTGTGGTCTCATGAGGAAGCTCCTAGAATCCTCTCCAGGCTTGTTGTCCCTTAGAGGAGTCACTGGTGATGGTGGCTGTCTACCCAGAGTGGCAGTTAGACCAAAGGATCTACAACCAGTGAGCTCCCAATGGAAGGTAAAAGGATAATATGGTTACAGTGAGATGCAATTTACCACCTACACTGGGCTGTATTCAGGAGTAAAGAACCATTTTGTAAAGTTACACTAGGGTAGCTGGGCATGGTGACACATCCCTTTAATCCCAGTACTCAGAGGTGGAGGCGGGTGGAGCTCTGTGAGTTTGAGGCCAGCCTGGTCTACAGAGCAAGTTCCAGGACAGCCAGAGCTACACAGAGAAACCCTGTCTTGAAGGGGAAAAAAAAGTTATACTAGGGAGGCACGCCTTTAATCCCAGCCCTTGGGAGGCAGAGGCAGGTGGATTTCTGAGTTCGAGGTCAGTCTAGTCTAGAGAGTGAGTCCCAGGACAGCCAGGGCTATACAGAGAAACCCTGTCTCGGAAAAAAAAAATACCCCAAAAAAACCAGGAGTATGGTGGTATGAGCTTGTAATCCTAGCGCTATAGAAGCAAAACCAAGCAGGTCTCTGGAGCTGGCTGGATAGCCAGCCTAGTGCACTTGGCAAGTTTCAAGCCAGTGAAAGCCTTTGTCTCAAAAAACAGTATGACTGGTGGCTGAGAAATGAAATCAATGTTCTCTTCTAACTTCTACATGTATGCATATGTACACATATATGAACTTCCATCCATACATCGCTATATATGAACACACACAGGAGCAGAAGCATGCACACATACACTCTGGGCCAACGAGTACTGGGGTTGACCGTGTCCAGCAATTTCTACAAATGGGACAGGCACTGACCTGTCCAAGTATGGCCCCTGTTACCTGACGTGTAGTTCCATGTACCCGGGTGTGTATGACTGGAGTTGGCCAGGGCGCAAGTGGAGTCTGCCCAGATTGCACACAGAGGCAGAGTTTGGATCTGCAGTTCATCAAGAAGTCTGAGTTTAATCCTGGTGGGATTACTGAGGGCTCTAAATACATTAGAGACCTGATGGCTTACAAGAGGGAAGGTGTTCTCTATGACAGTAAAGTCAGCGGGAGATGCATGGGGAGATAGCAGGACAGATGAGCAGTATGTGACCTGTATCAGGGACAACAGTCAGACCAAACTCATAATTAGCATTTTTCTTGTTCATTCCTTGGGTTTGTTTACTTGTTTGTATATTTTACTGTGCTGGGGATGGAACCTAGGGTCTTGCATATGCTAAGTAAATGCTCTACCACTGAGCAATAACACTGGTTCTCCTGTTCTAGTCACAGTACCCTGCAGAATAGAAGTTTTTACAGGAGCTGTCTCCTCTGCCCATGGGCCTGCGGACTGGCAGTCTGAAGTTTGCCTAGGGTTTGTTTTCTGTTTCAGCCAAAGGCTGAGTATGGATGGAGCCTTCCCCATTCCTGAGACCTCCAAGATTCTAGTTTACTGTGTCCCAAATCAACCTGGCCTCATCCAGGGGTATCTCCCTACACTGACCGCACTACGGTGTTAGCCTATGCCTGAAGCTCAATTGGCAACCAGGGCTTCTATACTCACAGATGAGCTAAAGCCACCAGCCATGTTTCTCCCTTGCAGAAAGAGCCTGCACAGGGTTATGCGAGTATGTCAGTGTTGTGTGACAAACCTTCCCTGGGAGATAAAACATGCATGTCTATTCACCCCAGATAGGGAAGACACAACAGACCAAAGTATGGATACAACCAAAGTCTAATCTGGTGAACCATGCATTTTTTTGGGAACACTTACAGGTATATGTGTGAGGGGTTACTCACAGAAGCAGAAATGACACAAAACCAGCTGCATCACCAAAGTCCACCCCAGCATGGGTGACAGCTCACAAAGCTGGGAAACCTGGAGCATACCACACAGCCTACAGGCAGCTCACCAGGAAGGAGAGCATCCTTTCCAGGTGCCCAGTTGGTCTAAACCTCTTCCAGGGAGCTCTGTTGGTTTCTGCTTCTTCTGAGCAACTGGTCTGGTCTCAGAGTCTTCTTTGCAGTTTAGCTTCCCTTTGTTTGAGAGGGACTTTTAGCTTATTACATGACTGGGAGGCGTCTAGTGAGCCTGGTCAGCTTCAGGGACTTCCTGAAGCTAATTTGACTTGTTTACCTTCCTGTATAGGGAACTTTCTTGCAGGACAGAATGTTTTAATCTTGAAGGAAACTGTTACACAATAGTCAGCTGGGCTTCTCCTTCCTGAAACTGACTTAGTTTCCCTCCTCAAGTCTGCCAGGACCCTCAGCTTCACACTGAAACATAGGAGCTGTGCCCCCCAGTCCACCATCATCATCAAGATGGCCTGTGATTGATGGAATGGGGGAAGAGGGGAGTATTGATTCTGAAGGTTAGCATCACCCATTGGTGATGCTTTCAGACACACATGTTCCTGGGGGTCATCTGCAATAGCACCCAATTGTGTGTGGTTCCAATGGTGGGTCAGCTTAGTGAGCTAGCTTTGAAGCTTGGGTGGGGGAGGGAGGGGAAGGGAGCAGGAACAATGCACACCTTTGGGTGAGGATGCAGGTGATCTAGTCTCAAAGCAACTTCTGAGCCTTCCACCCCACTTTGAGCAGACAGGAAACCTGGAATGTGACAGTAAGTAAGACAGTTTGCCCAGCTTCTAGACACTGGACTTCTAGAGGCACTTCTGAGACTTTCAAGAGTAAATCAGAATCTTAAAACATCATGCATGGTTGGAATGCATTTTAATACCACCAAGACCTCCTTCTCCTGTGCACTGGGCTCCGCCCTGCTGCCCAGCTCCTATACACTCTCACCTTGCTGTAAAGACCATTGATGGTGGCCCTCCCTCTGCCTTGTGCTTGCCAGAAAGATCTTTCTTGACTAAACTTGAACCCATCACCACATGGCTGCTATCCTAGAACCTAAACTTGTCGAATAATCCATTAGGAATTAAAGAAGAGACGCTAGATCTGTCATTATTTTTAGGTATGACGATGATTGTTTACATTAAAACCCAAAAGACTATATAGGTGTGTTATTATAAATTATAGAACTTAATGAAATCATCACAGAAAACATTTGTGTACAAAGCCCAGCAGTATGCTAGTGGCAGACATTCTCCCAAAAAACAACAAATAGAGGACACATTAATATCAGTATTATAGAATATCAAATATTGAATAAATTTGTTTTTTAAAGATATATATGGTATCTGTGGTGAGAATTACAAACTTCACTAAGATGTACTTTGAAACATCCCTTCATGATAAAAGTCCTGGAGAATCTAAGGATATAGGAGGCAAGCCTCAATATAATAAAGCAATAGGCATGAATAAATAAAGCCCACAGCCACCATTATGCTAAATGGAGGGAAAAAAGGGCAAAGTATCTCCAAAAATATCAGGAACAAGATAAGGATACACATTCTCTACAGTCCTGCACAATACAGTTCATGAAGTCTTAGATCAATAAGACAAGAGAACAGGTATAAATAGAAAAGGAAGAAGTCAAGATACCCTTACTCATAGATGGCATAATTCCATTCATAAAAGATCCTAAAGACTCTATCAGAAAAGTCTTACAGCTAATAAATACAATTAGCAAGGAAACAAAATACAAAATTAACGCAAAAATCAGTAGCCTTCTTGTATATTGGTGGTTCTCAACCTTTCTAATGCTGCGACCCTTTAATACAGTTGTGGTGACCCCAACAATACAATTATTTTCATTACTACTTCATAACTACATTTTTCTATTGTAATGAATTGTAATGTAAATATATGATATGAAGGATATCTGATATGTGACCCCTGTGAAAGGATTGCTCAATATCCCCACCATCCCCTCCAACAATCTCCTCACCAAAGGAGTCAACACCCACGGGTTGAGAACCATTGCTGTATATTAACAATAAACATGCCAAGAAAGAAATTGGGGAAACAATCTCATTTGCCATAGCCTCAAGGTTGGAAGAGATGGCTCAGCAGTTACAGGCACTGACTGCTCTTCCAGAGGACCCGGGTTCAAATCATAACAACAGCTTACCACAATCTCAACAAATCCGCAACAAATCCTAAAATAAATCTAATCAAATAGGGGGGCAGGAGAGATTGTTCAGCAGTTAGGAGCATTGACTGCTCTCCCAGAGGTCCTGAGTTCAATTCCCAGCAACCACATGGTGGCTCACAACCATTTGCAATGTCCTCTTCTGGTGTGTCTGAAGACAGCGACAGTGTACATGAATAGGGTAGCTGCAATAAATCCGACAATTCTCCCCAAAAGATCTCATAGATCCTATGCGTTTCCAGACCAAATTTCCCAGAACTTGATGGAATTTTTCAAAAACGTACATACGTGGAAAAGGACCAAGGGCAGGGAACGCTTCTGAAATAGGAAGAGAAGCCTTCCCATTCATTACACTGTGATGGTTGATACTGAGTGTCACTTTTACAAGAACGGTCTATGACTTGAGTTTCTAGATTGGGTTCATTGAGGTAGAAAGACCTATACTATGTGTGGCTGGCATATTCCACGGGCTGGGGTCCAAGACCAAATGAAAAGGAGAACAAGAACTGAGCACCAGCCAACATTTACCTCTTTCTGTTTCCCGATTGTTTTATCTCTTTCTGTTTTCCTATGACTAGCTGCCTCGTGGTCCTGCCTTCCGTGGTGGACTATACCCTTAAACGGGACAAATAAACTTTCCTCCCTTCTAAAGTTGACTTTGTCATAGCGAGGAGAGAAGAGACCGGAACATGTATGATGAGACCATCACAAAAATCATGCAATCAGGATGATGGAAGATTGACAGGTTAGACAAAGAGTGCCTGGACTGGGGAGAGAACGCGAGTGGGCTTGTACACGGGTGGAGCGGACGGTATGGGGTCAGTGGGAAAACGAGAACGGTATGATGGAGCCAGAAAAAGAACGGTTATTATACAGAAGAGCAAAAGCAACTCCCAAGGGATTAAGTTCAGTGTCAGAGATGAAAGATACATTCTAAGTGGAAAATACCAGCGAGCTCTCCTTTAGCGGTTGGGAGGGGCAAACCGTTTGTAAACACAGCACGGTGCAGTTTAGATTAGGGTCCCGCGAGGCAAGAAGCAAAGGACACAGGAGGGATGTTTATGGGGATGTTGAAGGGAACATTACGTTGAAGGTTGGTGCAGGGTTTTTAAAGAGTCCTGCACGGCATGGGCGGTCTCTGGATTCTCATCCTGCCCCAGGAGCCCTTCGAGAACAGCTATCTTCAACGAAGCATGAGACTACATCCCGTCGTGTCCTGCTTCAGGCTTTGCCTGTGGGGAAACCCCTCAAGAGGCTAAAAAGCAAGGAGCCCAGTGCAGGCTATCCTCCAAGCCCTGGGCCTCGGGGGCGGGGCGCAGCGCAGAGGAGAAGGGGCGCCTGTGGACGAGTGGGAAAGAATGAACGCTACAAGTGGAGGATGTTTGTCCTTCGAGGGCAAATGGTCAACAGGGAGAAATGTTTAATCTCAAAGGCGGGTCACACGGCTGTGTAGGGGATATCTACAAATGGCGGGCAAGAGGGCGGGTGTCTTGGAAAAGGGGGAAAACAGAGCAGAAAAGACACAAGGCTGCAGATGGGGGCAGGGCGTGGGAGATCAGCCACAGGAGTGATCAGAGACCACGCAGCAGACATGCATGGCTTCAGACCCAGTCGAGAAAGGGGAACTGCTACTTTGGGAACAGTTTTTGAGATTGCCCCATAAATCTGAACCCTATGAGCTTCACTTTGGCTTCTTGACCTATATACATTTGTTTAGGCACGAGACTCAGAGAAGAAGAATCCACAGAGATATTGTGGACCTAGGTGCCCCATGGGATAGTATATAGCCATCAAATCAACACAAAGAAGCAACCATGAGGGATGCCTCACAGTTCCATGTGAGGGAGAGAAAAAGGGGGCCCGACAGTCAAAAGCAGCTTGAGCCAGTGACCCCTTCCATCGAGCGGAAGTCATCAAAATGGAAGCACACAAAAGTCATGCAGTCCCCTGGAAATAAGCAAGCCAGTGTGGTGAGTATAGCCCAGGGTATCCTTGGGGGGGGGGGTTGGACCCAAAGTCAAAAGCAGGCCACATCTAGGATCTCGTTTGTGCCGCGTCATTTAAGAGAACAGAATATAAAGTTAAAAAAAAACATAGTTTCCCTCTGTGGACGGGTAGAGAGAGAATCCCTCTCAGGGCTTGTATCTGGCCAGCCTCATAGGCTGGGCCCTATGGTTGGAAGGAAGTTTCGTGCTGAGGGAATCCTTGAGTCTATTCCCTTCACGACAGCATAGATCCAGCCTCCTCCCACCCCAGAGCTCCTACTGGTCTAGCTGGGCCATCCTGGAAAAGCCAGAGTCCAAAATAGCTTTTAAATTCCTCAGAGCTGGAGAAAGCTGTGACCTCAGACCACAAGATCTTTGGGGACTGGACAGATGTTCCTGAGCTGGGTCTGCCTCTGATATCTGGCCTGGAAATCCCTAGACAAGGGTTCTGGGGGGACACTCCTTTTAGGGTATCATGCCTGGGACTGGGAGCTGTTTTCAGAGCAACGAGCTTCTGAGACTCTGGCGGAAGCAGCCAGTATTCCATGAGCAGGGTTGCAGATCTGGTCTTCCCTTTCTGAGATCTCAGACATGTCCAGTATTAGAGTCAAGAGGTCCGTGGCAACAACGTCCTACCCCCAGTCATCCAAAAGATACCATCTCCAAACAGGCAAGGGAAGGAGGCAGGGTCCCCAGGCCTGTGAGGCAAAGCCAGACCCTTCTGACCATTCCAGGGACACTAATGGACTGGGCAGTGCACTAGAAAGAACTGCTTGCCTGGAGTCAATGTTGTGATTATAAAAAGATAAAGGGTAGTAAGAATATATTCTATGGGGTGTGGTGAGGTGTGGGGGAAGGGGATGCCTCGGTGGGCCCATGCAGAAGCATCCCTTCCCCCTGAGGGACCAGCCACATAACGGTATAGCATAGAATAGAGTTTATTCAGGGCATGGGAAGGGGAGTTAAGAGGGTAGTAGAGGCAGAGAAAGGCAGAGAGAAGGGGAGAATAGAGAAGTAGAGGCCGGTCATGACCACGTTTGGGGGGGGAGGGAGATGGGGAGAGAGGGAGAGCAAGAGGACAAGAGGCAAGAGAGAGAGGCAAGAGTAAGAGAGAGGAGGGGCAAGCAGCCCCTCTTATAGTGGGCCAGGCCTACCTGGCTGTTGCCAGGTAACTGTGGGGTGAAGCTTAGACAGAATCCTAACAGTTAGTTCCTAGGAAATGACCCTAATGGTGAGCTCTTAGCACGGAAGTGTGGGTCAGGGAGGGAAGAGCCTTTCACCTCTAGAGAGGTCACAGTGTCTTCTAGACAGCTTTTATCTGCAAGTAACAGGTAAGTTGTTCCTGTCTCATGAGTCCTGAGCCAGAGGGGCTGGTTTCAAGCACCCCCCTCCCCCATCGTCCGATGCCAAATGCTATCTTTAAAAGAACAAGAAGAGCCGGGCAGTGGTGGCTCATGCCTTTAATCCCAGCACTTGGGATGCAGAGGCAGGTGGATTGCTGAGTTCAAGGCCAGCCTGGTCTACAGAGTGAGTTCCAGGACAGTCAGGGCCACACAGAGAAACCCTGTCTCGAAAAACCAAAAAAAAAAAAAAAAAAAAAAAAGAAAAGAACAAGAAGAAGAAAAAAACAAAAAGATGAGATTTGTCCTGGGATAGCTCATTTTTAAGTAGCCAGGATTTCTTCAAGGTCACCGTGACTTTTGTGGGCTAATAGTGCTAAGTTACATGCGTGGGACCTCAACAGAACAGACCCGTCCCGGATAGTCTGACTTTCTTGCAGGTTAAGTTGGTGAGGTGGTTACAGTATTCACAATGGGCTTGCAGCTCCAAAACTAAGTTTCCAACGGTGCAGCTAAAGCTCTTTCCTGCAGGCTCTCGAGTACCGATCAGGTGGGGTGAGGGGGTAAAGCCCTGTAGCCAAGGACCACCCACCTTCTTGGACACTTAAGCAGCCCTGTCCGGCCCTGGCTTGCTGGCTGGGGAATTCACAAGGAAGGGATGCGCCTGACCCTGCATGCCCGTTGCTATGGCAGCCACCCCATGCTGGTGGGCTGCACAAGGGCTAGATTCCTTACATAGCTGGGAGCCCAGGTGGGGGTGGGGGTAGGGATGGGGGTTGGTTGTGGGGGTGGCTAGAGCCTGGGCACTTAGAATCTCGATTTCCCAGATCCCAGCCTGAGCTGCACACTTCTACCCCTCGGTCTCTGCCCCTCCCCATCTGAGACTCAGCTCAGTTCAGCTCTGGTGGACTCAGGAATGGATCAAATCTGGGGTGCAACGGGGAGGGGGGGAGGGGAATCTCAGGGTGGGAGCAATCTGTAGAAAGTGATGTTTCTCTCCATCGGAGACTGTATGGATGGGTCGCAAGGTCCCATAGTCTCAGACATTGCTATCCATCAGAGCAGGATTCAGCTGTCTGTGAGGAGGCATAAGGCCCTCCTGGCTACCGGGAGGAGCCTGTTCAACTCTGGGTAGATTCTGATCCTAGGGCTTCCAGGAACCTGGGCCTTAAAACAGCCCCAGGAGACAGCAGAGCAGCCATGCCTGTTTACCTCCTTCTGTGAGTTTGTGTCAGGGTCACCTTCCTGGAACTGGAAGGGCACAAAGTGCAGGAAACAAGACCTTGCGACTTCTTTCTTCCCGTCTTGCAGGGACAGCTCTGCTAGAGGGTTCTGTCCTGTCTTAATTAGGGTTTCTATTGCTGTGATAAAACATCATGACCTAAAGCAAGTTAGGGAAGAAAGGGCTTATTTCAGCTTACAGTTCCACTGCACTATCCATCACTGCAGGAAGTCAGCGCAAGAACTCACAGCACTTACACAGGGCAGGAACTGGGAGGCAGGAGCTGATGCAGAGGCCATGGAGGGATGCTGTTTACTGGCTTGTCCTCCTTGGCTTGCTCAGCCTGCTTTCTTGCAACACCCAGGACCAGCATTCCACAATGAGCTATATCCACCATCAAGCAAATGAATGAACCACACGGTCTTGCCCACAATCAATCAGGTGGGAGTATTTTTTCAATTGAAGTTCCCTCTTCCAAAAGGACCTTAGCTTTCATCAAGGTGAACTACAACTAGCCAGCACAGACTCCAAGGCTCTAGCCAACCCCACTGTCCCTCCACCTGTCTCTGGCTCCCCTTACCCCAGCACCTCACAGCTCAGATACAACAGTGTCTCTGTATGCCCAGTGACATCCCCGTCTACACCCCTACCTACCCGGAGCTCCATTTTCATCCTTCTCTTTCCTGGACACAAAGAGATGGTCATAACCCCTTAAAACAGTGGTTCTTGGGCTGGAGAGATGGCTCAGTGATTAAGAGCACTGACTGCTCTTCCAAAGGTCCTGAGTTCAATTCCCAGCAACCACATGGTGGCTCCTCATAACTATCTGTAATGGAATCTGATGCCCTCTTCTGGTGTGTCTGAAGATAGCTACAGTGTACTCATATAAAATAAATAAAATAAATCTTTTTAAAAAACAAACAACAACAACAACAACAACAAAAAAAAAACCCAGTGGTTCTCAGCCTGTGGGGGTGAGGGGAGTCAAATGACCCTTTCACAGGGGTCACCTAAAACCATCAGAAATATCAGATATTTGTTATAATTCATAACAGTAGCAAAATTACAATTATGAAGTAGCAACAAAATAATTTTATGGCTGGGCGGGGGGCGGGGTCACCACATTAGGAAGGTTGAAAACCTCTGTCTTAGAAGGCTGCAGATCCTGGAGATGGTCTATATAAGTTTAACCTCACCACAGGTAGTGAGGAGTTTGACATGATCACTAAACTCCAAAGGGACAGAGCCTGGCTTCATGCTGAGTTCTGCACTGTGTCCCTGCTTCTGGGATTTGGGAAGGAGAACTTGTGGGGGAACAGATAAGACCATTAAAGGATCCCAGCTGGAGACAGGGCTCTCACCCAGCAGCAGGGACCTTGGAAGTCAAAGGCAGAGCCTTCCCCTCTGGGGGAACTGATCTCTCAAAACCTACGTCGATTTTTCTTATTGCTAAGAAAGCACTTTGGCTAGGAAAAAAAAAATAAAGACAGAGAATTAAGTCAACTGAGGGATGTGGGTAAAATAAACAAGCAAAAACATATGAACCCTTCGAGGAGGCTCACAGGAGCTTCACGTCAGGATGTACGCATCTGGCAGCATCTGCTCAGTCCAAACACCTGCCACTCATCTAAGTGGCCAGCACAGCTTCCAGCCTCTCCGAGAGTATCACGGGCTGCACTCTGCACGTTAAAGCCGATTCCCGATACCCACGTCAGCACTGAGCTATTGGCCTGGCTCCCACGTGGCCAGAGAAGTCATTTCATGAGGAAACTATCACCGAGCTTTGGCTTTTGCTTCACTCAACTATTTCGCCTCTTGGCCATGAAGATGGCCGTCCTGGCCCTCAGGATTTCCAGTGTGCTCTATGCTGTTCCCTCACCTTGTCCGGGATGGCAGGGTGAGGCACGGCTCAACACGGGCACCCAAGCATCCTGAGAAGTTCGAGGTTTTTGTTGTTGTTGTTGTTGTTGTTTTCGTTTTGTGTTTTTAAACAGAGACTAACATAAAACTGGAACTCTTGGCTTCAACAGAGAAAAGAGTTTCAGTATGAAGCGGAGTTAAGAGAGATTTCTAAAAGTACTTTTTAGTTATTTATATATACGCATATTTGTGTGTGTGCATGTGTGTGTGTGTGTGTTTGTATGTGTGTGTGCATGTGTGTATGTGTGTGTATGTGCATGTGTGTATGTATGTATGTATGTATGTATGTATGCATGTGTGTATGTGTGTGTGCATGTGTGTGTATGTGCGTGTATGCGTGTGTGTGCATGTATGCGTGTGTGTGTGTTTGTATGTGTGTGTGCATGTGTGTATGTATGTATGCATGTGTGTATGTGTGTGTGCATGTGTGTGTGCATGTGTGTGTATGTGTGTGTATGTGCATGTGTGTATGTATGTATGGATGGATGCATGTGTGTATGTGTGTGTGTATGTGCGTGTATGCGTGTGTGTGCATGTATGCGTGTGTGTGTTTGTATGTGTGTGTGCATGTGTGTATGTATGTATGCATGTGTGTATGTGTGTGTGCATGTGTGTATGTATGTATGTATGTATGCATGTGTGTATGTGTATGTGCATGTGTATGTATGTGTGTATGTGTATGTGCATGTGTGTGTATGTATGTGTGTGTGTGTATGTGCGTGTGTGTGTGTGTGTTTGTGTAGGTCAGAGATTGACATCAGGTGTTGTCACAGATTGCTCTCCACCTTTTTTGTGTTTTTTTCATTGTTGTGGTTGTGGTTGTTGTTCAACAGGGTTTCTCTCATTGAACCTAGAGTTCAATTGGCTACACTGGCTGGTCATGGAATCCCAGGCATCCTCCTGCCTCCACCTCCCCCAGTGCTGGGATTACAGATGTAAGTGGCCCTGCCCAATTTTTCCATTTTGTTTTACACGGTTTCTGGGGGCTCAACCCATGCTTGCCCGGCACACATGTTACAAACCGAACCATCTCCCCAGCCCTCCATTATGGCCAAATAGAGGATTCTGGTGAGTTTTAAAGTCATTATCTTCAAAGGGATTCTAAGGAATTTAAATGAGACCATTACAGGATCTTTCCGGAGGGCACCTGACAAGATGACAATTGATAGGATAAAACTCTAGATCTCAGGAATGCAGGAAGCCAGGGAAGCGACAATGTAAACAAGCTAACAGACTTGTTTGTGAGGCTCCCAGAAAGTGTCTGCGGCTGAAGGGGGTCCTTCCCAAGGACATTCCGAACTTAGGCCTAGATCAATATTTTAACAAGAAATCTCTTTCTATATAAGGAACATTATCCCTAGTGATCAGCCTTCCCAGTAAATGATGCTAATTATTCTAGAATTCTCATTTAGTAGGAGACTTCAGACAGAGTCCAGAGAGAGGGTTCCTTCCCCTATCCCATGCCCCCTAAGATTCCTGTCTTCCTATCCTACATAACCTGACCTCCCAGAGCTCCAAGGGAGCTGTGTATTTCATAGACTGAGCATCAGGACAGGAGACCTGAGCACGCGTGGAGATGGATGGCTGCCAGAGGTTCTTGCCTCCTCCACCCACCATGTGGGACCTTGGCCATCGGGTTGCACACAGCCTTTCTCTCTGTTTAATGGGCCACCATGACCATCTTAGCTCATGGCGCCCAGGGGGCTGAATCCCATCAGAGCCAGGATCCACCCACAGGGACTGTCTCTAGGACAATCCATGTAGGTGACAAGCTCCTGCAGGAGCCTTTATCTAAGCAAGGGCAGGACAGAGGTCACAGGGAAAGTCCTAAACAACATAACTAAGTGTTCCACTAGCCCCACCCCCACACCCCCACCCTCGCCCCAGGGCTTCCAGAATGTGACACTGTCTCTGACTTGCCCACACCTTGGGGGCGAAGCTTAAGGCTCAGAGAAGGTCCTGATTCTAGAGTGTCTCAGATTTCACCATATAGCTGGCCGTCATCCTGAGCAACACTGTTCCTACTTCTAGGGGCTCACAGTATCCCCTCTATATGGCTAACTTGACCTCTCACAATTCAGTGCTAGAAGGATTAGGACCTAAGGGATTTTTGTCATCTGAGGGATGGCTCTGCCCCCTTCTAGGGATTGGCAGGTCCTCCCCTACAAGGAATAATAAATGGATCGGTGAGGATTGTGGTCTTCCAGCACCCAGCCTTGTAGGTGGATATTGTTGTCCAGACCCTGCAGGGATCCACTGAAGGCTTGGTCCACTTAGTATGGAGTTCTACTAGAGAGCTATAAGTGATGGTCTTCCTAGAGGAGGACAGACCACACAATTGTGTTTTTAAAATTCATGATGTTTTTAAGTTTAAGTTTATAATTTTTAAAAAAGATTTATTATATATATATACATATACAACATACATACACATATATATGGGACACACCAGAAGAGGGTGTCAGATCCCATTACAGATGGTTGTGAGCCACCATGTGGTTGCTGGGACTTGAACTCAGGACCTCTGGAAGAGCAGTCAGTGTTCTTAACCACTGAGCCATCTCTCCAGCCCTTAAGTTTACAATTTCATGTTGGGCCACATTCATAGCTATCCTGGGGTCCATGTGGCCCATGGGCTAGGGTTGGACTTGCATCTCACATGGTAGAACAGCAGTTGTAGCAAAGGAACATGTTTGTGCCCAAGTATCAGCATGTGTGTGGAGGGAAGAGAGCAATCGATGGGTAGATGGACAGACTGACAGACAGTAGGAGAGGCTGAGATAGATGGAGCCTGTCTTATTCACTGTTCTATGACTATGAAGAGACACCATAACCAAGGCGATTTTTATAATAGTAAACACTTAACTGTGGGCTTACTTACAGTTTCAGAGGCTTTGTCTATTAGCATTGAGACAGGGCATGGTTGCAGGCAGGCAGGTGCTAGAGAGCTTGAGAGCTACACCCTGATCCACAAACAAAGGTAGAACCTGGGCCTGGTTTAGGAATTTGAAACCTCAAGCCCACCCCCCAGCCCCCAATGTAGTACTTTCTCCAACAAGGCCACGCCTCCTAATCCTTCTAATCTGTTTAAACAGGCCGGCTCCCTGGTAACTAACCCATAGTGGTCATTCAAACCATCCCAGAATCTGAACACTCCAAGACAGCAGTGTCATCCCTGTCCCAACACAAGGAGTGACACCAAAGTGAACTGGCAAACAGGACTAACTAAGGAAGCCCGAGCAGAACAAATGTCTGGGGCATTTTCCTGGGATCAGGATGGGCCTCTTCCTTGGTTAGGAGCTCTGGGCAGTGGCTCTAACATAAGTTCACCTGACTGACACCCAAGCTCTGCACCCCAGCTGGCTTCACGTCCCTGAGCCTCAGTCGCCTCCTCTCCCTTTGTAAGACCCATGAATGTGGGTTCCTGAGGCAGACCTTGGGTAGAGGTAAGGTGTAGTTTAGCTCTGTTAGTTCTAGGGCTTAGAAATCCAGGCTGGAGAAACTGGATCAGTAGCTGCTCAGGGAAGTTACAGAGCTGCAGGTATAGAGGGGAGCTGAGGCTTGGGTGTGTGTGACATCTTGGTTAGAGAGGACCTGGAAGCCACCCAGTCAAATAATTGACAGTGACACTCACCATGAGGAAATTTGAACGAGAAAGGGGGGAGGGATGGGAGGCAGAAAGAGCTGTCCCTTGGGTCTGGAGGTAAGAGGCATCAGGATTACCAGTCAGAAGAGGCCTTTGAACATACAGAGGGACGGTAAGGAACCCATTCCTTTGCTGAAGATGTGTCTTAGGGTTTCTAGTGCTGTGAAAAGACACCGTGACCAAGGCAACTCCTATAAAAGGCAGAATTTCATTGGGGCTGGGTGACAGGTTCAGAGGTTCAGTCCATTATCCTCACAGTGGGGAGCATGGTGCTGGAGAGCCTATGGGGGCCATTTTCGTTCAAACCATTACAGGATGTACAGGGACCCAGGCTGTTTCCCTTTCGTGTGTGTCCCTAAGAAAAGGAGAGCCATCCTGGCCACGGGAGAGGTCACTCCTCTAGGCCCAACCTGGGATGGGGGTGGGGGACGGTACCTGGTAGCAGACTTTAAATGCCATGGCACTGAGACTCCGGCCCTGCTGTTCTGTAAGAGTTCAGACAGGCCTGTGGCTGCTGTGTAGAGCAGAGGGTGTGAGTGTACACATTAAAACTGACTTCCCAGCCTAGACAAATGGCTGGGCGTGGGCTTGGGAGTCTCTGTGTGGCTCAGTTTAGAGGTTCAGCAGGAGGTTAGCTTTAGAATTTGGTTTAATTACCAAACAGAGGGGAGAACAATAGTGTGGGGGCTCCCTCCAGAGTTCTCCATCCTGGAGCGGAGAGGGGGGCTTCTTCATCACTTCACCACTGTACAGACACTGTGTGTGTGTGGGGGGTGGGTAGGGCTCCTTGAAATGTGGCTTTTATTTTGTAACAAAGCAAATGCTTTAATGTTTTCTTTCCTTCAACAAATAAATATCAGCTCCAACACATGTCTGAGGAGACTACAATAATAAACCCACATTCCGGTGACAGACAGGAGGAAGTGGCCTTTCCTCTCCCAAAAGAAAGGGTCCCAGGGTAGAGCTAACTACCAAAGAAATCACAGAACTTTGGCTCACTGTGTATCCCCGGGAAATCAAAACACCCCTGGGAGGTTTCTGTGAGGTTGAGTTCTTTTCTCTGAGCCAGGAGACTTGGTGAAGTGGGGATCTGGAGTTTGATTCTCCACTCTCAGTCCCAAGGAAGGCCTCTGCACAAAGCAAGTTCCATATGTTTTATCTATGCTTAAACAAACAAACAGACAGACTGGCCCGGTATGGTGCTGCAAATCTTTTAATTCCAACACCCAGGAGAGAGGCAGGGAGATCTCTGTGAGTTCAAGGCCAGCCTGGTCTACAAAGTGAGTTCCGGGACAGCCAGGGAAACCTGGTCTTGAAAAACAAAACCAAACAGCCCAAGACTGTCATATTGACTTCTCTCAATGTATCTGTGGCATTGGCCAATCCAGGGGCACAGCACAGGGGTAAAGTGGACTTTCTTTCCTCGCCAGCACAGCCCCCCTAGGATCCTTGGGTGGTGAAGAGTGTTGCCCCTACACTTTTATAGTCTATTACCAAGGTCCAAAATGTAAACTCACAAAAGGCAGACTGACGGGAAGACGGGCATACAAATTTAGCTTGATTTCTAGCTTGTACTTGGACGCTTTCCAGACAGAAAGTGAAAAACCCAAAGAAATCCAGATCCTGGAACCTGCAGGCCATCTTAATAGAAAGTGATAAATGGTTTGGAAACCCAAAGCAAAGGAAAGGGAAGTCAGGCTCCTCAGGGCAGTGGACTGTGGGAAAATGACAGGGAAACGTGTGGCGTAGGAGACCCTTCAGTCAGTAAGGCCCTTCCTATGGCAGGGTTTGTTGCTTTCCCAGCAGTGGGAACAGTCACACAAGGATGCTGTGCCCTGATATTCACAGAATGCTAGACCTGGCTTCCTCCTGTGCCCACAAGGTTCAGTTGCCTCTCAGGAACCCTAGGATCCTGTAGCTTGTTATCTTACATATCTGGGAGGCCCAAGGATAAAAACCCCACATGCACTCAGGGTGTTTTCAATGAATGGGGTGTCCATCCTGTCTGACAACCAAGTGTCCTGTACTCCTAACTTTTCAATCAACAACGAGAGCTCTCCCTTCCTCCCATTCAATCAATCAGCATGGCACCCTCCCCTCCCTTCCTGTCTGTCAACTGGGTACACTCTGCTTAACAGTCAGTCAACAGGCTAGCCCACTTGCTATCCAGTCTGCATTGACTTAGCCAACTTCCCCCGCCTCCATCCCTCCCCCCACTCTTCCATGTAGTCACTAGGGTGCCCTCCCCTTCAGTCAGTGAATGGCACCACCCTTTCTATCACCACTCAGAGCCTTCCCTGCTGTCTAGCCTGGCACTTCCTGGACAGCTTTATCCAGCCCCATGGCTCCAAAGAGTGCACCTTTGTCCAGCCCTGTGGCCTTGCAATGTCACACTTAGTATGCCTGGTCTCAAAGTGACTGTCTCAAAACAAGCTCCCAAAGACACCCTTGTGCAGGACAGGTGTGCACAGTGACACCTATATCCCATACAACCTTGTTTGAAACTCCAACCTCACACATACGTAACACACATGTACCTCATGCTCCTACCTCATACACCTACTTCACACGCACCCATCTCATACACATATGTCACACACATCTTCGTCTCACACACACACATACACACACACACACACACACACACACATACACACCTATCTCATACACACATCTCAAATCCATACCAACTTCACAATACACCTAACACACACACCCACTTCACGTACACTTACCTCACATATATGTCACACAGCTACTTCGTACACACCTCTCTCATATACATACTTACCTCTTATACACATGTCTCACACCCGCCCACCTCACACCTCACACATATATCACTCACACCTCATATATACACCTTTCTCGGCTCTCACATCACACACACACACACACACACACACACACACATACACACACACATACATACATACATACACACTTCACATATACACCTTTCTCAACTCTCACATCACACACACATGCACACACACACACACACATACATACACACATACATACACACACACCCCTCTCATACATACCTACTCATGTCCCCTCTATAAATACCTCATACCTACCCACACCATATATACTTAACCTCACACACACACAATACACACTTACCTACCTCACATGCACACCCATGCTTGACATGCGTGGCATCCCCAGCCACTTCTTTGCCTTGAAAGAAACATACAGTAACCACATCAGTATCTGTCCTGTCAGGGCTGAGCGCTCCCTCATATGATCCCCAGACCTTCTCTGGCCAACAGCCGGCACGTCTTGGCCTTCTGCTGTTACCAGTGATTCAAAAGCATCCAAATGGCTTTTTGTAAAAGTCAAATTTGCCTCTAGGGAAGTGAAGGGAAGCCAAGAGACTCACTGGTGATACGAGGTCCTCACAGATCATGAGGACTGCAGATGGGGAAGGCTGAGCCAGGGCTCAGAGCCACGCCCGCTGTTGGGAAGTCTGCTAAAGTGATTTCCTTTCTTTCTTTCCATTTTGCATTTTGAGGATGGAAAAAAAGTGTGGGAAAGAAAAAAAACAGTGGATGTTGAGTTCCTCCAGTGTGGACTCCACAACCAGTTGAGACAACATGGCGAGAGGAGGGCATATAGGAGGTGAAGGAGGGAATGGAGAAGTAGAGAAGTCCCTGCTGGGGAAGAGATGAAGCCACACGCATCATCCTATCTGCTTTTTACAGCAGAGTGCCTGCCAGGAGCTGTGTGGACCCTTGTGGGTAAAACACCTACCTCTTTCTACTCTGAGAAGACCCAAGGATTCATGGCGGCCTGTAGGGTGAGAAAGGGCCCTTAAATTCCCCCACGGCAACCCACTGAGGCCCCTTTTCTACTTCAGGTGACTGGACCTAATGCACTAATGGTGGGGCAGCCAGAAAGGGATTCCCCCCAAGCCCCCCAACCCCCACCAAGAGTCCCAGCAGGAGGATGAGAACCTTAGCAGGAGGCCCTCAGAAAGAGGGTAGAGCACTAGCCCATGGATTCTCAGCAGAAAGATAGAGGCTTGACCGAGGACCATCTGCAGAAGGGGGTGGAGTCTAACTAGGGAGCCTCATCAGGAGGGGGATGGCTTAACCCAGGGGCTCTTCAGGGGAAGAGGGGGAGGAGCTGGGTGGGCCCTTCCCTGGTCACCTATTGAATCAAACGGCTTCTCTGACTTTGACGTGAGCACCTTGTTACTCTGAAATGTCTTCTCCCCCTAAGCCCTTCATCCATTAGAGAGATGCCCATGGGGAATGTCCACAGCAAAACCATCCCCCATGGACCAGTCTAGGTTATGTGGGACAACGATTACGGACCTCGTGGGGTTTGTAGGCAGCCATCACTTTCAACGCTTTGATGCTGACCGTCAGGTCAAATTCTCAGCAGCCCATACCCTCACAGATAGCCAAGGGGCAGTTCCTTCTTATGGGGATCCCCAGAGCTTCTGCTGTCAATGTCTGTAAGAAAGGAGGAGCCTAGACCCTAGCTTCCCTATGAAGTAGAATGAATGCTTATTAAACCTCACTTTGGAGGGAATCACTGGTAACAGCAGCTGCATGATTCTCTCTGTTGAAATGACGTCAGGTAGAGCCTCCAGGCTGGGAGAAAAACCAGCAGCTAACATGCTCCCTCCCATACCTCTGCCACTGCCATCAGACCATGCCCAGGCTAGTCTGAGGGAGGAGGAGAAGCGTGTGTGCAGCCGTGTGAGTCACCCGCTAACCTGCTATGAATGTGAACGAGCCCAGACAAGACCCCAACAAGAATAAGGATGTGTCACACATCCCAAGCTGGCTGTGCCAGACAGATCCTCCAGCGGGAATGGACAGCTGCTTCCAAAGGAGGTAGGACTCATAGCTAGCTTTAACGAGGAAACAGCAAAACCACATCTGGAGAAAGTACAGAAAGTTCCACATAGATTCTAGTAAGATTTTAAAAAGTTTAATCCAACTGTTTATGTTACACGTTTACTCAAGAGTTACCATGTAGTCTTCACTAGGTTCTCTTTATGGTATCACCAAACTGAAACATTTTGTTTGGCACAAACTCACAATCAAATGACACGGTTGGACACTCCCAGTCCTTTACCAGTGTCTTCCACTCCAGGATACCTGGTTGTATTTTCTCAAATGTCCCTCAGTTCCTTAAACCTGGGACAGTTTCTCAGTCTCTACTATCTTTCATGACCTTGATACTCTTGAAGAGCTCTCTCTGGGTAGACTCCTGAAAGCCCAAGTAGGCTGTCCAAGGCTCTCAGGGTTAGACTTGGGTATGAACTTGAAGAGGCAAGTGTCTTTTCCCATCACACTGGTCGTGATGCAGAGGTCACCATGAGTTATTATTGTAACACTGGTCTTGGCCTCTTGGGTGAATTGGCACCCTCCTGGCTTCTCCTGCACTAGTCACTGTTTCTCTTCTCATTCTGCTGATGGGAAGTGGGTCACTAGGTCACGTCCACATTAAGGGGGAAGGATGCTAAACATTAGGTAGGAAATACTATTAATACTGAAGCCAGGCAAATATCCTGCCTTTCTCAAAAAGTTTTGCCCAGTAACCTAAGCATTCATCCACAGGTCTTGGCTACAATAGTGATGAAATAGAATAGATTTTCCCCTTCATTCCTTTTAATGTAGTAATTCAAATTTTATTGTCATTAAGTTTCTCTTTCTCCTCATTAATAATGAAAATCAATGTGGACTTTGCAGGTGTTTATTTTATTCCAAGGGCTGTAAGTCAACGATATATTTATGTCTGCAACTGTGTATCTTCTGCCCACAAAAGAAACCATTCAAAGAAGGCACTGAAGAAGTTCAGACAAACAAAAGCAGAAACAAGTGGTTAAGAGTTCTGCTTTATGCCTGGCAGTGGTGGCGCACGCCTTTAATCCCAGCACTTGGGAGGCAGAGGCAGGCAGATTTCTGAGTTCGAGGCCAGCTTGGTCTACAGAGTGAGTCCCAGGACAGCCAGGGCTATACAGAGAAACCCTGTCTCAATACTACTACTACTACTACTACTAATAATAATAATAATAAAGTTCTTGCAGAGGACCTGAGTTCAGTTTCCAGCACCCACACTGGGTGACCCCCTACCCTCCTGTAACTGCAACTCCAGGGGCTCAGATGCCCTCTTCTAGCCTCCTTAGCCACACACACACACACACACACACACACACACACACACGCACGCACACATACATGTGGCATTTATTCCACAAACACACATAAGCAAATAAATGAATAAATAATAAAGTTGGAGGAGGGGAGTATGAGTACTAGCCATGGTCAGTGAAGATATCTAGTAAGTAAACTGATGTAGGTTCAGAGTTGTGACCTTGGACTGGTGCTGGAGCTCAGGTGTTAAAGAGTTTGCCTAAAACAAAGTCCTGGATTTAGTTTCCAGCACAGCATTTAACAAGTATAGTAATATATACTTATAATCCAGCACTCGGGAGGTAGAGGCAGAAGGATCAGAAGTTCAAGGTCACCCACAACTACTGTAGCAAGTAGTAACATTATTGCCTCTTTTTCAAGAATAAAGAAATCGAGTCATAAAAAAAAAAAGTTCAGGGTCACCCTTCGCTATATAGAAAGTTTAAGGCCAACGTGAGCTTTTTTGAGACCCTGTCTCAAGTTAAGATAAACTAAATTCACAAGTAGAACAAGTGGAAGGGGTGGGCGTGCTCCAGGTCTCCATTGCTGTGCGTGTTCAGTGGTTCAAACCTCTCCCCTCATGGTTCCATATGGTTAGTCAACACTGGCTTCAGGGCCACACTACTTGAGGCCTCGTACAGTCAAGGCTCTATACAGCCTAGGTCTAGAGGTCCTGGGAGAGTCACTCCATGACTCTTTCAGTTCCCACCATCACAGTCCCTTATGGCTGTCAGCTGATATTTGAGGTCACTGCACACTCCTCATCATGGTGTCCTCAACTCCTAGCCAGAAGGATCTACAGAACTTCCTCATGGTGGAATCTTCCAGCTCGAGATGAACAAATGCACTGCCTGTCTTAGTTAGGGTTTCTGTTGCTGTGATGAAACACCATGACCCACAAAGCAAGTTGGGGAGGAAAGGGCTTATATGGCAAACACTTCCAGATCATAGTTCATCACTAAAGTCAGGGCAAGAACTCAAGCAGAGAAGGAACCTGGAGGCAGGAGCTGATGCAGAGGCCATGGAGGGCTGCTGTTTACTGGCTTGCTCAGCTTGCTTTCTTACAGAACCCAGGACTACCAGCCCAGGGATGGCCCCACCCACAATAGACTGGACCCTCCCCCATCAATCACTAATTAAGCAAATGCCTTACAGGCTTGCCTACAGCTGGATCTTATGGAGGGCATTTTCTCAATTGCGGTTCCCTCCTTTCAGATGACTCTAGCTTGTGTCAAGTAGACTTAAAACTAGTCAGCAGGCTGCCTTCAGAGCTCATGGGTTTGGGGTGGGCCCCGGGTAAATTTTGTAGGCTTCGAGGATCAGAATGAGGGCATAGGGCATCGCTCTACCCACGACAGGAACAGATTAGCATTCAGAGTTCCTGGCATTGTCAGACAAGAAAGTCGTAATTCTTAAAAGTTAGCCTCTTAAAAGTCAAGGAAAGCCCGTCATATCTGAGCAACTGTTAATAGAACAATGAGAGGCAGTTAGCAAGCAAACCCTGTGGGAATGTGGAATAATGACAAAGTTGGGGGGAAAAAAAAACCCAAAAAACTTTAAAGAGGATCATAAAAGAAAGGAAAGAGAACCAGGAGACAAGAAACCAGCAGTTACCCCAATGCTGGGAATTACATCAGACAAATGATACAGTATACATCAAAGATTGACGGCTGGAATTTCAAACAGGAAACAAAAGTGAATGCCAACATTCAGAAAGGAGGAAATGACAGCAAGGTAAAGGTGCGCCTGCTTTGTTGAAGGAGGGGGGAGCCCAGTTGCTAGGCAACATGTAAGAAAGGCAGGGGGCTGCTGTAAGACATCTCAGGGGCCAGTTGGCTGATGAGGTAGTAAGTAGATTGAACATCTGGAGGGAGACTGTGGACCTGGGCATTACCTCCTTTTTTTCTAGCTGGACCACTCTGAAGGCAAAGGGTGAAACAAAGAGTTTACAATGTAACAGAGGAACTGGCAAGATAGCTTAGTGAACAGAGGAATCCGTGTAACCCACAGACCCACACAGCGGAGAGAGAACAGACTCCTAAACTTATCAGACCTCCGAATGTGTGGTATGGCATGTGTACATGTGTGCCATGGTGTGTGTACATGTATGTCATGGTGTGTACATGGGTGTCGGGCATGTGTACATGTGTGTCATGTGCACATGCACACCTATATACCCAATACATAAATGTAAACAATTTTTTAATGAGACAAACGGGAGGTATAAACATGACCCCCTCATCAGACCTGGAGCAGCTCATGTCAGACCATGTGAAAAACAAGAACTTTGGGGAAAGACAGCTCAGTGTGTGAGACTAGCATGCATGACATCCATCCTAGAATCCCAGGGGGAAAGGTAATAGCTTTTGTCACTAGAGGTCCCTACCAAGAAGACAGAAAACCAGAGAGATGGGGTGCATGCCATTCCCAGAACGGAGAGATGCTTTGTGTAAAATGAATGGAGATTGTCAGTAACATACAGACCCAAGATGTAGGCTTAGCTTGTCAGGACCCCAGAAAGGCTCAAGCTCATTGATCCTCCCCACTCAACTCCCAAAATGTGAATTAAACCACAAGATACCTGCTAGCAGCAGGGCCAATGGGAAAATCCTGATTCCAAGTGTTAGAAAGATGTAAGGCCCTGGGGATCTTGCAGGCTGTAGGACCATTCACAGCCACATCAGTCACACTGACTGGAAACTCCTTGACACAGGACGGGACGGTGAGCCCTGAATGTCTCAAAGTGGCCTGGGCTCTGCAGTATGAAAACATCTCCACATGCTACTGGATACAAACAGCTGACCCAGGGTATCTGGAGAGGTTCTGTTTCTCTCTCTCTCTCTCTCTCTCTCTCTCCCCTCTCTTTCTCTCTCTCAGCCTCTTTCTCTTTTTCTCCTCCCCCCCCGCAATGTCTTTTTTTTAAAAATTATTTTAAACTATGTATATGTGTGTGCAATATGGGGTACATGCATCTGAGTGCAGGAACCTACAGAGGCCAGAGGCATTGGATCCCCTGGAGTTGTTGGACTTGCAGGCAGTTGGGAGCACCCTCCCATGGGTGCTGGGAGGTGAACTCTGGTCCTCTGAAGAAACAGCAAGTGCTCTTAACCACTGAGACATTTCTCCAGGTGCCCTTTCTGTTAATGTCTTTCTGCTTCTGTTTGGCTTCTTCTGACTCTCTCCATGTTTCTGTGTCTCTGTCTCCATTTCTCTCCCTCCCTCTCTCTCCCCCCCTCACTCCCTTCCCCCATTGTCTTAGTCAGGGTTTCTGTTCCTGCACAAACATCATGACCATGAAGCAAGTTGGGGAGGAAAGGGTTTACTCAGCTTACACTTCTGCATTGCTGTTCATCACAAAAGGAAGTCAGGACTGGAACTCAAGCAGGTCAGGAAGCAGGAGCTGATGCAGAGGCCATGGAGGGATGTTTCTTACTGGCTTGCTTCCCCTGGCTTGCTCAGCCTGCTCTCTTATAGAACCCAAGACTACCAGCCCAGGGATGGCACCACCCACAAGGGGCCCTCCCCCCTTGATCACTAATTGAGAAAATGTCCCACAGTTGGATCTCATGGAGGCATTTCCCCAACTGAAACTCCTTTCTCTGTGATAACTCCAGCCTGTGTCAAGTTGACACAAAACCAGCCAGTACACCCATCCTCTCTCTTCTTTCTCATTCTCTATGTTTCTCTATCACTGCCTCTACCTCTGTCTACATGCTTCTGTCTCTTTGTCCCTAATGCAAGTGCGGCGGGTCTTGTGTTACTTGTCTTACACTACTACGCAATACTGGGCAGAAACTCCTGAAAGGGAAACTATTTTGCTCATGATTTCGGAGGTTTCAACTATGGTCCCCTTGGGCTTGGGCAAAGCATTATGGGAGTGAGAGTGTGTGGTAGCCATTGCTCACCTTATGGTAGGCAGGAAAAAGAGACAGCAGGGGCCAGGGACTTCCTTCCTGAAGCGAGCTAAGTCCCTCCTCCTAATGTTTCCATTCCAAATAGCATTACCACCTGGAATGAACCAGCTTACAAGGCCTGAGCCTATGGGGGGCATTTGAGATCCAAATCACGACCAGAAAGTCCTAGTCCCTACCACTTGACCTGGTCCTGCTCAGGCCTGACATAGAAAGGTTGCACACCACATCACTAGCACAAGCCAGTCCACTGAAAGCTTGTCCCACCGCGGGAGCTAGGTCAGCATTTGCTGGGTGAATTAAGGGAGGGGGCGGAGCCAGAGCTCGGGCAGCTTTTGCTGCTGGCTGCTGAGAGCCTCTGGGACCCTGCTCAGTCACAGCTTCCTCTGGCTTGGATTTATTTTTAATTGTATGTTCTGAAACAGATGGAAATTTCTTGGCTGTTGCGAGTGAAACTCTGGATATTTGGGAAATAGATCCAGAAGGAAGTGGCTGGGGTGTGAGTCACACGGCCATCTGAACCCTGATGGGGTGAGCCAATTCTAGCAATTCCTGCTCAGCTGCAGAGAGGCCTCTGGGCTAAAGCGTAGCAGTGCGGGGGGGTGGGGTGGGATGGGGGGGTAGGGGTGGGGGGGTGGGGGGGATACAGAGTCAATGGCCGGACCTGGCTTTATCTCTTCTGTGTAGAACCCGTGACGTCAGCAGTGTCACCAGGGTGGGCTGACACAGTTACCCACCCACGAGTGCTTTGATCAATTAGATGAGCCACAGGTACCCATTTCAGGAAGAAACCAGCCAGCTGTCCTATAGGGACAGGTCAGGGAAGTCTGAAGGGACAGAGCGGTGACCAGCCAGGCTCTCTAAATAGGAGATAGGTGCAGAGGCTGGGTAGGAGGAAAGTTGGGAGTAGAAGTGTCCGAGAGCAGAGAGGGCTGTTTAAGAAGGAAGTCAGTAAACCAGGAGCTGGTTCTTTGTGAAAATGAACAAGATAGACGAACCCTTAGCCAGACGAACCAGAGGCCACAGAGACAGTATCCAAATTAACAAAATCAGAAATGAAAAGGGAGATATAGCAACAGAAAGTGAGGAAATAAAAAAAAAAAATCATCAGATCCTACTATAAAAGCCTATATTCAACACAACTGGAAAATCTGGATGAAATGGACAATTTTCTAGACAGATATCAAATGCCATCAGATAAACCATCTAAACAGTCCCATAACCCCTAAAGAAATAGAAACAGTCATTAAAAGTCTCCCAACCAAAAAGAGTCCAGGACCAGATGGGTTTAGTGCAGAATTCTATTAGACCTTCAAAGAAAGAAGACCTAATACCAATACTCTTCAAACTATCCCACAAAATAGAAAAAGAAGGAAGACTACCCAGTTCGTTCTATGAAGCCACACTTACGCTGTGTATTCTCCCTTGGAGATGGAACGGTTTCTGTCTAATCAGGAACTTGTCACAATTTCCTTTCATAGAGGACTTCATAAGGGATTTTTTTCTACCTCTATCATGTTTAATGTTCCAAATAGATTTTAAAAACTGGTTGAGTGCATATTACTTCTAGCTTCAGAAGATATCATGTATAAGATGCACTTAAGAGGCATTTAAATATTACAAATTATTTTGATGACCTAAAAAAGTCAATGCTGAGTTGTATATTTTAAAATAAATTTTATTAGTTTAATAAAACAAATAAATAAAAATTTTAAAAAACCTAAAAAAAAAAAAAAGAAAAGAAAAGAAAGAAGGAAGTCAGTGCCAGGCATCTCGGAGGTACACACACGTACCCCTTCACTGTGGAGGCTGAGGCAGAGGCAGGAGGATCACTTTAATCTTGGTAACAGAGTGAATCTTGTCTGAGACAAAAAAAGGAAATCAGGGATTTCCAGCCTGTGCTGATTTTCTGAGAGGTGCAAGTAGGCTGCAGTTTGCTGTGGCCTCAGAACATGTCCTTAACAACAGTGACCATGAAAGCTGGGACACATGGGGACACAGGGGACCCCATGATTGATGGCAACTCCTTACTGTGGAACAGGAGAGGGAGGGCCAAAGTAACACACACACACACACACATACACCCAAGTACTCACTTGGGAGGAACAAGACCATCCTTAGTTGGGTGACGTAACAACACAGAGGAGAAAACTTCTGTATCTAGCATCCTGACAAGCTTTTGGGGCTGGAGAAAAGGCCTTTTTTTTTCTAGCACTTAAGATACAATCTCAAGATAGATTCCTAGAGTTTAGAGCCTACAGGCACCTAGGGGCCAGCCGTTCTGTTCCTCCTCCCTGAGGGCAGAAGCCTGCACACCACTAGCTTGTATCCTTTTATCCCATGGGGTTTTATCTGCGTGTAAACACCGGAGTTCTATGCCTGTGGTCTTCTCCCCTGGGTCCGTTTTCCCGGCTCATCTGAGACTCGGCCGCTGCTCTGTAGGGTGCAGAGAAGGATTTGTGACAGTTGTATTTTCAGTTTTGGAGGAATGAAGTTTATCTAAGCGAGGAAAAGCCAAAGAATAGAGAGTGAGGGAGAATAGACAAAAATCATCAAATTTGACACTCAAAACGTCAAAAAAAAAAATCAAAACAGCAAAAAATGGGAGACTGGGCTCCCCATGAAGGCAGACAGTCGGAGTGTCCCCCCACCCTCAACCCCCAAGGTCCAAGCAGAATACAGTCCTTTCAGTGGGGCCTCCAAGTAAAATAACAAACAGCGACCGACAGACAGAGGTGACATCACGGAACTGGATATTCCCAGCATCCTGCAGAAACTGACTGGGGAAGTCGGGGCACCGGCTGGAGTTCCTGACTGAGCTTTCTCCGGTCTGTGCTTTCCACAGCTGACCCTCCAACTTCTCCTTCCCACCGTGGGCGCATTTATTGCCGTGGGATAAACAGTAGTCACCTTGGTTGGAAACGGTTGACCTCTAGCCGTGTTCAAGGGCACCGCGTTCTGCTCCTGGCCCGTTTCCCTGTTCTCTCTACGCCACAGTGAGTGGAGCCATCTCCAGGCAAAGGGACCTTGGAGGGTACTTTGGGACAAACATGCTTAGGTGTGAAATGGGAAGGAAGGGACAACTCCAGAGCCAGTCTCTCAGTGAGACCAAGCAGCGCATGGCAATTTACTAATATAATGTAGATTCCATCTTTAAGCTGGATGCCCGTGACAGAGGGCTACCCAACACCAGCTTTCCCTTCTCTACTTCATTCCTTGTGCATTTCTATGTTAAGGCTCAGCCAAGCAGAGAGAGACAGAGACAGACAGAGAGAGAAAGAGAGAGAGAGAGAGAGAGAGAGAGACAGAGACAGAGACAGAGACAGAGAGAGAGATCTACTTCGATTTAGATCAGCTTCCGCACAGGAGATCTCAGGGCTAGGAAAGGTATGAGCTGAGGCGTTCACTTGATGTTCTTTGAGAAGATTGCTTAGTCTTGCAAGCTCCTTTCTGCTCTCTAAGGTGGCTCCCTCCAGCTGAGGGCCATTACAGCCCACAGGCCCTCAAGTGGGTTTCCAACTGTGGAGGAAAGTTCGTGCAGAACAGAGAGAGAGCAGGAGAAACGCCAGACCCACTCCACCCTGATCCTCTGGGTACCTCACCGGCCTCTGTTGGGCCATCGTGTGGGTGGGGAAGGTCAGTGGTGCTGGCTTGGGGAGCAGGAGGCTGGAAGCAAGGTTAGAGGCAGCTGGCAGCACTCCAGGCTCGGAGGAGGGTCAGTGGGGCCTGGGAACAGAGTGGCCCTTGTGGGGGTGACTCAGAGCCAGCTAGTGGGGGGAGGACGCAGCTAGGCCCGTCTGCAACTGGACTGTAGGGATGGGCAGGAAGGTCTAAGAGCCTAACAACAGTCAGGCTCCCTGCCCACACGCCAGCTCTGCGGGAATCCCTTGCCCATCCCAGACATCTGCAAAATGTTCTGGAGGCTTCCACTCTGAGCTCTACTAATACTTCCAGTCGAGCACAACCGAGGTGCTTTCTCTACAGCCAGAACACTCTCTGGCAGTCCAAATTTTTCATGTGCCCCATGGCTGTCAGGAAAGTACAAGTTTGTGCCCTCAGGGATGAGAGAACCCAGGGCGGAGCCATTCCCTTCAAGGCCAAGCCAAGGGCACCATGTCCCAGCCACTCATCCCAGATACACACGCTTGTGTGTGCATATGTGAGTGTGCATGCACACGTGTGTGCACATGTGTGTGTTGGGAACATATGCATGTGTGAAGACTGTTGCCCCTCAGTCAGTTCCCAGGCCAGGTTGTGGGTAGCTGTTGGGTCCTGGAGACTCTTCCTTGTCTACCCGATCAGATACTTTCTAGGACTGTCATCTGTGATCTTAGTAGAGGCCAGAGGAAGGAAAGTGACCTGAAGGAAAGGCCTTCTGAAAGACATGGCTGAGGAGATAACTCAGTGTGTCTGTGTCATGTAGGGCTTGACTAGGAAACCAAATGTCCCTAGGTCTAGTTTAGAGTAGAAGACAGCTAGTTCAAATTTTTCATGTGCCCCATGGCTGTCAGGAAAGTACAAGTTTGTGCCCTCAGGGATGAGAGAACCCAGGGCGGAGCCATTCCCTTGACTCTCATGATCTGCCCTGGATGAGTATGTATGTGTGTGCCAAGGTATGAGTAGTGTGCCAGAGGGCTGGGATAGAGTCACACAGTCTGGTCCTTCAGAGCCAGTGGAGGAGAGGGAAGGTACCACTGTCCTCACGTCCTAAGACCTCGAACCTCACCATGGCCTTGGCCATCAGGGACACACAACCAATAAAATGCCTGTCTTTGTCAAGGTTGGCGCCCCTTCCTAGAGAGGGCTACGTTCCTGGCTTGAGGGACCTGGACTCGAAGCAAGATTAGCACAAGACTTCTCACAAGCTTCCAGACAGAAGCCTAGGCAGGAACCACACCCAGCACCCAGGCTGGGGAAAAAAAGCCACCACAACCCCCCGAGGGTTACCCTGACCCCGCCTTCTTCAGCTACTGTCTTTCCACGGCTCATAAAGAAAATATGATCTGAAATAGTCTGTTCTCCACTCGCTAAGCTGCCGCAGGAAGACGAGGGAGGAGCTTCAGCGCGGAAGGCTCCTGAAGGCCTCACAGGAACACGACTCAGGCCTCAGGCCGGGACCTCACGCCAGCACCTCGGGAGGCCCTCAGCATGCTGACTCAGGCCCTCTCCACCCAGGCTCTGATTTTCCAGGGCCTCGAGGAATAAGAGTTCCCGAGGGTAAGACCGACAGGAATCGCCAGCCTGGGCGATTTGCCTGCCGCCATCTGGTGAGAACAAAGAGATGCTGAGAGGAAGTCAGGGAGTTTCTCAAATCTTTCTTAGGAGACAGTGCTCCTCACAGGAAGTCTGCTGGACAAGCAAGGAACCAGAGCCTTCGACCCCTCCAGCTGACCGAGAAGGCTGAGCAAGGCTCGCCGGCGTTCCCATTAGCAAACGAGGACCCAGGGGCTTCCTTGAAACAGAACATCATCATCATCATCATCATCATCATCAACAACAACAACATCATCACCAATAACACCATCATCATCATCAACAACAACAACAACATTATTTACCCAAATCCCAGCCTCGGAGTGACTAAGCTTAGGAGCGGGGAACATGGCACCAATGTAGAGGTAACCAAATGGAGCCTGAACCCCTGATGGAGTGTAGATGTGGGGATGGGGTGGGCAGGGCTTTTCTCTACATCAAAACTCAGGTCAGGATTATCAATAAAAAAAAAAGCTCACGGAAATTTTATGAAGAGGAAAAAAAAATAACCAACCAACTGAACCCTGAAGCTTCACTTGGAACTGAGGCAGGGCACCCAGGGAAGGACAGGACTATGTCATGGCGTACACTAATGGCGGTCACAGTGTGAACCATCCTGTGGCTAACATGTCTCCCACGAGGTCATGCCCACTTCGGCCTCTGTCAGGGACACCCAAGGCCTCATGCAGGGCAGCTTCCTTAGTCCCCAGGGGGACTGCTCACCCACAGGTGGCTCTCTCCTGATGACATCCTCACCTGAGTGTCACTGTGACCCCTCTTCTCAAGGGGAGCAGTCTCCCCACCATAACCTCTCTCCGTGTCCGTGTCCTGAGTCCAGATGTCAGCCAGGAGTCCAGGACCCAAGGGTATGGCTGCTTCAAGTAAAGTCCCCCCATCCCCTAGGGATCCAATTGTCCTGAGCCAGGTGCTCCGTGGCTTCTCTGGTCTTAGGCTTTCATTTCTACCGCTATGATAAAATTCCAGGGCAGAAATAACTTAGAAGCCGGGCAGTGGTGGCACACGTCTTCAATCCCAGCACTGGGGGTGGGGGTGGGGGGAGGGGAGAGGCAGGCGGATTTCTGAGTTCAAGGACAGTTTGGTCTTCAAAGTGAGTTCCAGAACAGCCAGGGCTACATAGAGAAACCCTGTCTCAAAAGGAAGAAAATAAAACAAACTTAGAGAAGGGTTTATATGAGCTCATGTTTCTAGGTTAGAGTCCCTCGCTGCCAGGAAGTCCAGGCAGGAGCCTGAAGCAGCTAACCCTATCACATCCAAAGCCAAGAGCAGAGAGAAACAAATGCGTGCACACTTAGTACTCAAGAGAGCTTTTTAACCTTATGCGGTACAGGGACCAAACTCAGGGAATGGTGCCGCCCACAGTGGGCGGATCTTCCCATATCAGTTAACACACTCAAGACAAATCGCCTACGGACTTGCTCATTGACCTAATCCAGGAAATCCCTCCTTGTGACTTTCTTCCCCAAGTGATTATAGGCTGTGTCAAGTTGACACCCAGAACTAACCGTCATTCCTGGAAGACAAGATGAACCATTGGGGTTAGGGACCTACAGGGGGTGTCACACATATCCTCCTCCCAGCAGGACTCTGTGCCCCAGCTCCCCGCTACCCACCACCTTCTTCCACAACTGCATACTCTCTTTGCTATACTGCCTTCCCACGGCACTCTCATATTTAAAAGGACTGGCATTGGTTCAAGACACCCCGAGACCAAGTTCTCAGCACAAAGGAGATGTATTTGCCCCAGAGGGACAAAGGTCAGGGAATAGGAGACAAAGACAGGAGATAGAGGACACAGGAGAAGAGGAAAGGAACAAGGAAGGGGAGGGGGACATTTATCCCAGAGCGGGGGACAAAGGACCTCCTCTGGATAGAGAGGAGACCTTCTAGGCTTATAGGCAAATGGCTGTTTATAAAGGTCAAAGGGGAAACCCTGTGTTAGGATGAGGTGCTTAATTTTAATCAGACATGTTAATTAGGTGAGCTAAAGAGGGCTTTTGATGGCTGGCTGGACTTTACTACTTTGATAGCTGGACCTTGGTAGTCAGCCTCAGGAGGAGGAAGTGGACAAATAAGGGAACAGACCTTGGTCGCTAACTTTAGGAACGTTATGTAATGGTTTTTTAGCAACGCCGAGGGGATGGGGGAAGGAACAAAGTCGGCCAGAGCCATGTTTATCACACTTTGGCTTGAGAGGCAGAACTGAGGTCGGGTGGTACCCTCCTCACTGGCCCTTGCTTCTGAGCCCTCTCCCAAGATGCCCCTTGGTGTGTCTTCTTTGTAGCTGCTCCCAATACCTAGGACTTCCTATGTATGCTCAGGCTGGCTAGAGTCCCTTCAATACTCCTCCAGCCCTACTAGGTGATACCTGCCAACGCTGAGCCCGCCATCTGCCCAGGGTATAGGCTAGGACTTCAGCGGTCTTTCTTCTCCTGTAAAAGAAAGTCCTTACCCTGTGCCTGGGCATCTATGAGCGGTATCACTTTTGGAGGGAGACCAGTTGGCCATGCCCCACCAGGATCTTCTATCAGGTATTTGTGTGGGGCTTGAAGCAGAAGTCCTAGGTATTGAAAGCAAGACACACCGAGGGACCAGTCATCTTGGGTGTGGAACCAAGGGCCAGTGAGGAGGATGCCATCTAACCCTGGTTCCATCTTCAAAGCCAAAGGAGTCAGTACCTTTTCACTGTGCCCTTAGTCTCTAGAAAGCCAAAAGAGCCTGGCTGGGCTCTGGGGCTTGGAACATTCAGGGGTCTCCCACTCTGACCAACAGAGATGCTAGGAATGCATCCATCCCTCAGCAGGGCAGTGGCTTGGGAGTTTCCATGGCAACCAGCCTCATTTTCCCCACCCCAGCCCCCCAACTATTAAAGAAGTGAGACTCAGCTCTGCTTGAGCCCCAGTTAGGGGCCAAGGAGAGACTCTAAGGTAAGGGACAGTTGGTGATGATGGTTATATATGGCAGGGCAGTGCTGTGCCTTCTGTCAAATCAAATACGCAGGGAAGCTCTGAGAGAGGCATCTGTGATCCACAACCTGGATCCTGTAGGGCGATGGTCTCATGGAGAGGCCAAGGCAGAGAAAAGACTCCCATCCCTTGTTCTCTTTCCAGGACCTTCTAAGTCTCACCAAGGGTGTCCCTGCAGTCGGTGTGCTGCCAACAAGAACCTTTCAGGATGACCTGAGTGACTATCATGTGACCTGCACTGAACCTCCTTGGTCAAATTCCTCTAGGGTAACTGGGACACTAAAAGCCAGTGAGGTGCAGGGAGGCCAGAACTAGACTCCCCACAAGAGCCGCACGTGGTATTGTCCTAACACTTGGTCCCATGAACACTGGCTGTAGCTCCTTGGAGTCCTCTGTGGCAGAAGGCTCAGACTTCTGATTTGGCCTTTGCTGGGGACAGGCAGGGACAAACTTACCTGAGCACACAGATGCCCCTGTCTCTTCACAAGAGGAATTCTGTGTACCAGGAAGATAGAGACTTATAGGTCAGATCTGTAGACCTAGAGATAGGGCAGCTCTTGGACCGTGGGATCCCCAGTCTGTGATGCTGGTCTCTTCTTTTTGTAAATGATTGATTTTTCTTTGATGTGCACTGGTATTTTGCCTGCATGCCCACCTGTTCTGTGTGAGGGTGTCTGATCCCCTGGAACTGCAGCTACAGACAGTAGTGAGCTGGGAATTCTGGGGATTGAACCACGGGTTCAATTCTGGAAGAGCAGCCAGTGCTCTTAACCATTGAGCCATCTCTCTAGCCCCACACTGTTCTCGTAATCACCACTAAAAAAAATTTTTTTTCTTTTTTAGTTCCAGCTGACCAGCATGGAGTATTCCCATAAAACAAAGGTTTTATTGGTTCTGGTCTCTTGTTAATCAGCAGATTTTTTAGCCCCAACTAAACCAGAACCAAAGATTCTCAACTCAAAATAGCACATGTCCCCGAGAGAGTCATTAAGTGGCTCTCAAACTTCCCTCCAGGACCTCCCGAACCAGGCAGGCCTCCGTCCCCTGCACTGTTCTCAACATTCTTATCTCCCTCCCAAGCTCCACAGAAGAGCTCATCAAATTTTGAACTCTCGATGACTTTTCTAGACCAAAGTTCACCAAAGTCCTTCCACAATCATCCCCAAAACAACATGGTCAGGTCTGTGACAACGATAACCCGTGATCCCGGTACCTTAGGGTTACTATGGTTGCTAGGAAAAACCAATCCCAAAAGTAATTTGGGAAAGAAAGGATTATTTCACTCACAGGTCCATATAGCAGTTCATCATTGATGGAAGTCAGGACAGGAACTCACGGAAGGCAGGAACCTGGAGGCAGGAGTTGATGCAGAGGCCGGGGAGGGATGCTGCTTCCTGGCTTGCTCTCCATGGTTTGCTCAGCCTGCTTATTATAGAACCCAGGACCACCAGCCCAGGCGTGGCTCCTCCCACAATGGGCTGGGCCCTCCCCAATCAGTCACTAATTAAGAAAATGCCCTACAGGCTTGCCTACAGCTGGATCTTATGGGGGCATTTTTCTTCCTTCCTTCCTTTCCTCCTTTTTTTTTTTTTTTTTGGTCTCTTAAACCATTTATTTCTCCCGACCGGAAGGTTGGCATCGCTACGGGTGGATAAACACAGAACACTGCGTGCAGCGAGGCTCGAAGAACAGCGGTGCAGGTAAGTGTGAGGCCAGGACTCATGCGAAGGTGGAACCGTTCCAGCCCACGTTGGCTGCGTTCATGTCGTAATAGTTGATGTAAACCCTGAGAGAATGAAAGCCTGGCTCAGCTAAGCACGCGGTCTCGGAGAGCGTGCTGCGTGCCGGTGCCCTGAGCATCCCCCTGCCGGCCTCCCAGCGCCCCTCACCCCCACGCACCGGTCCGGGCTGATGTGCAGGCGATCGGACAGCAGGCTTCACATTGTAGTTGCGGTTCTGGGCGCCCAAGGCTTCCTCTTTTCGGATGACTCTAGCTTGTGTCAAGTTAACGTAAACATAACCAACACAACAGGGATCTCAGATTCCATAGGTCTCTGTGAAAGTCCTGGGGTCTTAAGAAAGGATGTCCTTGGCTAGCTTCTCTGTCTGAAACAGGTCTCTTTTCACACTTCCTTCCTAGATGTGTTGACATCCCAGATTGAAGGCTCAGACGCCACAGTACCCTGTGATACCCAGCATGCCCTTACGTTTGTGACGGGAGAGTCTTCTGACTTGTGAATCAGACCTCTAGTGTCCAGACAGAGCTTATTGTGGGGGCTCTAGGTCCCCTGGGTAATATGTGACTGTTGGTGACAGTCGCCTTAAGAAGAAAGAGAGACCATGTGAGCTAAGGCACATGCGTGGTCATCCAGAAGGCATCATTAACAGAAAGACCAAAAACCAAAAATTCGGCATCATAAAAAAACCATCTGATTAGAAAGAGAGCCCTCCCACCCCCGCCCCCCCCTTCACGAGAGGGAGCTAAGGTCAGCTTTGAAAATGTGCAGCCTCAGCACACTGCCGGCAAACAGCTCCGTGAACTTGGTCCTGGGGCTTCTTTGCTGTGATTATGAACATATGGCTACTTCCCTCAGAAGGAAATGGTTGTTTCTTACTCAACCTACTACCCCCCACCCCGCCCCTCCCCACCCTGCTACTGCTTTGTTTAAGGGGTCGTTCTGAATCCCCAGTCTTCCTTGACATTCTTCCACACTTGGGTCCATTACCTTTATCCCCTCTCCCTAGAGCAGCAGTTCTCAACCTTCCTAATGCTGCGACCCTTTAATAGAGTTCCTCGCGCTGTGGTGACCACCCAAACATAAAGTATATATATTCTATATAAGCACATATTTATATAATCATATATATAATATATACATATATATATATTTATATGTATATAGGATTCCTTCTGCCACTATTGTGAATTATATTTCTTTTTCAGTAGTTAATGAAACTGGCATTCTTGAGCTAAGCGACTCCTGGTCTCTTTTCTAGGTTCCGGTTCTTTTACACTTTATGAAGCATTTTGTGTACTTGTTCAGGTGTTGGATTACTTGTTTTCTTCTCTGCTAACACATAATTCAAGAGTGGCATCAGGGTCATGTCAGCCCCCAAGTGGAGAATCTGAGCATCTAAGGCTGTGACGGCAAAAAATCTCAGGCAGAGACGTAAGTAACTGACCAATACATATTGCCACATCCCCCAGAAGACTGAGAGCAAGCTGTCACAGATCGGACTCTTCCTGAGCCTCCTCTCCTGTGTGTCTGTGTTCTGATACCTTCTTATAAGGACACTGACATTTTGGATCAAGGTCTACCTACCATGATGACTCCACTATATCTAAATCAGGTCTAGAGCCTAGTCTCTAAATCAGTGTGTCAGCCATGTGTATGTGTGTGCACGTGTGTATGTGTATGTGCGTGCACACACTCGCGCCTGTGTGATAGGTGTGTGCACCTGTGTGACAGGTGTGTGTGCCTGTGTGATAGTCTGGTGTGTGTGCATGTGTATTCCTGTGTGATGTCAAGTATGTATGTATGTGTGGATGCCTGTGCGATAATTGGGTATGTGCACATATGTGTGCCTATGTGATAGTTCTGTGATAGTCTGGTGTGTGTGCTTGTGTGTGATGTCAGGCGTGTGTGTTTGTATGATGTCAGGTGTGTGCGAGTGTGTGCATGTATGATGTCAGGTGTGTGTACGCATGTGTGTGCCTGTGTAACAGTTGGGTGTATGCACGCACACACCATGCACTGATGTGTCAGTATGTTGGCTCCACCATGCACCATAAACAGATTTATACAAAACATACTCTGCATCTCAGCTTCTCAGGTCAGAAAGTGGGAGGAAGATGCACACAGGCTGGCCCCTCTGCACTCCAAGGGAAAGGCTGGAGCAGGCGCTGCCCGCCTCTTCTGCTGCCCACTTCTCCAATTACCTGACATCTTGCTGTTTCCTGAGCTGTAGGACACCTGGCCTCCACTTCTGTTTTCATGTGGCGTTTTCCTGTGTGACTTCCTGTGTTCGTATCTTCTCTTTACATAAGGACATAGTCACGTGCAAGGAGCCAATCCGAAGTCCTCATTGGAAGCAGACTACATCTGGAAAGACCCCATCTCCTGAGAAGGTCACATTCACAGGTCCAGTTCCATGACTCCAGCAAAGGACACTGCTCAACCCACAACAGCACTAACTTGTGCGTGCTTTCACCAGTACGTGTACACACAAGCATGTGTGCATCTATCATGTGTGTGCATGCTCAGTATATGTGCATGTGTGTTGTGTATGGTATATTTGTGCCTATGTGTGTATGCTGTGTGTGTGAGTCATGTGTGTGTGTGTATCTGTGTGTATATGTGTGTCTGTGTGTGTATGTGTGTGTGTATATGTGTGTATATGTGTGTGTATGTGTGTATATGTGTGTCTGTGTGTATGTCTGTATGTGTGTGTATGTGTGTTTGTGTGTGTATGTGTGTATCTGTGTGTGTCTGTGTGTGTGTATCTGTGTGTTTGTGTGTATATCTGTGTGTGTATGTGTGTGTGTCTGTGTGTGTCTGTGTGTGTGTATATGTGTGTTTGTGTGTATGTCTGTGTGTGTATATGTGTGTATGTGTATGTATGTATGTATATATGTGTGTGTATGTGTGTGTGTGTCTGTGTGTATGTCTGTGTATATGTCTGTGTGTGTGTGTTACATTACTCAGCATAGGAGTCAATAGCGTCTACTAACAGATGAGGAAATGGCGCCCACCCAGTATAAGGACAGGCCCTCAAGGGTCAGGAAGCCTGGCAGCTTCTTCCCCTATGAGTGTGACTTACACACAGGCACCTGAGCCAAATGTTACTTACCCATGGCAGCCCTCTCGCCGGCTGTGGGAAGAGGCCAGGATGAGGGCTGGGTGAGCCTGGACTCAGGGAGGCCGTGACCATGAGAGGCAGGTAAGAGAACTGGTGGGGCAGGCGCAGAGCTGTGGATGCAGCACACTGGACTCGGCAGCCTGGTCTCTGAGAGCAGTGAGCATTAGCAGAGTGTGGGTGTTAGATATGGTCAGTTGTCCCATCTGCAGCTGGGCTAGGAGGTGGCCTTCCTCTGTGAAGCCCCTCGAGGCACAGACCTCTGGCTTTTCACCTCTCAAGTACCCTCCACACCGCCCGCTTTAATCAGGCCCAGCATCCCCGGCATTTCAGCCCCCACAGGCCTGCACCTCTCCAGCAGCTGGAGCTGAGCTGGAGAAGGGGGATCTGGGTTGGGGCAGGGTCTTGGCACAAGGGGCTGCCCTCGGGGCTAGCCCATGGCCTCCAGCCAGCCCGGGGCAGGAAGTAGGTCCCAGGTGTGAGCACTTAGCAGGGTGTGCAGCCTCCTAATGTATGGAAAGAGGTCAGGTTGAGGCCGTGCTGTCAGACTTTCCAGGGATGGGCTTCATCCATTATCTGTGTGGGAGGAAGGAAGTGGTCCTGGGAGGGGCAGATAAGCCCTCTGCCCCACAGGAAGGGTGAATAATAATCGCCTAGACCTCCCTTTCCCCAGAATCTGTGGGCCTGGGGTTAACCCCTGGAGGCTGAGGGAGACCCACCTATTAGGGCCACACATAGACAAATACACTTACCAAACAAGGGCCTATCACTTAGAACTTCCAGGAAAGCAGATAGAGGTACCCATCTTTGACCGGCGAGGCATGGGTAGCTGGGCAGGTACTCACAGGCTGGTGCACCCTGGCACACTCTGACACACCCTGGCACACTCTGACACACTTAGCATCCAGCATTTTGATGGCTGTCTATTGTGCTCCCATCCCTGCCAGACCTCAGGTGCCCTAAGACTCCTTGCTGGCCCCTCCTGGGTCTTCTCTTTGCAGCGTCCCCAGCGGTGCCTGGCCTTGGTGTCTGTTGCCTGTCCTGGACACGTGCTTCTTCCTCATGTTGGGCTCTGAACTTGAAGTGACCACTCCAGAGCCACCAAGTCAGAACTTGGGGGGAATGGGTCTCCCCTCTTTCTTGGCCCTGGTTCATTTCCTGGTCAGCTGTGCTCGTAGGCTCCAAGGGCCTCAGCTTCCCAGCCTGCTTCTTGAAGTCTTCACATCAGGTAAAAACCTTCCCTTAAATTGCATGCCATTTCAGAGCAGTTATCTGCTAATTCATCACCAGGCAAATTGTCCTAGCCTGATGTCTCTATAGATTAGGCAGGGCGGAAGAATAAAAGCCCGTCCTGGCTTCTCTAGGTCCTGAGGGGAGGCTCAGGCAGGCCTCCTTGTCCACAGGATCTGGGTCAGGAGAGTTCTAGCCTAGGGGCTTCTCCGAGCTCAGGAGGTGTGATGGAAGCCTCAGCCCAGACTGGGGTTAGCAGCGGTCCCTATTTGTCATTGCTAAAAACAGTGGGATTCTAGAGCAAGCTGGGCCCAACACTTAAGGAGTCTAGATAGATGCATACACTTGTGTGTGTACACATAAAGACCTATGCCATGGACAGACATAGTATGTGTGTAAATACGCACATGTGTATACATACATGTGCATGCTCATGTATGTCCATGCTACAATTCATGTGTATGCACTCACGATGTTGCATTGTAGATGTGATGAGATTCTAAGTGTGTGTGTGTGTGTGTGTGTGTGTATCTGTCTGTCTGTCTGTCTGGCCTGAGCACACATCCATAGTATGCACATGTGGATACGTACATGGATGTACATGTGCCTTTTCAAGTTCGAGAGCCACACCCTTGAGTGGTGTAGAAACGAACAGAAGCAGAGCTTTGCTCACAGCTGGTTATCTGAAGCAGTGGAAGAACAAGGCTGACCATGTCTCTCCCCTTGGCCTCTCGAGTTCCCAAGAGACTCATTAGGGAAGATGGATGAGTCCTGGCAGAAGGCCTCTGGAGTCACATGTGTGAGCGCGCGCGTGCACGCGCACACACACACACACACACACACACACACACGGAGGGGGAAGGCAGGAGTGTGGACGGTGCACAGACGTCCTCAGAGAGATCCACTGGGTCCTTGGCTAGCTCGTTGTCTCAGAGACCTTTGGATTCCTACCCTGGGCTCACAAGCTGGTCCCAGGGCTTGAAATCAAGTGGTTCTGGGCTTAAGACCCAGGGGACTTGAAAAGCTGTGCGGACACATGCCCATAGAAACAGGAGAGGAATGTAGGGGACTGTAAGTCTCCTCGCTCTGCCCCGCCCCCTGCTGTGGCCATGGGAGGGGGTGTGGTCAGTGCCCAGAGGCTGATGGTTGAATCCAACTGTCATCCCTAAGGCAGAATCGTAGCATGCACACACACAGTAGGGTATCGAGCTGGGCTGGGCCGGAGCATAAGTACAGCCCATGAACCTGGGAACTAATACTGCCTTTCTCACCGTGGCGCTGTGTGAGTCTCCAGCAGCCCCTACATCTGCCCTACACCAATTGTACCAATCCCAGGAAACTTCTTCCTAACAGCGGGGCAACATCCCATTGTCTAGATAAGCCGACGTTCATTTACCTGTTTGGGGGATGTCACCAATCTGTGCTCTGCCAGTTGAGGTCCCAGATAACTTCCTTGTGTACACAAGCCACTCAGTCCCCTAACAGTGAGGTCTCTGGAGCACCCGTTTCTGAGCCTCTGTGTTATGTGGACAGGACACTGTCCTGTTTACTAGCTGTGATGGTTTGTGTGTGCTCAGCCCAGGGACTATTAGAAGGTGTGGCCTTGTTGGAGTGGGTGTGTCACTGTGGGTGTGGGCTTTAAGACCCTCATCCTAGCTGTTTGGAAGTCAGTGTTCCATTAGCAGCCTTCAGATGAAGATGTAGAACTCTCAGCTCCTCCTGCACCATGCCTGCCTGGATGCTGCCATGTTCCCACCATGATGATAATGGACTGAACCTCTGAACCTGTAAGCCGGCCCCAATCAAATGTTGTCCTTTATAAGCATTGCCTTGGTCATGGTGTCTGTTCACAGCAGTAACACCCCAACTAAGAGACCAGCAGACCCCAGGCTCTTGATACCAGATGTCCCTGTGATCCCTGATGAACACATCATGGTCTCTCCCTTCATATCAGCCCATCCATCACAACGGGACCTGGTTCTGTGCAGCATCCTTGGTAGCTCTTTCCATCTTCTTCTTCTGTCTTCTCATGAGGTTTCCTACACCGCAGGGATTCACCTGAACTGTAGTGTCTGTTGGTCAACGCACCTCTGCTGAGTGACGCCACCTGACTGGTGTCTGTAGCTGTGCACTGTCTTAGCATCTGGTGGCGAGTCTCCCTTTTCCTTGCTTGGGTGACCAAGAGTATCTCCATTTACTTTTGTCCCTGTGCCATCGCTGGTCCCTCCTCCCAGGCCATACACACCCATATGCATCTTGGGAATTTTCGTTGACCTATGAATCTGTATTTTTTTAAATGATTTTTTGTAATTTGCCTCTTAGTGCCTGAAAAAAAAATGATATCCCTTTGTTTATTTAACTCTTCCTTCACCAACCTTAATATTTTATAGTCTTCAGAATCTTTTGTGAGGGGAGATAGGTCAGTGGGGAAGGGTGTTTGCTCTGCAGACCTGAGAAGCCAGGTTCAAATTCCTGGTTCCCACATAGAAAGCCAGGCACGTCTGCATTTGTCTGTACCCCCAGCACTGGGGGACCAAGACAGGTGGATCCTAAAAGCTCATTTGCTGGTCAGCCTCGATGAATAGCGAACTTCCTGTTTGGTGAGAGACCATCTCAAAGGCAATATGGCAGAGATAGAGAAAGACACTGATACCCTACTATGGGATTTCATATGTTCAGACACAAGCTTTCACCTATATATATCATGAGTGTACGTGTGTGTGCATGCATACACACACAGACAGACAGACAGACACACACACACACACAATCTTTTGTGATTCGTTAACTATTTGGCAGTTTTCAATGCTATTGAAATCATAGCATTTTCTAAATTTTTGCCTCAGGTCTAACTCTTGGTTGACAGTTAATGTCTGTACACTTACCTCATCCAGGGTCTTTGCCATACGCACTTTAAAAAAAACAACAACTGCTTTGTTGAGATATACTTCACCTTCTGTAAATAAATCTCACCTCTGTAGATAAAAACCAAGTGTTTGCTGAGCATATCCACAGACCAGCGTCAGAAGAGCCACATCATCCACTCTCTCCCCGCGCAAGAAAAAGTCAAGATCTGAACCACCCGCAAAGAGAAAGCAAGGAGGAACTGCACCAACACTAAACTCACCTTTAATTTAGAGAACTTATCTATAAATTCTTTGGATTTTCTACACGCACAAATTCCTGGGCTTGCCGTTCTGGGGCCTGCAAGAACCGATGGACAAGACTGATAAAAACCTGACCGGCTGGGAAGCCAAGTTGGGCATTCAAAGGCCAGTTTGCAAATTTGCTGATAGAAGTCAGATGCAGTTGGCTATAGCGTGTGGACAGTCCGAGTTTTAACCAAAGTTGCCTTCTCATCCCAGGCGTGAGAGATTTATTTTATTTTATTTTATGCGTATGGGCATCTTGCTTGCATAAACATATATATGCGCACCACAAACATGGCTGGTGCGTTGGATCCTCTGGAAGTATAGTTAGTTATAGACGGTTGTGAGCCACCAAGTGGGTGCTGGGAATTGAACCTGGGTCCTCTAGAAGAGCAACCAGTGAGGCTTCCATCCGCTGAGCCTTTTCTTCAGCCCCACACACATTCCATCTTAAAGGGTATTTCTGGAGTTTATTCCTCCCCTCTCTAGAGTGTCTACTGGGAAGGCTAGTGCTGATGCAGCCAGAAAGGCTGTGTGTGCTGCAGACAGGCCGCCATCTCTTGGCAATCCCCAGAATCCCACTATTCCCCTACATCCCTTGATCAGCCTTCTTCCCCAGCTTGGGGACCAGAGAGCCGGTGGTGGAGAGCTGCAAATCACAAGCTAGCCCTTCCCTTGGTGCACAGAACAAAGCATATGCCCTCTGCAGAGGTGCCCGCTCCAAAGCCCAGGAGCCTGGCAGGATGAAGAACATTCGCTCTTCGTGAAACACATTCTCCTGTGCTGGTGTGATACAATCAAAGGGAGAATCTATGTAGGAGGATATGCCCAGCATATCACAGGGGAAACCATCTCAACAGTATAGGCACTTGCACTTAGGAAAGTTTGCACACTTGTAAAATTTGGCATATCCAACAGGATTTTTAAAAATTGGTTTTTTGGGGGGGTAGAGTGATGACTCAGCGGTTAAGAGCACTGACTGCTCTTCCCGAGGTCCTGAGTTCAATTCCCAGCAGCCACATGGTGGCTCACAACCATCTGTAATGGGCATCTGATGCCCTCTTCTGGTGTGTCTGAAGAGAATGACAGTGTACTCACATACATTAAATAAATAAATAAATAAATAAATAAATAAATCTTTAAAAAATTGTTTCTTTGAAGACAGGGTCTCAGGTCTCATGTAGCTCAAGCTAGCCTCAAACTCCCTGAGTAGCTTAGGATGGCCCTTGGATTTCTTAGCCTCCTGTCTCTACCTCTCAAGGGATGGGACTAAAAATCTTCAAGGATAACTAGGCAAGCCTTTCCCTACAAAGAGAGCAGAAACATTCACCCTCCTCTTTCTCCCCTGCCCCCCTGTCCTGGGACCGGAAGGGGTATGGAGAGTAGGACACAGGGCCACCTGGTCAAGCCTCCACACAACCCCACTTCCTTTCCACAAAGCTTGCTTTCCTTCCCAAAAAGAGCAGGCGAGGCTGACACCTCTGTCTGAAAGATGCCAGCTTCCTGGCAGAAATGAGTGAGTGAGTGTGCAAACTCAGATGTACAGGGAAAGCACCGACAATCTTCCTCCCTTTCTCCCAGCGTAGCGCCAGCGAATGGTGTTCTGAGTCAAAGGTTCCATTCGGGTGTCAGCTTCCACCCAGAGGAGGAAGTTCTGGACGACGTGTCTGTAAACTCAGATAAGATAGGGGTGGACAGGCCGCTCTGTGTGCAGGAGTGCCTGGAGATTGAACAGTGGCTGCTTGTGAAAACACTTCCTTCCAAGGCTAATATTTTCAGAAGGAAAAAATATATATACATATATCTAACAAAGGTTATGACTGTTACATTTTAAATCTTGACAAGGCCCCGTTTGATCATTAACCTGCTAAGGGTCAAACTACTGGTCATGTGTCATTAGACATTTGTCCAGTCCCACAGAGTGCCAGACAGAGGGCAAATCTCAAGGTATTCCACGGGGTTGTTAATAAGAACAGATCCGAATCCGTTCAACACTGTGCCTTCTAAGGATGGACGGGATAATGAGATGGGGAGTCATTGGAAATGGCATGAGTTTCTATAAACCTGAAACTGCCCTTTAGAAGAAAACCTACTAACTTAAAAAAAAAATAAATAAAAAAATAAAAGGCTAAGAACTCCAACCACAGCCCCCCCCCTTCTTTAATAAACCTTACAGTTTTCTCCTAAAACAACATCAGTCACCTTAGCTGTCAGACCTGAAGATTTCCCTGCACAGTTTTGAAAGGGCTCGTGCTTCAGGTGTTCTCTGGGTGGCTGCTGTGTTTCTGGGTGTTACTGAGCGTCATGTAAGAAAGCACGTAGGATGTTTTCTTCCGAACAACCTCCTCCTCCTGGGTTGACCATGGCAATTGCTGTAAATACCCTTTTCTACAGCTCTTCATTTGAAAATTGCTTGCTTTCGGGGCTGGAGAGGTGGCTCAGCGGTTAAGAGCACTGGCTGCTCTTGCAGAGGTCCTGAGTTCAATTCCCAGCAACCACATGGCAGGCTCACATCCATCTGTAATGAGATCTGATGCCCTCTTCTGGTGTGTCTGAAGACAGCGACAGTGCACTCACATACATGAAATAAATAAAATAAGACTTAAAAAGAAAAGAAAATTGCTTGCTTTAATATGTATTTTTAAAAGAGGATATCCCTCAATGATATTATCTTGAAAAATCCCATTATATTCTTATTTGATCTCACAGCAGCACAGATGTTTCTCTAAGGCCTTTGTACTTGTAAGACTGTAATGTTAAGGAGGAAAAGCCCATCCAGTTTAAAGTCTGAAGTTCAAAACCGCCCTCCTCACTGCTGCAGGTCATGGGGCTGATAAAAGTAACTTAAGGGGAGGAAGAATTGATTTTGACTTATAGTCACATCAGAGGGACAGTCACAGCAACAAGAGGCAGGACAGCTGGTCACATAATATCCGTAGTCCAAAAAAATATGTACATGCAGTGAATGTATGTGCTCAGCCCGGTTTCTGCATTTTATAGTCTAGTTTCTCTGCCCAGTGAATTGAATGGGTCTTCCCGGTTGAATTAACCTAACCAAGACAATCCCCAACAGGCATGCCCAGAAGCCCATCTCTTCGATGATTCTGTATCTCATGAAGTTGACTTGTTAAGGGGAACCACCATACCAGGGACCTCAGACACTCTGGGAAAAATCATTGTCTTTGGATATTAGCATGGAGCAGTTCTCAGGGACTCACCCTGCCAGACACGGTGAGGAGTCTCGGTCTCCCAAACAGATGGCAAACGGATGTGCAAGTACTCACAGGACAGGCAGCTGTGGCTCTGACATCTCACCAGATTCCGGGGACAGCTGGGAGGCGGCCCGTGGCTTCCACCTCACTGCCTAGCAAAGGGAATCGAGGAGCAGAAGGAAAATTGAGATCAGGAACCATAGGAGAACGTGGGGTCTGAAAGAGGCAGAAATGGGCATCCCCAGCCGCTGGAAGAGTTGTCTGGAGATGGTTAGCGCTGGTGGGGATTGGGGGAGATAAGCAATTATGGTAGTCAAGGAAGGGCTCAGGTGATTCCTCCAGAAGACCTGAGAGGTTCTAGGAGATGGAGAAGAAACCCAGCGGCTTTTCCCAGTGACCCCTGCAGTACCAAAGGGGCACCCAGACCTCACTATGGCCCCTTGGGATAATGGGCACAGGCACCATCCAGTGTATACCTGAAGTGGGGTATGAACCCCCAGTTGGGCTACATCTGAGACCAGGTTCCCATCAGAGGAGGTCCCTCCCAGGCCAGGCTGCAGATCCTTGCCCATGTCAGAGACATAGCCAGGCGTGGACTTGTCTAGGGACAGCTGGGAGCTTTGAAGGGGCACTGAAGATGGCAGCCATACAGAGCAACCAGACAGCAAGCCCAGCTGAATCCAAGTGGTACAAAGTCCTGTAGTGAAGATACGCAGAGAGAACAGCACTGTGATAGGCTGAGCGCCTTCTCCTAAAAGCCCAGAGTCAAAGTCCTAACTCTCGGGACCCTGGGGTGACACTGCATTCACTGATGGGGTACTGAAAGAGATCCTTAAGGAATGAAGGGACCATCATGGACCTGTTGTGGGGCAGTCACCAGAGAGGACTGCTCAGATGGGTTGAAGCCAATAGAAAACCTCTATCAGACAGCCGGTGACAATACTGGGTATTCAGGATCCCAGTGTAGCACTGTGCCTTTCTCTAGGCGAACGTTTAAGCACAAAAACCCTGATCTGGGTTGACATACTTCAGTTAACAAGAATAGTTAGTCAAGAGCAGAGCTACAGAATCCAAAAAGCAAGGTTAATATTGAGACTTTCCCAGAACTATATGGACGTTGAGGGATTAGGTCTTAGTTTTAGCTTTGGGAGCTGGTGCTGTCTACACGCTGAGTTTTACGGCCTGAATGGTACTTCCGTCATGGAGTCAGTTGTGCTAAGGTCTGGGGACCTGTTACAGGTCCTAATCCAACATGACTCAGTCCCTACATAACGAAATCAGGACACAGCTGGGCAGTGGTGGCGCACACCTTTAATCCCAGCACTTGGGAGCTTGGGAGGCAGAGGCAGGCAGATGTCTGAGTTCGAGGCCAGCCTGGTTTACAGAGTGAGTTCCAAAAGAGAGAGAGAGAGAGAGAGAGAGAGAGAGAGAGAGAGAGAGAGAGAGAGAAAGAGAGATATCAAGATACAGATACAAAGGAAAGGGGGACAGTCACCTGAGGACACAAGAAGAGGTCATCTACAAGCCAAAGAGAGAAGAGCCCAGAAAGACCCACCCTGTGACACCATAGTCTTAGACTCCAGACTCCAAGATCACGTGACCACAGAGTACACCACAACCTGGGGATCTGTGATGCCAACTTCCAGAAACCCAGGTGAGTGGTCTGTTACAAGGACAGGGAATCTTTCCTCCCGAAGTGGTCTCTGCTAGGTCACCAGCAAATAGAGACACGCAGCCCCATGTGCCTCACAATCCATAGAATGTTTGCCCTGGAGAGATGTAGACATCAGTGAGCTTTCGCCCATATCCATCCCCAGAGCCTTCCTGGGTCTCTCCCCACAGGTGTCTTTGTCTCAGTGAAGAACAAAAACATCAAAGTCTTTGGTTATCAAACTGCTGCTTACTGGTTTTGTCAACCCTATACAAGCTAGAAGCATTTGAAAGAATGACTCACAAGTGTGCCAGTGCAAATCTGCAGGGCATTTCCTTGGTTTTGACTTCTGTGGGAGGGCCCAGTTCACTGCGCTTGGTACCACCCACTCGCTAGGCGCTTGGGAGGCGGAAGGCAGGGAGATCTCTATGAGTTCGAGGCCAACCGGGTCTACGTAGTGAATTCCTGGACAACTGGAGCTACAGAGTGAGACCCTGTCTTGAAAAACAAAAGAAGGGGCTTGCAACCCCAATAGAAGGAACAACGATATCAACCAACCAGACCCCCCAGAGCTCCCAGGGACTAAGCTACCAACCAAGGAGTACACATGGATTGAGGAAAAGCCTTGTCAGACATCAGTGGGAAGAGAGGTCCTTAGTCCTATGAAGGTTTAATCAATGCCCCAGTGTAGGGGAATCGAGTGCGGGGAAGTGGGAGTGGGATGGGTGGAGGAGCACCCTCATAGAAGCAAGGGGAGGGGGAATGGGATAGGGGGTTGCTGGGAGGGGGGGAAACCGGGGTAAGGGGATAACACTTGAAATGTAAATAAATTAAAAAATAAATGAATAAATAAAATTTTAAAAAAAGGTAAACAAAAGAAAGAAAGAAAGAAAGCTGACTGAACAAGACAGTAGTGAGCATTCCTCCACGGCCTCTGCGTTGGTTCCTGCCTCAGTTTCCCACGGTGATGGATGGACTGTAACCTGTAAGACAAATAAACCACTTCCTCCCCAAGCTGCTTTCGACTGTGGTGTTTATCACAGCAATCGATGGTACGTTAGGACAAACTGTCGGGCAAGCTGTGACCCATCTGTCGGCCTACATGACTCAGCATCAGGAAAGGACTCGCAGCCTGGCGGCTCAGAAGCAATTAGCTGAGGGAAAGGGGCCCTCAGAAAAGAGTCCCATTGCTGACAGACTAGCGGATGCTAGAGGCCGGTGGGGGAGGGGACAGGGAGGAAGAAAAGGTGGCCCGGGCATGGTGACACAAGTCTACCATGTGTTCGAACCCATCCCTCAAGAGAAAGGACCGTGTTGCAAAAAGTGCCTCCAGGACCGTCCTCATCACAGCACAGATTCTGAGTGTTCACGAGATCTTTGTCTTTTGGCCGGATACGATACGGATTCTGCGTTTCTGTTTCTCAGAAACTCACTGGCTTTCCAAATGTGGCTCTGACCCACTAAAGGGTAAGCGCTCCCAGAGGAAAGTAGACACCCATGAATACCTTCCAACGAGACGATGGATCATGAGATGTGTGCTGAGACTGGACCATCAAGTACCTCTTCCTCCTCAGAAGGACTTGGGACTCACCAGCAAGAATCAGTGTCTTGAAGAGTGGCCTCCAAGTAGCTCTTCAAGACACGTCTGGTTCTCCTGCGGTTCTGAGGCCCTCCAGATGAGGCTCACAGTGTCCCTGAGTCATGGGACTCTGCCTCACTCTCCAGGAGCAGAGCAGAAGAAGGCAATGACAATGACCGACCAGATCATCTGGGTTAAATCGGTAGCTAGATGATGCTCCCAGCATGAGGTGACGGAGGTAACTTGTCCCCTTCCTTACTTTCTCCCTTGAGCATCTCAAAGGTACCAGTGAGAAGCCCTCAGCCAACTCTACGTTGAGGGGTGTGACCACAGCATCCTGTCAAAGGTCAGGACATCCTGACATCCTGTCAAGGATTCAAGACATACAGAAAATGCTACCCATGGAAGGAACCGGGGAGCCCCATTCTGAAATGTCAGGGATGCCGCGCATATCGGAGTCTGTGGTTTGCTAAGCGCAGAGTGCTCAGCTGTAATTTCTGTTTCTGACAAATGTCCCGTGGTTACTCAGGACACCCACTGTCAAGGCTGGAAGGGCAATGCTGCGGGTTTTCAACTTTTTTTTTTTCTAAATCAAAAGATATCTCTTAAACAGCATGTGCTTAGGGAGACTGTCTCTGATCTCATGGAGTTGGCTGGCCCATGAACTTGGGACCAAGACAATAAGGGGAGGTCTGTGTACCCAAAGAGGCAATTGAAAAACGAATCCAAAAGGATTTTGTACCGGCAAGAGCTGCAAGCCACAATTACCAGCTGTACCTGAAAGTCCTTCCTCCCCCTAGAGTTTCACAACAATGGAGCAATTATTCCTCAACCACCAAACCAAACCAAAGCAGGGCCCACCCCCAGTATCAGGAATGTCCTTCCTTCCAGACAGGAGTGCCACTCTTGGATCCTTCACATCACACGGTGGGTTGTGGGCACTAAAAGGCCTTTGTCTTCCGCCAAGATACGGCCTCTGCGTTTCCGTTTCTTGAAGACCCACCAGCTCCCCCGAAGTGGCTCTCTTCAAATTAACCACTCTTAGGCTGTCTGTGCGAGGTCCCTGTCCCAGGGGCCACCTGCCATGAGTGCCCATTGGCTGACTGCCCAAAAGGACAGCTGCAGCTTCAAGACCTCCAGGACACCAGGTAGGGTATGCCCAGCATGGGTGTGAGGGATCCCCCACTTCCATGCCCAATAAATCCAACATTACTGTCTTATTTCATAGACAGCAAGAAGGCTTCCTGAAAGGCTAGGAGACAAAGGAACCTCGACACACACACCCTAGGAAGGAGTTCCACTTGATTCCCAGCCCCAGGGATCTGCCTTGTGGGAATGTGTGTCTTTCCTAACAGTCTATACCCTCACAGGCCCTGATTTGCAAACTGGGGCTCCACACATGCCAAACACTCTCCTTCTCTCTAGTGTCTACTTCCAGCCCTTAAGCTCAGTATCCTGTGTGCATGTCTACCACTCCTTGGCTCAGTCCCACATTCCTAGGTGTTGACAACAACCTACACCAGGCCCCTGGCCCTGCCTGCCTCTGGTCACCATCAGCCAGATGCCTCCAGGCACCTCCTGACCCCACCCTTCTGAAGACAGGTATTCTGGGGGTACCCCCTATCTCCCCTGCACTCTATTTACCACTCAGTTGTTCCTCTTTGCCATTGCTGTCTTTTTGCCAAGGATGCTTGAATTTTCTCTGTCCCTGTGCTCAGACCCGAGCCTTTCCCCAGCCCATCCATCCCATCATGCACTTCTGCTGCAGACAAGTACTGTCAGAGTTCTCACCATCAGACACCCTTAGATGGGGAGCACGTGACAACACCTCCCCATCTGTGTATGCCTTGGGGACAGTTCTGGCCTGTGTCCCATCTATTCTCTGCAGCAAGCCAAGCTCCACACACGTAGTGAGCACTTCAGACACTTTCAGAACAGGGTGACATGTGACTCATGACCCCATTGTCTTCCTACTGTATGAAGGCACAGAGGACTGTGGTCCCTGGCAGGGAAGTGGCTTTGAAGGCTGGTCTGGGGGGTGGTGTGTGTGTGTGTGTGAGTGACCAAAGCCCAGAGGCAGTGGAGCAGCCAACAGAAGCTTGTCACTGTTGTCACCTATGACCAGGAAACAAGAGGGAGGTCCAGATGCATCTCAAAGAGTCAGCAGAGCCCAGAGTGGATGTGGAGGTGCTGAGAGGCCCCATTTGTGGGAAGTGTCTAAGGAACACCTGTGGGGTGGGGACTGAGCTGAGAGTCAGGAATTAGAGGGTCCTGGCCCAGAATAGAACACACCCTAGTCTTGTATCTAAGGCTGAGCAGAGGGATCAGAGGAACTGAGCGGCAAGCTATGGGTTTCAGGTCCAGGCTGGAATCAAAGATGGAGAAGGGCCGAGCAGACCGTGAGCGTTAACGTTAAGCACAGCATCATTACGAAGTTGGTGGGTGCCGACGGGGCGTCTAAAAGCCATCCAAAACCCAGGGGAGGATGCGTAGAGGCCTGGGTGGTTCCATGGTTCTATGTGCCACACCCTGACTAGAACATGCTGGATTTGAAAGTGATGGATGTCAGGCAAGCCTGCTGGGCAGGCCCAGGTCGGAGGCCAGGCAGAGAAGTATCTTAGTATGCGTTCTATTGCTGTGATCAATACCGTGGCCCACGGAAACCTGGGGAGGAGGAACGGGTTTATTTGACATGACAGCTTAGCCGGGCAGTAGTGGAGCATGCCTTTAATCCCAGCACTTGGACGCAGAGGCAGGCAGATTTCTGAGTTTGAGGCCAGCCTGGTCTACAGAGTGAGTTCCAGGACAGCCAGGGCTACACAGAGAAACCCTGTCTTGAAAAATCAAAAAAAAAAAAAACAGAAAGAAAGAAAAGACATTACAGCTTAGAGTCCCTCACTGGGGGAGGTCAGAGCAGAGACTCTCAAATCAGGAACTTGGAGGCAGGAACTGAAGCCGAGCCCATGGAGGAATGTAATTCCTGGTTTGCTCAGATCACTTTTTTTTTTTTTATAAATACAATCCAGGACCACCTGCCCAGAGGCGGTAACACCCACAGTCAGCTGGGCATCACACACCCAGTCATTAATAAATACAATGCCCTATAGATGCCCCTACAGGCAATCTGATGGAGGCGATTCTCAACTGAGAGGCCGGCTTCTCAGGTGTCTCTAGAGTGTGTTGAGCTGACCAAAAATCAATCAATCAATCAATCAATCCATCAATCAATCAATCACACACTCACACAGACATATATATATATATTATATAATATATATATACAGATATCTATACATATATATATATATATCTGGGTATAGCATAGTCAGCCAGTTCTGTGGCTGGAGAGACAAGTCCTGCAGAAAGAGAAAGCCAGACATCACTGAGAGTCACAGCTGCAGATGGCCTTCTGGGGCTCTGGGAGAGAACAAAGGCCCTGTGTGTCTGTCCAGGGTGAAGCCCTTGTGAAGGACAGAGCCCCTTTCAATGCTAGCCAGCTCCCACCAAGTCAAGGCTGCCTTGGCCTTGGGGTACAGGGGCAACCCTGATGCGACTGACGCAAGTGGGTGATTTAAAACAACCGGCAAGGTGACCGTGGCCACTGGGAATCCCAGGGGACAAGTTCAACTTGGCTTTACTTAATCTCAACTCTGACTCAGGAGGATAGGCCTGGAGCCCAGGAATGAGCTGGTCAGAGCCCCAGGGGTGGAGATAAGGGTTATGATAGCCCAAAATGGACTAGATATAGCCGGTTCTAGATGTCGAGCAGGCAAGCTTAGCCAAATGATGATGAACTCACAGCCAGTGCCTTGGGAAGGCAGATGATTGGCCACTGCATAATTATAGAGATGGCAGCCCACACGACCACAGGCCGCGGAGTTCACAATGAATGGGGACCACAGCCCATGGGCTCATAACCCACAGCCTGTGAGGACCATAACCCATGGAGACAAAACCCTACAAGGATCATAGTCCATGAGACCCAGCCCATGGAAATGCAGTGTTCTGTAGCTAGGTGGGGTCAGCTGAGAACCTGGGGTACATCCCTCCCACCCCCGCCCCCCCAGATCCTGGAATTTGGCAGACAGGCACTCAGCCAATCATCTGCTTCTGGCTCTCGTCAGGTGGGCATCTCATATCTAAGACCTTAAGAGCAGCAGAGGTTGGCACAGAGCCAGATGCCCACCAAGCTGTGTCCTCTGTATAAGTTGTAGGGGACCTAAGCATGTGCCTGTTGCATGAGTAGCCCAGAGCAGGGGCCTGTGTCCCATTCTTCTTTGCCCTCCCCACAGTTCCTCAGCCAGCAGCGTCATAGCTGAGCTGGCAAACGGACTGTCGCTGGAGAAAAGGGGACAGCGTGGTACAGCAGAGGCCAGGGTGGTTCTGGGAAAGACTTATGATCAGCAGCAAAGCCCCGAGAAGGCAAACTTGGGGGTACACTGGAGCGGAGAAGTGCTGACCGGAGCAGGGGGCAGCTTCCGAGTCACACTGGACTCTCTAGAGAGACCAAGTTTAGGGTTCCATCCAACTGCCTGGTTCTCAGATCTGGCTCTTAGAAGATGTGACCCACAGCCTATCATGTCCCTAATCTTCAAGCAGATGTCCAGGGACTAAAGAAATGGGGCGGGACAGTGCAGGTTTTAGGATAAGCCATTAGGTGGTTCTGAGAAGGATGGTGTAGATGCCAAGTCCCTATCTCCCAGGAGAAAAGAGGACCAGCATGCCTCACTCCTTCAGCTGATGCCTACCTAGGTCCGGGGAAAGAATGTATGGAGTTTTCTGGCAGAGAGCACATGAGGAAGATGCGGAGACCCCAGTTACATGCAGGACGGCAGCCTCCAGGGATTAGCATGTGGGCAACCAGGAGAGACCGACCGGAGGTGTGAGCTCAGCTATGCTCCTGAGAGCCCTGCAGGGACCCCTTGGGAAACAGGGAGTGTCCTGCAGACTTTCTCAGCTGGTCTCCCCATTGCCTCCTTCCTAGTTACCCCAGTGTGTTTGTCCTGGGTCTTCTGTATGGCCAGTTTCTCATGGACAGCCTTTATCTAGCTAACACTTCAACCCTACAGATCTTCACTGCCTGGTGGGGCAATATCCCGGGCTTCCCCAGGCTGCAGGGCTACATGGTGTCACACCATAGAGATACATTGTGTCACACCATAGAGATACATTGCAACAATGAGTCTAAGATATTCCGGGACACTCCTAATCTAAGATGACTTGGACAGCAAGGTTGAGTTGTCAGTGCCATTATTTCCATGGTCCGCAGGGTCAGCAGGGACAGGGAGCAGCTGTGTCCAATACCCAGCTCGTTTGCATCAGCCTGTGGCTCTCAAGGTGAAGCATTGTGTAGGACTGGAGTCAGGGTGAGCCGGAGTCTGAACCCATGCCTGCCGCTGCAGATGGAAGTATGCCTGAGGCACTCACTGTGGGCATTAGCACCTCGCTCACTGCAGGGAGAGTTACTGTGTGCCTACTGCGTGCCTACTGTGCACCTACTGCGTGCCAAGTGCAGTTGTGGTACTCTGTGGCTCTATGGGTGAATGAAGCCCATGGAGACTGAGACCTGACTCTTTCTGGAGATCCGTGTTCCCACAGAGGACCCAACAGAGTGACTGGCAAGATAAAAGAGGCAAAGCTCACTGTAAGTGCTGACTAGTTTTAATGTCAACTTGACACAAGCTAGAGTCATCAGGGAAGAGGGAACCTCAATTGAGAAAATGCCTGCATACGACCGGCTAGAGAACGTTTTCTTAATTAGTGCTGGATGAGAGGGAGCCCAGCCCATTGTCAGTGGGGACATCCCTAGGCTGGTGGTCCGGGGTCCAGGAAGAAAGCAGACTGAGCAAGCCAGGTAGAGCGAGCCAGTAAGCTGCACTCCTCTGTGGCCTCTGCATCAGCTCCTGCCTCCAGGGTCCTGTCCTACTTGAGCTCCTGTCCTGACTTCCTTCAGTGATGAACAGTGAGAAACATAAGCCGAATAAACCCTTTCCTCCCCGAGTTGCTTTTAGTCATAATGTTTCATCACAGTGATAGAAACGCTAACTAGGACACCATGTGTATATGACTCATGCCGAAGAAGAAAGACAAACTGGGGTCAAGCCATGGGGTCAGGATGGGAGGTCTGGGGTGGCTCGCTGAGCAGGAAGTTAGAGGTCATGTGCTGACGGAGGGCAGCAGTGCTGAGCAGACAGAGCAGTCCGAGTGGGTGGCCCTCTGAATGGCAGAGAGAGGGACCTCCGTGAGTACTGTGGACAGAGACATTCTCAGGAACACTAAGGAAGCAATCTGAGGGAATGGCTTCATGCTTGGGCTCCTCGAGGAGGGGGAGCACCATGCACCTAGGAGGGGGAGCACCATGCACCAAGGAGGGGAGCACCATGCACCGAGGAGGGGGAGCACCATGCACCGAGGAGGGGAGCATCATGCACCGAGGAGGGGGAGCACCATGCACCGAGGAGGGGGAGCACCATGCACCGAGGAGGTGGAGTACCATGCACCGAGGAGGTGGAGCACCATGCACCGAGGAGGGGGAATACCATGCACCGAGGAGGGGGAGCACCGTGCACCTAGGAGGGGGAGTACCATGCACCAAGTAGGGGGAGCACCATGCACCGAGGAGGTGGAGCACCATGCACCTAGGAGGGGGAGCAGGGAGAATTCAGATGGTGACTGAAGCTGGAGGGACAGGGGGTCAGACCGTGACAGTGTGAAGAGGGGGAGGTAGCAGGTGAACCAGCTGGAAGGGTATTTGGAATATAGAGCTGATACTAGGTAGCCAACCCAAGGCACTTGAGAAGCCAGGTGGTGCAGATTTTAGTGGAAAAGGAAAAAATAAACTCAAAGGAAGCAGTTGGCTCAGGGACGGACAGTAAACTCTAAGCCAGGTGGGAGAGAGGGTGCAGCCAGAGTGGCCAGCCGGGAGACTTTCATCCTGGGACAGCCGTAGGTCTCTGGCCAGCAGTACCATGTCCTCAGAAGTCCAGCCCTACACACTGAGAGGGGGTATGTCTGAGAAGGCGTGATAAAAGGAGGAGGTCCAATATCTGTTCCTTCTTTGCTATTGGTTCTCAGCCTCTGGGTCGGATCCTTTTTGGAGTCGCATGATATCCAGAATATCAGATATTTACGTCGAGATGAGTAACAGTGGCAAAATTACAGTCATGAAGTAGCAACGAAATAATTTTATGGTTGGGGGGGGTCACCACAACAGGAGGAACTGTATTAAAGAGTGGCAGCGTTAGGAAGGATGAGAACTGCAGCTTTAAGGCCCTCACACGACGTAGAAGCCCTGGTCATACGCAAAGCGGGTGTAACTCACTATCACTGGGGTACTTAGGATGAAGGACACAGCTGGAGGGGGCTCAGGAATGCCATTGTGACTAAGAGGGAACACACCAGAAAAGGGCATCAGATCCCATTACAGACAGTTGTGAGCCACCCTGTGATGGATGATTGTGAGCCACCATGTGGTTGCTGGGAATTGAACTCAGGACCTTCAGAAGAGCAGTCAGTGTTCTTAACCTCTGAGCCATCTCTCTAGCCCAGAGCCAGCCATTCTTATCGTTAACTGTGTTCTAGGGTCCTCTGGATAAGGTCTTTCACTTAGACCTTGGGAAAGCTGTGTGGAGGGGTTGGGGGGGGGTGGGTGCTTTCCTCACAACTCCACAGACATCTCTTCAGAGGAGAAGACCCTGAAAAGAGAAGCCAGATGTGGCTGAGCCCAGTTGGCCTCTCCACCTTCACATCACCAGAGAACTGCTCAAGGTGTGGCCCAGCAGCCAGCAGGGGGTTGGGGGAGCCCAAGGCACCTCCTGTCCTGCCTTCTGTCTGTTTAACATTGAGCTGTGCTTCTGAAGGTCGGCGATGTTGCAGAGAGAACAACGAGCCAGAGTCACGGCTCCCGTTGCTAGCGCTTGCCCGTGACCCCACTACCCTCCGAAGAGGAGAGGAATGACCAGAGGCTACAAATCTGGGTGAGTTGGGTGCACCCGCACCACAGAGGACCAGGTGGAAACAGTCCTATCAGTCTTAGGGAGTACAAGTTGACGCACACCTACAGTTCTTTCCGCTTAGTGGCTCACCAAAACGTTTTATTTTTTGGCACTACCAAAACTAGCGTTATTATTTGGACACACCCCAGATATTGGGTTTGGGACATCTAAAAATAAGTCCTCGCCACTGGCTCCCAGTATGGCCAAAACTCGTCTCTCTCTACAAGTGAGGTCATGAGACTCTAAGCTCAGTCCCTCCTCCCCACACATCCCAGGCCAAAGTGTCCTCAACTTTATAGAAATCCAAGGGACGCCGGGCGGTGGTGGCGCACACCTTTAATCCCAGCACTTGGGAGGCAGAGGCAGGTGGATCTCTGAGTTCGAGGCCAGCCTGGTCTACAGAGTGAGTTACAGGACAGCCAGGGCTACACAGAGAAACCCTGTCTCGAAAAACCAAAAAAAAAAAAAAAAAAACCAAAAAAAAAAAAAAAAGAAATCCAAGCCTGAGGGCATCTCAAAGCTGGACACAGCCTTTTAAGGAGCCCCTGGTTAGGGCATCAGCATCAAGAATAGCCTCATTTGGCCTTTGGACGGACCGGCGCCAGGGTCCCAAATAGGGCGCCAGGACAGCCAGACTGGCTGGTCAGGCCCTTGATGCCTGGTTTCCTTCCTGCTGACTACCCGGCATGACTCCCTGAGGCCGGGAGCTGGGCACAGAGCAGAACAACTTCCGGCCACAGATGCCACGCTGACCAGCTTCCACACATGCAATCACCTTTGCTCTCGCTCTGAAGTTCTCACACTCTCCCGCTCCCCTCCTGCCACAGGTAGCCCCTCCCACTCACAACCAGTTCCTTGTCTCTTGAGTGCCCACCCAGACGGTTAAAGTGTCTGACTGTGCCCTTTGACCCTAACCTGACTCATAAATGAGTCATTAACCCTCCCCTCCGCCCCCACCTCCTGCCCTTCACTGCCTGGAATCTGTAGGACTTCTGGCCACCTCCCATCCAAATGACCCTGGGAGGCAGGGGGCAGCCACCTCTAAATGGGATCCTGGTTTTTTTTCGCATGGAAAAAAGTCAGGGCATTCTGGGTCCCAGGACAGAAGGCAGAGGAGTAGATTGGCAAGATTTGAAAGAGTTGAAAGCAGCCAGAGGGCATTTTGTGGGGGTGGGGGTGGGGTGGGGTGGGGGAGGGTCTTCAGGGCCCAGCCTCTCTTCCTTACACCAGGCCCATGTTATTCCAAGGCAAGGTCTTGGTCGGCTATCCTCCGAGGGTGGGAGTCCAAGGTGAGGAGACAGGGTTACTCACATTGATCCCCGGGGTTTGGGTCTTGGAGTCAATCCCAGTACAGCCACTAAGGGAAGATTAATCGCCACGCTTGGTGTGAGCTAGAGATGGGGAGATAGCTCAGGGGACAGTAGGGGCAGTGTAGAGAACCCCAATGTTGGAATGCTGGGCGGAGACTGTCTTTTTTTCCTTACTGAGAAGGATGAATGGAATAGGGGGCTTTTGTGCAGACCTGGGGACTTAGGGATCCGGATGTGGGGTTGGAGTTTTATTAAGGAAGAATTGCTGGGCCCAAAGGTTGCTGCTCTCATGTGTTCTTCAAGTCCCTTGACCCCAGGTGTGTACCTCTAGAGTCCAAGTGGGGCAGATCCACTGTTGGCTGTACCCTGGACTACTCGATGCCCGACCCTACCTGCCCTTGGGGGTTGGAGGTGAGGTGATGCAGAGTCAATGACCCAGACTCTGGGAGCAGGCAAGAAATGGCCCGGCTGCAGCAAGCGCCTCTGAACGCTGCTGCAAACTCCCTTAATACCCTCTACCTGCGTCCCATTGGTCCCAAGAAAGCATCTCTTCTAAATAGCCATCCCCGATTGGCTGGCATTGTCTGCATCAGCAATCCTTGGTCTCTCAGGCAGTCCTCAATTAGGTCCTCCTGCAGGAGACGCCTTTGTGGCTGTGCTTCCTTCCCCCCCCCCGCCCCGCACACCCCCCTCCCCGCACTGTTAGCATTCTGTCTAAACTCCACCCCCACAGTTACCAGGCAACAGCCAGGTGTGCTCCTTTCCACGGTTACCTGGCAACGGCCAGGTAGGCCTGGCCCACTATAAAAGGGGCTGCTTGCCCCTCCTCCCTTTCTTGTTCTCTTGCATTCTTGCTCCCTCTTGCTCTCTTAGGCTCTTTCCTTCCTCCCTTCCCTATTTCCTTCCCCCTCTCTCCATGTGTTCATGGCTGGCCTCTACTTCTCTACTCTCTGCCTCTATTACCTTCTCAACTCCTCTCCCCATGCCCTGAATAAACTCTATTCTGTACTACACCGTCATCGTGTGGCTAGTCCCTCGGGGAAGGGGTGCCTTGGCATGGGCCTGCTGAGACACCCCCTTCCCCCATACCTGATTACGCCCCTCCATAGAACAAATCCCCTTATATCTCTTTATCTTTTTATAAACACATCACCCCCCCACCTCACGTTTACATAGAGGTGATCCTGCCATTCCTGATACAGATCTACTTGAAGGTTGTGGAGACCGGCATGTCACCTTCTCATGGCCAGCCAGCCCTGGAGTGCTCTCAGATCAGGGAAGACCTGGATGTGACTTAGGGAGTCTTCCCCATAGACACCATCTGGCCAGCTCGGCGCCTTCTCCCTAAGGAGACGTCTGTAATGGTTTGGAGGCCCAATAAGAAGGCAGCCCCATGGCCATCCCTCGAAGGGGCTCTCTGTCCTGACCTTAAGGGAGGTCAAGGGTAGTTTAGCCTGGAGCCTGTGATCCTGGCCTGAGCAGGTTGGGGGTGGCTGTCTCGGCCTCAGTGGGACTCGGATAATCACCTTCTGTACACTTCTTCCATTTCGCCTGAATGATGTCACAGGTGACTTGGCAACACAGAGGACCACAGAGTGTAGAGAACTCAACACTGAGCTAGCGTGTAGGGAGAATGTCCTCGGGCTCATAGAAGTCCCCACGGCTGATGTTAAGACCACATGGGGAGGGAGATGCTTTCTCTCTTCCTCTTGAACACCACATCCTTAGTACTGGGTGACACACTGGCAAAGTGGGTGCAAGGCTGGCTCTACCGCTCCCAAAGGCATGCTGGGTACCTCCGGGTAGCCTCACTTTGGGGCAGTGCTAAGATGTTTAACAGCTGTGAGAGGACAGCCAGAGAGGGCTCTAGGTAGGAATGAGATATTGGGCCCCAGTCTGGACCTGGAGACCAGGGGCTATACTTTAACAAAAGCTAGCCCGAGGACTGTGGAGGTTTCTGTCGGGTTCACCCAAGAACAGGGTCAGGATCTTGTGCTTTTCTGATTCTTCACACAGCCTTTGCCAGTGTATCTGAGGTCTGTGTGAGCGGGCGCTATATACTCTGAAAACACCCAGAGGTGGGTGGGGATCGACTTAGCTCTCCAGGGCCAGGGACACGGGCAGGCGGCAGCTGGGAGAGGCTGTGGCTGGCGACCAGCAAGAAGTGCTCTGAACACGGAACCCCACCCACGCTGCATCCGAGAGAGCCCGACAGCACTGTCACCGGAGGGCAGCAGGTTTACTCTCGCTGGAACCCTGAATAAATGTTTAACGGCATCTATCTGCCATCACTGTGTCATATAACAGCTCCGTGGCCCTGGAACCCCATGTGTACAGACCCATACAGTCCCACTGCCACCTCCAGGACCTCAGCAGCCCCAGATCTTCTCACTGCTCCCACAGTCTTGCCATTTACAGAGCATCCCACTGTGGGGATCCTACAGCCTGAAGCCTGGTTCACTTAACACCGTGCATGTAAGGCTCCCTTGTCTTCTTGAGGCCTGGTGGCACATTCCTTTCCAGCGCATGGGCATGGTCCTGTTGCCTGGGTGTGTCTAAATTCAGCCGTTCACCAGCTACCTACCGGACGCCTCTGTTACTTCTCTGCTTGGCCATTGGGAACGTGGTTGCTGCGCACAGTGCCGAGGTTGCATGGGAATGAGCATAAAACCTTCCCTCTCCAGGTTGCTTCTGGCTAGAATTTTATTACAGCAAAAGAAAGCAAAACCAAAACAGTGGTTCACAACCACTTGTAACTCCAGGGACCTAGCATCCTCCCCTGTCCGACTACAGGAACATATGTGTACACACACACACACACATCCACACACACACACACAAATAAAAATAAATCTAAAACAAGCAAACTTCTGCTCCATGAAAGATGGTGGTGAGAGACTGTGTAGCCAGGCCAGACTGGGAGAAAAAATGACACATGATGCTCCAAGGATTCCAAGGATTGTTAAGACCCAACAATAAGAAAAAAATGAATAGCATGATTTTTAAAAGGTACCCAAAGGGGTCTTGTGGATAACTACACGGGAGCGTTGCCTGAGTGCCCGGGGAGACTGTTGAGTTTTCAAGTCTGCCCAGCTGCCTTCCGAGCGGCTCTGCCAGTCTGCCTCCCGGCCAGCAATGCAGGGGAGTTCCTTTGCTCCCTAGCCTGTCGGCTCTAGGTGACATCAGGCAGAGTAAGGAACTTGGCCTCTGTAATTATAGAAAGTGCTACCTCATTGATTTAATTTGCATTTCCCTGATGTTACTGGAAATGACACCTCCTTTCACCTATTCATTTGAAGCCTCTGCTCTGTTTGTTTGCTTTGTTTTGTTTTGAGACAGGGTTTCTCTGTGTAGCCTTGGCTGTTCAAGAACTCACTATGTAGACCAGGCTGGCCTCGAACTCATAGGCACACTTGCCTCTGCCTCCCAAGAGCTGGGATTAAAAGCATGTGCCACCACCATCACCACCCATCTTTTGGTACCTTTAAAAATCATGCTATTCATTTTTTTCTTATTGTTGAGTCTTAACAATCCTTGGCATCCTTAGGGCATCACGTGTCATTTTTTTTTTCTCTCAGCCTGGTTTGGCTACACAGTCTCTCACCAACATCTTTCATGGAACAGAAGTTTGCTTGTTTTAGATTTATTTTTATTTATGTGTGTGTGTCTGTATGTGTGTGTGTCTGTGTGTGTGTGTGTCTGTGTCTGTGTCTGTGTGTGTGGATGTGTCTGTGTCTGTGTCTGTGTGTGTGTGTGTGTGTGTGTGTCTGTGTGTGTCTGTGTGTGTGTGTGTCTGTGTGTGTGTGTCTGTGTGTGTGTGTGTCTGTGTGTGTGTGGATGTGTGTGTGTGTGTCTGTGTGTGTGTGGATGTGTGTGTGTGTGTCTGTGTGTGTGGATACATATGTGCCTGTAGGAGGCCAGGGGAGGATGCTAGGTCCCTGGGAGCTGGAGTTACAAGTGGTTGTGAACCACTGTTCTGGTTTTGCTTTCTTTTGCTATAATAAAATTCTAGTCAGAAGCAACCTGGAGAGGGAAGGTTTTATGTCGTCTTACGTTCTCAGGTAATAGTTTACAATTAGGGAAGTGGAGGCACGGGGCTCAAGGCAGGAATCTGGAGGTAGGAACTGCAGCAGAGGCCAAGAAGGAGTGCTGCTTACTGGTTTGCTCCCCAGTTTGCTTTCTTATACACCCCAAGACTACCTTCTGGGGCCTACAGTGATCTAGTCCCTCCCACATCAACCATAATCAAGAAAATGCACCCACTGACTTTCCTTCTGGTCAGTCTGTTGGAGGCATCCTCTCCTCAGATGACTCCAGCTTATGTCAGGTTGACGAAAAACTAGTCGGCACATCCATCACATGGATGCTGGGAACCAGACTCGAGTCTCCTGCAATAGCCATATCTTCATCCCCGGCACGGAAGGTTTTAATGTTAACAAGGCCTGGCTGGCCATTGGTAGAGCATGCCTTCCATGTGGGGTCTTAAAAGCCGTCATCGCAGCCGGGCAGTGGCAGCACATGCCTTTAATTCCAGCACTTGGGAGGCAGAGGCAGGCAGATTTCTGAGTTCGAGGCCAGCCTGGTCTACTGAGTGAGTTCCAGGACAGCCAAGGCTATACAGAGAATCTCGAAAAAAAAGCCATCATCGCTCCAAGGCCACTTGAGACTTCTCCTGTGTAACAGTTTGGGTGGGTGTTAGTTTTGCATTTTGCATTTAGATCTGGAACCCAAATAGAGTTCATTTTCAGCTAAGATTGAGGGATTATTATTATTATTATTATTATTATTATTATTATTATTATTATTATTTTGTTTGTTTGATGTTTTGTTTTTTAATGCGTGGAGCCCCTCTGTCCCAGTGTCACCGACTGGAATAGCAGTCCCGCCCCAGCCTTCTGGATTAGATGAGGTCCACCATAGTATTGCTGAGGAAAATGACCCCTAAGACATTCACCCTACCAAACTCAAATGTCCTCCAAACACCGCACATGTAGCTCAAAGTCATGCTTAACCAGAGATGCAGAGACCTGTCAAATGGACACACGAAGCTAGCCCCCTGGACCCTGCTTCTGGCTTGTCACCCTGACCTACCTGCTCTCTATCCACAGGGTACATCTTCCTCCCTCCCTGCCGCTCTGGCTTCCTCAGGCATCTTCCTCACACTAGTTCTTCCTTCTGTGAGTAGCTACACATCTCTAAGGACTTGATGAAGGCCATCATGTGTGGATCAGCCCGGGGGAACTGACATCCCCATAGTTTTGAGTGTGGTCCACCTCTACACTCTGATACAAGTCCTGCGTTCTTCCTAGCCCCACCCACAATGACCCAAGAAAGGGCCTCACGCAGCAACACCATCACTCAGGACAGAAGTAGGGGTGGGGTTCAGAATAAGGCAGGATTCGCAGCTGTAGGTTGGTCAGGAGCAGAGCCCCTTAGGCGGAGACCTACACACTGCTCCCATATACTTCAGGGTTGGATACAGCTCCTGATTGGCTCTGGACACTAAGGACTAGCATCTCAGGTCTCAACTCCAGCCTATCAGCTCATCTATCTCGTTAAGGTAACTACCGACAGATACTAAGCCTTGGAATGAAGGCCATGCTGGGCTGCTATGCACAGGGCCTTGTGTAGTTTCTGGGCTTCTTCAGGGTTCAAGTCTCATGGGCAGAATGTCCTTAGAGTGACAGAGAAAACCATCCCAGCTGTGTGGGTTTCCCAGGGGCCTTAGCAATCAGCCTCTCCAAAGTATCAGCTGACTTGCTCCAGAAATCGGAGCCTCCTGGCCTGAGCAGACCCCGTGTCCACAGCCGACCAGCAGCTGATGGACATCTATTTATTTTGGCCAAGAGGGTTTTTCGGGAAATGAGAAGTGGACTTGCTTGTTTAGTCTCCCATCTCTCTGCTGGCTCTGGGAAAGGCCAGGGTGCCCAACTACGAATTGGGGTCAGTGGGCTGTGAGAAGGAAAACCTCTGACCCCCTGGAGCCACCCACCGAGCTCTGAAGACAGGCCTTCTGCCTTTCCTTTGGGGAGGACCCGGAACCCAGATGTCCAGATGATTTCTGTCATCCCAAGGCTGAGCCAAACATGGTCTATCCTTTGCCCATCTCTAACACTCTGGTTATCCCCCAGCACACTTGTGATATTGTCACTTGGCCCATGACTTAGTCCCCACCCCATTGTGGTGATAAAATCCCATGGCAAAAGCAACTGGAGGGAGAAAGACTATTCTGCCTATCGTTCAAGGGGAACAAACCATCATGGTGGGGAAGTTAGGGCAGCAGGAGCCTGAAGCAGCTGACCATGGGGCATCCACAGGCAAGGAGTAGAGAAGGATGAATTCTGATAGTCAGTTCCCTTTATTTGTTTACGCAGGCCATAGGGAATGGTGGCACCCTCAGTGGAGAGGCCTTCCCAGTTGAATCAGCATAGTTAATTTCCCTACCAGCATGCCCAGAGGCCCATCTCTAGGTGGTTCTAGGTTCTGTCGAGTTGACAGTGGACATAAGCCATTACATCCTATAATGTCCTCCTCTCCCCTTCGCCCATAGGCATGCAGAGTAAGCCTGACGGTGTGCACACACGGGAAGAAGTGTGTGAGCATGCACAGGTCTGTGGCTGCATAGCGGTAGGTATGCATGTGCATGGATGCCGATTATGCATGGGTGTGGATGTATGCGTGTGCACATACATGTTCATAGAGAATTGCCATCACCCAGGCCAGTGGCTCACAGGGCATCCAGTCCTATCCCCATCCAGGGCCAGTCCCTTTCCTCACTGTCATTTCTGGCAGGCCCAGCACCCTGGGAGCATCTTTCCTGACCATTCAGAGTGGCCCCTGTTATTTCTGGGGTCCCAAGGCTGCCATGAAAAAGTGCCACACCGTGGAGAGAGGCCACCAAGATTCTTCCATTTGGTCAACGTGGGCCCCACTGTCACAGGATAAATCCTACCTGCCTCTTTCAGAGCCCAGTAAATCCTGGGGCCCAATCCTGGGGTCATACACTCTAAGCTCTGCCTTTGAAGTCACATGGCTTCTCGGTCTGATTTCTTCCCATCTCCTTTGCAAAATCACAATGATGTCATGTAGGTAACGCCTGGACATTTCCAAGGACCTTATCGCCACAGAGCCTTCCTGATCACATTTATAAAGGTCCCCTCTATAAGGAGGGCCCCGTAGTGGATCTTTGAGAATACACAGGTATGAAGAGACTGTGTCTTTCTACTCAAGACAGCTGAGCACAGAGGCACTTTCCTCTGCTCACAGAGAGAGCACTAGAGAGGGCTGCTAAGGTCTATGAAGAACACAGGCTAAAGCCAGGACCCACAGACATCAGAGAACTCAAATGGAGATCGGCAACCCATCGCGCACCATGAACCCAGATTCCTTTGGCCCTCCCAGCTATAATGAGCCGTGGTCCAGCAGGTATCATATGCAAGAGGCTCTGCCTTCTGAGAGCTTGTGCCCACTGGGTCTACTGTTTGCTGCTGATGAGGACACAAGTCTACTCCACGTGACAGACATTCAGAAACGTGATTTTGCAATTCTCCAGTGTTTACAGTGGTCTCTTTCCATTGCTTCAGCATGCTGTAAACACACAGGGCCTGGGCTCTCGGCTGCGTAATTGTGGTTTTAGGGGATAGTTCCAACAATGCACTCCCAAAGCCGTGATGTCCCATGATACTGATGAACCCTGCTTCCCTGTTCTTATCCTGCGAGGGGCGGCCATGGGGCTGCCTTCTTATTGGGCTTCCAAACCATAACAGACATCTCCTTAGGGAGAAGGCGCTAAGCTGGCCAGAGGGTATCTATGGGGAAGACTCCCTAAGTCACATCCAGGTCCTCCCTGACCTGAGAGCTCTCCGGGGCTGACTGGCCGTGAGTGGGTGTGCAAATGTTCTCAGAGATGGACTGCGATCTCAGATCTTAGAACTCTACACGGTACTTCTGTGAGTCTGGGAAGTGTTTGTGTGTATTCCGAGTTTTTGTGCACGTACTTGTGTGCGTCCCTGGAGGGCGTGTGCCTGCACACTCACGTGTGTTTGTATATGTGTGTTTATATGGACGCATGCATGTGTGTCTCATGGACTATGCCCATTCTTTTGTCTCCTTCACCCACCAATCTCCTAAGGCCAGCCTTGCCTGGTCCCCGTGGAAGTCAGTGAAGGCCAAAGCTGTATGTGCTGGCACAAGGGCCAGTCCTGGGCTATTGGCATGTGAAGGCTGCCTGTTTCTAAAACCAACTCGGTGGTTAGTCTGGAGAGATGTCTCCAGTCCAGACGCTTCCCCTTGCAGTGAATGTCAAATGTCAAATGCAGCCTGAGGGACATGTTCCCCTTGTTTCCTCATTCCCAAGAGCAGCCAAGACTGGGCTTGAAGGCTCGTGATGGGCAAACACAATGACCCTTTGTATACGCGGGCATCTATCTGTAGCTGCAGCCTGAGGCTCACGGATGGGTTGTCTGGCCGCCTGGCTGCGCCCCCCCCCCCAGGACAGGGCTTTACCATTTGCTCCCTCAGTGCCCGAGGCATATCCTGCCAATACCCTGAGCTCTGTCCTGGATTGTTGGGGGTGGGGTAGGGGACACTGACTGCTGGGGAGGCCATTCTTCTAATAGAACATTTTCAGGCCAACATATTCATAAATGGAATAATTTGCAACGACTGCTCAGAGTGAGCAGAAGTGGGTCAGTGACAGAAGCCAGCGCGGGCTGAGCGGAGCCCTGTGTCTTAGCTGGAGAGATGCAAAAGCGACTGCAGGGTAGCAGAGCCTGGAGCCTTTGTGGCCTCTGGGGATGGCATTGGTTCCACTTCTTCCAGAAAGACCTTTCCCTGCTGGTATTCTGAGACCCCTGAGAAGTAGAAAGTCCCTTCAGTCTGCTCTATGAACCAACCAACACTGCCCCTCACCCCTCTTTCCAGGAGGTGTCCCCCTCTCCCCGAGAGACCTTGCTTTGGTTTCAAAGCCTCCCCCCATCTTCTTCCCACATAGCCAGGAAGGGAGTCCAGTGGCCAGGGCTACCTGGGGTATCCTGCAGGGATGCTGTCTGTATCTAGGATGACCCTGAGATGGTTGCGTTTGTGCTGTCAGCAGGTGTGTTAGTTACATTGTCCTCCCTGTGACAAAATGCCCAATGGGTAACTTAAAGAAAGAAAGGTTTGTTCTCATCATGGCAGAAAACTCATGGCAGCAGGAACTTGTGATACGGCTTGTTCCTCACATCTCAGCAGACTTGGAAGCAGAAGGCTAAACCCAAAAGAGGTAAGGCTAGACCCCTCAAGACCTCCCTCAGTGACCTCCAGTTAGACCCCATGTTCTAAAGATTCCACAATCCCAAGTAACATCAAAAGATGTGGAACAAGAGTTCAGGCCACAGGCTGGGGGCGGGGCAGGGGGGGCATTTCACACTGAAACAGTAACAGCAGGCCTGCAAGCCTGTGGGGGGGAGGTATAGCTGCCAGAGAAGGGTAGGTGCAGTGAACCCTGAGGTCTTGGACAGGATTTAGAGGCATCAGTAGGAAACCACTAGTCCAAAAAGAAAACAGATGTGGCAATCTGCAGATAGAAGTACATTTATATGTTCTCAAGGAGGGAAGTGTGTGCCCACAAGGTATGCATACATGCGTGTGTTCTCAAAGAGGGAGGCGTGTACCTTATGTGTGCATATGTGTGTGTGTTCTCAAAAGGGGAAGTTTACGGACATATGCTATGTTATATATGTGTGTTTTCAAACCCTGTCTAGCATAGTTCAAATGCACACCTCTACCTAGAACTCAGTCTTTCTTGACAACTACCACTGGACCTGGGCTAGGGAAGCCACTGATTTGTGAGCTGTCAGAGATAAGCCTGGGATGCCTTACAGCAAGACATGGTAGATTTAAAAAGAAAAGAAAAGAAAAGAAAAAGCTGTGTCAAAAGACACAGAAACCAGGGGCTGGAGAGATGGCTCAGCAGTTAAGAGCACTGGCTGCTCTCCCAGAGGACCTAGGTTCTATTCACATCACCCACATGACAGCTCCCAACCATGTAACTCCAGTTCTAAGAGATCTGATGCCCTCTTCTGGCCTCTGTGGGTACTGCATGGATAATGTGCAGAACACCTTAAACAGGATAAAAAATAAAGGTTGAAAAGACACAGAAACCAGCCCGCAGCATCTCTCCTGGGGTCAAAGTTGAGCATTTGGATGAAGGAACACAGAAGCACATTCAGAGGTGGTCACAGACTCTTACGTGACACAGGTGAGCCAGCACATGGAGCATTTGGGTCTAATCACAAGACAAACCCAGAGGGGCATGCATGACTGCCCAGCACAGTCCAGGTCTCCGCAGACCAGGGAAGTCTGAGAAGGTGCCCCAGTGAGCAAGATAGAAGGTGCCCCAGTGAGCAAGATGGAAAGACAGATACATGCATCATGGTGAGGGCCTCTGGGGTTCTCAAGAACACTGGCTAGTTGAATGGCCCCACTTCATCTCAGGAGCCCTGTGTCAACACTGGTCCTGTGTCAACTTTAAAATCAGGTCAGCTGGGCGGTGGTTGTTCATGCCTTTACTTTAACTCCCAGTACTTAGGAATCAGAGGCAGGCAGGTCTATGAGTTCAAGGTCAGCCTGGTCCAGAGAGTGAGTTCCAGGACATCCAGGGCTACACAGAGAAACCCTGTCTCAAATTACAATAAATAAATAAATAAATAAATAAATAAATAAATGGACAGCCAGGTCTCATGGAAGGAGGTATGTGACCAGAAATGGATGAAGCTCAAGGTACCTTCGCTGTAAGGCAGACTCCTCTAGCTATGATGTCAGAGATGCTGATAAATTGTGTACGACAGATGGACAGATGGACAATCCCATACCTAAGGAAGGAACAGGTAACAAGGAGTCGCAGGTCCTAAGTAAGCCGGAACCTGGCACCCAACACCATGAGATCTGAAGACTGAGGAAGTTTCAAGACTCCTCACCCATTTGGGCTCCCAAGGCTGACCCAGGCAGCCTCTTACATGCTAGAGTCTCCTGTCTGAGGCAGTCCCAGGCTGGCCTTGCATGGATGGATCTGTAGGTCTGGGTGATGTCTACCCACAGCTTCCCTAAGCATTGCCCCAGCGGGGCTTATGCGGGACCCTCCCCTAGGCTCCAGTGTTTGGTGATCTCCAAGTGGAAGCAGCCCCACCTACACGGCCCTTGATGCCTGCAAACCTAAGTTGGCCTCACCTGGGCATTGCTGACACTCCATACTTGAGGCCCCATGAGGACCCTGCCGCTGATCCCGGGTAGACACATCAAGGGGCTGTGACCATCGGAACTGTCTCCTACACGGTGAGTGTGGTAGGCATGGGGGCCGCCTCTCACACACCCAGAGCTGTTTGGACATTCTTATCTGCAGAGAGCCGGCTCCCTCAGCCTCCCCTGCAGGTACCAGTTGCTTAAAGTTCCATGAAACTGAACAACTATAGATTTTTCCAAGAGTTTGGGGACCCCAGGATTATTGGTGAAAACCGGGTTGACCCCAGATCTGGACCCTGTTCCATAGCAGACCCTGAACACAAGCTTCCAGGGTGGAGGTTTAGGGGTCATCTCCTGAAGTGTGAACACAACTACACTACCTAAGGGATCAACCCTATAGCCAGTCAGCTTCATGCCTTTCCCTCTGGCCCTTGTAGGGACACCCAGCCCCGGCCCTGTACCTCAGGAGGCAGGAGGCTGGAAGCTGAATCTGTGCCAGGTGCTGAGTGGACAGCCGCTAATCTACCTTGGCCAGGCCCCAGGATGAGAGACGTCTGGGGATGTTCCAGGCATACAAGAACAGAAAGAAAAGCCACTGGCTTCAAGAGTCCCAGGCTCAGTCAGGCAGTGGTGGCACACGCCTTTAATCCCAGCACTTGGGAGGCAGAGGCAGGCGGATTTTTTGAGTTCGACGCCAGCCTGGTCTACAGAGTGAGTTCTAGGACAGCCAGGGCTACACAGAGAAACCCTGTCTCAAAAAAACAAAACAAAACAAAACAAAACAAAAAGAAAGGAGTCCCTGGCTCAACTGAACCTTCTCTACACGCCTGCCTCTGATGAAAGCCATAGCTTGTTTCTGTCCAGACTGGCCAGGGGTCACCATATACTCTTGGGGTATCAGGCTAGCACCTAGAGCCCATGCCCAGGGGGGTGATGGTTCTCTGTAAAGTGCTGGCATGCTTTTTCTGAGGGAAAGAGTAGCTTAAGGGTCTGACTCGGTGCTGGTGGAGAAGGTTCAAGGGTTTGTATGGGGGCCACAGAGACCCACGTAAGGCACGGGAGTAAAGTTCAAAGGGAGCAGATGTGTAATGGATGACTCTATGGGACTAGAGCTAGCCCTCGGGTGGCTGGGATCTCGTAAGTGAAGGGATGTTGGGCTACTGTCCTGACCCCAGGGCACCAGGTGCTCACGAGCTATTGGGAGTCAGGGAGGGGCAGTGGAGGAGCCTTAACTGAGCCGCTCCAGGCACTGGCCAACCCCAGCCAGCCACCTGGTGTTTGCTAAGTTCAGAGCCCCTTTCCTGCCCTGGGTTTCTGACTTCTAGAGTCTGCCCGTCGGGTAGATGATGAATTGACATTCCATCCCTGGGAACTGTGTGTGGCTCCCGGAACCCCAGCTGTGGAAAAGCTCTCTCAGACCTGGTGCTGTAGCCCAGAGAGAGAGAGAGAAAGAGAGAGAGAGAGAGAGAGAGAGAGCAGATGGGGACCACAGTGTCTCATGGCCCGGACTCCCAACAGGTGCTGCTGGGAACCTGGGCACCTGGGCACAGACCTCTAACCCTACTCAGTGGTATGAAGAAGTCTGGGTTCCAGCCCCAGTTTGGCTAACATGTCTGAAACATGGCTGTATCTTCAAACCAAGTGATGGATGGTACGGCCTTGCATACTCTGGCTCCTGTACTCCCTGCAGTTCGTCTGCTTTCGTCACCGGAAGTGTATTCTGCCAAGCTCCCTGAGCAGGGCATGCCCACATGCTGAGGGAGGGAGGGAGACAGGGACTGGGAAATGGAGACAGAGGCAAGGAGGAGGGGAAGAGACGCATCAGGCCCCTCCCACCTCCCTATCTCCCCAAGGCTCCTATGCCCCCCCCCATGCCCCTCCACCCCAATTTCATTTCTCTCCTACGCTAGCTGTTGCCCACGCCCTTGAGTTCACAGCTTACTGCTGCAGCAGGAAGCCTGGGAAGGCTGACAGACATGGCCACCCGTGTGGTAGGTCATACCTGCTCTGCCTGGGCCCTTGACATGCTGCTCTAAGCTTGGGGTTTCCGTATTTAACATTTAATAACGCAGACATGTCAGGGACTCCTGGTTCTCTGTCTCGGAATTTTGGTTCTAAACTCTTAGGAAATCTTGTCCATATGAGAGTAATCTGCTAAGGTCCCCTTGGTGATGTCTCTCTCTGTGTATCAATAGATATATAATATATTACTTTACATTTTATTTTAAAATTATTTTTATTGTGTATGGGGTGGAATATATATTATTATATATTTATATATAATAAATATATTAATATATTTATATATTAATATATAAATATGTAAATATATTTATATATAATATATAATATATTTAATTATATAATATATATAATTTATATATATAAATAACTTTAGATTTTATTTTAGGCTGGGCAGTAGTGGCACACGTCTTTGATCCCAGCACTTGGGAGGCAGAGGCAGGCGGATTTCTGAGTTCAAGGCCAGCCTGGTCTACAGAGTGAGTTTCAGGACAGCCAGGGCTATACAGAGAAACCCTGTCTTGAAAAGAAAAAAAGATTTTATTTTAAAATTATTTTTATTGTGTATGAGATGGGTGATGTGTATGTGTGTGTGTGTGTGTGCGCGTGCGCGTGTGCGCGCACGCAGGTGTGTACATATGTATGTCTGAAGGCCAGAGGTTCAAACATACACATACAAACACACACACACACACATACACACACACACACACATATAAGTATATTTTATCCACTCTATTCCTCTCACGAACCCTGCCTTATATACTAGATATTGATGGGGACCCATGAGGAAGGCCAAAGCCCAGGCTTATCTCAGCTCAACTATGATGCCCGGAAGGACTGGCATTATCAATCCAGGATGAGCACTAAAAACACTACAGCTAACCACCAACAGAAACAAAGTCTGCTCTCTTCCCATGAGCCTCCGAGGATGTTGGACCCAAACAATGTATCCATCTACTGCCGGGTGAGGCCTCCTTTGCAGAGGCCACTGTGGGGCTGCATCACTAGCTCCGCCCTGTAGGAAGAGCATCCTCTGGAACAGCATCCTCCTGGACACTGGCTCAGTCTGGCACTTGGGGGAAGATTAAACTTGTTTTGTAGTTTCACGTATCAGGAAGAGCTGAGAGAAGATGTTAACAAGGGCAAAACAGAAATAGGAAATCTGTCTGTCTGATGTCAGTGGGATCTGAGAGAATCGTTGTCAGGGCTTTGCCCTTAGAATGGTGTTAGGCCATGAGGTTTTACATGGGATGTACCCAACTCTTGGAAACAATGTTATGGGCACAAAATGGCCAACAGATTCAACAGTAAGAGGCATGATGAAGCCATTTCTCAAGACTCAGTAGCATCTCAAAGTCAACATCCCAGTTGTCCCCAGAGGTCAACAAAGTAGTAACAGACCCCTTGCTAAGACCTGCTTTGAAACCCCATAACTGAATCTAGACTTTGCACGAGAGGGAAAAGTTGGGAGATTTTCAGAAAAGGTTTAAAGGACAGCGAGGGACTTGCTGTGTAATTGCTGCCCTACGTCGCTATGCAGGAGACCGCAGGGGCTTGTGGGTAAGGACTGAGGCCGGATATAGAACCAAGTGCACAGGGGGCTTGACTGTGCTCTGAAGAGGGCGTGTGGTGTCACTGTGGAGTTAGATGGATATGGGTAGACTAGGAAGGTGGAAGAGGCTTCCTGAGGTGGCTGCTTCTTGTTCCTAGAAGAAAACCTTTTGAGGAAAACCATCAGGAAGGCATGGGGGTAGGTATCTAAACTGGACCAACACGGGAAAGGCTTCCCCCAGGGGCCCGAGCCTGGGAGGCTTTAATGGATGTCCAGCCTTAGGCTTCTCCTATTCCTGATGTATGAATTGGTTACTTTGTTTCTCTGCAGCTGGGTCTTTTGTCTTTTCTAGTTGTTCAAGAGAGGGAACTGAACCCTAGACAATTATTAGCTCCATTGTAGCACTTCAAAGATACTTGGGGTGCGGAGTAGATAGAGATAAAGTTCAGTTGGTAGAGTGCTTGCCCCTAGCATGCACAACGCCCTGGGTTCGATCCCCTGTACTACGGAAACTGGGCATGGTGGTGTGCCCCTGTAATCCCAGTATTTCATAGCTGAGAGGATCAGAAATTCAAGGTCACCCTCGGCTACATAAGAAACTGGAGGCCAGCTTGGGATACATGAGAAACTATCTGAAACAAACAAATAAAGAACAGTTTTTTCAAATAAATGTGGCACTGGCTGTACTTGTACTTGAAAGGAGAATATAAAACTTGACTCACACAGCCCTAAGGGTAAAGGAAGGGCATTTTCTGGCCCACGGGCACTTCTCATTTGTAATCTCTAACATACACAGAGAGACAGACAGACAGACAGAGAAAGAGAGAGAGAGAGAGAGAGACAGAGAGACAGAGAGACAGAGACAGAGAGAGGCAGAGAGAGACAGAGAGAGACAGAAAGAGACAGAGAGGTCTGTATTCTGGGTGGGATGCATCTGCTGCCCAGGCCAGCAACTGGCCATGTTTATGAGATCCATGGACAATAGGGGTGTGGTCATCCTTTCCTTGGCTTAGACATGCACTGGTCCAGCATCAGCAGACAACATCAAGTCAGATTATGTGGAGCAGAGGGATGTCTGAGCCAAGCCCTGCTGGGTCCGGGACTACAGACAAGCTCAAAACGAGGTGGACAGCTCACCTCTGTGGCTGGTGCCCCTGTGCACCCGACCACTGCCAACACTTGCTGTGTCTGTCCTGTGGCTCCTACAGAGGGCTCCAGGGCATCTACCCACAGATCACAGACCACAGACCACATCTCTCCGTCCACAGTCTTGTCTCATGGTCAGCTCTAGGAAATTGGGGAAGTTGTCACTTAGATGACCCTGAGACCCGAGCTGGACAGATGCAGAGCCCACCCCTTCCAAGTCCCCAGCCCAGCCTGCATTCTGAGTTGGCTACAGTCTGCATAGGTTTGAGCGCTGGCTCTGGAAATCTGGAGACTGGGGGTCATGCATGGCTCCCTATGTTTGTGCCCCCCCCCCATTTGCCAATGTTTGGATCTCAGATAGGGGGCTTCAGGCTTTAAAGTCTGTCTCCTCCCCAGTTCCTGGTTCTTTCAGAGAGAGAGAGGAACTCAACAGAGTTGCTTAGGGATCTGCTTCTTTGCAGGACCTACAGCCTCCAGCTATGGAGCCCCCAGGTTGCGTGCAATTGTGCTCCTACCATAAAACTAGGGGTTTCTTATGAATCAGAAAAGGTCCACTGTGCCTCACTCCAAGGAAGCCCCACCTCCACCCACTCTGCCTGCGTCTCCCTACATTGCTGTCGAAGGGAAGAAGACTGTCCTTGAGCCAGGTCCTGCAAACACAGCAAGCAGCTTGTTTAAATAAGGCAAATTACGCACTTTGTGACATTTGCCAATGTTTGGATCCCAGATAGGCCTGTGGGGTGGATTCTCACAGCCCTGAACAACTCCAATCTTCCCCAGGAAAATGGGCTCCACATATCAGCTCCTGGAGAGTACCTATGGGAAGGCTGGATCTCCTCTGTAGGGAACGCTGACCCATGGTTTGCTCCAAGCTGTGCTGAGGGAGATGCCCCTAGTAGATAAGAGGTAACCCCAAGTGTAGGGGACCCCCTGGATCCATGGGTATAATTGTTAACATTAGTCCAGCCCTCCAGGGTCTACCTTGCAGCACAAAATCCACATCCCATGCTGCACCTTGGCCAGCCCCCTCCCCCCACTTCCAAGGGAACCCCATGCTTGGTCACATCTTGGGCATTTGATGGCTTTAGTTCCACAGGCACTCTCAGCCACAGAGCAGGCTGTGCCACCTCTGAGGGCTCCCTTTGCAGACAGTCCCAAGCTCCTTTGAGAAACCCTTCTGAGCACGGCCTTTAGTCATAGATACAAAAACCGGAACTCCCTGCCCAGCTGGTGACTCACAAACGAGTCACCTCCCAGCACATTTCCAGGGACAAAGCCAGGATTTTATTACCACGGAATTATGGTGAGCGAGAGGGTGGAATCCCACACAAAAGCCCCAAACCTCAACACGTGAATCCTGGTGACTGACTCGGTAAATAGAAAAGCCCGGCTGTGACGTGCATGTCTGTGCCCCAAGACACCAGTTCCCAGGGTCTGGACTCCAGGTCTGTGGCCAGCCCGCGGCTTCCACCATCCGGCTCCCTTTGGGGGAAGCTTCCTTGCCTCTATGACCTACTTCATAACTGTGGTGTGGTTGCAAGGGCTACAATGAAGTTCCTAAGATACTTTCCCACCTTCTGCCTTTACCTTATTATGGTTGGTCCATGCTGGCTACCAGTTTGTCCCTACTGTATACCTTTCACGCATTCTATAATCCCTATTGGGTATCTGTGCATGTGGCTTCTGCATTGTAGCATGGCCGCATAGCTGTCCCCAAGCATGGCAGGGAGCCGGCTCCTTTCTGTGCCCTCCCTTACTTGTTCCCTGACTGAAGAGTCCCACATCCCCACCCTCATCCTTGCCCTATAGAACCCAGCTTCCACAGGGGCTGGTCTGTTGTTTTTTGGGGTTTTTTTGTTTTGTTTGGTTTGGTTTGGTTTTTCGAGACAGGGTTTCTCTGTGTAGCCCCCCTGGCTGTCCTGGAACTCATTCTGTAGACCAGGCTGGCCTCGAACTCAGAAATCCTCCTGCCTCTGCCTCCCAGGTGCTGGGATTAAAGGTGTGCACCACTGCTGGTTTGCCTGTTTCAAAGGAGAACCTTGTTGCTGCTGAGGGCAGCAGGCCCCAGACTTATCTCCCCACCTCAGGACACTGTTCTCTCAGGGAATGGAACATTCTTCTGATACCTGATGGGGACAGATAAAGCCTTGAGTGCTACTCTGTGTGTGTGTGTGTGTGTGTGTGTGTGTGTGTGTGTGTGTGTGTGTGTGTCTATCAAATCGGGCTTCCTCTCTCCTCTGGTGAGGCTCTTAGCCTTGTCTTTGTGGGAAGCTTCCGTGGTCAGGCACCAGCTGAATGGAGAACCAAAGCCTAACCTTGGAGTTCTCTAGGAACAAGACTGGGTGCTCTGTGCCCCTTCTGTCTGTCTCTGGGCTCGGCCCTGGTCTGACCACCCACTCTTCCCATTGTGCCTGTTAGGCCTGCTAATATTTCCCAGCGCCAGCAGGAGCTTCCAGAGAAAGGCTCTCTCGCCCTCTTGTGGTTGCATAGGGTACAGCAGTATTCCATTGAGCTCCCTGCTCCCCAGACAACCAGAAGTTACCTTCACTGTAGACAGGGATAGAAGGGGGCTGCTTCCGGCTGTTCCTTCTTTCCTAGGGCTTTTCTTGGTTTTGTGGTTAGGTGGGTTTTGTTTTGTTTTGTTTTGTTTGAGACAGGGTCTCATGCATCCCAGGCTGGCCTGTAACTCATTATACAGTCCATGGTGACCTTGATCTTGTGATCCTCCTGCCTCAGTCTCCCATGAGTTAGGGTTACAAGCATGCTCCACCACACCCTCCCTTCTGCAACCCCAGGGACAGAACCCAGACCTCAAGAATGTTAGGTTGAGACATACGTCTCATCCCCCACTGTTTATGTGAGGATGAGGATTAGATAATAAACCATCAAGGTTCCCATATGGAAATAGCTAGCCTGCAGAGTTCCAGTGGATGCCCTTCCTCACCTGGCCTTCACCTGAGGCACTGAGCATGTGTGAGAAAGACAAATGCAGGGAAGGGAGAGATGGAGATGGAATGGACAGACGGACAGGCACTATGTAAAGAGCCTACAAAGAGTCACGGGCCTTGTCTTCTGGTTGCTGTTGCTATGATGAAACACCGTGAACAAAAGCAATTTGGAAAGGAAAGGGTTTACTGGCTTACTCTTCCCATCTCTGTTCATCACTGAAGGGGGTCAGGGCAGGAACCTGGAGCAGGAGCTGATGGAGAGACCAGTAGAGTGCTGCTTACCGGCTTGTCCTTGCTCCTTATGGCTTGCTCAGCCTACTTTCTCTCTCTCTCTCTCTCTCTCTCTCTCTCTCTCTCTCTCTCTCTCTCTCTCTCTCTCAGATTTATTTATTATTATATGTAAGTTCACTGCAGCTGTCTTCAGACACTCCAGAAGAGGGCGTCAGATCTCATTATAGATGGTTGTGAGCCACCATGTGGTTGCTGGGAATTGAACTCAGGACCTCTGGAAGAGCAGTCAGTGCTCTTAACTGCTGAGCCATCTCTCCAGCTCCATCAGCCTGCTTTCTTATGGAATCCAGGATCACTAGCCCAGGGAGATCACCACGCACAATGGACTGGGCCCTCCCTATCAATCACTAAAAAATAAAATGCTCTATTAGTGAGCACAGGCTTTATGGCCCAAGGATTTTCCAGGTCCTTCCTCAACTCCCTAGCCTGCCTCCTGTATTGGGAGTACTTTTTCCTTCCTTCCTTCTCTCTCTCTCTCTCTCTCTCTCTCTCTCTCTCTCTCTCTCTCTCTCTCTCATTACTTATTTATTTTATGTATATGAGTACACTGTAGTTGTCTTCAGACACACCAGAAGAGGGCATCAGATCCCATCACAGATGGTTGTGAGCCACCATGTGGTTGCTGGAATTTGAACTCAGGACCTCTGGAAGAGCAGTCAGTGCTCTTAATCGCTGAACCATCTCTCCAGCCCCTTCCTTTCTTAATAAGTCTTTATATTTCTGTTTCTAACCACAGGTTGTCCCTGGTGGCCTGGGACACAAGAGTCTGAAATGGGGTCTGACCTCTGAACTCAGATTCATAGCCCTGGGACTATAAGCATGTGTTTTCTTTTCTTTATCTCTTTTCCAAATGCCAGTCAAAAGCCTGAGCATGCTTTTCCTAACACCCTGGACTTTCTTACTCTCTTTGAAGCCCCAGCCCTCTTTCTCAGCATGTAGCCGCTTGCCAAACCTTCAATGCAGAAGGCATGGGTTTTTCTCTTTCTTTTCTCCATCTCCCTCCTCTGGGAAGCTGCCAAGACTTTAAGCTTACCTGCCCTGTTATTTTTCTCAAACCCCAATAAAATTGGTCTCTAGCTTCTTCCCGTTCCATTTTAAAACGTGTATTGGCAAGATTAAGAACTCAAAAGGGGACCTCAGTTTTCCCTACAACACCTGGGCTTTTTGTCTCAATGAAAACTCAAAATTTCTCAAGGGCATAATCCAGGGAGCTCAGTAAACAAGTCCCAGGGCAGGGGAAGCTGGGGATCATAAAGAAAGAGAGGAAATGGAGGCACATACCAACATGGAGAGACTCTACATACCTCCTCTGTTCTGGGAAGAAACAGGGACAGGAGCATAGCGGCTCTCTGAATGGGTAAGACAGGGTCAGGCCATCTGCCCCAGAGTCACAGGACTTTGGAGGGGACTCTGTCAGGGTGAGGTGGGCCCACGGCCTCCTGGTTCTCAGCACATACATGGCTATCTCTCACAAAGGGTCTCATGAGCCACCCATGTTAATGATGCAGGACTCCATCCACTAGGAATGGAAATGGGTCCTTGGGTGGGACCAGGGAGCCAGGATCCCCAAGTATTAGAGGCAGAGCCATTCCCAGTCTGCCTTGCTTGCCTGCCGTGGTCAACTAGGTTCCAAGTCTTGGTTTTGGAGCATGTTTGTGGCTCTCCTTAAGAGAGATTGACTTCCAAGTGGGTCATTCCCAACACACTTGTGCCAGACAGCAGGAAAGTGTACCTCTCAGCCCTAACTCAGCTCTGAGAGTTCTGTTCTCACAATCAGTTGCTCTTCTGCAGTGAGTAGGCCCTGGTTGAAGAACCTTGGAGTGGGCTGGAGAGATGGCTCAGCGGTTAAGAGCACTGACTACTCTTACGGAGGTCCTGAGTTCAAATCCCAGCAACCACATGGTGGCTCACAACTATCTGTAATGAGATCTGATGCCCTCTCCTGGTATGTCCGAAGACAGCTACAGTGTACTCACGTAAATAAAATAAATCTTAAAAAAAAAAAAAGAACCTTGGAGTGTTACTGGTGGCTGGGTTTCGGTATTGGTATTTACAGGTTCTTGGCCTCTTAGTGTGGGAATTGAAATAAATGCCCACATTGAGCCAGGAAGTGGTGGCTTGTGCCTTTAATCCCAGTACTTGGGAGGCAGAGGCAGGCAGATTTCTGAGTTCGAGGCCAGCCTGGACTATAGAGTGAGTTCCAGGACAGTCAGGGCTACACAGAAAAACCCTGTCTTGAAAAACCAACCCCCCCCAAAAAAAAGCCCACGTCGGTTCACAAAAATAACAAGTATTTAAAGCGAAATGATGTCCATGTATCAAATCTAGTTCAGGCCAGATTGGTACTCTTAACTGCCTGGCATCAGCATATACATCGAAATAGTGTCTTCGTTATTTTTCTTTTGCTGTGATAAGATAACGTAACCAAGGCGACTTATAAAGAGTCTGTTTGGGGCTTATGGTCTCACAGAGTTAGACTCCATGACTGTCAAGGTGGGGGTGGGGTGGGGAGGACAGCAGGCAGGAAGGCAGTGTAGAGAGAGCAGCTGAGAGCTTACATCTCATCCACAAAGGGATGTAAGGGAGGGAGGGAGGGAGGAAGGGAGGGAAGGAGAGAGAGAGAGAGAGAGAGAGAGAGAGAGAGAGAGAGAGAGAGAAAGAGGCAACTTGAATGGCATAGGCTTTTGAAACCTCAAAGTCTGTCCCAGAAACATACCTCCTTCAACAAGGCCACACCTCCTAGTCCGTCACAGTTCACACCAACTGTGGACCAAGTATTAAGCTGTAGGAGCCTATGGGGGCCCATTCTCACTCAAACCACCACAAAAAGAAACTGTTGAAGGCGGGGTGAAGGATGCCTGATGGTCATTGAGAAAAACGTATTCCGCTGTTCTGAGTGGGTTACATGTGTGTATATAGCCAGATGCTTATGGAGTCTGGGGCTGCTAGGTGCCTTGTTGGGTGGACAGTGTGTGCAAACAGTATATCTGGGAAAAGACGGTGCACTGCCAAGAGATGGGGTGGGCATAACCCAAGCAAAGCACCAAGTCCTTACTGTCCCACAGGTATGCTTAAATATCCTGCTCCCCATTCTGCCTGGGAGAGAAATGCTAGTTCTTAAAGGGTTAAACAAGAGGTACCCCACCCACACAGGAGGTACAGCCTGCAGTCTGAGAGCTAACCTCTGGCAGCCCAGCAGTGGTAAGGGCCATGCTAGAGAGTGGTGGGGTGCCAGGCATCTAGTCAGACACAAGTGGGCATACTAGCCTTGTCTACTGCTGCTTTTCAACACTGTCTGAGCCAGGAGCTCGCGGTAGCTGGGGAGGCAGTTCATGCCCTTGAACACGTGTACATGTCTATGCTTCCTAGGTAAACGTAAGGATGGGATGTCTGACTAGACCGCTGGTGTCATCTTAGTTGCATGAGAAGCTATAAGGATCCCGGTGCCTCCTTCTCCCGGAAGCACAGATGATTTGACCACGGTGAGGCAGGCCAGCTGAGTTTTCTCTGCTAGCTTGGGTTCAAGTCGCAGTCCAAAACACTGAAAGAAACTAGTTTCACGGGATACACCAGGAAGAGCATCCTGTACTTCACCCTCTGCGCCTTGGGAGCATGCCTGCAGCTCTGCCCTCACTACTTGGCACTAAGCGTCACCGACATCCCAACTGGCTACTCTTGGGATGATTTGGGGAATTCTCCAAGGCTACCTACCTCCCCTGCGGCAGCCCTTGGGACAACTCCAGCCAGGGTCAGCCAGAACAGAACAGGAACTGTCAATCAACAGAACCACTTGCCACTCCTACCAGCACTATGTGGGAATCCCAGTTGTTCCACATCTTCACCAAGGGGCAACTCCCAAGCTCATCACATTGTCACCCCAGCCTTTCCCCGTGTCCATCATGTGTTCGTTTGTTCTCCCTCTCCCTTCCGCTCCCCCTCCCCGCTCTGCATTGGGTCATCTACATCTTGAGGTACTCCTGAACGTTAAAGATCTCTCTACGATTGGACCCAAGTCTTCTGTTAGGGTAATTATTATATTGAGTGCTTTCTCCCAAGCTCTGTGTTTTCTTTTTCCTACCCCTGCCTTTCAAAGACTAGGTCTTACTTTATGATTAAGCTCAACTTATCTCTTTAATGCTATGCTTTCTGTCTTTGTGACCATCCGTGACTCTCTTTTTAATCAGATATCCGACTGTTAGTTGCAGCATACTGTAGTAGTGTGCGGAGTCGGTGGTTTTCTGCCCCGGAATGTGTATGTTAGTCTGTATTTAATACTAACTCCATCAGAACATTACATCACTTCAATAGGGTCTGTACAAACGCTTGAATCTAGACACTTCCACGGCGATGCAACTTAAACAGCAAAGCCACTGTCACTCCACAGGCATTTCCAGGAAAGCTCAGAGCTCCGCAGACATCTCACTACGTCCATCATTACCGCTCCTCCGACCCCAAAACTGCTTCCTGAGCCCAGCGCTAGAGCGCTACGCGGAACGAAGAGCGCCCTCGAGTCCGGCATCCGCCCCCTCTCCTGGAGGCCAGTGCTCTGTCCTCTCGCCTCGGAAGGTCGCTCAACTAGGGTCCTGCAGGACCAGTACCTACGGCCAGCTCCGCCCACACCCCGGGACCATACAACACCAGGCAACAGGAATGCCTGGCGTCAAGCTGCTCAGCAGGTCCGGGATGAAAACAAGCTAATTCTCCCTACCCTGCGCACCACGCACCCTGCGACTCTTAACAGCGGAAAGTACAACCAGGAGAGCAGGGGAAGGACCGGACTGCGCTGAGGACCCGCCCCTCCCCAGGCCACACCTCTGGCCACGCCCACATACCCATACTCCGGACGACGTGAGGCGCGTGCGCATCGTGGATCTGGTCGCGTTGCCGTAGCTACTGGAGACGCGCTCCGAGGGGCGGACAGGCGCGCTTCCGGAGCGGGGCGCGGCAGCCGGAAGTGCGTGGCCGCCGGGGCCATGGCGGCGCTCAGCGTCGTCTGCCTTTTGCTGGCAGGGGCATCCTGGCGGCCGGTCTCGGCTTCAGGAGAAGAATTCTGGCCTGGCCAGTCGGCGGCGGACATCCTGTCGGGGGTGGCATCCCGCAGACGGTAAGCGCGTCCACGCCGGCCGGGCCGAGCAAGGCATCTGGGACAGGGTCAGCAGCGGGCTGGGGTCAGCCGGGCCGGGGCTAGCCGGGCCGGGGCTGCGCGCGCAGGCTGCAGGAGTGAAGGCCGTGTGGCGAAGGTCGCCCTGGCCTTGGTCTGAGCTGGCCGTCTACTCCCGGGAGATCTCTACCAGAAAGTCCAGGAGCGGAGGTGGAGCCCGGCTCTGGCCATCTCAGGCGCGCTGTCCCGAGGCTCCTCTTAAGACCTAGCGAGTTAGAAGTTCGTGTGGGTTGTCGTGGAGATGGCGCTTCCTCCGCTGCCGTTATTCCCCAAACTGGAGGGTAAACCAGAGGTCCGGGGCAGACCAACCTAGTGACGATAGGACTGAAGCCTGT